>CM044008.1:78506983-79234483 GCA_024085815.1 Flaveria linearis | reverse complement strand
ATCATCATCATCATCATCATCATCATCATCATCATCATCATCATCATCATCATCATCATCATCATCATCATCATCATCATCATCATCATCATCATCATCATCATCATCATCATCATCATCATCATCATCATCATCATCATCATCATCATCATCATCATCATCATCATCATCATCATCATCATCATCATCATCATCATCATCATCATCATCATCATCATCATCATCATCATCATCATCATCATCATCACATCATCATCATCATCATCATCATCATCATCATCATCATCATCATCATCATCATCATCTCATCATCATCATCATCATCATCATCATCATCATCATCATCATCATCATCATCATCATCATCATCATCATCATCATCATCATCATCATCATCATCATCATCATCATCATCATCATCATCATCATCATCATCATCATCATCATCATCATCATCATCATCATCATCATCATCATCATCATCATCATCATCATCATCATCATCATCCATCATCATCATCATCATCATCATCATCATCATCATCATCATCATCATCATCATCATCATCATCATCATCATCATCATCATCATCATCATCATCATCATCATCATCATCATCATCATCATCATCATCATCATCATCATCATCATCATCATCATCCTCATCATCATCATCATCATCATCATCATCATCATCATCATCTCATCATCATCATCTCATCATCATCATCATCATCATCATCATCATCATCATCATCATCATCATCATCATCATCATCATCATCATCATCATCATCATCATCATCATCATCATCATCATCATCATCATCATCATCATCATCATCATCATCATCATCATCATCATCATCATCATCATCATCATCATCATCATCATCATCATCATCATCATCATCATCATCATCATCATCATCATCATCATCATCATCATCATCATCATCATCATCATCATCATCATCATCATCAATCATCATCATCATCATCATCATCATCATCATCATCATCATCATCATCATCATCATCATCATCATCATCATCATCATCATCATCATCATCATCATCATCATCATCATCATCATCATCATCATCATCATCATCATCATCATCATCATCATCATCATCATCATCATCATCATCATCATCATCATCATCATCATCATCATCATCATCATCATCATCATCATCATCATCATCATCATCATCATCATCATCATCATCATCATCATCATCATCATCATCATCATCATCATCATCATCATCATCATCATCATCATCATCATCATCATCATCATCATCATCATCATCACATCATCATCATCATCATCATCATCATCATCATCATCATCATCATCATCATCATCATCATCATCATCATCATCATCATCATCATCATCATCATCATCATCATCATCATCATCATCATCATCATCTCATCATCATCATCATCATCATCATCATCACATCATCATCATCATCATCATCATCATCATCATCATCATCATCATCATCATCATCATCATCATCATCATCATCATCATCATCATCATCATCATCATCATCACATCATCATCATCATCATCATCATCATCATCATCATCATCATCATCATCATCATCATCATCATCATCATCATCATCATCATCATCATCATCATCATCATCATCATCATCATCATCATCATCATCATCATCATCATCATCATCCATCATCATCTCATCATCATCATCATCATCATCATCATCATCATCATCATCATCATCATCATCATCATCATCATCATCATCATCATCATCATCATCATCATCATCATCATCATCATCATCATCATCATCATCATCATCATCATCATCATCATCATCATCATCTCATCATCATCATCATCATCATCATCATCATCATCATCATCATCATCATCATCATCATCATCTCATCCATCATCATCAATCATCATCATCATCATCATCATCATCATCATCATCATCATCATCATCATCATCACATCATCATCATCATCATCATCATCATCATCCATCATCATCATCATCATCATCATCATCATCATCATCATCATCATCATCATCATCATCATCATCATCATCATCATCATCATCATCATCATCATCATCATCATCATCACATCATCATCATCATCATCATCATCATCATCATCATCATCATTATTATCAGTAGTAGTAGTATCATACTATATAGATATTCAGTAGTTATATACTAAAGTGTTTAAATATGAAAATATTTAAATCAAATGTATTAAGTTATAATAATAGAAATAAAATGTTTATATTTATATAATTTAAAGTATTACAAAAAAGTAGTATAAATAAATATATATAAGTAATATTTAATTGAAAGAAATTTTCAAATAAGAAAATTAAGAACTGTTGTATTACAAGTGTGTCATCCTCAGATGATTTATATAATAGTATAGATAAAATAGATATAGATTATTTTCTCATCATTAGTATAAAATATTTGATAATTTATAGTTAAGTATTCAAATTAGATACTACTTTTTTAAAATATTTAATTATTATTATTATTATGTAATTATTATTATTATTGTTATTATTATTATTATTATTATTATATTATGTCATTATTTATTATTATTATTATTATATTATTATTATTATAAAGTATTAGTACTTATATATTTAAGTATCCACTAAAAACAATTATTAATAATTTAAATGTTAATTTAAACTATTATAAATATAAATAATAATATAATGAATTAACAATCTCATATTATTAAATAATTATTAATGATATGAATTAATTAATTAATGTTTTGATTAGAAGAGTTTATTAATGAGGGGCAAATTAGTAATGATTGCATAGTATTTGTACCTAATGCTTAAGAAGTTGTATTAGGTGACTTAACTTTTTATAAATTATATTTTGTTTCAAGATTATGCTTTATGTAGTAGTATAGATTATAGACCCGTGTAATAAAAACTATAACAAATGATATAAATATAAAATTTATATATATAAATATAACTATTTAAATATGACATTACGTTACATATCCAATAACATATGAATTATAATTATGATTATAAATCTTTAAATACTTATTACATACCATTTGATTTTTATTCCTAACATTACTACCTTTGTCAAATATTACTACTTTAATTTCATCTTGGCTTTTAACTCTAGAAAATGACTAGCCATTTGAGAAAAGTGGTAGTTTTAAAAACATCTAACCCTAGAAAATGACTATCATTAACTTCTATTTTTCTTTGACAAAATATACGCAGTAAAATTTGTACATTTGTTGAAGCAGTATGACTAAATAACATTCCCAATCCTATATTTGTTGATAAAATTGAAGGTTTTTTTATTGTTATATTGGATGTTGTGTATTGTGAGAAAAACTAAACTATTATTTATTGTAACCAATCTAATTTGTATGTTTGTTGTACGCATTACCAAATTGATAAGATACAAATATGTTATCCATAAGAGTTAGGGGACCATGGTGCTCTTCGCTCTGGTTTGGGTTAAAAGTGAGCCTGTGACTAATATTTTGGATTTTAGATTTCATAACACGTGTTTCATACGGTTGTGTTAGCCCATTTTAGTTAATTAAAAACTTCAAACTCAAATATAAAATAAGCAAGTTTATTCACTTATAAAGAATAATAAAGGGTATTATTTTAAACGGTTTTACTTCTCTACACCAATTAAATTTTAAAGAATAATCAAGGTAACTATTTTAAACGGTTAATTCTACTCTACACCAATTAAAATTGACTAACATGTTATTTTTAAAACTTTGAAATGTTTTCATATATAAACTTTACACATAGTAAATGAATACCATTCATTGTTGCTTATAATTCTTTAGCCCTGTCATTCCTTTTCCGCGTATTGCATTTTGACCTGATTTCTAAGATACGCTTGTTAGAAATATCTTATGTAATTTTATCTATATTTTTACAAATGAAAAATTTATAGAAAAAAATACTTATTTCACTTATTAGACCCTTTTCATTTGCAAGAAGAATTACAAAAGGTGATAACCATGATATTCTTAAATATCATCCAAATATGCTCAAAGAACTCTTGGATGGAAGTCCACCGAAATGAAACCATCAGAACCACAAATATATAAAAAAATTATTTTTTTAATAAAAAACATGTACTTAGTAGCAGCTTTGATCTCATCATTGGTAGCAGTCTTTTCCTGCCTTACGGTCAGATTACAATGGAAACATCAAGTTGGAACCCGAAATATCATTCCAGTCAACTTCATGTTCAATTAAAGGACTTTTCCTACAACTTACGATTTGCCCAACGACATTATAGTTGTTATAGTTTGGTAGAAATTATCAGAATTTAGAATGTGCTAAGTACGTTAGCTGTTAGGATTACTCCACGTCTATATTTATATCTATCTATATCTGTATATATAATAAATAAAAACAAGTTTAGCCATGTGTAATTATTTTAAGTAATATATTGCCACATGGTACATTCTTAACAAACATTATCACTTGCCGTTTTATTAGCAATGTGATTTCAACAAACAATTTACACTGACTGATTTTAATGTAGATTTATAGTAACTCAATTAGTAATCATTTCTTCAATCAACTAATAACTCATTATTACTTTCTATTTCCACCATTTAATTACTTTCCATTACATTATACTAACTACAATTACTCATCGATTTGATGAATCCCCCCCAAATATTATACTCTCAAAATATAGTTTGACTATTAAATATCAAATGATCTAAAATATACATTATTTCAAAATCATATTTTAAATTTTTAAATTTAAATTTGAATTTAACGTTACTAAAATTATCTCAAAAATATTATATTCACTACATAATTTACCTAAATAATCGCCTTGCATTATTGCCATATTTTTTACAATTTTGTACTTATAATATTTACATTCTCATTAAAATAAATCTACAATTAATTTCTTTGTTCTTATCGTTTTTGTTTTGAGAATAATTAGTTATGGCATGCGGTTTGATAAAAGTTTCAGGTATTTTTTATATTTTATCCTATCTTTTTTCTACATTATACACTAACATGATGTAGTTCAGAATTTTAAAATTTATTGAAGATCATTTTTTATCATGTTGCTAATGTGGTTTACTTTCAACCATAATTTGTCACATGACATATTCTCAGCAAACAATTATCATGTGTCAATATGGTGTAAAAAATAACAATGAGTTTATTAAAATCAAAATCTAAGTCAAACTATTTAAAACCAATAATTTATGTATACTTTGAATGAAAATCAATTTTCAAAAATTGTAATAGTTTAAATACTATAATCCACTATTAATGTATTCAACAAACATTGATTAATACCAAAATTAACGAACTTTCACCTTTTAATATTTCTATACATTTATTTTTCATAATTTATAAAGTTAATCTGTATTACATAGTTTTAACCAATTTACAATTTTTTATATTGATTTTAACAAACAGACATGTTTCTAAGTAAACAAATTATTAAATTATCAGTTTTATATTTCAAATTATTTTAAGTCAAATAGTCAATTTGTTAATTGATATCATGTTTTTTTGTTTTACTTTAATTTCAGGAAACTACAATGCAAGAGACCTTTAAAAAGGTGGTTTTTCTAGGTTTTAAAGCACAAGTTGAATCAAAAGCTACAAGTTGAATCAGAATCTTTTATTTCTTATTTTTATATTCTATATGTATCTATCTCAGAAGTATAGATTAAATTTTGCACTATTATTGAAAATATACTTTTGTCCCTATAATTTCCATGATATCTACTTACAAAGGATACCATTTAAGTCTCAAAGGCAATCCCTACCCATGTGTTTTGCGACTACATAAACAAGAGTAAGACTCAATTATTATCAAAGGAGTTATTTTTTAAAACACTAGTTTTTACACACCCAACTGTATGTCATTTGTTAAGAGTTACAGATAATATGGATTAAAACCGGTTATATAATGACAATGAAACTTCAAGTACAACCTCATATATCTTGTACGAAGAGATTTGTATACATTTGTGTTTTTTCTTACGTAGTTAAATTTATCATGTAATTTTTTTTGTACATATTTATCACATCTCGGTGGAAGCGTGAAATGCTTGGGTGTGACCCTTTGGCTCAAAACACATTGATTACAGACCAAACAATTGTAACAATAATTTTAACATAACATCACATAATTTTTATATTTTTTTTTGAGGTTACATATAAGTTTCATACAAAATTTGTCCATGCAAAGACTAATACATTTTTAATATGTAACCTAAATACAAAAGTGTCTAATAACTGCTTCTTATTCTTCAATAGTAGTGGATATGTGCATTCACCATTATGCTAGGTTCAAATACGTTTATAGTTATTTTGACACATGTCTTCCCAATTACTTCACCCCATCCGTTGTAAATATCAAACGAAAACATAATGCTGTTAGTCATTCTTATTACCTGAAAAAGCATACTCAAAACTGTCACATAATGTTGGTGAAACATAGGTTTAATAACCAAACAAAAATATTTGTAACATAAATAAGATTACAACCAACCTACTTATATGCAGGTGATTATAACTGTCACAAATACAAATCATAAAATCAAATAACATAGCATCACAACACTCATTCTGTTGGTGCAGGAAATATTTTCCTAAGTATGCTACCTATATTACTAGACGGTTTCACATTTGAATTAATAGTTGTAGCTTATGACAAAATGACAGTATCTCAAAAAGTCTTATTTATTATCATCAATCACAAAACAGTATATTTTTCCCCAAAACTCATAATGTAAAAACGGAGCTATGAATCTCACCTTAATTCCAGTGAAACCCTATAAAATAATTATATGTTAGAAATATATCTTATTTCTTTAAAATTTTTAGCACTATATTTAAAATTTCCAAAACAGTAGCTACTGCTACCCATATATCACCAAAATTTAGTAGCAGTAACATCCAATAGTGCATATTAATATATAAAAACTTAAACTAATAGTTATTTACAGATAATTTCCTATAATTATTTAAAATTTATATAAATAATAGAAATAGCTACAGCTTTTCTAGAACCACCAAACTTTACTAGAGTAATTACCCTGAAGTGCCTATTATCTCATAAAATTCCAAGTTATTAACTCATAATAAGCAGTTTACTATGATTTTAACAAATTTCATATAATTTAGAATAAATAGTTAAATATATCTCTAACAATTCCGAAATTCATACATACTGTTCTATTCTAATATATTAATTTATGTGAATTTTTTAGAATTCAACTTATTGTGTTGCTATTTTTTTCAATGTTCAATTTACAGATTATATTAAAATGTAAAGCTTAGCCATACAAACCAATTAATCATGAATTTATTCTGGGTTTCTATAAAATACAAGGATCATTATATATTTTTCCAAATTTTTACCACGTTCGGAGCTTCCATATAATAATTATGACACCCTACACATATCCCACATCAGTCGTGGACAGGAGAGATCCTGGTTCATAAAGATATCTGGCCTATATTATTACCAACGCGTTTGGGTGTATTGACTGTGGATGAGAGAAACCACAGTTAAGCGTGCTCAGTGGGAGCAATCCAGGGATGGTGACCTCCCTAGGAAGTTTTCACCCGCGCAACCAAAAGCAAATCCGTGAGCTCCTCGGGGCGAAGCGGACAATATTGTTGTGTGAGAGGCCGGGTGTGACAGAATGGTATCAGAGCCACTCCTGTACCATTCGGGATGTGGGACATAACTCACCAAGGATGGTGTCTTCTCAAGCTCATCGAGGACATGAGTCCAAACAGGGGTGCTTGTGACACCCTACACATATCCCACATCAGGTGGACGGGAGAGATTCCTGGTTCATAAAAAAGCCTCTAATATCAACAACGCGTTTTGGCATATTGACTGTGAATAACAGAAACTCCATAGTTAAGCAAAATCCTTGGATAGGTGACCTCCTGGGAATCCTGTGAAATAAAAACCAAACCGTGAGTATTCTTGATGAGAGTGAACCGAACGACCCTTTGAACTTGTTGGTTGAGGTGGAAACTAAAGCACTTGTTTTGCTAGATTTCCTTGCTGAAAATTATGGATGGTGCTTAAGGTGGTTTGCAATTATGATGGTGGTGATATCAAACGAGAGAGAGAGGTTGGTGTTATGGTGGTTTACGGTTGTGGATAGCAAGTCCAGAGAGAGGGAGAGTGGTATAGTGTGGTGATAATGGTTGTGGTGAACCCATCGGCCGAGAGGTAGTAGTAGAAGGGTTCATCATTATGCCTAGTATCAGAGTGGTGAGGTGGTGGTTATGGGTTTGCTTAGTTAGCTTACTTATGATAGATGGCAATTGCTAATGAATGGTTAGTGTAATGGTGTTGCTAGGTGGCAGCTTGGGAGTATGGTTAGTGGCAAGGTAGCTAGGTGGTGGTTTTGGGTGGTGATTAGTGTTAATGGTGGTGCTTAGGTGGCGGGTTAATGAAGTTGGTGGAAGGATTGGCTAGGTGGCAAGTTGTGGTATTATGACTTTCTTAGTCGTCAAGATAGGATTAGTCAAATGCTTAAGTGCTTAATCAGGTTGTTTAGCTTCTAAATGAACTGAGATTTAAGGCTAAGGTTGTGTTTATGTTAGTGTGTAGGTGTTTAAGATTTGTTTTGGTTTTAGTTCTTATACAAGTTTCTAGGTGTAACCTGTTTGGTAACATTTGATTAAGTTTTGATTCTAATTCATTTCATGTAAATGAAAGACATTTATCCATCAAATGACTTAATCACATAATCTTATATTTTGATAACTAGACATGTAAGATATGATCACTAAATTCATATGAAAAAGATACATGCACGCGTAAATTTTCATGCATGCATGCATGTTCATATATTATCATGCAAAAACATGAGAAATTCATAAATAGTATATTATATAAAATAACCTTAACAATTTCTAATAAGTATATAATATCTATTTAAAGAAATTCTTGAAATTTTAGTTTTACCTAACCTTGGATTTTAGGGTTGTCATAATATTTTTTTAATTTTCACATTCTTATGCATTATATATTTATATTCTCATGACTATTATATTTTAAATATATTTTAATGACAATTTTAATTTTCAACTCGTGTAAGACACGGGCCGTTAGGCTAGTATTGAATAAAATAGTCCTTCTACTTCTAAATCAGTAGCGAAGCTTCGATATTTCCATAAGGGGCGGGACGAAACTAATATTTTTAGCAGGGGCTAAATCGTTATATGTATATATAAAATTACACTACCACATCAAAAGTTATACAATCGGATAAAAATTAACACTACTGATGAAAAATAGAGGGGGGAGGGGGGCCTCTCGCCCCTTTAATGCTTCGCCCATGTTCTCAATTTCGTAGCTGATGTCTATCAATAGTCTTTTGTGTAGCTGAAACATATATCAACATGAATGAAATGTCAAAAAAAAACTACAATATTCATAAATATTGGTGAAGAAATGAGGGGGTCCAACACGTTGGTGACGGGTTAAAATTGATATTTTTCAAACACTAATAATGGACCGACTCATAATTTTAGTCATTCTATAATATTTTTCTCACATTATTAATGTGCAAAATATAAATATAATCCATTATATGTTGTAACAAAGCGATTTAGGCGGCTGTTATGCTTTTAGATGAACTTAAAATGGCTTTTAGCCCGGTAGAAATAAACCAAATGTACCTATTTGCAGGACTGTTGAAGGGGGTTAACACAATCAGTTTCACAATGAGTAGAGATTTAGAACATTTAACAGATCAAATATAAAATCAGGTTTTGATTGATAATACTAAGAACACAAGTAAGTGTGAGATAGAACAAAGATAAGAGCAAGAGCAAGAGCAAGAGCAAGAGCAAGAGCAAGAGCAAGAGCAAGAGCAGAGCAAGAGCAAGAGCAAGAGCAAGAGCAAGAGCAAGAGCAAGAGCAAGAGCAAGAGCAAGAGCAAGAGCAAGAGCAAGAGCAAGAGCAAGAGCAAGAGCAAGAGCAAGAGCAAGAGCAAGAGCAAGAGCAAGAGCAAGAGCAAGAGCAAAGCAAGAGCAAGAGCAAGAGCAAGAGCAAGAGCAGAGCAAGAGCAAGAGCAAGAGCAAGAGCAAGAGCAAGAGCAAGAGCAAGAGCAAGAGCAAGAGCAAGAGCAAGAGCAAGAGCAAGAGCAAGAGCAAGAGCAGCAAGAGCAAGAGCAGCAGAGCAAGAGCAAGAGCAAGAGCAAGAGCAAGAGCAAGAGCAAGAGCAAGAGGAAGAGCAAGAGGAAGAGCAGAGGAAGAGGAAGAGGAAGAGGAAGAGGAAGAGGAAGAGGAAGAGGAAGAGGAAGAGGAAGAGGAAGAGGAAGAGCAAGAGCAAGAGCAAGAGCAAGAGCAGAGCAAGAGCAAGAGCAAGAGCAAGAGCAAGAGCAGAGCAAGAGCAAGAGCAAGAGCAAGAGCAAGAGCAAGAGCAAGAGCAAGAGCAAGAGCAAGAGCAAGAGCAAGAGCAAGAGCAAGAGCAAGAGCAAGCAAGAGCAAGAGCAAGAGCAAGAGCAAGAGCAAGAGCAAGAGCAAGAGCAAGAGCAAGAGCAAGAGCAAGAGCAAGAGCAAGAGCAAGAGCAAGAGCAAGAGCAAGAGCAAGAGCAGAGCAAGAGCAAGAGCAAGAGCAAGAGCAAGAGCAAGAGCAAGAGCAAGAGCAAGAGCAAGAGCAAGAGCAAGAGCAAGAGCAAGAGCAAGAGCAGAGCAAGAGCAAGAGCAAGAGCAAGAGCAAGAGCAAGAGCAAGAGCAAGAGCAAGAGCAAGAGCAAGAGCAAGAGCAAGAGCAAGAGCAAGAGCAAGAGCAAGAGCAAGAGCAAGAGCAAGAGCAAGAGCAAGAGCAGAGCAAGAGCAAGAGCAAGAGCAAGAGCAAGAGCAAGAGCAAGAGCAAGAGCAAGAGCAAGAGCAAGAGCAAGAGCAAGAGCAAGAGCAAGAGCAAGAGCAAGAGCAAGACCAAGAGCAAGACCAAGAGCAAGACCAAGAACAAGAACAAGAACAAGATAAGTTTGGTTTTCAAGAATGTTGTATATTGCTCTCAAGTTTTATTACAAGTGCTACAAAGCACAAAAATAAATACAAGTACTTGAGACACTTTATACTACATTATATAGCCGACTATACTTTGAAAGCTAACTGGAAACCCTAATCTAAACAACAAGATCAATGTATAGTCAAAAGAAAGATTGTCCTTTGACTTGTGACTACGACATTCCATAACTCACATCCTAATATATTACAAAAATCATAAATAGTACAATAGTTGAAAGTTACAGACCAATGACTTTAATCTACAGTTGAAAAAAGTATGGACATTTTCACCAAGTTATCTAAGTTGGCGAGTCAAATTCGAGTGGCGGAGGAAAGTTGTTCAGCTTTTTTCAAAAGGTGATCAGAGAAAGCATATGTTCTCTGTCTTTGGAAG
The DNA here is from genome assembly GCA_024085815.1 of Flaveria linearis. Lineage (NCBI taxonomy): Eukaryota > Viridiplantae > Streptophyta > Magnoliopsida > Asterales > Asteraceae > Flaveria > Flaveria linearis. The sequence continues at coordinate 79,222,999 of CM044008.1, read as the reverse complement.
AAATAAGTCTTTGGCTTCCAAAGACTTTGTCTCTAAAGCTTCAGAAGACCTCATCTTTGGCTTCGAAAAATTGGTCATTTGGATGCAGAAGATTTTACACTTTACTCTTTACATCATGCATGCATACTAAGAGCTCTTGGTTGCCTCATCCTTTAAGTGTAAACCTTACAAACTCCCTCTAGGATGATGCTATCAAAAACAGAAGATATTACTCATACATTGACAATCCTCATCAGGATCAAGACCATACTTTTCTTCCTCTTTGCATATTTTAACTGAGAAGACTGGCCTTCAGCACCAGATTATTCTTTAATGTCTTTTTTAGTTGGGTCCTTTTACCTCACAGATTCAGAATGTGAGGGATCAGGGCCCTGTTGTGGATTAGAAGATGACCTTGGCTGTGGTCCAGCACTAGGTCCAGGTTGTGTTGTCTTTTGTGGTTCAACCTTCACCTCAACTTCAGGTGAACTTGACTTGGTTGAGAATGCAAGTCAATAAGCTCACTCTTTTTAATCTTCTGCTTGATCACCCTAATATGCTCATCCATGATGGATAGAGACATTAGACCAAGCCTCCTTTCGGAGAATTCATACAGCTTCAAAAATCTCACTATCCTCTGCCTATCAGCAAACTTCTTTAGACTCTTTTAGATGGTGCCTCTTGACTATGCAGCTTCTTCCCTCATTTTCCTCTTAGCATCCTTTGATCTTTCAAGACTTGTTGTTCAAGCTGCTTGAGGTACTCAAACTCTATGTATTCATAGGACAAGGGAAGAAGTGCAGATGCCTGATAGAGCCCTATGGCACTCATGTAGTTGATCATGTTTTATCTATCTTCTTCTTTGTCTACCTAAGGTTGTTGCTCAGTTACCACAACCTATCTCAGGGCTTTTTGAAACTGGGAAGAGAGTAGAAGCATGCTTGTAGAGTCTTTTCTTCCTGTTTTCCTCTTTGATCTAGAGGAGCAGTTCTTCAGCCTCTGCCTCCTTTCTCTCTTTTGACAGATCAATGTCAGCCATTTTATTTAACTCTTCTAAGGGAAGAGAGATGAGTTTATCAATGTTACAGTTTCTAGTCCCCGTGTAATTCAATCTGGCTTCACTTAACTCAGTATCTTGAGTGTTTGGTCTGGGGGCACCCTGATTGTAGCCTCCATGAGGCCTGGGGACCCGCTTGAACTATCTACCCTTAGCTTCCTCTTCCTCTCTCTCTCTCTTCTTCCTCAATCTTCTTAGGAGTTAGTTTCCTTTTCCCGTTGTCACCTATATACCTATATGACTCAGGGGGAGAGAGCTTTGACCTTCATTGCTTGGTTCAACACTTAAGTTCTGGCTAGAGAGATGTTGTGAAGCAACTTCACTAGCTGGTGCCTTATTGAGAGTAAGTTGTGCTGAAGCAGTTCCTATCTCAAGCTTCACAGGCTTAACTATTGGACCTTCAGTCAAGGTTTCCTATTCGAAGCTAATCTTGGGGTCCACATCAGCATCCAGTTGACTAACAATCTTAGCTGCTAACCTCTGCCTATATAATTTCGTTCTCAGTTTGAACTCTTCCCGCACCCTGTCTTAGAATCCAAATAGCTAACCTTGCAGCTTGCCTGTTTTGACTTAGGTTGACAAGTGGAAGGTGGGTGTCAAATCCAGCAAATAAATAATAGAAATATGAACATACCGTGTACACACTAAGAATAGTATGAACGAAAATAGGGTTCGTGTCCTCAGGGATACATGTCAATTATTTTATACAAAAATCACTTTTATCATAGTTACTTTGATTGCTTATGAGTTAAGGAAGGTGGGGTTTTAATTAAAAACTAAAACTAGAAGTAAATTGCAAAAATGTAGAAAAATTCCAGCAAGCTGACACGGCCGTGTCAAAACTGTAAAGGAAATTTCACATGACCATGTTAAGGTTCTGTCAGAAAAACAAATATTGACATTTTTTTGTATTTTTTTAATTATGAAAAAGGGATTACTAAAACGTTAATTAATTATGAAATAAATTCAATTATGAAAACTATTTCCAACACTAAGGTAATTTCTTGATTCGGTTTGGCTTACGATCATTAACGATTACGGTGCAGTTACTATTTTCAATTAATGATTTGTATTGATACTAGACATAATGCCGTTCGGATATCCGCTCTATCTAATGTCCAACCTATCATAGTTCGTTGATTAGAGCCAATCCGCTACTCTAAGCTCACATCGTTCGGATCTTAGCGTGCGGGTTGCAATGATAGAAGTATCAATTATAATTAAACACATATGCAGTTCGTTGTGTTTAACTAGATTTTATGACTCTATAACTATGAAGACTTTACAGACAAACTCAAACCGTTAATTGTTCCTTCTATCAAAAATAAAACCTTGATTATGGTTTTAAATCTTGAAGAACCTTATTAGAAAAAATAATAAAGTGGCCAATTTTATTAATAATCCAATATATATCGGACTAGATTTGGGTTTAAGATCAAGAATCAAACAAACAAACCATCAAAATAAAAACATCTCATAAACGTTTCACATAGATTCAAACCAAATCAAAGAAATTAAACCTAATGTTAAAACTAAAAGTGCCCAAGCCGGACATGGCGACTAGATCAATCAAATAAAAATAAATAAATTAAAACTTATTGAACAAAAACCCAAACGGTTAATTGATCTTCAAGAGGAATTGAAAAAAGATTCTCTGTTTTTTCTTCTGCAACCCTTCGTCGATCAAGGTTCCTTCTCCAAGGTGTCTCTCCAATCCCTTTTGTCTTCTATTTATCCATGCCTTTTATTTTTAGATCCACACTTTTATGCCTTTTTTTGTTGTATCCTTTTATATTTTAAAATAAATCTATGAATTATCATCTCCAAAATAATTCCTAAAGTTTAGGAATTATTGTGCACACTTTAAAATTCTGGATTTTTTCAATAACATCTCAGTTCTTTCCACAAACCTTTAATTCCTATCCCGATCACATCAAACCTACAAAACTAATAAAAAACACCAAAGTAGATTCCATTCCACAAAAACAACTATTATATGAAATAAACGAAAAATGGATGAAAGAAATACAAAATTTATGCCAAAATATACTTTAAAATTACTGTAATTAATGACTAAAAATATAACTAACAAATCTCATCAAGCTTAAACCTTTTCTTGTCCTTAAGGAAGTCAAGAATAAGAATAAACCGGGAGTTAAAAACAAAACAAGTAGTAACATGATTAGAAGTAGTAACATCTCAGTTTAAAAAACCGGATTTTTTCAACACCCATCCTAGCCTCGTGTAAGAAGTATGAGCATGAAATCATCTCAGTATGCTAATTTTCAGTTACCGTGCACAAATGAGGCATTCAAGATTTTTATTAGCAAATGTACCCAATTTACTACTTATGATCCTCTAACCCTTTAGTTTAGATTTATCGTTTCATATAAATTAATTCTTGTTAAATTAGTTATTTAAGTATGCCAACACCTTTCTTCACACGGTGAAAACCTTCCTAACCTGAAGGACTATAGAGAGCAAGTGGTCAATTTTTCACTATGTGAGATCACAAATGATTTGCCATTATTGCTGCTTATTTATCATATAACTACATTCTCTCTTCTTTTTTTTCTTTTTACTCTTTTTTTTGCTTTTACATTTCCCTTCTTTTTTTCTTTTTCTTCCTTTTCTTTTTTCCTTTTTTTTATCGGATGGACTCGACTCTCAACCTATTTTTGCTAGGTCTCGATCTCCTTATGTGAACATATCAGCATTAGACACACATGAACATTAGACGTTTTTATCATTATAAACCCAAAGAACAAAGGACACTAGCATAATGGCGTACACTTGTCTTTTTGTTACTATCAAACTTCTTTGGCACGCAACCTACGATTAGCATAATAAAGGGTAATATCATTTTTCATGTTGTTCTCGAAATCTTTCCCGGGACTATGAATGTGTTACCTTTTTTTGGTTTTTTTATTTTTTTTTCATTTTTTCATTTTTTATACAACTAATGTACTATGCAACTAATGTACTAGCTAAATGCAACGCATGAGATAATAATACTACAAATAGATAGGATAATGAAGTAAAACATACCTCACCCAAGCTTGAAATCCAGCTTCGTCCTCGAGGCTTGGAGCAGAGATTGAAATAAGTCTACTATGGTCTTAAACATTGGCAAGTGGTGGTTGAAAGAACGAAGGAGAGATGTGGTTGTGAAGTCGAGGTCAAGAAGAAGTCAAATAACAATTATGGTTAGAGATTGGTTTAAGCATTTTTTTAAACTCAGAAGGATTACGCGGCCGTGTTTGTCTTATAAACCAATCGTTACACGGCCGTTTCAACCTTCCCTTTGACAGATTTTTTTGGCAAAAAATGAAAATAAATAACTAAAAAAATTTAAAACAAGATAGAAATAGAAAAACAAAAGAAATACGGGTTGCCTCCAGCGTAGTGCCTTTCTTTAACGTCTTTGGCTAGACTTTCTGAAGTCATTCAGTCTGGTGCACCCCAAGCTTAAAATTTTTAATATGTTCTTTTGTTGCATCCTTATCAATAATTTTGTTTGACACTAAAGCTGGAACATCAATGTTGGATAATTTAATGCATTCAACAGTTAGTGGTTCAATTATATCTAAATAGTTTAAGGATGACTTATCGTTTGGGTAACGCATTGATTCATCTATATTGAAATTTATAATCTCCCAATCAAACTCCATCAAAAGTATACTATTATAAACATCAATCTTAGTTCTAGCAGTTTTTAAAAATGGTCTTCCTAACAAGATAGAACTTGAATTTAGAGACTCATCATCCCTCATCTCAAACATATAAAAATCAGTTGGAAACACTAGTTCATTCACTTGAACCAACAAATCCTCTAATACACCTTTTGGGTGTACTATAGACTTATCGGCCAATTGAATGACTACCCCGGTCCTCTTTAACCGTCCTACATTAAGTGTTTTAGAAATTGAGTATTGTAGAATGTTAATAGAGGCTCCAAGGTCAAGCATTAATCTAGGAACACTAACATTCCCTAATTTACAAGGAATGGTGAAGATACTTGGATCCTTGCATTTTGGGGGTAATCTCTTTGCAAAACATTAGAAACATTTTCACTTACCTTTACTGTTTCATTACCTTTTAGCTTTTTTTTGACGTGCAAAGATCCTTTAAAATTTAGCATGCCGTGGAACTTGTTTAATAGCATCAAGAAGTTGAATGTTTACCTCTACCTTCCGCAAAGTCTCCATGATTTCTTGTTCTTCCCGTTATACCTCTTAGTGTTGAAGGGAGGCAGAGGAGTAAATCTCACATCATTTTTAATCGCTTTTGATGCTTTATTCTTTTTATCCTCCTTATTTGCATCAACGGTCTCTTCCTTCTTGTCTACTTCATGTATTCCCGAGCCTTCGCAACTCTTCTTACTTCTTAAATTAATAGTGTACGGTTATTTGTAAGGCTGATGCAAGCCAAACACCCAAAGTCTCTCCTGCATGCATGCACAAGTGTACTGAAGTGGAATGCTTCGGAAGTTTCACACTGCCTTAGAAATTATTCAAAGTGTGAAATCTTCCAAAGCCAAGACCAATATCTTCCGAAGCCAAAAGATGAAGTCTTCCGAAGCTTCAAGGACAAAGTCTTTCGAAGCCAAGTATTGAAGACAGATTTCTTCCGAAGACCTTTTAATTACATGCTATATCTGATGTACCTTTTACCTATAGTTGAACCACTTTCCGCTGCAACTCTGATAAGTCACCAACTTTACATGAGTTAGCGAAAAAGTCCATGCTTTGGTAAACTGTACATTGAGGTCTTGAGTTTGTAACTTTTCACTTTATGTACTTTATCCTTTTTGTAATATATTAGGATGTGAGCTATGGCATGTCATAGTCACTAGTCAAAAGGCAATATGCCTTTTGACTCTACATTGATTTTGTTGTCTAGATCAAGTATCCAGCTGGCCTTCAAAGTATGGCCAGCTGTAGGTTGTAGTATAAGTATTTCTGGTCCTTGTAACTTATGTTGAGGACTTTGTAAACCACTTGTAAGGAACTAGAGATCAATATACATCAACCTTGAAAACCAACTACTTGTGTTTTGTTCTTGTTCTGTCTCTTATACACTTGTGTTTCTTAGTTCTCAAAACTGATTTTCCCAGTTCCCCATTTGAATTGTTAAGTGTTGTTGCACACTCTCCTCTTTGTGTTGTTGTGTTATAAAGTGCATAACCCTTCACCCGGTCCTGCAATTGGTATCAGAGCTTTTCAGGCTCTTGATATAAGATCTCACCATCTTAAGATCCCTCACACACATAAAATACTTAACCCTTCAAATGGCAGCTATCTCTAAAGCTGATATGGAAACCGGAACATGACAAAGTCCCCACTGATCACCCTTGATGACTTTGACACTTGGTGTCAAAGAATGGAAGGCTTCATCAAGTGTCAAGACTAAAGAATGTGGGAATCTGTTGTCAATGGACCTTACATACCAAGCACCCCTTCAGCTGCTTCTGGAGGTGGTATGATCCATAAGGATGTGGCTGACTACTCTGATGAAGATAGAAAGAGAGTAGAAATTGATCAAAAAGCCATGACAGCCCTTCAGACTGCTCTTCCAAACTCTGTATACAGAGGTTTTAAGAACAGGGATATTATAAGGAAGTTTATATCCTCTCTTCCTAGGCAATAGACACATTATTATGTTGTAATCAAGAGAACTGACAACCTTCAGACTCTTACTTTGACAGAGTTGTATGGCATTCTCAGTGGATACCAGATGGAGATGAACATGCAAGGTTCATCTGGTAACTCCAGCAATCAAATGGGTTCAGCCCTTCATGTGACTGAAAGGGATAGCATAGAACCCCAACATCATCTCATATGCTACCCTGACATCTCACAAAAGGGTCCTTTCATCACCTTCTCGGAGACACCAAGGGAGAACTATACTCAAGGAAGCCCATTCCAAGAGACAAGTTCCTCTCAAGCCTTTTTGTCTTCTAATGAAAGTTGTGGCTGCTTCGTATTCACCCTTGAAGACCTGGACTGTATCCATCCAGATGATCTGGAGTATATGGAAATAGTCCACAAATGGCTCTTCTCACTCACAGAGCCAAGAGGTTCTATAGGAAGACAGGAAGGAAGTTTCCCAGCAATACAACAAGTAGAAAGTTTGGTTTGGGTAAAAGCAAAGTTAAGTGTTACAACTGTAATTTGATGGGCCACTTTGCTAGGAAGTGCAAGGAACCAAGAACAAATGGTGGACAAGCACAATGTAGACCAAACTACACTAATATACAGCAAGTAGAAAGTTTGGTTTGGGTAAAAGCAAAGTTAAGTGTTACAACTATAATTTGATGGGCCACTTTGCTAGGGAGTGCATGGCACCAAGAACAAATGGTGGACAAGCACAATGCAGACCAAACTACACTGATAAGGCTACCTAGAATGAGAAGCCAAAGCAGCAAGCTGCAGTTGCTGTTGAAGAAGGAAGCTTTGACAGGAACTTTAGGTAGAAGATGAATCTCCAAACCAAGTATTAATGGCTGACCATGATGAAACCAAGGTATTGGAACATCTTTGTACTCCTGAATGTATTGCTAAAGTGAATAGATACAGGTCCTATAACATAGAAATGCGATCTGATCTTGAGTCCTTGAACATCTTGAAATCTGATTTTAGAAAGGCTGAAAATGATTATAAGTTAAAGATAGAGGACTTAGAGAAAACTATTTCAGTTCTAAAACATGAGCATACAAATTATAGGACTCAGATCAAGGATCTCATAACTAAGTTAACTGAGTGCCAGGCTGAGCTTGTGATCAGCAAAGACAGGGTAGAAAAATGTGTTCTTGAAGAAGAGACCTTCAAGAACATTATATCCTCATCCTTGCATGCAAAAGTTTGTTATCAAAATAAGCAGGGTCTAGGATCTAGTGAGATAGCTCCTCCACACACAATCTTGTCTGTAAGATCACCTAGGTGTGGAACTTGTAAAGATGAGCTTCCTCACATAGACCCCTTGAGTGAAGAGGATGAAGAAGTGGTAGTGAAGAATTCCTCTAAGAAAAGTGAAGAGGAGGATTCTAAGAAGGGTCACTATCCTTCTGAGGAGAGCAGGAAGCCTGGGATGACCAAGTCTATGAGGAAGAACTTGATCAGAAAGAGCAAGAGAAAGGCTAGGAGGGCTCAAGAGATCAAGGCCACTTTCAACTCCAAGCAGAAACAAGTCTTTATTTCTATAGGGTTTGACATGGTTAAGACTGAAGACATCAACTTCAACTCTTCTACCAAGAGTTCTGGTTCATGTTCAAATCATCACAACATCAAGAAGAAGGCTGATCAGTTGTGTACCACTGCTATACAGCCTGAACCATCCAACTCCAAGAACAGTCCTCAGCCCAAAGGGACCGTCTCAGCATCTGCAAAGATGAAGGTATAGAAGGGATGTGATCAAAGTCAGCCTTGTTCTCAGAAGAAAACTCTTGGGAAGAAAAAGATAAAATATGTAATGTGTGAGAGTACGTCTCATCTTGCTAAGGATTGTCCATATAATCCAAGAGGTACTCTTCATGTGATCAAGAAAGAGACTTCCAAGAGCTCTAAGAAGAATTCAGCTTCAGAAAGAAAATCTGTTTCCTTCAGAAGCTCCAAAGTAAAGAAGAAGGCAAGTGGAAAATTGCCTTCGGAAGAAAATTTGGTCTCGGAAGAAAGGAATACTTTCGAAGCACTAAAGTCTGCTGCAGTGTTAGCAGGATCTTCCGAAGGACCAGTCATTAAAACTTCTGAAGTCTCAAAAGCTTTCGAAGTATTGAAGGTCAAGTCCAACTTCCAAAGGTGGTGTGAAAGTCAAAGAAAGGCCAAGTGACTAAAAATTCTCTATCAACAACAGCAAAAGATCCTCTAAGCACAACTATAGGATCTATTACTGTTTTGTGTTGCTGAGGATGGCACGAGGCGGCTACTCTGCTCTTTTGGGATGGCATTCCTTTGTTAATATTTTTGTAATATATAACGTGGAATGTATTTAGAAAACAAAGTGGTGTTTGTTGAGGATTCAGATAAACGGGATTACTTACGGAATCCTCACACCACCGCCAGTCACTGTTTATGACTACTTCGTAATTGATTAACGATGTAGTACTTTGTAAAAGCTTTTTATGATGAAATGAGATGTCTTTTCGAATGTTTCCGCTGCAATGTTTATTTAAAATATCTGTAAATATATGTTTTATGTGCGATGAATGACCAGCTGTAAGCGTCCCGGGAACGGGGCCTTACAAGTACCTTCTACTTCTTTTAATGAGCATAAGACCAATAACGCTTGGGTTTCCAAATGTAACTAATCATTTTCTTTGTGCAGGAACAGCTCAAGACAAACAAAAATGTCTGGATCATTGATAGTGGCTGTTCCAGGCACATGACAGGCAATAGGTCCCTACTCCAAAACTTTGAAAGGATAGATGGAGGACCAGTTGCTTTTGGAGGAGATGAAGGAGGTTACATTTTTGGAAGGGGCAAGGTCATAAATGGTAAGCTCGACATTGAGAAGGTAAACTTTGTCAAGGAGCTTGGGTACAATCTTCTGAGTGTATCCTAATTTTGTGAATAGAGTCATAACATGCCCTTTACTGAGCATGAGTGTATTGTTCTCATGCCCGAGGTGATTATTCCTCATGAGCATATCCTGCTCAGAGCCCCTAGGAGAGGGAACTTGTATTAGATGGACTTGCAAGAAACATCTCCCTCAGGAGAAGTTTCATGCTTCTTATCTAAAGCTAATAGTGATGAGTCTTTTCTCTTGCATAAAAGAATATGCCATGTAAACTTTAAAAACATGAATAAGCTAATTAAGAATAATTTAGTAACTGGAATGCCAAAGAAAGAGTTTACAAGTGATGACCATTGTGTTGCATGCCTGAAAGGGAAGCAACATAAGGTATCTCACAAGCCTAAGGAAAGAAACTCCATCACTACACCCCTACACTTATTACATATGAATCTCTTTGGCCCCACCAGTGTAATGAGTTTAGGAAGGACCTCTTACTGTCTGGTGATCACATATGACTTTACAAGATTCACCTTGGGTCTTCTTTCTTAGAACTAAGGATGAGACCCCTGAGATTTTGAAGAATTTCATCTTAAGGATGGAGAATCAATGTGATCACAAGGTCAAAACCATAAGAGTGATAAAGGAACTGAATTTAAGAACCAAATCCTTGCAATACAGTGCTCCTAGGACTCCTCAGCAAAATGGTGTTGCTGAGAGGAGAAACAGGACACTGATTGAAGCTGCAAGAACCATGTTGTCTGACTCTAAACTGCCCATCACCTTCTGGGCAGAGGCAGTCAGCACTGCCTGCTATGTGGAAAACAGAGTTTTAGTAGTTAAGACTCATGGTAAGACTCCTTATGAACTTTGGCACAAGAGAAAACCTTTTATTGGTTTCCACAGGTCATTTGGATGTCCATGCAGCATTTTGAATACCAAAGATCAAATTGCCAAATTTGCTGAGAAATCAGATGATGGACACTTTATTGGATACTCTTCTCAAGCTAAAGCTTATAGAGTATACAATCTTAGAACTAGAGTAGTTGAGGAGTCAGCCAATGTGACTTTCAATGAGCACACTCCTAGTGTGAAAGGTTCTGGTCCGGATTGGCTATTTGATCTTGATTTAGTTACAAACTGTTTTAACAAATCTTGTGAGAATGTTTCAGGATCTACAGACATTTTACCTCCAAGTGATCCTGATCCAAGATTTGAGCTAAGAAGACCTTCAAGTTACACATCTTCAGCTCCAGTTGTAACTACTTCAGCAAATGAAGTTTCTATCAGCACAACAATGAAACATTCAGCTGATACATCTGAGATGCCTTCAAGTTCCAGCTCAGAAGCTTAACAGACAAACAAAGAAACTTCAAATGCAGAAGAAAATGATGGTGATGGTGACAGTGATCAAGAATTTGTTGATGCTGATAACCACCCCATAGATGAACATGTCAATGATGTCACACACTCATTGGATCAAGTTTATCTTGATAAGTGTGTTGATGTGATGGAAGAAGCATCTATGCCAGATCTAAATTTCTCTAATTTAGATCTCTCTTAGCAACTTGCTGTGATCCCTCAGCTAAGGATCGACAAGTCTCATCCTACCACAAACATCATTGGAGATGTGAAACTGGGGTAAGAACAAGAGGACAAACCCATGAAGCAAATATTTGTCTTCACTCTTATTTCTTGTCCCAGATAGAGCCTAAGAAAGTTGATGAGGCTCTGAAGGATGGAAGTTGGGTTGAAGCCATGGAAGAGGAGCTGCTTCAATTTAAATGATAGAAGGTTTGGAACCTATGTCCTCTTCCTCATGGGAAGACAACTATAGGAACCAAATGGGTATTTATGAATAAGAAAGATGATAGAGGCATTGTCATCAAAAACAAAACTAGACTAGTTTTTCAAGGATACACACAAGAAGAAGGAATTGACTACACTGATATCTTTGCTCCTGTAGCAAGACTAGAAGCTGTTAGGATATTCTTGGCATTTGTTGCATCCAAGAACTTCAAGGTCTATCAACTTGATGTCAAGTGTGCTTTTCTGTACGGGGTGATTGATGAAGAGGTGTATGTCAAACAACCACCTGGTTTGCAGATCCTGGTCATCCTGATTATGTCTACAAGCTTGATAAGGCTCTTTATGGGCTACACCAAGCACCAAGAAAGTGGTATGAGACTCTATCTCAGTATCTCTGCAAGCATGGATACAGAAGGGGTACTATAGATGGAACTCTCTTTTTCAAAGGACAGGGAAATGACTTACTGCTTGTTCAAGTGTATGTAGATGACATCATTTTTGGTTCAACTAATCCAAGGCTCTGCAAAGACTTTGAGAAGCTGATGAAGGACAGATTTAAAATGAGTGCCATGGGGGAACTCAATTTCTTTCTAGGAATTCAAGTGAAGCAAGTTGAAGATGGAATCTTCATAAGTCAGTTAAAGTATGTTCAGGACATACTCAAAAGATTCAACATGACTGATTGTAAGATTTCTAAGACACGCATAGCAAGAAACCACTCCCTTGGGTCTGATCTTGAGAGGGAGTGTGTGGATAAACACCTCTATAGGGCTATGATTGGGTCTCTTATGCATCTTACAGCTAGCAGGCCTGATATCATGTTTGCCACATGTATTTGTTCAAGATATCAAGCCAACCCCAAGATGTCTCACCTTATCACTGTCAAGAGAATTCTAAGATACCTCAAAGGTGCCTCAACACTTGGTCTTTGGTATCCCAAAAATTATGACTTCAATCTGTATGCATATACAGATAGTGATTATGGTGGTTGCAATATGACTGCAAAGTCTACATCTGGGGGATGTGAGTTCCTTGGTGGAAGGGTTGTCTCATGGCAATGCAAGAAATAATCTTGTGTCTCTGCATCAACTACTGAAGTTGAATACATTGCTGTTACAAGCTACTGTGCTCAAGTGCAGTGGATTCAGAATCAGATGCTTGACAATGGTTTAAACTTTGAAGAGACTCCCATTCACATAGACAACAACAGTGCTATCTCTATCACAGAGAATCCTATACAGCACTCAAGGACAAAACACATAAATATCAGGCATCATTTAATTAGAGATAACTTTGAAAAGGGATTAATTAAACTAGTTAAAGTTAACACAAATGAAAAATATGCTGATCTGTCTACAAAAGACTCTGATGAACAGATATTTAAGTATCTTATATCAGCTATTCGGATGATTAACTTTGAGTAGCTTTTTCTTAAAACTAATTCATTTTATTTCTTAAAATCTGTGTGTCCTAAGTTGTCTAGTTTATCACCTTCATAAGCTCATGTTTTCTATGGATAAAAACTTTTTAAAGAGTTTTCTTAGATTTTTGACAGAGGGCGGGCCTTGGCGCAACGGTTGAAGCTATTCCTAAGAGGTCAAAGGTCTCAGGTTCGATCCGTGGAAATGGCCTCCCCACAAAATGTGGGGGAAAGACCGCGTACATCTTCCCTTAAATGGGACGGACCCTCCCTGGACCCTGCGAACGCGGGAGCTCTTTGCAGCACCAGGTACGCCCTTTTTTCTTAGATTTTTGACAAATCTTATCCTTCGGAAGATATGATTTTATCTTCGGAAGAAAATACCTTCAAGAAAAATAATTGTCTAAGTAAAATTTGCCTTCGGAAAAAATTTCAGAAATATCTTTCGAAGCTTAAAACTCTCTTAGGCACTTATATGTTTTTAAGAACAATTTTTGTTCCGAAGGAAATTAACTCTCGGAAGCTTTGTTCTGTTGAACAAAGCTTCCGAGTTTAAAATCCTCTTCCGAAGCAAATCTGTCAAAATTCTTTGGAAATTCTTCCGAAGTCATTTTGGCTTGGCAAGCTTTTTCATTAAAACTTCCGAAGACAATTTACCTTCGGAAGATTTTCGATTTCCAAGAAAACCACTTTTTGAGCAAAAAGTAAACTACTTTTTCAGAGGTGGGACCGCCATCCGGATTTCAAAGTTTATCCTCTTTCATTAACTTTGTCTCAAATCCTTTTCACACATAAACCGTGTCGGTTCCCCACTCTTTCTATCATCTTCATCTTCTCTCCAAACCTAAATTACAGATTTTTCTCTGAAACCGCCCTCGTTCATCTTTCCTTCACTTTCAAGCTTTCTCAAAATGGCCAACCTTGACAGATAAAATGACCCAGATTTTCCTATGCAGTTACACAGGCAACACAATGAGGTTGCTCTGTTAAACTCTGAGAAAGATCCATATTTCTCAGAGGTGTGCAAATTCTCGGCTTTGTCAAACTACTTCACCTCCCTTACCATTGATCCTCCTCTCTATGAGGATCATTTGCTTGAATTTTGGAAGACCTGCCAAGAGGTCATTATGGATGGGGAGAAGGCACTGTCTGCCACAGTGCAGGGGAGAACAGTCTTCATCTCTCCGGCCATCATCAACACTCATCTTTAGCTGGATGATGCCGAAGGTGAGGTGTTCTTCCCAAAAGAAGCTGTAAATCATTCCTTTGAGCAGATAGGCTATGAAGGAGATTTCTCTGTAAAGACCTTCAGGAAAGGGAAGGTCTCACCTAAGTGGAAGTACCTACTTCATGTGGTTATCCATTGCCTGTCCAACAAGCATGGAGGGTGGGACCAGATTCCTGAAGATCTCCCCTTCATAGTGCATGGAATGGTTCAGGGAGTCAAGTTCAGGTACTTTTAATTTGTTTATACAAATCTGATTGCAAACTTAGATTTTTTAGAGTATTACATGTTTCCTAGATATGTTCAATGCATTCTCAACTGTGAACTGAGCTCACAGTTGAGGGAAACAGGTAATATTCTTAAATTGGGACAGATGAAGCCCGACATCTTTAAGATTTTAAAGAAGCCAACTGTTGGCTTCTCAGGGGTAGAAACAACCCTTGTCCTAAAAATGTTAGAGCTCATTGCTCAAGGTGACAACCTAGCAACACAAGCTAGTGTTGAACCCACACCTTCTACATCGCAACCACCAAAACAACCATAAATCACCCTCACCTACCAAAGAAAACACAAACGAACCCCCGCACAAGCTAGTGAGTCTGTGCAGGCCCCCATATACATACCTATACAGGAGGAAGTGGATACTGGAGCTCCCACTTCCCCTAAGGAGCAAACCACTACCATTACTTCAAAGATTAGTACTGAGGTTCCTCATGCTCAGCCTGATGAGCTCATAAGCCCAACTGCCTTAAGCCTTCACTCTGAGTCTCAACACTCACCTTCAGTGGATAGCTACCATCCCCGGCCTTTAGACTTAAACAAACCCATTCCTAATTTTGACTTCTATACTGATGAAGACTTAGGTGTCAGTGACTACCATGAGTCTCCCTACTACACCACTTCTTAAAGGGAGATGAGTGCTCCTGAGTCACCTAGGTCTAGCCCACATCAGTCACCTATCACTAAGGTGGATACTTCTGAATCTGTTTAGGATATCCATATGGAAGAGGCTCTCATTTCAGCAAGTGATTACATCATTCAGACCCCAACCATGGCAACTCAGCTCCTTGACACTTCAACTGAAGCTGTCACTGAGTAGAGGAATTCTAGGAGCCAAGAACACCATGCTGGTGATGAGGAAGAGGACCTTGGTCCAATTCTCTCATCCCCTAATGATTCTTCTGATAAAGATGAGGGGAATCTGAGACTAAAGGTGCAAAAACTATCAAAAACATGCACCTATCTAGTCTCCAAGGTTAGTCATCTTGAATCTCAAGTGACTACCTTGCAACACAGGGTCAATGATCAGCAACTTAAGATATCTCATCTTAAGGAAAACTAGCTGGGAGACCTTTAAGAGGAGCTCAACCAGGAACACAAGAACCTATGAATGTGATTGACCTAACTCCTAGCTCACCTATGCAAAAGGGGTGATGCTACCAAAAAGGGGGAGGAAGTCATTAAAGTCACAGAACTTGGGAGTTCTTTAGGGAGTGTGGACACTGAGGACTCACCATCCTTACTTTCTCAAGTTCACATTGATATGGACAGTATATACTCAGTCATTAGGAGTCTCTTTGAGAAAGGCATTCCAAGAGCTATATCATCCCTACCAACTTCAAGTCACATTTTTAGGTGGAGGTATGATGCTGATAGAAGAACTCTTATTCTTCAAAGAGTTCAAGACATGAACATTGTATAGTTTAGCCTTAGAAGAAGACTAAGGAAATCAGGCAATACCATTGGTCAACTGGATGTTGAGGCAGACCCTGAGATTAGCTTTAAAGGGGAAACCTTGACTGAAGGCCCAGTGGTAGAACCTGAGAGTCTTGTCTCACCATCAACTACTGCAGAGGTTCAATCCCTTGATGAGACACCTGCTGGTGAAGGTGCATCACAACCTCTCTCTGGCAAGAGCTTGGAAGCTACACCAAGCAATGAAGGCTAAATCTCTCTCCACCTTGAGTCACAAAGGTCTGTGAGTGACAAAGGGAAACGAAAATTAACTTATGAGGAGATTGAGGAGGAGGAGAGAGAGAGGAAAAGGAAGCTAAGGGGAGAAAGTTCCTCTACTGGGTCTGCAAGACTAATGGAAAGTGCTATCAGGGCTGCCCCCAGACGAAATACTCAGGATGATGAGTTAAGGGCAGTCAGGATCAACTACTTGTAGACCAGGAACTATGATATTGATAACATCATCTCTCTCCCCTTAGATGAGTTAAATGAACTGGCTGACATGGAACTGTTAAAATAGAGAAAACAGGAAGAGGATGCAGAGCTACTTCTTAAAATCAAAGAAGAAAGAAGACAGAAGAGACTCTATAAGCATGTGCCTACTCTCTCACCAGTTCAAGAAACTCATGAAAAAGAGGATGTGGTGCTACAAGAACCTTAAGTAGACAAAGAGAAGGATAGAATCAACATGATAAACTACCTGAGTGCCATAGGCCTCTATCAGGCTAAGACACTTCTTCCCTTACCCTTTGGCTACATTGAGTTTGAGTACCTCAAACAACTTGAACTTGATGTAGCCAAAAAAAGAAAGATCACTAAAAGAAAGTTAAGGGAAGAGGCTGTAAAGTCAAGAGCAATCATCCATAAAAACTTGAAGAAGTCTGCTGATAGGTAGAAAATGATGAGCTTCTTAAGCTGTATGGATTCTTCGAAAGGAGACTTGGTCCCATGTCTCTATCCACCATGGATGAGCATATCAGGGTAATCAAGTAGAAGATTCAACCAGGCGAACTTGTTGACTTACACTCCCCACCAAGTCAGGTCCCTCAGGAAGTGGAGATTAAGATTGAAACACTTAAGACCACACAACCTGAACCTCCTGTTGAATCTCAATAAGCTTTAACTTCTGATCCAGAGCAGGGATCTGTCCCCTCTCAATCTGAACCTGTGAGAGAGAGGAAGACCCAACTGAGAAAGACAAAGAAGATCAATCAGGTGCTACAGGCCAGTCTTCTCAGTTAACAAGTTCAAAGAGGAGAAAAAAGATGGTTTCTAAACCAAAGTCAATGAAAAAAAGAAAGAAACATCCAACTCCAAACCTCAGGATGAGTCAGAACATCCTGAGGATGTGTAATAAGAGGATGCTCCACCAATCTAATTCAAGCAGCTCCTCTGGTATCAGGAAGACCCATCTTGTCTTGGACATATACTACAAATCCAAAACGATGGCATGTCATAAGAGATCAAGGTGTTGAACATGTCTACACATGGTAGGATATGTTCAATCTACCTGTGCATGATCTCTTTGACATGAGAAGATACTATGAGAGTCTGAGTGATCCTGATCATCTCATGAAGAAAGGGATGGTCATCATCATAATGAGGACTGCCAACATCTGAAGTCTTCAAGTGTTTTGGTAGCATCAGCCCAGGGGCAATTTGTAAGGTAATTTGTAAGGCTGATGCAACCCAAACACCCAAAGTCTCTCCTGCATGCATGCACAAGTGTACTGAAGTGGAATGCTTTGGAAGTTTCACACTTCCTTAGAAATTATTCAAAGTGTGAAATCTTCCGAAGCCAAGACCAATATCTTCCGAAGCCAAAAGATGAAGTATTTTGAAGCTTCAAGGACAAAGTCTTCCGAAGCCAACTATTGAAGACGTATTTTTTCCGAAGACTTTTTAATTACATGTTTTATCTGATGTACCTTTTACCTAGAGCTGAACCACTTTCCGCTGCAACTCTGATAAGTCACCAACTTTACATGAGTTGGTGAAAAGGTCCATGCTTTTGGTAAACTGTACATTGAGGTCTTGAGTCTGTAACTTTCCACTTTATGCACTTTATCCTTTTTGTAATATATTAGGGTGTGAGCTATGGCATGTCATAGTCACTAGTCAAAAGACAATCTGCCTTTTGACTCTACACTGATTTTGGTGTCTAGATCATGTATCCAGCTGGCCTTCAAAGTATGGCGACTGTAGGTTGTAGTTTAAGTATTTCTGGTCCTTGTAACTTATATTGAGACTTTGTAAACCACTTGTAAGGAACTAGAGAGCAATATACATCAACCTTGAAAACCAACTACTTGTGTTTTGTTCTTGTTCTGTCTGTTATACACTTGTGTTTCTTAGTTCTCAAAACTGATTTTCCCAGTTCCTCATTTGAATTGTTAAGTGTTGTTGCACACTCTCCTCTTTGTGTTGTTATGTTGTAAAGTGCATAACCCTTCACCTGGTCCTGCAAATAGAACATACATTATGCTTAGGATTTGTCTCGGTCTAAATGGGTAGTTTACCTTGAGATTCCAACTTACTTATGGAATTGGCAAGTTGAGCCATCTACTGCTCTAATTTCTTAATGTTAGCTCTTTTCTCTTGTTGGAATGTATGCGTGCTAGTTGCTAAATTCTTGACAATGTCTTTTAAAGACATCCATGAGTTTCTTGCTTGTTGTTGTTTTTGAGGCTGAAAGTTTTGTTGATTGTTTTGCATCTGAAATAGAGGTCTTTGATGGAATTGTGGTGGTCTTTGTGGATAACCAATATTGGGTGCTTGTCCCCAAAATTGATTATTTCTGGGTTGTTCATAAGATCTTGAATTTTGCCCTGGATAACCTCCTATTGCTTGTGCCTTTTCAACATCTTCTTGTAGTGTAGGACACGTATCAGTGGGGTGTCCAAATTTTAAGCATATTCCACACGCTCGAGGTTTTTGCTCAACTTCCTTACCTTTTATGACTTTCATTATAACTTTAGTCAATTCAACAAGCTGACTCTCAATATGAGGAGTGCTCACTTCTTTAACCGCCTGTGGTACATCATCATACCATCCATCTTCTTATGAAGAATGTTTGGTATCTTAGGCTATGGAAGTTATCAAGTCTCTGATTTGGGTTGGTGTTTTATCAAGTAAAGCTCCCTCACTATAGGCATTTATCAAACGTCTCTCTGGTGGTGCTAACCCTTCACAGAAGTACTGAAGTAGTTGATGTCCCAAGATGCCATGTTGTGGGCATCGAGCGCATACTTCTTCAATCTTTCCCAATAAGTATGTAAATCTTCTCTTTTTTCTTGTTTAATCCCAATGATCTCCTTGCATAGAATAGAGGCTTTGACTTCCGGGAAGTACTTGAACAGTTTTGTAAGATCATTCCATGTGTTTACCGACCCTGATGGTAGGTAATATAACCATTCTTTAGCCGAATCTTGCATAGGAAAGGGGAATGCCCTAAGCTTGATTTGATCTTCAGTAATGTTGTGTGGCTTCATTCCGGAATAGACAACATGAAATTTCTTTAGAAACTTATGAGGGTATTCGTTCTCAAGGCCTCGAAACAGTGGTAACAAGTGGATGAGACCGGATTATAGCTTAAAGTTCACCACAGCGAGGTAGTTATGCAGAGGGGTTTTTGGGTAACATCATGGGTTGCCTATTGTCTAAGGGTTTGTTCGGCTGGAGCTGCCATGGTTGGTTCGAGGGAAATAATTGAGATGTTATTGAAGAAAATTCAGAATTTTATAGGGTGCACAATAATTCCTAAAGTTTAGGAATTATTTTTGGAGATGATTATTCATAGATTTATTTAAAAAAATAAAAAGATAAAAAACAAAAAAACGCCTAAAGTGTGGATCTGAAAATAAAAGGAAGGGATAAATAGAAGGGAAAGGGGATTGTAAAAACACCTTGGAGAGACACCATAGAGAAGGAACCTTGATCGACGAAGGGCTGAAGAAGAAAAAAAAGGGAATCTTCTTCTCCATTCCTCTTGAAGAACAATTAATCATTTTGTGGTTTTTGTTTAGTAAGTTTTTATTTCTTTTGATTTGATTGATCTAGTCGCCATATCCCACTAGGGCACTTTTAGTTTTAACATTAAGGTTTAATTTCTTTGATTTGGTTTGAACTTATGTGAACGTTTATGAGACGTTTTTATTTTGATGGTTTGTTTATTTGATTCCTGATATTAAACCCGAATCTAATCCGATATATATTAGATTATTAATATAATTGGCCACTTTATTAATTTTTTTATTAAGGTTCTTCAAGTTTAAAACCATAATCAAGTTTTGATTTTTGATATAAGGAACAATTAATTGTTTGAGTTTGTCTATGAATTCATTTTCGTTATAGAGTCACATAATCTAGTTAAACATAACGAACAACGTGTGTGTTTAATTATAATTGATACTTCTATCATTGTAACCCGCACGCTAAGATCCGAACAGCGTGAGCTTAGAATAGCGGGTTGGCTCTAATCAACGAACTACGATTGGTTGGACATTAGATAGAGTGGATATCCAAACAGTGTGATTGTTGGATCCAATGAGGCTGGTGCAACCAAAACTGCACTTAGAAGATTTTGAGTACAACTGAGCAAAGGTTTAGAAGATTTTGAGTACAACTGAGCAAAGGTTCCGAAGACAAAGATGCACTTCCAAAGCAAAGTTGAAGATCTTCCAAAGCTTAAGGACGAAGAACTTCCGAAGGAAGAACTAAGTCTTCTAAGACTATGTAGTTCTCCTTTCAAAGTACAACACTTGGAAGATTCAAGACAAAGTCTTTCCAAGGAAAAAGGTCATGAAGACTTCCTGAAGTCTCGAAAGAAGTTATCTCCTCCAAAGTATAAATGATTTCGGAAGACTTTATTCTTCCGAAGCCATTTTACCTTCGGAAGAACTAACTATGGACCAGTGGACATAAGTATGGTCTGACTAACAAGTTTGATATAGTGCATGGCGTTTTCCCACGCCCATGTAGTTTACCATACTTTATTCCACTATTCACCTTTTATCAGTTAGTATAGTTACCAACTTTAGTAGGTAACAAGAGGTAAGTCATGGACCTGTCATGACTACCTAATCCAGGATAGTATTTTATCTTAGATACCTTACTTCTAGCAATGCAATATTTGCTTAGATGTAAGTTCCAGCTGGTTTTCTAAGTATAACCGGCTGTAGATAATGGTATATATAGTTTCTCAATGTAACTTATTATGCATGCTTTGTAAGAGTCTTGTAAACATTGAGTTGAGAAATAATATATACAAGTATCTTGAAAACCATTTCTTGTGTTCATTAACTTAGTATATCATCATCAACTTAGTTTTAGATTCAACATCATCACACGAGTGAGACTTAGTGAGTTTGAGAGAAATATTATGTTGAGAGACCAATACCGATCTTGTAATTGGTATCAGAGATTCCAGGCTCTTGATTGTGAGATATAACCATCCCAAATCACCCTTATTTCATCATACTCTCTTACTCTACTCAAATGGCCATCAACCAAAAATATTCTAAGACTGAGATGGGAACTATAACTAAGGCTCCTATTATCACTCCTGATAATTTTAGATGCTGGTGTCAACGTATTGAAGGCTTCATCAAGTATCAAGATAGCCGGATGTGGAGATCTGTCACTCATGGCCCATACAAGCCAAAAGTGACATCATCAACTGTTGCAACGCCATGATTGAAAAGGAAATTAAAGACTACTCAGATGAAGACTTCAAGAAGATGGATATCGATAGCAAAGCAATGTTTATATTGCTCACTGCCATAACAAATTCCATAATAGTAGGCTTTGAGCATTACACAACAACCAAAGAACTCTTTGATGCTTTGACATTGATGTACTTTGGTTCCTCAGAATCCGAAGAGTCCGAGAAAAGATGTACCGAAGCAGAAGTTTGAAAACTTCACTTATATTGGTTGTGAGACCTTAAGCCAATAATACTTCAGATACATGGACTTAATTGCATCTCTTCAATCCATGGGAGTGACTCTTTAGAAGAGAGACATAGTAAGAAAATTCATGAGTGCACTTCCTTATGAGTGGACTTTTTATTGTGTCTCTATCAAGAGAACTGAGAACTTCAACACACTCACCATGACTGAACTATATGGGATCCTTGATGGACATCGTATGGATATGGAGACTCAGAAGGGCCATCAGATAAATAGAATCTCAAACCCTCCTGTCAGTAATGCCCTACATGTTGCTGAAGGGTCAAGAACTCCCTAGCCCCAGATGTACCTGAACAACAATCAACAGTAATCTCACTCCTCTAGGCCTTACATCATATTTCCTGAGACACCCAGGTCTCAACAAGCTCAACAAAGTCCTTTACAGGATAGTTGTGATTTTATATCAGGAAATGAACATACTAAGTAAACAAGACACAAAAATGGTTTTCAAGATACTTGTATATATTAATTCTCAACTCAAAGTTTATAAGACTCTTACAAGCATATCCCTATGAGCTTTCAATGAGAACTATATATACTACTATCTACAGACGGCTATACAAAAGATAACCAGCTGGAAACTTACTTACTAACCAAATACTACATTGTTAGTATTAAGGTATCTAGAATAAAATACTATCCTAGATAAGGTAGTCATGACATGTCCATGACTTACCTTTTTGTTTACCAACTAAAGTTAATAACTGTACTAACTGATAAGGAATGAACAGTGGACTAAAGTATGGTCAACCACATGGTCATAGGAAAACGCCATGCAGTATATCAGAGGTTGCAGCGGCTTGCCAAAGAGACCATGCTAATATCCACTGGTTCATAGTAAGTTCTTCCAAAGCCACTTATACTTTGGAAGTATCTACTTCTTCCGAGACTTGTGTTGGTCTTCAAGACTTTATGCTTCGGAAGTCATTGTCTTTTAATCTTCTTAAGTGTTGATACTTCGAAAGAGAGATGACTATGTCTTCGGAAGACAAGATTCCTCTTTAAAAGTTCTTCTATCTTTGATCTTCGGAAGTGCAGCTTTTGTCTTTGAAAGTTCTTCATAGTTGCACCAAAATTATTCTAAGTGTGGTTTTGGTTGCATCATCGTCATATATCCCAACAAACTCCCCTAGGCCGATGCTACCAAAACCTCACTGTCTTCTACTTCTCAAAACTCTCAACACCAAGGAGAGCAAATATTTGTCTGTCTCCATGTTCTTTCCAGAAGTAATGCTGAGAAGTTGGTACAGATCCTTCGTTGATAACAGTTCCAGTCTACTACTTTGGATCATATGTACCCTTTATTGTGGCCCTCAGAAGAGAGATAAGTACCCTTTGTTGTGGCCCTCACTGTCCATTGACTTCAACATGGGAGTTAAATAGTTATGAATAAAGAACCACACAGATACCCATGCATGTACTAGATATTAACTTAGCAATAGTAAACACAATAGTACCAAGATATAAAGAGACACCACATAAAATGGGTGAGCATGCTTTTCCCCCTTGGTGTTATTAATAATTGAAATGAAAATGGGGCCGCAAAACTCACCTCAAATGATGTAACAACCGACTTCTAGCTCATAACATTAAACTTTAATTTAATCTAGCATTATTTGATTTTATTATTATTATTATTTCTTTCTTCTATGGTAATTATTTACCCGCGTAATTAACTTAGAAAATTCCTCTAAGACTAGCCTTAGTGTAGGAATTATTAAGCGTATCAAAAAATATTAATTATAAACTAATTCTAGAACATTAAAGTAAAAAAATTTAATTATGTTTGTATATACACACACGTTCACGACTCAAATACATAAATATATGTAATATACTACTCCATCATCGACCAATCCCGAAACAAGCTAGAAGTGGCATTTGGTGAACTTTTGGTTATTGCAAGAACAAGAAACTCTAGCCCTAGTATGAGAACCAACAGCTCCAATACCCTTAAAATCTTCCTAAAAGCACAGAACATCTAAAGTGTAAGCATCATTGTACCCAAATGAAGCTATTTCTTGAGTTTTACTTCTTTATTCTACAAAAAATCTCACTTTTCTTCTTCAAATCGTAAATTGCGGCCATATAATTGTTTTTGTGTGACTCACAACTTCTCAAAAGGTATATTCTAAAGAAAGTTAGTGAATTAAGGGTTGGTGCACACGATTTCACCTTGAAAACAATGGCGGAGCATTATAGGGGCCGGGGGGGCCGCCGCCCCCCCTATTTTTTCATCCGTAAGGTTAAATTTTAGCCCGATAGTGTAATTTTTTGACCCGGCAGTGTAAATTTTTGTATAAATATCGAGTCCGCCCCCCTAAAAAAAATTAATTTCGCCCCCGCCCCCTTACGAAAGAGTTGAAGCTCCGCCACTGCTTGAAAACCCTCTTTTTTGTGTGTTTTAGCACCAAAAACCCTCTTGTTTTGAAAACCTCCCAACCTATGATAAAAACCTAATTAAAAAAGCTTATGAACATTATTATAATCTGGTTTGAAAGTTACAAAAAGATTCGATGATGTTTATGAACAATCTATGATGATTACAGATGTGTAAATGGTCTAAAACACCCCTTAAAAGCAACAACTTTGCCATAAATGAAAAATCCGTTAACCAATCTTTATTTACAGTTTTAGTGATGTTAAACGTATATAAGTTGGTGACGATGGCTGAATATGTAAAAAGATTGGAAAAATAGACTTAATGAGCTTGTTTGGTGACCCGAAAAGTGGAAATAATTCAAGAACTTTGTCAAATTATGAAAAACTTAGAATATAAAATGTTCCAGACCTAAAATAAGTATTTTAGTGATAAAATTCGGATTTGGTGATTTATGGGATTAAATTGTGATTTTTATGGATTTATTTAACAAACATAAGCCTAAACCGAGAGATTTTTAAATACAATTTTAAAAATAGAATAAGGAGTCTAAAACCAATAAACTCTTGTTATTTCAATAGCTTAGAAACCCCAAGATAATATTTTGGTGAAAAATTGTAAGAAAATGTATTTGGTTGTTCGGTTCCGGGTAAAAACGAGTTTTTAAACTCGTTATTTTAGAAACGAAGCTTTTTACTCTTAATAGCTCAAAAACACCTTTTAAACAGTTACAGAGCTTACTAGAAATCCTTAAAAGTAATATTTAAGGGTTATGGGTTGAAATCAAAAAAATTATTACTAGACGCTTAAAATTATCGGTTTTACCGTTACCGGTAACTAAAAATTTATGTTTTAAATTCCCTAAACGTTTGGAAAATTGTGATTAAAATACCTGAAAAGATAACATTACACCTATGGAAATTAATAAAGAACCATATAATGTCATGAAATGAATGAAAATAAATATTAGGGTAAAAACTGTAAATTCTGAAACTTAAGGGACTAACGTGTAAATTCTGCAATTCAACCAAAAATTTGACCACCCTTTGACTAAAAATATTTGGTAAACTTAATATCATTTTATCAAACTGATTAAAATCATAAAAACTTGTCATTTAAATAAAGAAACACGAACTTTCTTAAAAAGGAAACTTTTTGACACAAACGTTAAAGAATCGAAGTTAGTTGAACTTGTAACCATAAAACACACCTAGTTACATCTATAATGACCCAAGAACATATAGCTTATTACTTTAATCTTGATCCTAGGGTGCTAGGATTGAATCTTTTCTGTGCTCGAAGAATCGTTGTATAGCGTTCCTTTTTTACTACTTTTTTTGGGATGAAACGTGTTATTTTTGAACTAAGTCTATTTTCATGTTGTAATGTGATGCTCATATGTTGTGGCATTTGTTATGAAATACTCTATCTTGTGTTGAAATCATTAAATCTTATGTGAACCACTTGTTTTATATGGGTAGATCTACTTGGGGAATCCCCCACCTAGTGCCTTCCGTCATAACCCAATGACATTATAGGTAGGGTACCACTCCTGCGGGGCCGTTTGTGTCATATAATATGTTTTTATAAGATACTACGATGAACCATCCAGCAGGTATGGTGCACTGTTTGAAGCTCAGTTTTCCCTGTAGGTTAACTGGCATTGACACAAGTTTAGAAGTGGCTAGCCGGGACTGAGTGCAGGGTTGATTGTGATCCCCATAACAGTGATACTTATGTTTTTAAAATTAATTTATGATTTTTATAGAGTCCTTTTGTTTTTAATCTTTAAGCACTTTAACTCACCAACTTTTTAGTTGACACAAAACCTTTTTGAGCATGTTTCAGGTAATCCTTTATGGAAGCTTGGTATGAATGGAGAACTCTTATGGATGACCTAGTTTCATGACTACCACATGGCATTACTTAGCTTGAATTTATTGTTGGACAACTTAATATGATGTTTATTAAGCTCAGAGAATTATTTTGTACTGGATTATTACAATTGTTACCCTGGCTTGACTTTTATAGCCCGGATTTGTTAATTAAATGTAATGCCATGTGATTTCGCTCCTTTTATGCTCTTATGATGGTTTGTTTCCGCTGCCATGTATGTTACCAGTCTGTGACATTCCACCTTCCTTGGGCCCGGGGTGTGACAGATTGATATCAGAGCCAAAGGTTGTATAAAATATGGGAATACCTTAGTAGACCCTAGGGTAGTTTGGAACGTGTCGGAGTAAGCAGGTTGGGTAAATTGATAATTACACTTGATTAACGTAATCATGAATTTACCGGACGCGTAAATTCCAGCATGAACCCTTAGGTGGTATTGAAATCTTTCTTTTTGAGGTAGATGATTCAAGGAAATTTTCTTTGTGTGGTTTGAAAATTTTTCCGTAACGTAACTTTCATGCCTGTTATAACTTGAAGCTACTACCGATTATTGATACTACTGCCATCACTACTATTATTACAACTATTATTATTATCATCATGAGCTATGAGAAATCTTAGGAGAATTTCAAGATCCTGGCTGATAAGGGAAAAGCGCTTGTATACCCAGCTGCCGAGACTGCCCCAGTTGGAAATCTTAGGAGGACAACGCCTCAGTCACAGTACGAGGAGTACCTGCGAAGATGCGGACATCCCGGATGGATTTCGGTGACATCAGATGACACCGAACCCTCGGAGGACTGTTCACCATCATCCCAGATAAGAGTCAAACGCGTTCCTACTCGCCACATGTCATTGTACCTACTTCCTCACCTATCCCACCTATCAGAAATAGAGGCGCATGTGTCATCACACATCCCCGTAAGAGCACCAGGCCAAGAGCATCTTTTTCCTTTAGGATGCCGCCCCCTCCACCTCCTCCTGCAAGGGCTCTAGCACCAGCACCTCTAGTGATTGACCCACCCAGACGCCTCCCACATGATGAGTATTGGATGCCACCTAGGCTGAGTATGTATGAAGACTCGAGTGTCCTTGCTGAAGATCCCCACTCCCAATCTAGCCACCGGGCTAGTTATTTTGGTCCTTCAGACCCTATGTTGAGTGGCATAATTAGGACCATTCAGCAACATGAGATGACTCTTTAGCACGCTACACGAACCTCCCAGTCCGCCCAGTTCCAGAAAATGATGGCGTCTCATGGTAAGAAGAAAAGCTCGGGTTGGTTTGGGTGGCTAAAGAAGAGGTGGCAGTGATGACGGGGGGGGGATATCTGATCGTTTGGCATGAGACCATTGAACTATTTAAAGAAACTATTTCATCTATTTTAGACGCTATTCTTATTTATGGGGGTGATGACACCTTCCAATTTGTGAAACTATGTCACTACTACTACTTTGTTTGGTTGTTGCTACATTTGACTATCTATGAACTTTTGCTTTATGATGCTAACTTTTGTAGGGTGATTTGAATAGGAATGTGCAATACCATGTAACAAGAAATTAATTTTGTTGCTCGGTAGATAATTCAACACTTGTTAATTGAATGAAACTATAT
This sequence comes from Flaveria linearis, assembly GCA_024085815.1. Lineage (NCBI taxonomy): Eukaryota > Viridiplantae > Streptophyta > Magnoliopsida > Asterales > Asteraceae > Flaveria > Flaveria linearis. The sequence continues at coordinate 79,195,408 of CM044008.1, read as the reverse complement.
TTGTCATGTAGTGTGTAATATAAATCTCATGTACTTGGTAAACGTGACTAATAAGAGCAAAACTGATGTAATGGGATACTTGAAATGAAATTTATAAGATGCTAAATAAGTTTATCTATGATGACACTAGAATGCCACCTAGATGAGGAATTCGTAGTAGAAGGAGAGGAGAAACGAGGGGAAGAAACGAGGAAGCTAGACGAACTAGGAACCAGGGTGGAAATCAACCACCTACACCTCCAGAAACACCACATGGAGAAAATGTCAACCTGGAGAATGATGAAAGGATCTCTAACTTAGTAGTTCAACAAATTGCCAATGCAATCCTGACCATCATCCCCCAAATCAATGCCAACCGGGATAACATAATCGGCAGTGGTGGACTAGGGAATGATGAAAGAAACAATGATGATGTTGAAGAGATAAGAAGTGGATGTTCTTACAAAACCGTCATGGCTTGCAAACCAAAGGATTTCTGTGGCATTGAGGGTGCAATTGAGACTTACAGATGGCTGGACGAAATTGAAGTTGTATTAGACATCAGTGAGTGCAAGCTTGAGCATATGGTAAGGTTTTCTTTGCAATCACTCAATGGACCAGCATTGGATTGGTGGAAAACCATCATTCAGCCTCGACGTAGGAATGTTGTAGGCTGAATAAGCTGGTCTAAATTTAGAGAGCTAATGACCAAAAAGTATTAATCAACTTGAGAAACTGGAGTCCAAATTTCTGAGCTTGGAGATGAAAGGCCCAAACTATAAAGAGTGCGTCAGCTGCTGCCTAACTTTATCCTGACTGGTGCCACACCTAGTGATGCTAGAAGTCAAAGGTGTAGCCCGTTTCATCTAGGGATTACATCCCAGGGTTAGAGTCATGGTCCAGTCTTCTAGACCTACAACCCTACAAGCTGCAGTTGATTTCATTAGTAGTTTGACTGACGACCTGGTTAGGGCTGGATTGACAGAACATATGAAGATGGGGGACAAGAAGAAAGCAATGGGTGAGAAAAGGAAATGGTTTGATGTTAAGAATGTGATTGGAAACAATGGTAGTTCAACCAAGAGAACTGGTGAAGGAGCGGCTCAGAAGCTGTACTTAGGTACAAGCCCCTTTTACAAGTGCAAACTACATCACCAAGGGGAGTGCAACCTGATGCCCTGTTTCAGGTGTAAATGAACTGGTCATTTGATTAAAGACTATACGTATGAACCGGGTAAGCAATGTTATGAGTGTGGAGATCTAGGACGCATGTGGAACAAGTGTCCTAAGGTAGCAAGGGATAAGGACGCCAGGCCTAACAAACCCAAGGGAAGAGCATTCGTGATGAATCCAGATGGAGTCCGTAAGGAACCCGATGTGGTTAACGGTACGTTTCTCATAAACAATGATCCTGCTACCATTCTATTTGATACTGGAGTGACTGGTAGCTTTGTTTCTAATACCTTTAGGCCTTTGATTGATTCGAAAGCTTGCACCCTAACTGATGCATATACCGTAGAATTAGCCGACGGTAACGTAATAGAAACCAATGAAATCATCAAGGACTGCAATATATAAATAAAGGTTAATCCATTTAAGATAGACTTAATGCCTATAAATTTAGGAGGCTTTGATATGGTCGTTAGGATGGATTGGTTGGCTAAAAATAAGGCTGAAAGCGTGTGTGATAAACGTTTGCTTAAGATACCTTTAGTTGACGGAAAGACGCTAGTTGTTCACAGTGAAAGAAGCAACACGCTATATCCCATGATATCCACCTAAAGGCTACCGAGAGTCTTAGGAAAAGACGCACAACATTCATTATCTACGTGATGAAAACGAGAGAAGAAAAAAACATTGAAGATATACCTGTGGTGTCTGAATACCCAGAAGTATTCCCCGATTATCTACCGGGACTCCCTCCAACCCGACATGTTGAGTTACAAATAGGTCTAGTGCCCGGTGCCGCACAAGTGGCCAAATCTCCTTACCGACTCGCTCCACCCGAGATGAAAGAGCTAATGCTACAAATCCAAGAGTTGCTTAACAAGGGATTTATACGACCAAGTGTTTCTATGTGGGGTGCTCCTGTACTATTTGTCAAAAAGAAGGATGGAACCCTACGAATGTGCATTGATTATCGGGATTTGAACAAGCTTACAATAAAGAACTGTTATCCCCTTCCAAGAATCGATGACTTATTCGATCAACTACAAGGAGCCAGCTATTTTTTAAAAATAGACTTAAGATCAGGATGCCATCAACTGAAGATAGGGGAAGAAGACATACCCAAGACAACCTTTAGAACTAGATATGGACACTATGAGTACCTGGTCATGTCCTTTGGACTGACTAACGCACCAGCGGCATTCATGGATCTCATAACCGAGTATGCCGCCCATATCTAGACAAGTTTGTGATTGTATTTATCGATGATATTTTGTTTTACTCCAATAGGAAGGAATAACACGAGAAGCATCTTAGACTGATTCTTGAGTTACTCAAGAATGATCAATTGTATGCGAAATTCTCCGAATGCGAATTTTGGATGCACGAAATCTAGTTTCTAGGGCATGTAATGAATAAATATGGGATACAAGTAAATCCATAAAAAATAGAAGCAATCAAGAATTTGAAAATCCCTGAAACTCCTACCGAGATAAGACAATTCCTTGATTTGGCAGGATACTATAGGAGGTTTATCAAAGACTTCTCACGAACCGTACAACCACTAACCACCCAGACTAAGAAGAATACAACTTTTGTTTGGGGAAAGGAATATAACAAAGTGTTTGAGGTGCTAAAGGAGAAACTGTGCAGCGCACCTGTCCTTGCCCTACCAGAAGGAGTTAAGGATTTCGTAGTCAATTGTGACGCCTCACGTCATGGACTAGAATGTGTGCTAACGTAGCAAGACAAGGTAATTGCTTATGCGTTTGGACTATTGAATGAGCAAGGATGAAATTACACCACTGACGGTATGGAATTGGGTGCCGTGGTGTTTGCACTCAAGATATGGAGGCACTATCTCTATGGTACAAAGTGTATTATCTATACCGATCACAAATGTCTGCAACACATTCTTGATTAGAAGATGTTGAACATGCGCCAGAGAAGATGGGTAGAATTGTTAAGCGATTACGAATGTGAGATCCGCTACCATCCCGGCAAGGCAAATGTAGTGGCAGATGTCTTGAGTAGAAAGGAAAGGGAAAAATCCCTTCGAGTCCGTTCCTTAAGGATGAGCGTGTATACAAGCCTTATCGCTAGATTAAAACAAGCACAAAGGGAAGCTTTGAAGGAGGATAAACTAGCTGAGGAGATATTAACGGGAATGGAAAAGCGTTTAGAAGTGAGAAACAATGGTTATACAAGTATGAAGGAAGGACGTATGAAGGAAGGACGTGGGAACCAAAGAATGGAGGAATTAGAGAGATAGTCTTAAAGGCACTTTTCTTGTGGCCCGGAATTAGGAAATCAGTCACCACCTATGTGGGGAAATGTTTGGCATGTGCGATTGTAAAAGCCGAAAATCAAAAACCATCAAGAACCTTACAACAACCCAAAATCCCAGAGTCGGAATGGGATAACATCATAAAGGATTTTGTTACAAAATTACCAAGAACCTTTCATGGACATGATGCTATTTGGGTAATCGTGGATAGACTTACCAAATCCGCCCACTTCTTACCCACCCGAGTGGACTACAACTTATCTAAGTTAGTCCAACTATGCATTAACGAAATAGTGACCAGGCATGGAGTGCCACTGTCGATTAACCCAGACCGCGATAGTCGCTTCACTTCATGATTTTAGAAATCCCACTAACAAGATTTGGGGACCCGACTTGACTTAAGCAATGCATACCACCTCAGACCGATGAACAAAGTGAAAGAACCATTTAAACTACAGAGGACATGCTGAGAGCTTACATGATTGACTTTGGTGGAAACTAGGATAACCACCTTCCCCTAGTAGAGTTCTCCTACAATAATAGTTACCACGCAAGTATAAAAGCGGTGAATCTAAGGATCGTTCAGGGAATTATCTGCTTAGTTAATGACAAAACAATGATCGTGGAAATACCATTGCTTGTTGTTTGATTAATTGATTGTGTAATAATGAACAAACAAATAAACTGTGAAAAGTAAACTCAAACTAATGAAGAACAATTGAATAATCAATGAAGCACAGAGACAAATACATCAAATGTGTAACATTTTGAATTTTTGTTAAATAAAAGTTAACTCTGTTATATTCTTGTAAGGACCATTTATGCCATTTATGAAGCTTTGAGGGCTTGATTGTAACCTTTTGGATTTTCGTTAATTAAAAGTTAACTTCGTTATGTTCTTATAAGGACCTTTTTATCATTTAATGAAACCTTGAGGGCTCGTTTATGCTTGTTTCTATGTTAACTTAAGGTTAATAAATTAATTTATTAAATAATAATAATAACAATAGTAATTACAACTTTTACTTATTAATATGAAACTTAACATTAAGTTATAAAAAAAGTCAAAATATAATAAAGATAATAATAAATAATAATTTATAAATTAACTATTAATAAGTTATAAAAATATTCAAAACCTAAACTTAATTTAAAGTCCAGGGGTTATTTATGTAAATTTAAAAGCTTTAAATGAGACTCCCTAGCTTAAAATAATAAAAACTAAACTACAGGGCCTAATTGTGTAAATTTACAAAACCCAAACCAATTCCCCCTCCCTCTCCCCATATTTCCGGCGCCGGCCCGGCACCCCTCCGTCCGAGCTCTGGCAACCTCCAAAACGCCATTAAAACCGCGAATTAAACCTCAAAACTGGTCCAAATCGATTCGTGAACCCAATTCAAACCGAAATGAAGGCATTAATTCGGTTTTAATCAAGTTCATGATGGTCTTTAATGGTGAAACCAAACTAACAATCAAACACTAATATCGATCGATTGAAACGTATACAATCAGGTGCATTTATACGAATTAATACCACCATATGGATGCTCTAAAACTGTTATCGAACTCAATTTCATCTGTAACACAACCACACACCACCATCGATCCTCCTCTTCTTTACGGACATGCAACTTGGTCAAACTTCATCTTTTGGGCACATTAAACCAAAATTGGTTGAGGGCTAATGTCACACCCCCGCTAAAGCAGAAACACGAGGATGTAACGAGACGGGATCGTCATAACACATGGTATACGATAGAGAAGTAATATAAATATGATGACGAGCGTGTCATGACGACACCCAAACACAAATGGAGCTAGTCAGTAACCACGAAAGCATAGTCATAAGCATAACATAAAAATGATCGCATAAGCATAAATGATAACTTGTAATGTAAATTCCCACAACCGGGGAACAAGTATACAAATGATCAAGTTTAATCAACCACGATTAATGTTTAACAAAAGATGACAAGTCACAAAAATGCATCCTAGGGTCCCCTCTAAAAGGCAGCACTCCTAAAATCTTTAATTGTAGGATTCTATGTGCCCAAGACATGTAGAATATTGATGCAGTTAGTACGTTATGATCCAAGTCGGGTTATACCCAATAACAAGCTTAGCAAACACCAATTGATATTTAATTGATGATATGATCATGCAATTAAATATTTACACCAAATTTAGAAAATGGGTTTTCTAAATAAATTGCATATGAGATGGAACAAATTATAAGGATAATTTGTTGATGAGTTTATTGTTATTCTTGTCATTTAAAAGGGGTTTAAATAACACTAATAACATATGAGTGTACTTTAATTAAATTATTTAATTAAAGAACAAATATGTCACAATTATAAAATAAGTCTAGATGGTGACTTTTTAATGTGTGATATAAGACTAGTTATAATGTGTTGTGTGTCAAAAATTTAAAAGAGGGAAACTCTTTTAAAACCTTTTTGGCCGCCCCCCCCTGATATTATTGGACCATTTTGTGTCTTGAGAACACACAATACTTAACTAGCCTTGCACTCCATTCATTCCATCATTCAATACATGCAAAGAACACAAAATACTCTCTCCTCTCCTCTCTCTAACTTACGGAAGTTTAGCAGCAGAAAGGGAGTTCCTTTTGAGTTTTCTTGGTGTTATTTCTTCCTAACAAGAATGGTTTTTCAACAAGCTTTGGGTATACAAGCTTGAGGATCTCTACTTTGAGCTCTTGGCCGATTTTAAGCATCCAAAATCTCCTTCTCTTTGTCGATTTTCTGCTGCTGGAAGGAGGTAGTTTGACAGCCTTTTGTGGCTGTGATATTATGCACATTTATGTATATATATAGCTTGCTTATTCACATATATGATCCTTTGTTTAATGGGTTTGTTTTATACATTTTATGGTCACATAAATAACATATTTTTCAGCTTATAAACAAGTTTATAAAGCTATATATCCGCTATGTTTTTCTGAAAGTTTAAATGGTTAAACTTGGTTTTATGTTCTAACAAACCCTACAATGGCATCAAGAGCCGGTTATGTGGATAACTTGCTTGGTTTTGTCCTTTAAAATCGGTTTTAGAGGATGATTATAAACTCATAATAGGCTGATTTTGGTTGATTGAATAAACCCCATGTCTTTCAAAGTTATATCTTCATGCTTATGATTAAACTTTGAAAGATAGGAATATCAATTGGTTGACATGTTTTGGTTGTTGTTTGTTTGGACAAACAAACCCAAATTTTCAGTTTATGTTGGCTGAAAATTTAGGGTTTGATGGGGTTTATTTTGTTTGTTGAATGATGTTAAGGATTGTTCATATGATAGTGCATAACCTAGCTTAAGACCTTGTGTTGTTTTGGTTTGGATTGAATGTACTTATTTGATTATATTCATTCAATTGGGTTGTAAAGTTTTGTGCTTGTATTTTGTCTATTTATTCATTGGGATGTAATAATAGATTAGAAGTATTTTTCTTTTTCTAGAAAATATGTATTAGGATATATATTTTGTAAAAGAAGATGCTTGGGAAGGAGGCACAAGAGGAAGACACAAAAGAAGGACTTGAAGCATATGGATGCAAGTTCAAGTGGGGGTTTATCAAGACCTCATTTTTGTGTTGTATTCCACCCTTAGGAAAGACCAAATGATCACACTTGTGATGGCAAACAAGTGTGGTCACAATAGTAGCTAAGGTTATGCACATTATGGTTGTTTATGTTTATGCTTGTTTGAATGTTTGTTATTTGATTGTATGGTTGAAATTTTGACATGCATTACAAACTAATTAACAAACATAACAAGCTATAAAATGATGGTTCTTAATCATTAAAAGTTAATAAAAGGTTATTAAAATGATTTAATGATTTTAAAGATTAAAATAGGTTTTAATCAAAGGACCATAGGGTACCTTGTATTTGAAAGCATGCAAATACAAGTACATAGAGTTTTCTAAACTAGAATTATGAAATCTCTAAACATTTGAAAAACAAGATCAACACCGTCCTTTTACACAACACTTAAGTCACTTGGGAACTCTTAGTGGGATAAAGGTCACCTAACCACTTTGAGGGAACTTATGACTTAAGGTGAGAATGCCATATTCGTGGGATAAAGGTCACCTAACCACTCATTTTGGCAAACTCACACGTGTGTGTAAGTAGGATGTCTTGATTTGCAAACCATGTTAAATGGATCACCTACAATAATGGTGTTGATGGGATTAACATGCCGACTTTACATATGATGTTTAAAGTCGATCCCATACCTCTAGAAGTTGCAAATGGTTGCAACCGTCAATTGTTGACCACCTTATTAATTTAAATCGTGGGATAAAGGTCACCTAACCATAATTTAAATGTAATGTTGGGTTCTAGATTTTAATATAGAATGACCTTAAAAGGCATTAATTATTAAAAGTAGCAATATCGAAAATACTAAAATAGATCTTTGTTAAATTTTGTAGATGGCCACCAATAATGACAATCACGATAACTCATCCGCGTCCACCCAATCACTACGAGCGATCCTCCAAAAGGAACGTCTAAACCATAACAACTTTATTGATTGGTATCGAAACTTGAGAATCGTTCTCAAGCAAGAGAGAAGATCATATGTTTTAGACGACCCTATCCCCGATCAACCTACCAAGGATGATAAGGAGGCCTATAACGATTGGCTGAAATACACTGAGGACTCCGTCCAAGTGTCTTGTCTCATGCTAGCGAGCATGACTCCGGATCTCCAAAATGAGTATGAACATCACGGAGCTTACGACATGATAACCCAGCTGAAGGAAACGTTCCAACAATAAGCAAGGGTTGAGCGCTTCGAAACGGCTCGAGCACTCCATGCATGTCGTATGGACGACAACCAATCTGTTTCATCTTATGTACTTAAGATGAAAAGTCATATTAACCACCTCGAGAGGCTAAATTGTCCCGTCTTGAAGGAATTGGCCACGGATTTGATCCTAAATGGCCTTACCAAGAAGTTCGAGACATTCGTGTTGAACTACAACATGAATGCTTGGGACAAAAGCATTGGTGAGCTTCACTCAACGCTCAAAATGGCCGAGGCGGCCATGGGTAAAAGGGTTTTACCCGTTCTCACCATCAATGAAGGTGGGAACAAGAAAAGGTCTATCCCGTACCCAAGGCAAAGGTTGCCAAGGTTAAGGGACCCATTTGGGGAAGGGGGAAAGGGGTGGCAAGGGTGCCACCCAAACCACAAGAGAAGAAGCAAAAGGTTTCTACTAATGACCCATGCTTCAAGTGTGGGGAGATTGGACATTGGGCAAGGTATTGTCCTGTCCATCTCCAAGAGTTGAAAGCAAAGAGGGATGCCGGGCACACCTCAGGTACAATATACATGATTCATATTGATCTTAATGTTACATCTTCAAACACATGGGTATTAGATATCGGATGTAGAACTCATATTTGCAATTTGTTGCAGGGGTTCACAAGAAGTAGGGACTTCAATTAAGGGGATGTAAGCCTCTTCATGGGCAATGGAACTAAAGTCTTAGTTGAAGCTCGTGGGGACTACATCCTAAAACTTCCAAGTGGCTTGGAAGTTATTTTGAAGAATGTTTTGTATGCTCCTAGTTTGACTAGGAACATTATTTCTGTATCCCAATTAAGACATTATGATTATGTATTATCCATTATTGAAAATGATATTCATGTTTCTTTAAATGGTATGTTCTATTTTAAAGCTATTCCCATTAATGGTATTTATGAATTGGTTCATGAAAATACTTTAAATAGTTCATTGTACCAAACTAACACCAAGAAACTCAAGTTGGACTTGAGTGATACCTATCTTTGGCATTGTTGTCTTGGTCATATAAACAAGAAACGTTTACAAACACTTCAAAAGAATGGTCTTTTAAAAACAAATTAATGTGATTCATTTGATGTTTGTGAATCTTGTTTACAAGGTAAGATGACTAAGGCACCCTTTAGTGGAACTACCGAAAGGGCAAAAGATTTATTAGGAATCATACATTCGGATGTATGTGGTCCTCTTAAACCAATGACTAGGAATGGTGAAAGATACTTCATTACCTTTACCGACGATTATAGTCGCTATGGGTATGTGTACTTATTAAGGCACAAGATGAAGCTTTTGAAATGTTCAAAATCTTCAAGAATGAAGTAGAAAATCAACTCAACAAGTCAATTAAAGTTCTCCGTATCGATAGAGGAGGTGAATACCTAGGTGATGCTTTTCAAGATCATCTTAGGAGTTGTGGGATTGTCTCACAACTCACTCCACCTGGAACACCACAACATAATGGTGTGTCTGAGAGGAGGAATCGAACCTTATTGGATATGGTCCGATCTATGATGGCTAGAAGCACATTGCCTCTATCATTTTGGGGTTTCGCTTTGCTCTCCACGGCCCGTATTCTAAATATGGCCCCAACTAAAAAGGTGGAAAGGACACCTTTTGAGATATGGCATGGAAGAGTTCCATCCCTATCATACTTAAGGGTTTGGGGATGTGAGGCTTAAGTTAAGACTCCCACCCCAAACAAATTGGAAGTCCGATCCACCAAGTGTATCTTTGTTAGATATCCTAGAGATTCTATGGGATATTATTTCTATGATCCACTGGAACAAAAGGTGTTTGTTTCCAGAAAGGGTGAGTTCTTATAAGCAAAGTTCCTTATGGAAGGAGCTAGCAGTAGAACAGTGGATCTTGAGGAAGATTAAGAACCACAACCCGATGCACGTTTGGTTGAAACTAGCACTCAACATGAGGATGTTAGGGATGATCAAGGGTTTGATCAATACACACAAGACGTTCGCAGAAGTGGTAGAACTAGTAATCCACCTGAAAGATACAGATTTTTCATGGATAGATGCTATGTGGTAGATTTAGATGAACCAACCACATACCATAATGCAATGTCCAATTCGGATTGTGACAAATGGCTAGAAGCCATGAACGTTGAGACGCAATCCATGTATGCCAATCAAGTTTGGGAACTTGTTGAACCACCTCTTAATTCCAAGGTAGTTGGAAGTAAGTGGGTTTTCAAGAAGAAAACCGATATGCATGGAAACTTGGATACTTATAAAGCTAGACTTGTAGCAAAGGGTTTCACTCAAACTCAAGGGGTTGACTATGATGAAACTTTCTCACCTGTTGCGATGCTAATGTCTATAAGGATATTGTTTGCCATAGCTGCTCATTATGATTATGAGATTTGGCAAATGGACGTCAAAACCGCTTTCCTAAATGGATATCTTGAGGAAGATGTCTATATGGTTCAGCCTGAAGGTTTTTTCGATCCAAAACATCCTAATAAAGTATGCAAGTTAAAGAAATCAATCTATGGATTGAAACAAGCATCGAGAAGCTGGAATCACCGTTTTGATGAGGAGGTAAAGAAATTTGGCTTCATCAAAAACGCTGACGAGGCTTGCGTGTATAAGAAGGCTAGTGGGAGCACAATAACTTTCCTAGTATTGTATGTTGATGACATACTACTATTTGGAAATGACATTCTAACCTTGGAAGGTGTAAAAACCTGGCTTGGAAGTTGTTTTTCCATTAAGGATCTTGGTGAAGCCGCCTATATTCTGGGAATAAAGATCTATAGGGATAGATCAAGGCGGTTGATTGGTTTAAATCAAAGTGCATACATTGATAAAATCTTTAAAAGGTTCAAGATGGAGAACTTTAAGAAAGGTACGGTATCTATTCAAAGAGGAACGATATTGAGTACGACTCAATGTCCTAGCTCAAAGGATGAGCAAGATAAAGTGAAGGCAATCGCATACGCATCTGCTATTGGATCCATCATGTATGCGATGATATGCACTCGACCGGACGTGTCATGCGCCTTGAGCATGACGAGCAGACACCAGCAAAATCCTGGAAACAGTCATTGGATGGCTGTTAAGAACATACTTAAGTACCTAAGGAGGACAAGAGATATGTTCCTAATCTATGGATCTGGTGATGAGGAACTCGTTGTAAAAGGTTACACAGATGCGAGTTTCCAAACCGATCGTGACGATTCACGGTAACAATCGGGATATATTTTCATTCTGAATGGAGGAGCGGTCTCTTGGAAGAGCTCCAAGCAGGATGTGGTGGCTTTATCAACTACAGAATCAGCATACGTCACCGCCTCATTGGCAGCTCAAGAAGCTGCATGGTTGAAGAAATTCATTGCCGATCTAGGGGTTGTCCCTTCCATTCAGGACCCCCTAGAGATCTTTTGTGATAGCGAGAGTGCGATTGCTCAAATCAAGGAACCCCGTGATCATCAAAAGACTAGGCACATTGAGCGGAGATTCAACTACATACGAGATGAAGTTGAAAAAAGAAAGATATGTATTCGCAAAGTTCACATGGATCAAAACATTGCGGATGCTCTCACGAAGCTCCTTGAAAAGGCAAAGCATGAAGGTCATACTTGTGCCATGGGACTTTGATATTCTAGTGATTGGATTTGATCTGTAAATTTTGTATTTGGATATGTGGAACTCTTTATTATTTGAATAAAATTATTTGGTTATAATGTTTCAATTAATGTTCTAATTTAGCATGTTTAATCCATGAGTAAATTGTTTACTCTAAATGTCCGTAGTCGTTCAGACTTGTGGGAGCAAGTATGATGGTAAGACTATTATGAACTTGGATTGGTTGATATTCATAAGGATGAATATAGAGCAATGGGTTGCTACCAAGGTTCATAGATATTTGTGGGATACAAATATTGGACTAACCCGCATCTCAAATTTTACTACATGGAATCTTATCAATTGATCATAAGTAAATTTGAGTAAAGGCGAATATCATTTAGTATCCTTCGACCTGAGATACATATTGGGTTTTGATATTCACCATATGTTATACCTTGAGCTAATTCTTCACTGTCCTGAAATAGTGGACAGTACATAAGGGTATGTTCAGGTATAACACGAGGTGTTTGTGAGAAACGTATGTAGTCAAGACGGAATTTGTTCCTCTTATTTGTTGAGAGTTAAATGTCTAAGGCCCGATTAAGTTAATTCAACAAGGCATGATCATTCTATGTCCTTGGATTTAACATGACATCTGTAATAAAAGGATAAATGATTGATTCACCTAAATCATTTCGAGTAGGGTACTTGAATGAGATGATGTTATTGAATGACTATAAGTCATGCGTATTAAGGGTAGTAAACCGTTGTTAGGCGATATTTACTGCTTGCATCAATCTTCTATGAATCTTGGGCAAGTGGGAGATTGTAGGATTCTATGTGCCCAAGACACGTAGAATATTGATGCGGTTAGTACGTTATGATCCAAGTCGGGTTATACCCAATAACAAGCTTAGCAAACACCAATTTATATTAATTGATGATATGATCATGGAATTAAATATTTACACCAAATTTAGAAAATAGGTTTTCTAAATAAATTGCATATGAGATGGAAGAAATTATAAGGATAATTTGTTGATGAGTTTATTGTTATTCTTGTCATTTAAAAGGGGTTTAAATAACACTAATAACATATGAGTGTTCTTTAATTAAATTGTTTAATTAAAGAACACATATGTCACAATTATAAAATAAGTCTAGATGGTGACTTTTTAATGTGTGATATATGACTAGTTATAATGTGTTGTGTGTTAAAAATTTAAAGGAGGGAAACTCTTTTGAAACCTTGATATTATTGGACCATTTTGTGTCTTGAGAACACACAACACTTAACTAGCCTTGCACTCCATTCATTCCATCATTCAATACATGCAAAGAACACAAAATACTCTCTCCTCTCCTCTCTCTAACTTACGGAAGTTCAGCAGCAGAAAGGGAGTTCCTTTTGAGTTTTCTTGGTGTTATTTCTTCCTAACAAGAAGGGTTTTGCAAAAAGCTTTGGGTATACAAGCTTGAGGATCTCTACTTTGAGCTCTTGGCCGATTTTAAGCATCCAAAATCTCCTTCTCTTTGTCGATTTTCTGCTGCTGGAAGGAGGTAGTTTGACAGCCTTTTGTGGCTGTCATATTATGCACATTTATGTATATATATAGCTTGCTTATTCACATATATGATCCTTTGTTTAATGGGTTTGTTTTATACATTTTATGGTCACATAAAGAACATATTTTTCATCTTAGAAACAAGTTTATAAAGCTATATATCTGCTGCGTTTTTCTGAAAGTTTAAATGGATAAACTTGGTTTTATGTTCTAACAAACCCTACATCAATTACCTAGATAACCTGAAAATACATGCTCAAAACGGTCAACATAATTGTTGGTGAGCTTCCCAGGTTTTAAGTAATAAAAGATGTTAAGATGAAAACAGCTTGTAAGTTTAATAAGAGTTACCGCAACTACACTTATGTGTAATCGGTTTTGCAAGATATAGATAGCTACAACCAAACCTATACATCGGTTCCACACGGGAATTGATGGTTGTAAAGGAAGCATCCCAGAAGTTTTACATAACGTAGCAAGATCCACGAAGCGCATACGTATAGGTTACAACCAAACCAATCCTTAGGTCCCATTACCGGGATTAATGCTTGTAATAGATGATCGGCTTAGAAGAACCACACAGAAGAAAAACACAGAAGAACCACATAGCCGATGCATCCATCAACAATAGCAATCACAGGTAGCATCAATCAACACATAATATCAAAGTAGTAGTGCATAGTAATGTAATACCACCAAGTAACATACAAGGTGGTAACATGGAATAGAGTCAAGTTCATATAGCATCAATCAACAAGATAAGCAAGATAAGATACTCTTAAAAGTAGCAGCCAGTTTCCACTAGGGAAGATGCTTGAAATCAAGTTAAGTAGGTGAGCATTCTTTTCCTCCAAGTTGAAAATATTTAAAAGGTTTTATAAGAGTAAAAAGGGGCTACGAAACTCATGGAATAGATGTTAAGCACGTATGTTAAATATTCCCAAAGGCAGAATGCTATGAACAGTCAAACACCTATTGACAGTTACTGACAAGCATTAATATGAGCATAAGGCATAAGACGACATTCAATTAGTTCGGGTTGTTTCGGTTCGGTCGTGGGCAACACACACAAGTAGGCATACACATATTAGACCTTATGTAGATCCAAGTATTAAGAGTAGTCGTCATTGCTAATAACCTCCGTATGGGGGTACCATTATTATAAAAGATAGTGCTTGTTAAGTATTTGTAGTCCCAAATGGGTTGTCGATAATTGTAAAAGGTTAGGTTATTTTAAATTGAAATAGTATGTGCCTGTTGATAGCGTTGACTTTAATCTTTGGGGTCAAGCAATGACACTTTATTGATGTTACCTTATCATCACAAGACATTCAAAAAAAAGGAATAAACACATACACGCATCATCAGTCACACCACAGGACCGGACGCACGACTCAACCCTCCATTCGCACGAATGGACCTTCAGTCGTACGAATCAGTTTCATTCGTACGATTGAACCTTCAGTCGTGCGACTAAGCATTCAGTCGTACCATGCAACACCCAATCGCGCGACTCAACCTCCATACGCATGATTGAATCATCATTCGCACGAATCAGCTTCATTCGTATGATTGAACATTCATTCGCGCGACTGGCCTTTAGGTCGTGCGACTCACGTACAATCGCACGCAATCTCATCCGCACTGACTCAATCGCATGCACATTCACTCGCATGGACTCAATCGCACACACATTCAATCGCACACACATTCAATCGCACACACCCAGGCGCATGACTCAGTCGTGTGATTCACCCATTCGTACGGCCCAGTCACACGACACACCCAGACGCATGACTCAGTCATGCGATTCACCCAATCGCACGGCTCAGTCGCATGAACAGACCCAGTCGCGAAGAACAGCAGAATCGCGACTGCCGAGTGTAGAGCAGTCTCTGGCTGCTCCGTGCACTCGTCTTACACCCCAAGAACTTCCAGAATCCATATTCTAATATGTCTAAACAAGAAACACACTCAGAAACGCAACACACAAGCCCACACGACCTCATGTGCTCGGATGAACCCGAGCACCCGAAACCCTAGAAAACGCAGAAGTGAAATCGAGCAAGAAATGGGTAAAACAAGGTTATCTACCTGCTATAAGTAAGTATTCACGATGATAACCAAGATTTGCCGGTGAAAACGCAAGAAAAGGAGCAGTTTTGGTGCTAGAATGGTGAAGAAGGTGAAGAAGGAGAAGAAGGTGAAGATGATGGTAAGAATGGGGGCTAGGGCTGGTTAAGGGGTATTTATACCCAGCCCTAGTTCCACAAAATGTCGTGTTTAGTCCCCGCACTTTGCCCCCGGATTCCTAAATTTTATTTCGGTTGAAACAACATTAATTAGGCTTGTTTTATTAATGATGAAAGATGTAGTTAATGATATTTATGATTTAAAAAAATTCTTTTATTTGTAACATTAGGTTCATATAAAAATGGTGCGTTCAATGATGATGGGGGCAATCTTAGAAAACGTTTTAAGATTTTGACAATGCAAGCAATGATAGCACAAGCATAAGGATAACCAAGCAAGCAAATATGATATCCACATGGATGGGTTACAGAGATGAGGAATGACCGATAACAAAAGTTAACCGAACACGTTGAATGACGGACCTTTGGTGACGGATGTCACAGTATCCCCCAGTTGAGGGAATTTCGTCCCGAAATTCAACTGGTGCTAGGTCCAAGAGTGTCATCCTTGAATAGATGTTGATATTTAAGCCTCATCTGATCTTCACGTTCCCATGTAAACTCTGCCCCTCGTTTAGAATTCCATCTTACACGAACAATAGGTATCTTGCTGCGTCTCAACCTCTTGACCTTTCGGTCCATGACTTCAATGGGTTCCTCCACAAAATGAAGGCTTTCATCAATCTTGATATCCTCAATAGGTACATGAAGTTATTCTTCAGCTAAACACTTCTTGAGGTTCGATACATGGAAAGTATCATGTACACTGTTAAGCTCTTGTGGCAACCTTAATCGGTACGCCACCGGACCGATTCTTTCTGAAATCTCGAATGGTCCAACATATCTTGGGGCTAACTTCCCTTTCTTTCCAAACCGAACAATCCCTTTCCAAGGAGAGACCTTAAGTAACACTCGATCCCCAACGTTAAACTCTAGCGGCTTCCGACGGTTGTCGGCATAGCTCTTTTGGTGATCTCTAGCAGCTTTAAGTCTGTCTTTGATTTGGAAGATCTTATCGGTTGTTTCTTGAATGATTTCGGGGCCTGTTAACTGACTTTCACCAATCTCGGCCCAACATACCGGTGATCTACATTTCCAGCCATACAACGCAACCCAATACTAGTATGGTAACTGTTATTGTAGGAAAACTCGATCAACGGTAGATGAGTATCCCAACTGCCACCAAAATCAATGACACATGCCCTCAGCATGTCCTCAAGCGTCTGTATTGTTCATGCGCTTTGGCCATCTGTCTGGGGGTGATAGGCTGTACTCATGTCTAATCGAGTGCCCATAGCTTTTTGTAACGTCTGCCAAAATCGTGAAGTAAATCGACTGTCTCGGTCGGATATGATTGACACCGGCACCCCGTGCCGTGTCACGACCTCTTTGATGTACAACCTTGCCAGCTTATCCATTTTATAGTCTTCTCAGATAGGCAAGAAGTGAGCGGATTTTATCATTCGATCCGCCACGACCCATATGGAGTCGTGTCCGCTTGGCGTTCTCGGGAGTTTGGTAATAAAATCCATAGTTATGTTCTCCCATTTCCACTCGGGAATTTCAGGTTGTTACAATAATCCCGATTGTTTCTGTGTTCAGCCTTGACCTTTAAACATGTCAAGCATTTGCTCACATATATAGCAATGTCTTTCATCATACCTGGCCACCAGTACAGATCGTTCAGATCGTGGTAGATCTTGTATGCACCAGGATGAACAGAGTATCGAGTCTTGTGTGCTTCATCCAAGACTAGTGTACGTACACCTCCCCATCTGGGCACCCATACCCGATCCATGAAGTAATGTACACCGTCATCCTTGCAACTCGTTTGTTTATCCAACCCTCGGAATTCCTCTCCCGCAAGGTTTTCTTCTTTCAAAGCCTCACTTTGTGCAATTTGAATCTGAGCCTTTAGATTAGTTTGAATAGTCAAAGCTAGCGCTCGAGCACGTAGGGGCTTCACACGATCTTTACGGCTTAAAGCATCAGCCACCACGTTAGCTTTCCCGGGATGATACCGGATTTCAGAATCGTAGTCGCTAAGTAACTCTACCCAGCGTCGCTGTCGCATGTTAAGTTCCTTCTGATCCAGAATATGTTGAAGGCTCTTATGATCTATGTAGATGATGCATTTGGTTCCATATAGATAATGCCTCCATATCTTGAGTGCAAATACTACAGCGCCCAAATCCAAATCATGAGTTGTGTAGTTCTTTTCATGAACCTTGAGTTGTCGCGATGCGTAGGCAATTACCTTGTCTCTTTGCATTAGCACACATCCCAATCCTTGATGTGAAGCATCGCTGTATACCACAAAATCATCAGTTCCATCTGGGAGGGACAGTATTGGAGCGTTGCATAGCTTTTCTTTCAATGTTTGGAAAGCTCGTTCTTGTGCATGTCCCCAATCAAAATTCTTGTCTTTCTGGGTTAGCAGCGTTAACGGTTGTGCGATCTTCGAAACATTCGCAATAAAACGACGATAGTATCGGCCAATCCTAGGAATTGCCGTATTTCCGAGGGTGTTTGGGGTGTATCCTATTTCTTCACAGCCTCAATCTTACCGGGGTCCACATGAATTCCATCTTTGTTAACCACATGACCTAAAAACTTCACTTCTCGAAGCCAGAATTCACACTTCAAGAATTTGGCAAAAAGTTTCTCTTCCCGCAACAGTTCTAGAATTGCTCGAAGGTGTTCTTCGTGGTCCTCTTTCGAACGGGAGTAGATAAGTATGTTGTCTATGAATACGATCATGAACTTATCAAGATAAGGCTTGCACACCCGATTCATCAAATCCATAAAGACAGCTGGTGCGTTGGTCAACCCGAATGGCATGACCAAGAACTCATAGTGCCCGTAACGAGTTCTAAACGTTGTTTTCAGAATGTTGTCCTTGAATACTCTTAGCTGATGATATCCAGATCGGAGGTCGATCTTAGAGAAATACGTGGCTCCTTGCAACTGATCAAACGGGTCGTCGATTCTAGGGAGAGGATACCGATTCTTCACGGTCGATTTGTTCAACTCCCTGTAGTCAATACACATACGGAACGACCCATCCTTCTTCTTGACAAATAACACTGGTGCTCCCCATGGTGAATGACTCGGTCGAATTAAAACCCTTCTCCACTAGTTCCGGTAGTTGACTGGACAACTCTTGCATCTCGGTGGGTGCTAACCGATACGGCGTCTTTGCTATCGGTGTAGCTCCAGGAACCAGCTCTATACGGAATTCCACCTGTCGTGGGGGAGGCAAACCAGACAAATCATCAGGAAACACCTCTAGGTAATCACATAGAATTGGAATGTCTTTCAATTTTGTCTCTTCTTCCTTCTTTTCTACCACATGAGCCAGAAAAATGTAACACTGCTTCCGTAGACTTTGTCGTGCTTTCATGCAGGAGATAAGCTTCAAGTTCTTTCCCGGTCACTCTCCTTGTATTCTGAGTACTTTACCGTCTGACATGGGAATCCACACTACTTTAGCTCGGCAAACAATCTCGGCTCCATGCTTCGACAACCAATCCATTCCCACTATTACGTCAAAGCTTCCCAACTCAAAGGGTATCAAATCTAAGTTGAAGACCTGGTCTTCCAATATCAGGGTGCAGTTCTTAATAATTTCCTCTGCCTGTTCAACCCTACCATTAGCCATTTATACGGAGTAACTAGTTTCTAGTCTACTAGCACTCAAATCAAGCATTTGCACCAACTCAGATGATATAAAACTATTGTCTGCCCCAGTATCAAACAGTACAGATGTGAAATGGTTATTGAGTAAGTGCGTACCCGTGACAACGTTCGGATCCTGACGGGCATCATTAGCTCCAATGATGAAGGCATGACCCCGTGCAGCATTACCTTGGTTTCCTTGGCCTTGAGCACCCGCTATGCCCACTATCTGCTGCTGGTTGTTTCCTTGCTGACCCGGTGCCCTATTCAGTCGGGGGCACATGTTTCTGAGGTGATCGAGGCCTCCATACTCATAACAAGCCCTGGTATTCCCGGCGGGGTTAACCGCGTTGATAGGTACTACTAGATTCAGAGCCACTCGGCAATCTCTTGCCAGATGTCCCGTATGTTTACAATTTTTGAGCACACGCGACACATCACAGCCGGGGGATGATGAAGATTGCACCTGTCACATTTCGGGTGCGGCCCAGCATATTCCTTCTTCCCTTAAGTCACGGCCACAAAATTTCTGATTGTCTTGGCCCTCTTATCAAACTTTCCTGTACCGGACCAGCTTGCTTCCCCAGTCTCTTTCCTTTTCTCTGCTCCCCTACCCAATACTCCTATTCTTATCATCTCATCAGTGAGAGCGCCAGCCTTCAGAATTGCGCTCTGGATTGTAGGAGGACCAGCTGCTGTTACCATTGCCCGGATTTGAGGCGCGAGTCCCCAAATGTACCTTTCAATCCTCTTAGATTCCGGAGTGACTAGGTGTGGAACTAGTCTAGCCAGCTCGTGGAATCGGTCAGTATAAGCTGCATGCCCAGCCCCCACCATAGCAGGATTCCAAAATTCATGCTCAAGTTTCTGCATCTCGTTGAAGGGGCAGTATTCCTCAGTAATCAGGGCTTTGAACTCGTCCCAAGTCATCTGCATCGCAGATTCTCTTCCTCTAACTTGAACCTGGGTGTTCCACCAGGTTAGTGCTCTGCTGCAGTGAGCACGTAACATACTCGATTCTTTGACTGTCGAGGCATTCACTGATGTCAATCACTGCCTCCATCTTCTCAAGCCATCTAGTCAGGGCTATCGCCCCACCTTTCCCATCGAATTCCCGGGGCTTACAGGCCGCAAATTCCTTGTAAGAACAGCTCCGTTTGGTATTAGCAACCCCAGTTTCATTACCGGCTATACCACCATTCCCGGTCTCCTGATTGCTTTCATTCCCACTCGGGTTCCCATTATCCTTGTTTTCATTGCCACCAACTCCCTGGTGGTTTTGCTGTTGAAGAACGTTGCTCACCTGAGCTACAATAGTTGGAATCAGGGCAGCCAATTGCTGCGCAATCAGGACTGCCATATCAGAGTCTCCAGCCCCTTGAGTATTACCAGAAGGCCGTCACCTGTTCTTGGAGGTCTACCTCTGCCTCTGCCTCTACCCCTCGGGGCTTCACTTCCGCTACTATTGCTGCGGGTAGATCTTCGAGGCGGCATGTTCTATTCATAAAAGAGGTAACATATAAGCTTTAGTCACCTTAAGAT
Source organism: Flaveria linearis (assembly GCA_024085815.1). Classification (NCBI taxonomy): domain Eukaryota; kingdom Viridiplantae; phylum Streptophyta; class Magnoliopsida; order Asterales; family Asteraceae; genus Flaveria; species Flaveria linearis. Next base: position 79,174,573 of record CM044008.1, on the reverse strand, counting down.
ACACAAGTACTCCACTTATCAAGTTCCAACGTTTCATGTTCCGGTCAGTCAAGATCACCATGCAGACCATTTCAAGCATATTTTCGGTATACCGGTGATGTTTATATATAGGGTTCCCCGCAACGTTCCCACCACACCCACGATGTACTGAGAATGATGCCCGATCTGGTTACATGACATCCGACCTTCCTTCACATCATATCCATAATGATCCATCAAGTCAACTGAGAGCCCAAACACGTAATCACATATAGTCTGGCGGAGTTTGTCTATCTCACATCCTTGAAAGGACTCAGACATAGCCTCCTTGGGTCGGTCTCAGTATCCGAGGTTAAGCGCAATGTATGATCTGCGAAGATCTCTTCGGGTCTCAATACCCGAAATTGGATTATGATAACTTGGCGCGCAGAGGGAATGGAAGATCCAATAGGAAGCGTCTCATAAGGGATGAGCACAAGGGCTCAAGCACAAGGTGAAAGATCACAAAACAGAAGGATAACCAAACATGTAAAGAGGAACACATAAACGAGATATATAAATGCACACAAGCTTAAGCATAGAAATCTACATGAAGGTTCCTAGGTTATAGTCTAGGTCAAGTGTAATTGCCTAATTCTCTATAACCAATGGCTCTGATACCAGTCCGTCACACCCCTGCTAAAGCAGAAACACGAGGATGTAACGAGACGGGATCGTCATAACACATGGTGTATGATAGAGAAGTAATATAAATATGATGACGAGCGTGTCATGACGACACCCGAACACAAATGGAGACTTGTGTCAGTAACCACGACAGCATAGTCATAAGCATAACATAAAAATGATCGCATAAGCATAAATGATAACTTGTAATGTAAATTCCCACAACCCGGTAACAAGTATACAAATGATCAAGTTTAATCAAACAAGATTAATATTTAACAAAAGATGATAAGTCACAAAAATGCATCCTAGGGTCCCCTCTAAAAGGCAGCACTCCTAGAATCTTCAATTACCTGGATCACCTGAAAAGACATGCTCAAAATGGTCAACATAATTGTTGGTGAGCTTTGCAGGTTTTAAGTAATAAAAGATGTTAAGATGAAAACAGCTTGTAAGTTTAATAAGAGTTACCGCAACTACACTTATGTGTAATCGGTTTTGCAAGATATAGATGGCTACAACCAAACCTATACATCGATTCCACATGGGAATTGATGGCTGTAAAGGAAGCATCCCATAAGTTTTACATAACGTAGCAAGATCCACAAAGCGCATACGCATAGGTTACAACCAAACCAATCCTTAGGTCCCATTACCGGGATTAATGGTTGTAATGGATGATCGGCTTAGAAGAACCACACAGAAGAACCACACAGAAGAACCACACAGCCGATGCATCCATCAACGATAGCAATCATAGGTAGCATCAATCAACACATTATATCGAGGTAGTAGTGCATAGTAATGTAATACCACCAAGTAACATACAAGGTGGTAACATGGCATAGAGTCAAGTTCATATAGCATCAATCAACAAGATAAGCAAGATAAGATACTCTTAAAAGTAGCAACCAGTTTCCACTAGGGAAGATGCTTGAAATAAAGTTAAGTAGGTGAGCATTCTTTTCCCCCAAGTTGAAAATATTTAAAAGGTTTTATAAGAGTAAAAAGGGGCTATGAAACTCATGGAATAGATGTTAAGCACGTATGTTGAATATTCCCAAAGGCAGAATGCTATGAACGATCAAACACCAATTGACAGTTACTGACAAGAATTAATATGAGCATAAGGCATAAGATGACATTCGATTAGTTTGGGCTGTTTCGGTTCAGTTGTGAGTAGCACACACAAGCAGGCATACACATATCAGACCTTATGTAGATCCAAGTATTAAGAGTAGTCGTCATTGCTAATGACATCCGTATGGGGGTACCATTATTATAAAAGATAGTCTTTGTTAAATATTTGTAGTCCCAAATGGGTTGTCGATAATTGTAAAAGGTTAGGTTATTTTAAATAGAAATAGTATGTGCCTGGTGGTAGCGTTGACTTTAATCTTTGTGGTCAAGTAATGACACTTTATTGATGTTACCTTATCATCACAACACATTCAAAAAAAAGGAATTCACACATACACGCATCATCAGTCACACCACAGGACCGGACGCACGACTCAACCCTCCATTCGCACGAATGGACCTTCAGTCGTACGAATCAGCTTCATTCGTACGATTGAACCTTCATTCGTGAGACTAAGCATTCAGTCGTACCATGCAACACCCAATCGCGTGACTCAACCTCCATACGCACGATTGAACCTTCAATCGCACGAATCAGCTTCATTCGTACGATTGAAAATTCATTCGTGCGACTGGCCTTTCAGTCGTGCGACTCACTCACAATCGCACGCAATCTCATCCGCACTGACTCAATCGCACGCACATTCACTCGCATGGACTCAATTGCACACACATTCAATCGCACACACCTAGGCGCATGACTCAATCATGTGATTCACCCAATCGCACGGCCTAGTCACGCGACACACCCAGATGCATGACTCAGTCATGCGATTCACCCAATCGCACGGCTCAGTCGCATGAACAGACCCAGTCGCGAAGAACAACAGAATCGCGACTGCCGAATGTAGAGCAGTCTCTGGCTGTTCCGTGCACTCGTCTTACACCCCAAGAACTTCCAGAATCCATATTCTAACATGTCTAAACAAGAAACACACTCGGAAACGAAACACACAAGCCCACACGACCTCATGTGCTCGGATGAACCCGAGCACCCGAAACCCTAGAAAACGCAGAAGTGAAACCGAGCAAGGAATGGGTCAAACAAGGTTATCTACCTGCTAGAAGTAAGTATTCACGATGATAACCAAGATTTGCCAGTGAAAACTGCAAGAAAAGGAGCGGTTTTGGTGCTAGAATGGTGAAGAAGGTGAAGAAGGAGAACAAGGTGAAGATGATGGTGAGAATGGGGGCTAGGGCTGGTTAAGGGGTATTTATACCCAGCCCTAGTTCCACAAAATACCGTGTTTAGTCCCCGCACTTTGCCCCCGGATTCCCAAATTTTATTTCGGTTGAAACGACATTAATTAGGCTTGTTTTATTAATGATGAAAGATGTAGTTAATGATATTTATGATTTAAAAAAATGGTTTTATTTGTAACATTAGGTTCATATAAAAATGGTGCATTCAATGATGACGGGGGCAATCTTAGAAAACGTTTTAAGATGATGACAATGCAAGCAACGATAGCACAAGCATAAGGATAACCAAGCAAGCAAATATGATATCCACATAGATGGGTTACAGAGATGAGGAATGACCGATAACAAAAGTTAACTGAACACGTTGAATGACGGACCTTTGGTGACGGATGTCACAGCTAATACTCATCACTACCATTAGGAGCTTTCCATTCGATCAATTGTACCAACAATATCACCAACAGTTCGATCAATCATTGTTCTGGGTCGCGACTCGTCTAGAACCTAAGATCATCAATTCACACTTAATCATGTAAGTTACACACTTAAACATACTCGGTTTTAAACAAGGATCAAAAGCCTCATGATTATTTTCATTGACATTAACACATGGATGTTCAATTTGGGTGAAATCGTTTCTAGGGTTCTTGAGAATTTGAGGGTTTTGGATGTGGGTTGGTTAAAAGGAACGAGAACCAGATCAGGACAGGCGCAGGCGCCCTAGCCTGCTGGTAAAGCATAAGAGGGATAAGCAAGGGTTCACAGGTTCGAACCCGAGCCCCTGCTATATTTTTAAAACTTGTTTTTTTTTTGCCATTTTTAATTACTAGAAAGTTTAAAAATGATATTAAAATGATATAAAAATCATTTAATTAATATTATACCAATGCTGGATTTATAGAAACCATAATTTGGAAAATCTTATTCATTTTCGTTATTTTATATTTTCTTTTAATTTATAAAAATCAGTTTTGTAAACTCTATTTATTCTTAAAATCATCTAAGTATTTTCTATAAATTTATTTCTTTAAATACTCTAGTATTCGTATAAGATATTTTTACAAAAGTTATACTTAGTTTTTTATTTTTATTTTTTTTATATAGACTTTAAATAATAGTTAAAATCATTAAAATAATATTTGACACCATATTATCCTAAATTATAGATTAATCATGATAAAAACATATACTTTATAAATTCATAAATTATTTACAAATGTCATTTTAGATTATTTCTTATAAAATATACATTAAATAATGGTTTAAACTAATAAGTTATTATTGATCTATACGTTACCTTTAATTAATGTGTAAATCATGATTATTTCAAATATTTATAAAGTTTTATTTACACTTTATATGTTTTAAATTCATTTCTTTATATTAAATTACTCAAATGGTATAATCTTTTTCATTGAGTTAAAAGTGATTCCATCATTTGATTTTATTTATCAAAACCTCAAATTCCAATTGAAACCCTAGTTCATGTCTAATTGTTAATCTTATAATTGAACTTTAATCTTGTAATAAATATGTTTAGGTACCTTGTAAAAGAATTCACTGGAACATCGTTTAATCCTTATTATCATCTTATACACATATACGTCAAGTGAATATTTCTATATCCCTTTTTCATATGTTTACACTTTGGGGTGAAACATGTTACCTTATAAGCATTGCACTTGTAAACTCGTTTGATTCTTGTAAACTTATGGCAATTCACTTGTATGTTATGGTTAGTTGATCTTAGTAATTACCATGTATTGACGATTATATGTACAATCATTAACTATTGCTAGCTTGGCGACGTCATAGATCTATGGGCTTCACAAGCCTGCTTGGTTAATCTAATTACACTTAGCTAATCGTATAAACTTGTAAATATTGAGACTTGTAAACTGTCAAGGTTTGATTGTGCATCTGTCTTATATCCCTAGTTACTTTGTTCTCTAACTTATAACATGAGTTATTATCTTTTATATACTTATGTATGAAAACTATGGAAATCTCACCAACATTATGTTGGCCTTTTACTTTTAACATATTTCAGGAAACGCTCAAGTTTGATGCTATCTTTGAAGTTTATCCACATCTAGGATTGGACCTAGTTTAATAAACGAAAGTCTTGGATTATTTGCATCCTATGTTATGTCTATTTCTCTTATTTGGGACTTATGTTTGTAATGTTACATTTGAAACTTATGATAATAATAGTTACATTTAAAGATAGCGTTATGTGGCTGTGAACAATCTTAATCCTCACATCTCGACGATTCCGCCGTTAAGGTTAGGGTGTGATAGATTGGTATCAGAGCCCATAACTATAGGGATTTAGGTTATTAGAAATGGTGACCTAGACTATAGTTTATGCATGAACCTTATAGAATAATATTTATATTCTTGTAAATATATATATGGTTTGCATGCTACATAATCTTATGCTTCTTATGTGCAACTTGATGCCTTAGCATAGGATTACCTTGTACATGTTTAAACTTTTTACTTGTCTTCCTTTAATTCTCACCGACAAGTGAAACTTCATAACCTTATTCTTGAGGACACGTGGAATCGTATGCGTTGTATCGAAGATTTAATTCCTTAGACTCTATGTCTAATCTATGAAAATCTCATCAAGGTTTTGATTTCATGAACCTAAGAAATTATATGACACATAGACCTGTATTCTGGATTTCCTGGGAAAAGGCCTTTGGGCTAAGGCAAGCATATCGTATAAATCTCATTGTGTGACGCCCTAAACCCGATAGGGCACCGGAGGCACGTCATGCAGTTGGATTAATATTTCAAACACAAATCAAAGCTTTCTACTTACAGCGGAAGACTTTAAACAATATTATATATTAACCCAACTTTTAAAACATTTTACATATAATTGTATTTAAACATTGCCCTATTTACAGTATTAACAAGCCCTATATCCTATGCCAGCAACTACTCCGGGATAGCGTCCTTGTTCAGCTCATACTTGCTTTCCTCTATTATTAGAGGATCCCTCCTTACCTAGCACACACAACATACTCAAAACATCAGATAAACTGGTGAGTTCTAATTTTCATTAAAACATTAACAACATCTTTACACACACAAAAGTTATATTTATATTGGCAATATTATAAATTCAACTTTTATCATTACTTTGTTCCACTGGACCTGTCCCACCGAACGTCGGTTGCCCACATCTAGCAACTATCAGTTCCCCATAACTAGTAACGTCGGTTGCCCACATCCAGCAACTACCAGTTACTACACCTAGAAATGTCGGTTGCCCACATCCAGCAACTACCAGTTTCCCATACCCAGTAACGTCGGTTGCCCACATCCAGCAACTACCAGTTACTACACCCAGAAACATCGGTTGCCAACATCTAGCAACTACCAGTTTCCCCAACCCAGTAACGTCGGTTGCCCACATCCAACAACTACCAGTTACTATCTCTTATCCAGTTAATAAAGATGTTCACAATTAATCATCTAGGGTCGTCACCACAAGATGTTCACAAAGCTGAGTAATCGTCATCACTCCTATCAAACTGTAGAGTTTCACACCCAGGCATCTTACCCTAACTGGCCTGTTGAGATTTACCTCACATTACTAGTTCAAAAACATTTCTTTTACTTATTGCCAATAATATCATATTCATTTACACCCCACACATTCTTTCTTTTAGCACCAGTTTTAACCTATTTTCATTAATCATTACACCCCATCTGACCCATTGGAATCATTACCATCACGTAATGATTAACAATGTTCAGATGACCATCTTTTACACTCTACCTGACCCACTGCAATCATTACCATCACGTAATGATTAACAATGTTCAGGTAATCATTTATTACCCCCACTTTCCCCTAACAACTTTTCAAACTGTTAGAAACATATCAACATCACTATCATAATTCTTGTACTAAAACATTCAATTCATTTATCATTGTATGTGTGCTAGCCCGAATGTTAAAACCAAACATTTGAAAAGGGCTTAGAACTCACCTTATCAACTTCCTCACCACAGTCTACACAATCCACGTACACAAGGTAACTAGTCCTTCCTTTAATCAGGGTATATCTAAAGCAATAAACCTTGATTCAGTAAACTTATTCTCAAACAAGGCCCTCATGCGATTGAACACTTATGCGAATGAGCACTCATACGACCGGACCTATGCGGATGAACCATGCGACTGAACCTTCAGCCGTACGACTAGCCACTCATTCGCACGACTGAGTTCTCATTCGTACCCAGTGTTCACTCATCTTTATTCGGCCTTCTAACCAGGCGACTGGGTTCCCAGTCGTACGACTGAACCTCCATTCGTACTCAGTCGCACGATTAGACTCTCATAGGCATACGGTTGAGCCCATTTGCCTGAAAGGAATCAGCAGCTGTGTTCTTGACGTTTTTGATCCAAACTCACTCAAAATTTGAGTTTTAACCATCCAAATCATATCATACTCAAAACAGATCCTATACACATCGTTTACAATGGTTTCGGACCATTATTTCATCTAAACTTCATAAAAACTTGGATCCAAATTCCCGGATTTTAATTTAGAAATGACCAGACCAATTCAATGATTTAAAACACGATGTTGGATCAAATTCAACCATTTACACAGCTTATAACATCTCCGGATTGATCCGTGATGTTCAAACTTACCAAAACGGAGTTTAGCCTAGTCGATTGGCAAGAACAGGGGTGTTTGGGTGTAAAGAGAACAGGAGAATGAAGTAGATGCAGATAGAAATCTGCTTTTCATCTCCTCTCACCGCCTTACTTATTCACATGTGCCACATAACCGCCTTACCCCCAGTCGCACGACTGAACCATTCGTACGACTGAAGCGTGCGACTGGAGCTCATACGCCTATTATTCGTACGACTGAGTCTCAATCGCACGTAAGGGGTGCGACTGAAGTTCATTCGCATATGACTTATGCGACTGAACACTTAAACACTCAAACAACTCAACTTAATTACTTAATCATAACTATAATATAATTTACAAGTCCGGATTAAAAAACCGGATGTTACAACTCTCCCCCTCTTAAATAGGTTTCGTCCCCGAAACCAACTATTCAAACAACTGGGGATAATCTCTCTTCATCTCATCTTCTGATTCCCAAGTGAAATCAGATCCCAATTTATTCGACCACTGCACTTTAACTAACTCTATAATTTTATTCCTCAGCTTTTTCACCTTTCTGTCTAAATAGCAGTAGGTTTCTCAACATAGTTCAACTTATCATCCACCTCTATATTATCTAAAGGTACATAAGCATTCTCATCAACCAAACACTTGCGCAACTGTGACACGTGAAAGGTTGGGTGGATTCCTTGCAACTGATCAAGTAATTCTAGTTTATAAGCCACTTCCCCAATCCGTTTTATAATTCTAAACGGTCCTATAAAACAAGGACTTAACTTTCCCCTCTTTCTGAATCTGATAATTCCCTTCCAAGGAGATACTTTCAACATAACTCTATCTCCTACTTCAAACTCTATATGCCTTCGCCTTTTATCTTCATAAGACTTTTGTCAATCCTGAGCCACTTTAAACCGTGCTTTGATCTGATCCAGTTTCTCATTCGTAGCCTGTACAATTTCCAAACTACCCAACTCTTTCTGCCCAACTTCTCCCCAGCATATCGGACTCCTGCACTTTCTACCATATAACATCTCATAAGGGGCTCTCCCAATTGTAGAATGATAACTGTTATTGTAGGAGAATTCAACTAATGGCAGATGACTATCCCAGCTACCACCGAAATCTATAACACAAGCTCGTAACATGTCTTCAACTGTTTGGATAGTCCTTTCAGTCAACCCATCAGTTTCTGGGTGGAAAGACGTGCTGTGTAACAGACGAGTACCCATATCTTCATGAAACTTTCTCCAAAATCTTGAAGTAAAACGTGTATCTCTATCTGACACAATAGACAACGGTACCCCGTGTCGAGTAATAATCTCTCGAATAAATAGTTCTGCTAACTTCTCAGAGTTATACGTCTCTTTGATTGGTAAGAAATGTCCGCTACGTGTCAATCTATCCACTATGACCCAAATGGTATCATAACCTTTAGTTGTACGCGGAAGCTTAGTTATGAAATCCATTGTCAACTCTTCCCATTTCCATTTCGAGATCTCTAAGGGTTGTAGCTTACCATATGGATTTTTTTGCTCAGCTTTGACCTGAAGACACGTCAAACACCTATTCACATACTGCATCACATTAAACTTCATACCGGGCCACCAATATTCTTGTTTCAAATCCTTATACATCTTTGTAGCACCAGGGTGTATAGAGTATCTGGATTTATGAACTTCATCTAGCACTAACTCTCTTATCTTAATCGGAACCCACATACGACCACATTTTGTCTTAACCCCAAAACTACTTTCTTCCAGATCCTTTGTTTGACCCTTCATTCGTTCCTGCTTCACGTTCTCTTCTCTCAATGCTTCTAATTGAGCTTCTCGTAACTGGTGCATAAAATCTGGGGTTATTACTAACTTATATGACTTAACTCGGATCGAAGGGTGTTCATTCTTTCTACTTAACGCGTCAGCAACCATATTTGCTTTACCCGGATGGTAAAGTATTTCACAATCATAATCTTTCACCAACTCTAACCATCTCCGCTGGCGCATGTTCAATTCCTTCTGATCAAAGAAATATTTCAAACTCTTATGATCCATGTAAATCGTACATTTCATCCCATATAATTAATGCCTCCATATCTTCAAGGCAAATACCACTGCTGCCAATTCTAGATCATGTGTCGGATAATTCTTTTCATGTTCTTTCAACTGTCTGGAAGCATAAGCAATCACTCGTCCCCTCTGCATCAATACACAACCTAAGCCTTGATACGAAGCATTCGAATAAATCACCAAATCTTCATTTCCATCTGGGAACGACAGCACTGGTGATTGGGTTAATTTCTGCTTCAGTTCTTGAAATGCATTTTCTTGTTCTGGTCCCCAAACGTATTCTTCATTCTTCCTCGTCAGTTTCGTTAACGGGGATGCGATTTTGGCAAAATCCTTAATAAACCTTCTATAATAACCAGCTAGACCCAAGAAACTGCGAACTTCAGATGGCGTCTTTAGAGGACTCCACTTCACTACTGTTTCAATCTTAGTAGGGTCTACTAAAATCCCTTCTGCATTGATTACATGTCCTAAAAACTGTACTTCCCGCAACCAAAACTCACACTTAGAAAACTTTTCATAAAGCCTTTCTTTTCTCAACCTTTCCAACACTTCACGAAGATGGCAAGCATGATCTCCCTCATTCTTTGAATAGATCAGTATATCATCTATAAACACAATTACTGATCGATCCAACATTGGCTTACACACCCTATTCATCAAATCCATGAGAGCAGCAGGTGCATTTGTTAACCCAAAGGACATAACTAAAAATTCATAGTGACCGTAACATGTACGAAACGCCGTTTTTGGAATATCTTCTTCCTTAACTTTCAACTGATGATACCCCGAACGAAGATCTATTTTAGAAAACTAACTAGCTCCCTGTAGCTGATCAAATAAATCATCTATTCGTGGAAGTGGATACTTATTCTTTATCGTCAACTTATTCAACTCTCTGTAATCAATACACATACGCATACTCCCGTCTTTCTTCCTTACAAATAATACTGGAGCACCCCACGGGGAAGAACTTGGCCTAATGAAACCTCTTTCTAGCAAATCTTCAGTCTGCTTCATTAATTCCTTCAATTCCGATGGAGCTAGTCTATAAGGTGACTTGGCAACTGGCTTAGCACCCGGAATCAAATCAACTTTAAACTCAACTTCACGATCTGGAGGAATACCCAGTAATTCTTCTGGAAACACATCTATAAAATCTCTAACCACTGGAATATCCTCTATCGTTCTTACAGGCTTTTGAGAATCAATTACATATAGTAAATAAGATGCATACCCGTGGCTCATTAACTTATCAGCTTTCATCATAGATATTATTTTCACAGTTGACTCCTCTCTATCACCATATACATTAATCGTTTTCCCATCCGGTGCTCTTAACTGAATTAACTTCTTATTACATACAATATGGGCTTCATGGTTTGCCAACCAATCCATACCCAAAACTACATCAAATCCTCCTAACACCATAGGATATAGTTTAACAGGCAATATATATCTTTCTAATTCAATATAACAACCATCAATCATACTACTAATCATCACATATCTATCATTAGCAGTTTCAACTATAAAGGCTACCTCTAATGGTCGAATTTTACACGCAAGCATAGGACAAAAATCAACAGATACGAAACTTCCACTTGCACCAAAATCAAATATCACGTTAGCTAGAATCCCATTAACTTGAAACGTACCTGAGACTACATCTGGCAGAGCTTTAGCCTCACTAGCTGACATAGAATAGGCTCGCCCCTTCGCCACACTTGACCCTTCTCCTGACCCTTTTATCGATCTAACCGGTTCAGGCTTTCTAACGGTTAATCTTGGACATTCACTATGAATATGTCCCGTTTCTCCATACTCATAACATTTACGAGGACTTTAAATACATTCATTTGCATAATGCCCCAACTTCCCGCATCTAAAACAAGTCCTACTACCAATCATACATTCACCCTGATGTAGCTTGCCACATTTCCCGCAACGTGGTAGCTCATTTCTACCATTCCTTTGGAATTGGTCCCTTCCAAACTTACCCTTCTTCTGAAGACTTGGATTCTCAAATCTTCTTTGCACTACAGGTTCTTCACGCCTCCTTTTACTCTCATCAGGAGCAACATTACTACCATAAACTTCTTGATACATATCTGCTGCTAAGTTTACCGTCAACTGATAACTACTTGGTGCAGATGATCTAACCAACTTTCTAACCTCCTGAGGTAACCCCTGTGTATACCCTAAAATTTTCTTCTCTTCAGGAACTACCAGATGAGGCACCAATCACGCCATCTCCTCAAACTTAGACATGTACTCCCTGTGGGACATATTACCTGCCAGAAACTGTAGGAAACTCATCTCTATTCGATCCATCTCACCCTTTGGACAAAACTTATCCGATACTAACTTTTTAAATTCAGGCCATAACATTTTGTCAGTAGCCTCCTCACCTAACGTCTGGATAATCGTATCCCACCAATACAAAGCCTCACCTACAAACGAGTGGGCTGCAAACTTTACTTTCTGATCCTCCCTACACTCACTCAACTTGATCACGGCTTCCATTTCACGAAGCCATTTATAGGTGGCTACCACATCCATAGCCCCAGAAAATCGTGGAGGATTACACTCTTTGAACTGACTATACGTAACTCCCTTCTTCTCGCTAGACCCCTCAGCTTTATCAACAATCCTACTTTCATCAGGTCTAGCTACATTCAAGGCTTTACGAACCTCCTTAGCAATTGCATCACGGAATTGCTGTCTCGTCATACTGAGCACCTCTGTGCTCTCATCAACATTTCCTTTCGAGGTTCCACCTTGCATTCTTTCACTTTCCCTCTCAGCCATAACCTATTAAAACGAGATCAGGATTATTTGGTACTCGCATGTAAGTATATAACCAGAATACTATAAGTAAAGTAAATTATTAATAATGTTGGCCAAGTACTATTAATTGTTTACTTTACTTTTACTATTCTCGTTATTCCTTCTCATGATAGTCCCATCACCTTCTCTTGTTTTAATAAACTACTCTATCTAGCTATCCCTGCTGGCATATCTATTTTCTAGTTAAAGTCTAGTTATTATGACACTAGATCTCTTTAACTACTGCTCTGATACCATCCTGTGACGCCCTAAACCCGGCAGGGCACCGGAGGCACGTCATGCAGTTGGATTAATATTTCAAACACAAATCAGAGCTTTCTACTTACAGCGGAAGACTTTAAACAATATCATATATTAACCCAACTTTTAAAACATTTTACATATAATTGTATTTAATTATACATTGCCCTATTTACAGTATTAACAAGCCCTATATCCTATGCCAGCAACTACTCCGGGATAGCGTCCTTGTTCAGCTCATACTTGCTTTCCTCTATTAGTAGAGGATCCCTCCTTACCTAGCACACGCAACATACTCAAAACATCAGATAAACTGGTGAGTTCTAATTTTTATTAAAACATTAACAACATCTTTACACACATAAAAGTTATATTTATATTGGCAATATTATAAATTCAACTTTTATCATTACTTTGTCCCACTGGACCTGTCCCACCGAACGTCGGTTGCTCACATCTAGCAACAATCAGTTCCCCATAACTAGTAACGTCAGTTGCCCACATCCAGCAACTACCAGTTACTACAACCAGAAACGTCGGTTGCCCACATCCAGCAACTACCAGTTTCCCTTACCCAGTAACGTCGGTTGCCCACATCCAGCAACTACCAGTTACTACACCCAGAAACGTCGGTTGCCCACATCCAGCAACTACCAGTTTCCCCTACCCAGTAACGTCGGTTGCCCACATCCAGCAACTACCAGTTACTATCTCTCATCCAGTAGGATGCCAATTAATCATCTAGGGTCGTCACCACAAGATGTTCGCAAAGCTGAGTGATCGTCATCACTCCTATCAAACTGTACAGTTTCACACCCAGGCATCTTACCCTAACTGGCCTGTTGAGATTTACCTCACATTACCATTTCAAAAACATTTCCTTTACTTATTGCCAATATTATCACATTCATTTACACCCCACACATTCTTTCTTTTAGCACCAGTTTTAACATATTTTCATTAATCATTACACCCTATCTGACCCATTGGAATCATTACCATCACGTAATGATTAACAATGTTCAGATGACCATCTTTTACACTCTACCTGACCCACTACAATCATTACCATCATGTAATGATTAACAATGTTCAGGTAATCATTTATTACCCCCACTTTCCCCCTAACAGCTTTACAAACTGTTAGAAACATATCAACATCACTATCACAATTCTGGTACTAAAACATTCAATTCATTTATCGTTGTATGTGTGCTAGCGCGAATGTTAAAGCCAAACATTTGAAAAGGGCTTAGAATTCACCTTATCAACTTCCTCACCACAGTCTACACAATCCACGTACACAAGGTAACTAGTCCTTCCTCTAATCAGGGTATATCTAAAGCAATAAACCTTGATTCAGTAAACTTATTCTCAAACAGGGCCCTCATGCGATTGAACACTTATGCAAATGAGCACTCATGCGACTGGACCTATGCGGATGAACCATGCGACAGAACCTTCAGCCGTACGACTAGCCACTCATTCGCACGACTGAGTTCTCATTCGTACCCAGTGTTCACTCGCCTTCATTCGGCCTTTTAACCAGGCGACTGGGTTCCCAGTCGTACGACTAAACCTCCATTCGTACTCAGTCGCACGATTAGACTCTCATTCGTACGACTGAGGCATACGATTGAGCCCATTCACCTGAAACGAATCAGCAGCAGTGTTCTTGACATTTTTGATCCAAACTCCCTCAAAATTTGAGTTTTAACCATCCAAATCATATCATACTCAAAACAGATCCTATACACATCGTTTACAATGGTTTCGGACCATTATTTCATCAAAACTTCATAAAAACTTGGATCCAAATTCCCGGATTTTAATTTAGAAATGAACCAGACCAATTCAATGATTTAAAACACGTTGTAGGATCAAATTCAACCATTTACACAGCTTATAACATCTCCGGATTGATCCGTGATGTTCAAACTTACCAAAACGGAGTTTAGCCTAGTCGATTGGCAAGAAAAGGGGTGTTTGGGTGTAAAGAGAACAGGGGAATGAAGTAGATGCAGATAGAAATCTGCTTTTCATCTCCTCTCACCGCCTTACTTATTCATATGTGCCACATAACCGCCTTAACCCCAGTCGCACGACTGAACCATTCGTACGACTGAAGCGTGCGACTGGAGCTCATACGCCTATTATTCGTACGACTGAATCTCAATCGCACGTAAGGGGTGCGACTGAAGTTCATTCGCATATGACTTATGCGACTGAACACTTAAACACTCAAACAACTCAACTTAATTAATTAATCATAACTATAATATAATTTACAAGTCCGGATTTGGAAACCGGATGTTACACATTGCGAGACCAGTTATGCTTACCTGGGGATTTCTGGGGTGAGTGATAAACTATGGTCAACAAACACAAGTTTCTAAGGCAAATGGGTCAACTCACCTTGACGTGTCAACGTTTCAAATGGTAATGTGTTACCAAATGAAACCATCCGGTTTACGTTTAAAATATCAAAAATCCTTGATTCCTTGGACTGGTTTATCACCGAAACTCTAATATCTTCTCATTCCTATCTTAGAGAATGTTCCCGTTGATATTGAACTTGTTTTACTCCTCAATTCCTATGTTTAACATCATTATATGTTGTGTGCCTCAAGTAACTATCTTTATACCTTGACCAACGTGTACTGGATCTTAATACATCCAAAGATATTGGGCGTCTAAACCGAAAGGTTTTCAAAACTTTAAATTATTATTTATAGTTTCCAAATCTCCTTAAAGTGTGTTCCACAACTGAAGTCATGCAATGCTGAAAGGTGGAATATACCTGCATATCGGAGTACTTTGTCTAGACAAGGTATACACATTAATCCGATTCGACCGTTGGATCCATTTATCTGACCTGAAACTTATGAGATGAGGGTACGCTTATAGGTACGCGTATCTTTAGTAAAGTTGTGGTTGACGTAACACTTTGAGAAGTCAACGCATTTCCCTTTTATTTCAAACCGAACATTTACATCTCATTGTGGTATTGAATCATTTCCGTCATCAATCTTGTTTTTCCTGATTTGAGAACTTATCACAATTAACTATGTTATCCCAAACTTTAACCTTAATCCTAGCAAGAATGATTTTCTTTTCCTGTCAATGTTACATTGATGTAATTTGATGTTTCTGAATTTCCAGCCGATATTCTCTTCGTTTGCTAAGTCCAGCTTTGTAAAATCTTTTAACCGTTTTGCACCGTAAGCAATGCAAGAGTCTGCAAGTCAATTCATGACTAAGGACACTCATGTCTCCTAAATGAACCTATCTCATCAAAACAGGGGTAAGTCCCTTACTTTGGTGATAATTTTTCATTCGTCACTATTGTCCTTATAAAATTTCATTATCAGGACAGGAGTGAATTTCTTACCTTGATGACCATTTCTTCTTTTTGTTCTTGTGAATTCATATTTTGCCACTGGAATTACCTCCTTAAAATAGGAGTAAAATTTTGTATCTCGTTGATGGTTTTCAATTTTTCTATTGTGTGTTTTACGAAATCTCGTTCTTTGAATCGGGGTGGTTTCCTTGTTTTGAGGATATATTTCAATCATTTCCTCTTGGAACTCGTATTTCACGAATTAAGTGACCTCACCAAAATAGAATTGAATCCCGTACTTTGGTGACAAATGTCAATTCTCGATTGTTTTCTTGTTATTATGAAATCCAATCATTAAGATAAGGCGTGAAATCCATACCTTGATGATAATTTCACCTGTTCAAAATTTTATGGATGGTATTTTCCTCAAATGAAATGACCTCATCAAAGTAGGAGTGAATTTTGTACTCTGATGAAGATTTTCATTTTGCTATATTTTGTTTCTATAAAACTTCACGGTTAAGATAGGAGTGATTATCCTCACCTTAATGGTAAGTTACCACATTTTATTCTTGTGGATCCTTAACAATGAGTTAGGGTCAAACTCTCGCTTGATAGTTAAGAGTCATACTTTAGGAAATACACCACCAAGCTAGGAGTGATAACCACATCTTGGTGACTATTCCCATTCCTTGATCTCAAACTTACCAAGTTTTTTTAAGACTTCAATTGACAAGAAACATGTAATAACTTGAAGGCACCGTTATCGACGATAATGTTCCAGCCAGTCAAGCTTAAGCATGAATCTTGAACTCAAAAGAGGTCTTTGTCACCTTAGGGTAACCCTAGTTCCAAGCCTGGAACATTTAAATTTTAAATCGATTTCTTCCCTCACGCTTTTATGTTTCAATTTGACGTTGATCTAGCTTTATGGAACCTTTTTATCGACCTTCATTCTGAGTTATCATCAAAACCTAATTGCAGGATGATAACACTCCTAAAACAATCTTTCGTACAAGATAAAGTCATTATAAATTTATGCCATGCCTTTCTGGTTATAGCAATGTACGGTTGTGTTCATGGGTTTGATGAACCGCGTGTGCAAGCCGTACTTGGAAAGATATTTGTGATTGCCTTTATCGTCGATATTCTGAATTATTTAAATTCCAATCCAATCATGAACGACTTCTTTGTTTCACTCTGTACCCATAATTAAAAATGCAATTCCCATTACTTTGGATAACCTTTGAACTCCTAATCTTGAAAATCTCTAAATCTCTATCTTGATTATGACTCACAAGACTTGTTATTACATTCATTATGATGTGGATAAAAAGGATCATGAATTTCCACGACTGGTATTCATGGTTTGGCATAAAGGAAATGTGGACATAGTTTGGTATATGTTCAAATTGCCTTGTATTTCTTGATGTCATTTGGTGCATTATTGACCGATTGGCTAGTTTCGCGCATTTCATATTGACTCATGTGAGATAACGAGTCGAGAAATTGACTCATACCTACCTCAAATAGTCGGTTATCGTGGTGTGTCGTTAAACATCGATCGTTAATTTTGATGATTGATTCACCTTCTGGTATTAGCAATATCTCTAATCATCTTTGGGAACCCAACTCAAAATCTCAGTATATCGTATCATTCTTAATTTGACGGTTTGACCGAAGGAACAATACATATTCACAAGATATGCATTAAGCTTGTGTCATTATATATAGTGGCACCTGGGATTCTTAAATTCCGTCAATTACGGGACTCTTTCATTGGATTCAAGACGTCACCTTCTTATGTAATTTCATTCTAGATGAGAAAGTGACTTATAATATACCTCAGGAACTCATCATTATTTTTCCAACGTGTCATGTGTCAAATCTCAAAGAGTTAGTTTGTCAATGATAACTTTCGCATTCCATTGGAAGAGTTCAATTTGGTTGCATCATGTAAAATTCCATAATTCGCAAAGCGAAGCATCTCACCCGTAATCAAACGCCAATCACAGTCCGTTAGTACACTTATCTTTCATCATAAGTCTTCTGTTTGTTTAAGTTTCATTCTTAATTTCGGGATGAAATTCTTAAAAGTTGGGGAGACTGTAACCTTTTGGATTTTCGTTAATTAAAAGTTAACTTCTTATGTTCTTATAAGGACCTTTCTATCATTTAATGAAACCTTGAGGGCTCGTTTATGCTTGTTTCTATGTTAACTTAAAGGTTAATAAATTAATTTATTAAATAATAATAATAACAATGGTAATTACAACTTTTACTTATTAATATGAAACTTAACATTAAGTTATAAAAAACAGTCAAAATATAATAAAGATAATAATAAATAATAATTTATAAATTAACTATTAATAAGTTATAAAAATATTCAAAACCTAAACTGCTAAATCAATATTTCAGATTCGTTGAGCTTGGATCTTAGGATTCATCATTTTCAGATCTGAAAATTCAAAATTAAGATGGGTGGAGGTGTGTGAATCATAGAACAAAGAGAATGATAATAATAATGTGTAGATGATTTCATTGATGTTGATGAACAAGTTACAATGAATGATCAAATACAAAGATGGAGGAAGATCAAACCCACCCAAAGGAGAGGATTTCTCCTTGGGTGGTGCTTCACACCATGAGAAACACACACAAAAGAACCACACTTGCAAAAATGCACTAGTGGGTGTATTTATATTATTATTACAACATGACCTAATTTTGACTTTTCTATTTGTCTTGATCTTGACTTTGTCATATTGAGTTGTCTTGTATTGTTGTTTTTGTTGTAATCAACTTGGTCTCTGAACTTGTACAATGAGATCTTCAGTCGGCTGTGATTGTGATTTGGAAAGCTTCAGTTTATCCAATTGTTGAACCCAACATAAACTTAATTTAAAGTCCAGGGGGTATTTATGTAAATTTAAAAGCTTTAAATGAGACTCTCTAGCATAAAATAATAAAAACTAAACTACAGGGCCTAATTGTGTAAATTTACAAAACCCAAACCAATTCCCCCTCCCTCTCCCCATATTTCCGGCGCCGGCCCGGCACCCCTCCGGCCGAGCTCCGGCAATCTCCAAAACGCCATTAAAACCGCGAATTAAACCTCTCCAAAACGCCATTAAAACCGCGAATTAAACCTCAAAACTGGTCCAAATCGATTCGTGAACCCAATTCAAACCAAAATGAAGGCATTAATTCGGTTTTAATCAAGTTCATGATGGTCTTTAATGGTGAAACCAAACTAACAATCAAACACTAACACCGATCGATTGAAACGTATACAATCAGGTTCATTTATACGAATTAATACCACCATATGGATGCTCTAAAACTGTTATCGAACTCAATTTCATCTGTAACACAACCACACACCACCATCGATCCTCCTCTTGTTTGCGGACCTGCAACTTGTTCGAACATCGTCTTTTGGGCACATTAAACCAAAATTAGTTGACAACTAATACTCATCACTACCATTAGGAGCTTTCCATTCGATCAATTGAACCAACAACATCACCAACAGTTCGATCAATCATTGTTCTAGGTCGCGACTCGTCTACAACCTAAGATCATCAATTCACACTTAATCATGTAAGTTACACACATAAACATACTTGATTTTAAACAAGGATCAAAAGCCCCATGATTATTTTCATTAACATTAACGCATTGATGTTTAATTTGGGTGAAATCGTTTCTAGGGTTCTTGAGAATTTGGGGGTTTTGGATGTGGGTTGGTTAAAAGGAACGAGAACCAGATCAGGACAGGCACAGGCGCCCTAGCCTGCTGGTAAATCATAAGACGGATAAGCAAGGGGTCACGGGTTCGAACCCGAGCCCCTGCTATATTTTTAAAACTTGTTTTTTTTGCTATTTTTAATTACTGTAAAAATTTAAAAATGATATTAAAATGATATAAAAATCATTTTCATAATATTATACCAAATCTGGATTTATAGAAACCATAATTTGGAAAATCTTATTCATTTTCTTTATTTTGTATTTTCTTTTAAATTATAAAAATCAGTTCTGTAAACTCTATTTATTCTTAAAATCATCTAAGTATTTTCTATAAATTTATTTCTTTAAATACTCTAATATTCATATAAGATATTTTTACAAATGTTATACTTAGTTTATTTTATTTTTATTTTTTTATATAGACTTTAAATAATAGTTAAAATCATTAAAATATTATTTGACACCATATTATCCTAAATTATAGATTAATCATGATAAAAACATATATTTCATAAATTCAAAATTATTTACAAATGTCATTTTGGATTATTTCTTATAAAATGTACATTAAATAATGGTTTAAACTAATAAGTTATTATTGATCTATACGTTAGTTTTAATTAATGTTTAAATCATGATTATTTCAAATATTTATAAGGTTTTATTTACACTTTATATGTTTTAAATTCATTTCTTTATATTAAATTACTCAAATGGTATAATCTTCTTCATTGAGTTAAAAGTGATTCCATCATTTGATTTTATTTATCAAAACCCAAATTCCAATTGAAACCCTAGTTCACGTCTAATTGTTATCTTATATTGAACTTTAATCTTGTAATAAATACGTTTAGGTACCTTGTAAAAGAATTCGTTGGAACATCGTTTAATCCTTATTAGCATCTTATACACATATACGTCAAGTGAGTATTTCTATACCCCTTTTTCATATCTTTACACTTTGGGGTGAAACATGTTACCTTATAAGCATTGCACTTGTAAACTCGTTTGATTCTTGTAAACTTATGGCAATTCACTTTTATGTTATGGTTAGTTGATCGTAGTAATTACCATGTATTGATGATTATATGTACAATCATTAACTATTGCTAGCCTGGTGACGTCATAGATCTATGGGCTTGACAAGCCTGCTTGGTTAATCCAAGTACACTTAGCTAATCGTATAAACTTGAAACGTTAAGACTAGAAAACTGTCAAGGTTTGATTGTGCATCTGTCTTACATCCCTAGTTACTTTGTTCTCTAACTTATAACATGAGTTGCCATCTTTTATATACTTATATATGAAAACTATGGAAGTCTCACTAACATTATGTTGACCTTTTAGTTTTAACATGTTTCAGGAAACGCTCAAGTTTGATGCTATCTTTGAAGTTTATCCACATCTAGGATTGGACCTAGTTTAATAAACGAAACGTCTTGGACTATTTACATCCTATGTTATGTCTATTTCTCTTATTTGTGACTTATGTTTGTAATGTTACATTTGAAACTTATGATAATAAGAGTTACATTTAAAAATAGCGTTATGTGGCTATGAACAATCTTAATCCTCACATCTCGACGATTCCGCCATTAAGGTTGGGGTGTGACATTGATTATGCTTATTTAGTAGTTTGTCTTTAATTTCTTTTATTATTTGGACGAAAATGATTTAATTATTAACTTGAACCTGATAATAGATAATAATAATATTATTAATAACAATAATAAGTAGTAATAATAAAGATAATAACAATAATAATAATAATAATAATAACAACAACAACAACAATAATAATAATAATAATAATAATAATAATAATAATAATAATAATAGCAATTATAATAATAATAATAATACAAATAATAGTAATAATAATAATACTAATAATAATAATTTATAAAAACTATTTAAACTAAAAAATGTTCAAAACTCAAAGTTAATTAATTTCAGGGGTTAGTTTTGTCATTTTACAAACTTTAAATGGAAGTTTTGGCATAAAATAATAAAAAGAGCAAAACACAGCCACCATTTGTGTAATTTTGAACCTAAACCCAAAACTCCTCTTTCTCTCTCCACGTAAATCCAGCGAGGCTATCCGGCCACCTCCGGCCGAGCTCCGGCGAGCTCTAAACGAGCAAATCACACCGATTGGTAACTCCAAAAATCATTCTAATCGTTCGTGAACTAGAATCGAGCTCCGTTAAGTGCTTTAATTGGGTTTAAAGTTGGTAATGGAGGTCGATTGGGGCTCGCTAACCGTCGGCCTCAACCCTCGAACCGTTCAAGTAATTAAAACTAATAATAATCTAATTAATTGAACCTGAACGATCGTTTAACTATTCCTAATCTATCACCATTTGCAATTTCATCTGAAACACACACTTACATCGAATTCAGTCATCATCTTCATCACGAACCCACAACTAGTCGAGTTTTATTTCTGGGTTTCTTAAACCAAAATTGACAGAGGGTATTTGAGCATCGAGACCCTTGGAAGATTCCTGTACAACGAATTCGAGAATTAGCAACGTTTGCAACTCGAACCGATTTCTCCTCTGCCACGACTTGTTCTTGTGTGTTCTTAATATCATTTCAAAACAAACCCAGGTAATTAAACCCTCATACACACTCGGTTTTACATAAGGAATCAAAGCCCTATGTCGGATTTCATTAACAACATCAAATTGATGTTCAATTTGGATCAAAATCATACTAGGGTTCTTATGATTTGGGGTTTTTTTTATAATTGTGTTTTTAAGTTTTTAAAACCAAGTGATACCACGGTCGCGGCCCTGGTTCACTGGTTAGGCACTGACATTATCACTTTGAGGTCCCGGGTTCGAACTCGGGCACCCTCATGTATTTTTTTAAGGCTTTTTAGCCCTCAAATTAATAATAGAAAATTTTTAATAAATATAAAAATAGTTTTTGTAAGATTTAACTATTTTTATAGACACCAAATAAATTTTTGAATTTTTATTAAATTTAAATAATTAAATAACTTTTTAAAACTTTTAACAAAGGTTATTTTTGATTTAATTTTATTAAAATGGATTTCAAATAATAAATAATAAATTAGTTTTGGTCCAAACGTTACCTTTTAAAATCATGATTAATTTAAAATGTTTATTTAAATTTTATTTTTAAACTTTATTAGTTGTTACAAATGGCTTAGTTTTATTTTCTCTAATAAAATACATAAGTAAATTTCTTTATTTAAAACATTTAACGTACTTAAAAAAATTCCCAAATTTCACCTAAAACCCTAGTTCACGATAAAGCGTTAAGCTTATTATAATTAAACTTAAATCTTGTAAATATATATATATTCTTAGGTATCTCGTGAAAGTTTACGTTGGAACGTCGCTTATTATTCTTATTAATTGTCATTCTTATACTTATTTGCCATGTGAGTTTCCTTGCCCCTTTTTACATTATTTCACACCATTTTGGGGTGAAACATGTTAATCTTATCAACATACACTTGTAAACGTTTAAATCTTGTAAAGCACTTGCAATTCATACTTTCATTTGTCATGGTTATTTGTGTTATTGTAAGTCTTATATGAGATACATATTTTGTTTACAATCATTAACTATTGCTAGCTTGGTGACGTTTTAGATCTTTGGGCCTGGCAAGCTTATTTGGTGCTAAAGCCGATGTATTGCTGGCTCCTGATGACGTATGACTTGTTCATCATGGGAACCAAGTACACTTAGCCAATCATATAAACTTGTAATTAAGTCGAGGTTTGATTGTAGCTATATGTGTTCTATAAACTTGCTTAACTCATAACCTATGACATGAATTACTACTTGTAACCTTTGATATATTATGTATATGAAATCCATGGAAACTCACTAACTTTATAGTTGACCTTTTATTTTTAACATGTTTCAGGAAACGCGCAAGTGTGAGGTCATCTTTTGAAGTTTGCCTAAATCTAGGATTTGGACCTAGAATAATGGATAAAGAGCTTTGGATTATTTTTGTTTTATGTTTGACTTATTTCATGTTGAAACTTATGGTTGTATTTGCCTTTGGAACTTATAATAATAATAATAATTTCATTTAAAGATAGCGTTATGTGGTTGTGAACATTCTAAACCCTCACATCTCGACAATTCCGCCGTCAAGGTTGGGGTGTGACAGATTGGTATCAGAGCCCATAACTATAAGGATTTAGGTTATTAGAAATGGTGACCTAGACTGTAGCTTATGCATGAACCCTTATGGAATAATATTTATATTCTTGTAAAAGTATATTGTTTGCATGCTACATAATGCTATACCTCCTTATGTGCAACTTGATGCCTTAGCATAATATTGCCTTGTAAATGCTTAAATTTTGTTACCTGTCTTCCCTAGACTTATCCTTGACTCTTTGATTATCCCCGAAAAATGAAACTTTCCTAAACTTATTCTCGATGACATGTGGAATCTACATTTATTATCGTGGGTTTAATTCCTTAGACTCTATGTCTAATCTATAAAAATCTCATCAAGGTTTTGATTTCATGAACCTAAGAAATTTGTGTGATACATAGACACCTGTATTCTGGTTTTCCTGGAAAAAGGCCTTCGGGCTAAGGCAAGCATTTCACATAAATCCTACGGGACAAGTTATGCTTACCTGGGGATTTCTGGGATGTGTGATAAACTATGGTCAACATACACATGTTTCCAAGGAAAATAGGTCAATTTACCTTGACGTGTCAACGTTTCCAAATGGTAATGCGTTACCAAATGGAACCATTCCATGTGCCTTACAACTCTTGACTTTCTCTTGTTTAAATTACTATCCTTTTTTATTCTCATTCACGTGTCTAACTCATTTTGTATATCCGGCATGTCTCGTCACCATGGAAAGCGTGGAAGTTTTGACCGTAAGCTAGCCGCCATGATTTCTCGACAAATGGCTGCCGTCATCCCGACCATGGTTGTTGAACTTAATAGCACCTTGATGACCAATTCAAGCAACAATGGAAATGGTCAAGGGGAAAACAGCGCAAACCAAGGGCGCAATAACCAAACCTGCACCTTCAAGAACTTTAGTTCTTGCAATCCCACTAGTTATAGTGGCAAGGAAGGAGCCACTGGTCTTCTTGAGTGGTTTGAGAGCATGGAGAACACCTTCGTCAATTGTGAGTGTCCCGAGGCACTCAAAGTTCGTTATGCCACAAGTATGCTCTAACAAAGGGCACTTACCTGGTGGAATAGCGAGAAGAGAAACTGAGGTGTTGATGCTGTGTTAGCACTCACTTGGGATGAGTTTAAGAACATTGCCATCGCAAAGTTCTACCCGAGGAGTGAGCTACAAAAAATGGAGGAGGAATTTTGGAACCTGAAACAAGATGGTGGCGACCATTTGGCTTACTCAAATAGGCATCATGAGTTGAGTATACTGTTGCCCCATATGGTCTACACTATCCCTCGCAACATCGAGAAGTTCATCAAGGGTGTACCACCCCAAATTCAAGATGTTGTGGTGGGTAGCCGACCCACAACCTTGGAAGAAGCCATCACTATCACCACTCAACTCACCGAGAATCATATATGAGCGGGCATCATGTCTGTGAAAAGTGAAAAAAAGGTGGAAAAGACGGCTACTAAAGCTGTTAAGGAGACCAAAGCTGAACCGTCTTACAACAACAACAACAACAAAAAGCGCAAGTTCACACCGGCGCGCAACTATGCTGTGGCTGCACCCAAACCACCTCAAAACAACTTGTACCTGCTGCTGCACCTGTGACTCAAGTGCCTATGGCTAGGGCCTATGCTGGTCTTCAACCTATGTGCAACATCTGTAGGTATCATCATCCGGGGAATGCCCCGTGCCGCGTCTGTACCTTATGCGGTAAATATGGTCACTTGGTGGCGACTTGTCACCGTGCACCTAATAACGCCGCGATGGTCACGAACCGTGTTTGCTACAACTGTGGGGAACCTGGTCATTTTCACCCATAATGCCCTCGTCTTATGGGTAATGTTCCACAAGCCCGAGGACGTGACTTCAACATCAATGCTGACCAAGCACAAGCAAAAATGATATGGTGAACGGTATGATAAACCCAACCTTAAATTTCATGATCTAATTCTTTTGATGCTTTACTTGTATCGTTAAATACCTTTAAAACTGCACATGTATGTTCCTTATTAATAATACTTATGCGTATGTTCTATTTGACTCTGGAGCCGATAAGAGTTTCGTTTCGTTAGAGTTTGAACCCATTCTTGCTAAGCCACATAGGAAACTAGAAAGACCTCTCACCATTGAAGTCGCCGATGGAGAACTAATCACCGTTGATATCGTTATCCGTGATTGTGTCTTGAGTCTCGACGGACATGAATTCTTTATTGACCATATCCCTATGAAACTTAGAAGCTTTGACGTCATCATTGGTATGGATTGGTTAGCCAAACACCATGCCGAGATCATCTGTTTCGAGAAGTGCATTCATATAGCGTTACCTTCTGGGGATACATTGAAAGTGTTCGGTGAAAAATCCTCCAAAGGGCTCAAACTCATGTCATGGACCCAAGCCCGAAAGTGCCTAAGTAAGAACTATATGGCTTTCTTGGCTTACGTGGTCAACACAAAAGTCAAAGGGAAAGATCATAAGGATGTCCTGATTGTATGAGACTTTTCTGAAGTATTTCCTGATGACCTTAGTGGTTTACCTCCCCGTGCGTGAAGTCGAATTTAAAATCGATTTGATTCCGGGAGCAAACGCCGTGGCCAAGTCACCATATCGACTTGCACTATCGGAAATGCAAGAGCTATCTAGTAAACTTAAAGAACTATCCGAGAAGGGATTCATTCGTCGTAGCTCTTCGCCTTGGGGTGCACCTGTTCTATTCGTGAAGAAGAAAGATGGGTCATTTCGTATGTGCATCGACTATCGTGAACTTAACAAGCTTACTATCAATCCTCTTCCTCGCATCAATGATCTTTTTGATCAACTTCAAGGAGCTACCATCTTCTCAAAGATCGACTTACGTTCTGGTTATCATCAATTGCGAGTCCATGATGATGATATCCCAAAGACTGCGTTCCATACCCGATATGGGCACTATGAGTTCATGGTTATGGCTTTCGGTTTAACAAATGCTCCTGCTATTTTCATGGATCTCATGAATTGAGTATGCAAGCCTTATCTAGACAAGTTCATGATCGTCTTTATTGATGACATACTTATCTATTCCAAGTCCAATACCGATCATGAACTTCACTTGCGACAAGTTCTTGAACTTTTGAAGAAAGAACAACTGTACGCGAAGTTCTCAAAATGTGAATTTTGGCTCGAGGAAGTTCAATTTCTAGGACACGTGGGGAATAGCCAAGGAATTCACGTTGACCCTGCAAAGGTGGAAGCTGTGAAGAATTGGTGTGTTCCCACAACTCCAACCAAAATTTGTTCTTTCCTTGGTCTTGCTGGTTATTACTGGCGATTCATTGCCAAATTTTTGAGGATCGCGAAGCCGCTCACTTCTTTGACACCAAAGAATAAACCATTCGAGTAGGGGTCCAAGCAAGAAGGAACTTTTGAAGCGTTAAAGCACAAGTTGTGCAATGCCCCTATCTTGACCCTACCCGATGGAAACGATGATTTCACTGTGTATTGTGATGCATAGAAACAAGGCCTTGGTTGTGTTCTTATGCAACAACGAAAGGTCATAGCGTATGCATCAAGACAATTAAAGGTCCATGAGGTGAATTACACGACACATGATCTTAAACTTGGTGCTGTGGTTTTTGCCTTAAAGATTTGGAGGCATTACCTTTATGGTATGCAATGTATAGTCTACACCGATCACAAAAGTCTTCAACATGTTTTTAATCAAAAATATCTCAATATGAGACAATGTCGTTGGGTTAAGTTGATTAGTGATTATGACTGTGACATTCGTTACCATCCTGGGAAGGCAAATGTCATAGCCGATGCACTAAGTCGTAAAGTCCATAACAAGATGACCTCGTTTCAAGAAATTCACGATCGATGACAATGGTTTGATACTTTGAGAGAATTTGATACCGAGATTCGACTAGATGTCAATGAGACTACCGTACTGCCACAAAACTTGAGAATAGATAGTGACATCGAGTCTAGTATCCTAGAGGCTCAACAAGCGGTTCAACAAGAAGGAAGAATGAAGGATAAACTGGAGCATAACCTTCTAACTCAATTGGAGACGAAACCCAATGGGTTGATGTATTTCGCGAATCGAATTTGGGTTCCAAATCGTGATAATCTTCATACCTTTATCATTAACGAAGCTCATCAAACTCGTTATTCTATTCATCCTGGCTCTGATAAGAAGTAGATGGACCTGCGTGGTCAATATCGGTGGCCTGGAATGAAGAAAGACATAGCGACTTATGTAGCTAAGTGCCTCATGTTTACGAAGGTTAAAGCCGAACATCAACGTCCATGTGGATTAGTTGAGCAACCCGAGATTCCTATGTGGAAGTAGGAAAACATATCCATGTACTTCATAACTAAGCTACCTCGAACTTCCCGTGGACATGATAGCATATGGTGATTGTCGACCGATTGGCCAAGTCGGCACATTTTATACCCATACGTGACACTTACAAGACATCAAGGTTGGCTCATATATACGTTGATGAAATTGTAAGTCGTCATGGGTACCTCTGCACATCATATCCGACCGAGACGCTCGTTTCACTTCGCACTTTTGGTCGTCTATGCAAGAACTCTTGGGTACTGTTGGTCCATTTGATCGTATTACAATGCAAATGAAATGATGAATCGTTCAATATCAAATAGACAAACTAAACAATATGAACAATGAAGATTGAAAACAATAGCAACTCATTCAATATAAGACAATGAAAATCATAACATTCAATAACATCAAAGCACAATGATATTTCTGTGAATTTACTGCTTAGAAAAGATAACTTGCAACAAGGATCAACGATTAGGGTTTTGTAAGCTTACCCACAATGATAATGATCAAAAACTATATATAGCAGTCTTAGTTTTGCAGACAGTTTCGCTGTCAGCGAAACTATTCTGCCAAAACTATAGTTTCGCCCGGCAGAAACAGTAGTTTCGCCGAGCGAACTAATCAGCTGACTGTGAGTGAACTATAGTTTCGCTCACAGTTTCACTGGACTACAAATTTATATAAAGCTAATTACATACAAAAGGAAACTAACAAAAGACCTATTACAAGCAAAAATAAACATTCTAATCTAAGGTGAGTCCAACTTATACATGATCTTCAATACTCCCCTTAGGTTGGAACTCACCACTTTCACTCGTCTTGATGTATCTTGTCAGCTCCAGTTTCCTTTGTTGCCTTTGATTTGACTTCAACGCCTCCTGCAACCACTTCCTTAGAGGCTTCAGCAAGTGATCCTCCATGGTCTCTTCCTACTTTACGAGCGCCTTCGGTATGAGTACTAGCTTGCCCAAACTGCCTTGTCAGATCTTGTATATCCATGTTCAGATCGTCTTGAGCCCTTACTCGCTCTGCAAGCCTTTTCACTTCTACTCTCACTCCTCTAATCTTATTTGCCATAGTAATAAACAGACTGGCTTCTTTCCTTGTCTCTTCTCCCGCACCTGCTTTGATTTATAACACCCGGAAGTTTGACTTTTTGGAGTGTCATGCGACTGAGGATCAATCGCATGGAGCTCGGGCGACTGGAGGCCCAATCGCATGAAACTCATGCGACTGGAGTCCCAATCGCATGGTGATCAGGCGGCTGGAGGTCCAATCGCATGGTGATCGGGCGACGGAAGGCCCATCGGCTGGAACTCGGGCGACGGAACTGTAGCTATAAAGGAGGGGCAGCCATCTCCCCTCCCCACACTTGCAAAATCAGTGAATAGAAGAGCAGAGAGAGAGATAAGAGAGAAAGAATAGAAAAGGAGAGAAAGTGGTGATTCGGGGTCGAAACTCGACGAGTGACTAGTCCAAACGGAGCTCTTCCTCTTCTTCTCAATTGTGTGAGTTCTAGGACCCCTCATTTACTCGTTTTCAAACGATTTTAGGGCTGGAACACATATAAAACCGTTTTTGAAATGTTTGAGTTTGACCCATTTGGGTGTAGTGTATGTAATGTGTTTAGAGTGTGATTTTGGACTTTTATGTGCTTGTATATTGTACTAGTATGATTTCCTAAGGTTTAGGAGGGCTAATTTGGGCTGGAAATGAGTTTGGAAGAGTTTGAAGGCCGTATGTCGCGGCTGCTGTTCGGGATGAACTCCAGTCGCTGCCCAGTTAGGGCTAGACGACTGAAGAGCCAGTCGCACGACTGAGGAACGACTGACATTCAATCGCACGACTGAGGCTCAGTCACACGACTGGGGATTCAGTCGTATGACAGGTCATGCGACTGGGAGTTTAGTCGCATAGGTTCAGTCGCATAGTTGTTTCAGTCGCACGACTGAGGGTTAGTCGCATAGAAGCTCATTCGTATAATATTCATTCTCACGATAGGAGGTCCATTCGCACGATTGTATGCCCATTCACATAGTTTCCCAAATGCATGGTCCAGTCGCATGGAGGCCATGTGACTGAAGTATGTCCAATCGCCCAAATAGGGCTGTTGTGTACGAGGAAAGAGATAGTATTGTAAGTATATGCATGATGTATGTATGATAAACATGATGTGGCCCTATATGATGGTAATGACTGATGATTTGTAAATATTGATGTTCCTTGTTTTTGATACGTGTTTACCTTTCCGTGACTTTACGTGTATGATTAATGAATGAAACAAAAGTAATAAGAAGCGTAAAGTGAAAGATAATGAAAGAGGAACATGATGAATGAATGCATGCATTAATGAATGAACGAATGAATGTAAGAAAGGCTTGCAAGCAAAATTATGGAGGTGCACACCCCTGGCAGGTGTTAGCTTAATGGTGTACGGGTTAGCTACCTCGAAGGATGCACATTGGGGTCAGTCTTTGTGATTGACGATATGTATAGGATCCTTGCCACTTGCCCTAGGTGACTGGATCAGCAGTAGTGCACAACGTTCGTGATTGTTCATCACAGGTCCAACACCCGTAGTAGTGCATAATGTTCGGGGTATAGCATATGGCATTGATCCAGAATGAAAGTGGAAAGATAAGTGGTGCATGTACCTACCCTAGGTGACTGGATGAGCAGTAGTGCACAACGTTCGTGGTTGATTACCACAGGTCCAGCACCAGTAGTATTGTACGATGTTCGGGGTATTGTACATGTCACCGAATGTAATAAATGTACGAATGAACGTATTGAATGTATGAATGAATGTAACGAACGTACAAATGAATGTAATGAATGTATGAATGAAGGAAGAAATGTATGAATGAAAGAAGGAGTTCACGAACAAACATGAATGATAACGATGAATGGTACACGAATGTAAGCTAATGAATGGATGATGAAGATAATAATAATATTATCTACGTGTACGTATGTTGTGTGAACGCATGTATGTAAAAACGGTTTTAACGAAAGGAAAGTATGTTTAATTATAAAACTAGAACTCACTCAGCAACGCTGACTTTTTATGTGTTTCCAGTTGGCAGGTAGTGTTGCTGAGGATGGCACGAGGCGGCTACTCAGCTCTTTTGGGATGGCATTTCTTTGTTAATATTTTTGTAATAGATAATGTTGAATGTATTTAGAAAACAAAAGTGGTGTTTGTTGAGGATTTAAATAAACGGGATCACTTAAGGAATCCTCTTACCACTAAAAGTCCCTGTTTATGACTATTTTGTAAATGACTAATGATGTATCGCTTTGCAAAAGCTTTTATGATGAAATGAGATGTATCTTTCGAATGTTTCTGCTGGAATGTCTATTTAAAATAGTTGTAAAATATATGTTTATGTTCAATGAACGACCAACTGTGAGGTGCCCGGGAAGGGGGCCTTACAAGTTGGTATCAGAGCCAAAGTTTAAGTGAAACGGGTAAATTTTCAAAATAAACCTTAACTTAAACTGAAAATGGGACGGAAGGGGAAGAAATGCCAATCTGAGTAGCTGCGTGCCATCAGGTATTTTCTTAATGTTAACTGGTAGTATGTGCGCATGTTATGTGTTTATGTGTTACTGTTAGATTTAGATAATAATGTAGTCAGGACGGGTAATGCTCGGGGTACGAAGAGTAAAGTGAGTGGCTAATCACAACTGGCCACTGTAATTAAGGACTTACTATACTTGACATAAACTGAGCTATTCCTTGAATGACCGTGTTGGTGTTTGAATCTTTCAGTGTGTGATAGAGAATGGCTGGTGGTAGGTCTTCTAAGGCTTCACGGGTGGAGGTGGTGGCGGACGTGCTAAACCACGGGCCACAAGAGGAAGACCTAGGGTAGAGAAGGTGGTTCATGAAGAACACGAGACCCCTCATCAGGAGGGTGTAGATGAGAGCGCCAATTTGAGAGCCTCGGTAAAAGAGGCAGTGGTTGAAGAGGTGCATCAGGTCATGCAGAAAATCTTACCGTCTGTGGTCACCGAGGTGATTAAGGCTGTCAGGGAAGGTGAAAGAAAAGAGAGGAACAGGTCCTCAGGAAGGCAGGAGCAAGCAGGGCTGGAAACAGTTCTTTCTGATGATGAATTAGAAGAGGAGGTGGAGCCGGTGCATGAGACGGCGTGAGGCTGTAATTATGGGGCGTTTATGAGGTGCAAGCCCCCTACTTTTGACGGTAATGGTACTGCTGCTGCTGCTCATCGATGGGTGAGAGAAATGGAGGGTGTCCTCGATATTAGTGAGTGTCGGGAGGACCAAAAGGTGAAATTCGCTACCCACTCTTTCACGAATTCGGCTCTATGTTGGTGGGACAACATTGTCCAAGCCGAGGGTAGCAGGGCCATTGGAAGAATGAAGTGGTCCGAGCTAAAGAGTTTGGTGATCGAGGAGTTCTGTCCTCATCGGGAGATGGATAAAGTTGAGAGAGAGTTCCTACAGCTGGAGGCGGGGATGATGACCCACCAACAGTACACCACGAAGTTCAATGAAATGGCATGCCTGGTGCCGGATCAGGTGACACCTCTGTCGTGAAAGATCAAGAGGTATATTTAGACCGGTGGATGTTCGCAGGCATATGATCGCCGCCCGACCAACCACCTTTAGGTCGGTGGTGGACTTGGCGGGGAGACTGTATGATGAAAGGGCAGTGATGGTGGTGACTGATGGTAATAGTAAGGGTGGTGACAGGAATTGGAACGGGAAGAGGTTTGGTTGGGGTGATGCTTCGACGAGCAACAAGAAGGCCCGGGTGGACAATCGTCATGTGGCCACACCGGGTACGGGACTGAGGAGGTGTAATAAATGCGGGAAGGAGCATAGTGGGGAGTGCAGACTGGGGCTGAATGTTTGCTTTAAGTGTGGGAAGCCTGGTCATACGGCTAGAGAGTGTAAGAGCATGAGGTGCTTCAACTGCGGGGAGAGTGGTCATATGAATAAAGACTGCAAGAAGCCAAGGTCTGAGAGCTCCGGCGTGAAGAAGACGGGAATGAAGGGTCGAAGGCAAGCGCCAGGGCATTCACGATGACGTAGGAGGAGGCTAAGATGGACCCTGATGTTGTGTCCGGTACGTTTCTGGTGAACCAAACTTTAGCCTTTGTATTTCTATGACCTTCTGTGCCAGACTGCCTGTAGGAGTTTTATTTCTACAGCCTTCTGTGCCAAACTACCTGTTAGTAGTAGACGTGTGGACGTACCGTGTGATGTAGAAACTACGATAGGAAAGTCTACCAGGATTTCCAAGGTGATAGAGGGTTGTGATGTGGAATTGGAGGGCCACAAATTTCCGGTTAGACCATTTGCGATGACTTTGGGTGGTTTTGATTTGGTGCTTGGGATGGATTGGTTGGCGGACTTCGAGGCGAATATATTGTGTCGAAAGAAGATGATTTGTTTGATAGCGCCTGACGGGAGTTCGGTAACTGTTTATGGGGATCGGGTCACGACGATTCCGAAGGTGATCTCAATGGCGGTGGCAGGAAAATGTATGAGTCGTGGATGTAGCGCCTTCTTATGTCATGTAAAGGATGTAGAAACGCCAACACCACAATTATCCGATGTTCTGGTGGTGTGTGACTTTCCAGATGTGTTTCCCGAAGACTTATCGGGGGTGCCACCTGACCGAAAGATCAAGTTCCAGATTGATCTGATACCAGGCGCCCAACCTGTTGCCAAAGCACCGTATCGATTGGCTCCGATGGAAATGAAAGAGTTGATGAAGCAGTTGCAAGAGCTGCTAGATAAGGGGTTCATTAGACCGAATATCTCACCTTGGGGTGCTCCGGTCCTATTTGTAAAGAAGAAAGACGGTAGTATGAGGATGTGTATCAACTACCGTGAGTTGAACAAGATGACGGTGAAGAACAGATACCCCTTGTCGAGAATCGATGATTTGTTTGATCAACTTCAAGGTGCCAGTTGGTTTTCAAGGATAGATCTTTGATCGGGCTACCATCAACTGAAGGTGAAGGAGTAGGATATCCCTAAAACAGCTTTTCGCATGCGCTACGGTCACTACGAGTTTCTTGTCATGTCTTTTGGGTTGAACAATGCGCCAACTGCTTTTATGGATCTGATGAACCGGGTGTGCCGGCCGATGTTGGATAAATCAGTGATTATGTTCATTGATGATATCTTAATTTATTCGAAGAGTGAGACCGAGCATGCCGGTCACATCGAGAGGTTCTGGAGACGTTGAGAAGGGAGAAGTTGTATGCTAAATTCTCCAAATGCGCATTCTGGTTGCGTGAAGTTCAGTTCTTGGGTCACGTGGTAAATACGGATGGGATTATGGTTGATCCGGCAAAGGTGGAAGAGGTTATGCAATGGAAGTCTCCAAAGACGCCATCTGAGATCCGAAGTTTCTTGGGTTTGGCAGGCTATTACAGAAGATTCATTCAAGACTTCTCCAAAATCGCTTCTCCACTAACCAAGTTGACCCGGAAAGATGTAAAGTTTGTATGGGGTCAACCTGAAGAGAAGGCGTTCAAAGAGTTGAAGACGAGATTGACCCAATCTCCTATTCTGTCATTGCCCGAGGGAAGTGAAGACTGGTGGTATATTCTGACGCTTCCTACTCGGGATTGGGGTGCGTGTTAATGCAGAGGGGGAAGGTTATAGACTATGCATCCCGGCAGTTGAAAGTTCATGAGGTTAATTACCCTACTCATGACTTGGAGCTAGCAGCGTGGTCTTTGCATTGAAAATTTGGAGGCACTATCTCTACGGGACGAAGTGCACCATCTTTACCGACCATAAGAGCTTGAAGTACTTCTTCGAGCAAAAAGATTTGAATATGAGGCAAAGGCGATGGTTGGAACTTATAAAGGATCATGATTGTGAAATCCATTACCATCCAGGCAAAGCCAACGTGGTGGCGGATGCCCTTAGCTGAAAAGAGAGGCCCGAGCCGATCCGGGTGAAGGCGTACCAGCTGATCATGACCTTAGACGTGATGAAGCAAGTCAAGGAGTTTCAAGATGAGGCACTGAAGGAAGATCATCTTAACTCTGAAAGAATGAGAGGTCTGATCGCGGAGTTGGGTGAAAACACAATTGGTGTTAGAACCCGGTTTGGTCGTATGTGAATTCCTCGTCTTGGGGATCTACGGGTAAAGATCATGGATGAAGCCCACAAGACTCGATACTCCATTCATCCCGGTGCTACCAAAATGTACCAAGACATTAAGAAAGATTATTGGTGGCCGGGTATGAAGCGTGATGTGGTGGAGTATATGAGTAAATGCTTTACTTGTTTGCAAGTGAAGGCCGAGCACCAGAAGCCGTATGGAAGGATTCAACCTTTGGATATACCGGAATGGAAGTGGGAGCACATCACCATGGATTTCATCACGAAGCTGCCTCGTACCCCGAAAGGGTATGATGCTATATGGATGATCGTGGATCGTCTGACGAAGAGTGCTCACTTCCTACCGATGCGCGAGACATATTCATCCAAGTGGTTGGCCAATCTTTTCGGAGATTGTGACTCGTCATGGTGTACCGGTGTCAATTGTGTCTGATCGTGATACCCGGTTTACATCTAAATTCTGGAAGAAATTCCACGATGCCATGGGGAGGAGGTTACATATCAACAAGACTTATCATCCCCAAACCGATGGTCAGTCAGAAAGGACCATTCAGACTTTAGAGGACATGCTCCAGGCATGTGTGATTGATTTCGGTGGAAGTTGGGATGACCACTTGCCGTTAGCAGAATTCTCATACAACAACAGCTATCATGCCAGCATTGGCATGCCACCCTATGAGATGCTATACGGCAGGAGATGCAGGACACCCGTTTGTTGGGGTGATATTGGTCAGAAGGAATTGGGGAGCGTCGAAGTGATCGAGGCTACGATTGGAAAGCTTGAAAGGATCAAGGCCTATATGAAGGCAGCCAAAGACAGACATAAGTCGTATGCTGATAAACAGCGCAGACCGATGAGTTCCAGGTGGGTGATCAGGTTATGTTGAAGGTCTCACCTTGGAAGGGTATCATTCGGTTCAGAAAGCGGGGCAATTTGAGCCCGAGGTATATAGGCCCTTTCCGAATCATTGCTCGAGTAGGAGAGGTGGCCTATAGGTTGCAGCTACCAGATGAGTTAAGTGGAATTCACCCGACCTTCCACGTATCTCATCTGAGGAAGTGTTTGGCGGACGAGGATATGATTGTCCCACTGGAGGATATCGAGGTAGACGAACGACTCAATTATGTGGAGCAACCAGTGGCAATCATCGATCAAAAGGAGAAAAGGCTGAGAAATAAAGTGGTTCCTCTTGTGCGTGTACAGTGGCGGCACAGGAAGGGATCCGAGTCAACGTGGGAAACCGAAGAAGAGATGAGGCAGCATTACCCACGATTGTTCGAGGAATAACAGGTTTCGGGGATGAAACCTAAATAAGGGGGTGGACTTGTAACACCCGGATGTTTGACTTTTTGGAGTGTCATGCGACTGAGGCTCAATCGCATGGAGCTCGGGCGACTGGAGGCCCAGTTGGCTGGAACTCGGGTGACTGAACTATAGCTATAAAGGAGGGACAGCCATCTCCCCTCCCCACACTTGCAAAATCAGTGAAAAGAAGAGCAGAGAGAGAGAGAGAGAGAGAAGAGAGAAAGAAGAGAAAAGGAGAGAAAGTGGTGATTCGGGCCCGAAACTCGACGAGTGACTAGTCCAAACGGAGCTCTTCATCTTCTTCTCGTTTGTGTGAGTTCTAGGACTCCTCATTTACTCGTTTTCAAATGATTTTAGGGCTGGAACACATATAAAACTGTTTTTGAAATGTTTGAGTTTGACCCATTTGGGTGTAGTGTATGTAATGTGTTTAGAGTGTGATTTTCGACTTGTATGTGCTTGTATGATGTCCTAGTTTGATTCCCTAAGGTTTAGGAGGGGTAATTTGGGCTGGAAATGAGTTTGGAAGAGTTTGAAGGCCGTATGTCGTGGCTGCTGTTCGGGATGAACTCCAGTCGCTGCCCAGTTAGGGCTAGACGAGTGAAGAGCCAGTCGCACGACTGAGGAACGACTGACATTCAATCGCACGACTGAGGCTCAGTCGCATGACTGGGGATTCAGTCGTACGACAGGTCATGGGACAGGGAGTTTAGTTGCATAGGTTCAGTCGCATAGTTGTTCAGTCGCACGACTGAGGGTTAGTCGCATAGAAGCCCATTCGTATAATATTCATTCGCATGATAGGAGGTCCATTCGCACGATTGTATGCCCATTCGTATAGTTTCCCAAACGCATGGTCCAGTCGCATGGAGGCCATGCGACTGAAGTATGTCCAATCGCCCAAATAGGGCTGTTGTGTACGAGGAAAGAGATAGTATTGTAAGTATATGCATGATGTATGTATGATAAGCATGATGTGGCCCTATATGATGGTAATGAGTGATGATTTGTAAATATCGATGTTCCTTGTTTTCGATACGTGTTTACCTTTCCGTGACTTTACGTGTATGATTAATGATTGAAACAAAAGTAATAAGAAACGTAAAGTGAAAGATAATGAAAGAGGAACATGATGAATGAATGCATGCATTAATGAATGAACGAATGAATGTAAGAAAGCCTTGCAAGCAAATGTATGGAGGTGCACACCCCTGGCAGGTGTTAGCTCAACGGTGTGCGGGTTAGCTA
Organism: Flaveria linearis; assembly: GCA_024085815.1. Lineage (NCBI taxonomy): Eukaryota > Viridiplantae > Streptophyta > Magnoliopsida > Asterales > Asteraceae > Flaveria > Flaveria linearis. Next base: position 79,136,514 of record CM044008.1, on the reverse strand, counting down.
CCCCGAAGGATGCACATTGGGGTCAGTCTTTGTGATTGACCATATGTATGGGATCCTTGCCGCTTGCCCTAGGTGACTGGATCAGCAGTAGTGCACAACGTTCGTGATTGATCATCACAGGTCTAGTACCCGTAGTAGTGCACAATGTTCGGGGTATAGCATATGGCATTGATCTAGAATGAAAGTGGAAAGATAAGTGGTGCATGTACCTACCCTAGGTGACTGGATCAGCAGTAGTCCACAACGTTCGTGGTTGATTACCACAGGTCCAGCACCAGCAGTATTGTACGATGTTCGGGGTATTGTACATGTCACCGAATGTAATGAACGTACGAATGAACGTATTGAATGTATGAATGAATGTAACGAACGTACAAATGAATGTAATGAATGTATGAATGAAGGAAGAAATGTATGAACGAAAGAAGGAGTTCACGAACAAACATGAATGATAACGATGAACGGTACATGAATGTAAGCTAATGAATGAATGATGAAGATAATAATAATATTATCTACATGTACGTATGTTGTGTGAACGCATGTATGTAAAAATGGTTTTAACAAAAGGAAAGTATGTTTAATTATAAAACTAGAACTCACTCAGCAACGCTGACTTTTTATGGGTTTCCAGTTGGCAGGTAGTGTTGCTGAGGATGGCACGAGGCGGCTACTCAGCTCTTTTGGGATGGCATTTCTTTGTTAATATTTTTTGTAATAGATAATGTTGAATGTATTTAGAAAACAAAAGTGGTGTTTGTTGAGGATTCAAATAAACGGGATTACTTAAGGAATCCTCTTACCACTAAAAGTCCCTGTTTATGACTATTTTGTAAATGACTAATGATGTATCACTTTGCAAAAGCTTTTATGATGAAATGAGATGTATCTTTCGAATGTTTCCGCTGCAATGTCTATTTAAAATAGTTGTAAAATATATGTTTATGTGCAATGAACGACCAACTGTGAGGTGCCCGGGAAGTGGGCCTTACACCAAACTGCCTTGTCAGATCTTGTATATCCATGTTCAGATCGTCTTGAGCCCTTACTCGCTCTGCAAGCCTTTTCACTTCTGCTCTCACTCCTCTAATCTTATTTGCCACTGTAATAAACAGACTGGCTTCTTTCCTTTCTCTTCTCCCGCACCTGCTTTGATATGATTCTCGCACAGAACCAGCAGGTCTTCATCACAAAAGCTAAAAAGTTCCATTGGATCAAAGACTTTGAATTCAGCACCATTCTTCACTCTGATTACCGCCTCCCCCGTATTATTATCATAAAACCACTTCTCTAAATTCTGTAGTTGTTGGGGGAGGGGATCTGCTAATCTGACCCTATTCACGGTCTTTGGGGGTTTCACCCTTAGTACAATCTTTTCCTTTCCAGTCTCCCAATCCTTGTCCTTCTTTGATCGTTTCGTCTCAGCTTACATGTATCCAAAAGACTCAAAGTTGTCATTTAAGCCATTCTTAATCTCTTTCTCCAAAAGTGAGGCTCGTTCACTAAGATTTGCATTCAGTAATGGCAGAGCCGCCAACCTCCTCAGATCCCATTTAGGCAAGGTCTTGAATGCCTTCCTCTTATGCATGTAGCTAATTCCACCCCCTCTCCTCTTGATCATGAACATCTTGAGGCTGCGGTTATAACACCAGCTTATAATCCTCTTGTCAGCCTGTTTTTTACTCAACCCTTCCAAGTGTTGTTAAAGGGGAGTTAACTCTTCAGTCTCCTTCTCTTTCGCGAACCATTCATCTTTATCCATCTCAAAGATATCTTCATCTAGCTCTCCCTTTTTGGCTACATATATCAATGGTCTCTCGTTAACTTCATAGAATTCTTGCTCAGAATCATAATCTACTAGTTGTTCATCGTCCTCTTCTTCATCAAGTAGCCCTTTTCCTTTCTCAGCATCTCTCTCAACCGACTCCTCCCTCACAACCTCTTCTCCTACCAGATCTTTTTCTACATCAAATCCCATGTTCACAAACCTAACCTCCAAAATCTCCTCTTCATTCTCCCTAACTTCATTTTCATTCCTTATTCCAGACCCTTCTGCACCAGCAGTTGCTGCACCAGATGTGCCCTCTCCTTCCCTGGAGGAAGTACCCACAATCAAAAATGAGTATGTTAAATCATCCAACTCAGATTGAGTTAATTGATTGGGCAGGCTGGCAGCTGCTTTCAACTGAGCAACTTCCTCAAATAACTTCTTTAGCAGTAAGTTTTGATCTACAAGCAACTTCTTCATTCCCTCTATCACCTCATCTTTTTTCCTTTCCCGCATCTCTTGATTAGTGAGTTTGGTCTTTATCATGCTCAATTCATTTGCCAGAGAACTGTTAAGGTTACGAATCATATCCTCATCTAAGCTTCCTCTTTCTTCCCTCCTTGGTGGTTCAGTGAATACCTGATGTCTCTGTTTAGTTCTCCTTTCTGATTCTCCTATATCAGCTTTCTTCTTTGATCTTTTCTCCTTTTCAACCCTTATCTCTTCAGCCCTTTCATTTACTTCTTCTTCAAAATCATAATACTTCTCTTTTGCATATCTCTTTCTCTTCTTAGCTGCATCAGTCTGTTGTGCTCTAGTTTCTTCAGCTCGTTTATTCTCCGACTCGTCCACCCTTCTAATATAGTTCCATCTTTTAGGTGGGTACAAGTTTTCCCACAGATGGGTGATCTTCCTGCTAAAGTCATGTCGGATGGCACCACAGTTTGCAAAAATACATGGGCTCATCTGCACCAGCCTTTTTACCTCCCCGTGTCTTGGCACATTTGGAATTAGGTCATCAAAAATCATCTGAAGAAATCTAGGATACAGGAGCCACTTATCCTTCTTCAGGGTCATCACATTCTCTGTCATACAAGCAAATATCAGTCTCGCAATGTTTGCCTTTTCCCCTCTGCAGCATAACACCATAGCTTTTGCCCAGTCTATGTTCAGCCCATCTGATCCACCTTTACGGTGATCTAAACACATAATAAAGACATGGGCAATGAATCTCCATTCCTTTGAGAGAAAGGATTTCTTGATCTCCTTTCAGGAACCAAAAGCTGGCCCCTCATATCCCGTAGTACTGAATGCTGTGAACACCTCAGTATCTGACATAGTAACCTTTTCTCCTGAATCCTCTTCTAGTCTTAGGGTCCTTGAAACTGTCTCTGCTGTAATAGTCACCTCATTCTCCAAGACTTTAGCAGTGATCCTTTGGGTGTTCCTTCTCGTATCATACTCAGCAGATCTCCAAAAGTCTCTGATGTGTAGATCATATATGGTAGTAGAATGAGAGATAGCGTAAGCTATAAAGGATCTTTACAGCCATCGAATACAGTCTCTAAACCCTACTGCTTTAGGATGTGTATCATCCAGAATGGCTGTGATGTTGTGTCTCTCATCGAACTTTAGATTAGCCATTTAAACCTGAAATACAAATGAAATATATTAAAAAAATAAAGTAATAAAATAATAAGAAAAAATAAGAAAAGAATAAAAAAATAAAAAAAAAATTAATTTCGCTAGCCGAAACTATAGTTTCGCAGGATGAGTTTTAATTTCGGCAGGCGAAAGTATAGTTTCGCCAGCAAGATCACACCAGTTTCGCCCAAACAGTGAGGTGGATTCGACAAGCCGAAACAATAGTTTCGGCATAGCGAAACTGAAAAATAGTCAGCGAAACTGTTAAGTTCGCTCGGACAGCATAACCTTAATGTTTCGCTGAGGATTCAAAAACTCTCGTTCAGTTTCGCTGGAGTATCGGTAATTTCGCTGGAAGAACAGCGAAGGTACCGAAGAGTCTCGATCAAATAAACATACAATGTGATATTATAAACAAGATTAAATGACGATCCGGAGTTCGAAACTCACTTGCGAATACGAAACAACAAACAATCGATTATCAAAATTGTCACACCTCAACCTTGACGGCGGAAACGTGAAGGAGTGAGAGTTAAGATCGTTCACAGCCACATAACGCTATTAATAATTCCATATATATATATATTAATTACAAATTCCAATAGTACTATTACAAACATAAGTCTCAAAGAAATTAAAATAAACATAACAAGTCATTTATTCCATTTATTTATCTAGGTCCATTCCTAGATGTGTAAGCTTCAAAGAGTAGAAATTAAGCTTGAGTATTTCCTGATACATGTTAAAAATAAAAGGTCAACAATAATGTTGGTGAGATTTCCATAGTTTGTCATACATAAGTATATAAAAGATGGCAATTCATGTTGTAAATTAGAGAACAAAGTAAACTAGGGATGTAAGACAGAAATGCACAATCAAACCTCGACAAAGTTTTACAAGTCTCAAACGTTTAAAAGTATATACGATTAGCTAAGTGTACTTGGATCAACCAACCAGGCTTGTCTGGCCCATAGGTCTATGACTTCGCTAGGCTAGGAATAGTTAATGATTGTACATATATTCGACATTACATGGTAGTCACAAAGTTCAACTAACCACAACGTACAAGTAAATTACCATAGGTTTACAAGAATCAAACGTGTTTACAAGTGCAAAGTTTATAATGTAACATGTTCACCCCAAAAGTGTGAAAATATAAAAAGGGGTATAGAAATACTCACACGGTCAATAAGAATCAGTGTGACGACTAATAAGAATAATAAGCAACGTTCCCACGTAAACCTTCACGAAATACCTAAGAATATTTATATTTACAAGTTTTAAGTGTAGTTATAATAAGTTTAATGGGTAAACGAGATTTATGGTTTTAAGGGAATTTGGGGTTTGTCAAATAATTACATTTAACAATTAGAATTCATTCATATTTTCTTAAAATATATATTTATATTTCATACAAAAATATAAAAAGAAACATTTGTAATAAGTTGAAAGATCCTTATATAAAGTTTGGGCAAAGTTTTATAGCTAAAAGAAATAATTACGATTCAAGTAATTTAAATTGAACATAACGTTTGGGACCAATAATAATTTGTTGATTTTTATGTAATCCATTTATGAATTTATTAAAAACAAACCTTGTAAAAATGTTTTATTGACAAGATATGTATATTATTTAACCTAAAAAAAATTGCAGAAAATATTTGTTGTCCTTTAGAAATATTTGGAGTTTATAATAATAATTTTTATATTTATTAAAAATTTTCTAAAATTGGCTTTTAGGCTAAAAAGCATTAAAAAGAAAACATGACGGTGCCCGGGTTCAAACTCGGGACCTCATGTTAGGGGAAGAGTGCTTTAACCAGTGAACCAGGGCCTTGGCCGTGGTTTAGTTTTGGTTTTTAAATCTTAAGAACACAATCCCCATGAACTTCCCCCAAACCCATGAACCCTAGATTCGTTTGAACCAAAATTGACAGCCAAATCGTTGTTGATAACGTTGAGGATCATAGGGCTTTTATTCCCCATGTTTAAACGACCCTAAAGATGTGCTTAATTACCCGAATAAAGATGACTCAAAGTCGAACACCACGATGAACGAGTTGCGACCAACGTGGAATCTGATTGTTGCTCAAATGATGATTACCATCCAATTAACTTCGCGTGGGGCTTCTGAGAATGTTCCTGACCCTAAGCCCTCTATCAATTTCGATCAAAGACACCCAGATGATGGTGTTCAAGTGTAGTGTGGGCCGCGACGTCAGGTGGTGATGAAATTCGATGATTGAGTTGGTTTTAGGTGAAACTGTGATTGGTGAACGTTTAGGAAAACTTAGTTGATCGATTAGATGCGTTTAATTAAGTTATTATTAAGATTAAATGCTCGAACGGTCATGGGGTTTATGTCGCCGGTTACTTGATCGATTGGGCTTGTAACCGATGGTTTAAACACCATTGATTCGTTCATTCAATGTCAAATCATGCACAAGAAAAGGTTAGGAACGGTTCCAGGGTTGATTTCGAAGATTTAGGTGGGTTTTTAAAGCCCGCCGGAGGTCGGCCGGCGGTGGCCGGTGACCCACCGGAAAAACGGGGATTAAAGGGGGTTTGGGGTTGGTTTTTTAGAGAATTTACACATATGGTCCCTGTGGTTTAAAAGTTGATATTTTATGTGTAAACTTTTCTTTTAAGGTTTCTAAAATTCAAAACAAACCCCTAACCTTATAAATTTTAAGTTTTAACATTTTTAAGTTTAGTAATTCTTTGCAACTTATTATTATTGTTATAATTTATTGTTCTTATTATTATTAATATTATTATTATTATTATTATCTTTGTTATTATTATTATTATTAGTTATTATTTATTTTATTATTTATTACTATGTTCAATTTAATAGATAAACTATAAAAGAATTAAAGACTAACTAATAGATAAGCACAAATAGCCCAAAAGTTTCATAAAAAACATTAATAGTCCTTTCAAGAATAAACGATGCAAACTTATAATTAACCCTAAAATACATGATGTTACAGTCTCCCCAACTTAAAGAATTTCGTCCCGAAATTAAGAATAAACTAGGCGAACAAATACGGGTATCTCTCCTTCATATGGTCCTCTCGCTCCCATGTGAACTCAGTTCCACACTTATTCTCCTAACGAACCTTGACGATTGGAGTAGTTGTTGTTCTTGTTTTCTTCATAATGTGGTCCATAATCTCAACAGGTTTCTCAACAAAGTGCAATGACTCGTCGACCTGGATGTCTTCCAATGGAACATGCAGACTCTCGTCGGCCAAACACTTTCTCAAATTTGACAACGTGGAATACAGGATGAACTCCACTAAGGTCGGAAGGTAGTTCCAGTTTATAAGCCACTTTCCCAATCCTTTTCAAGATTTTGAAAGGTCCTACAAATCTTGGAGCTAGTTTACCCTTATTTCCAAAGCGAACAACACCTTTCCATGATGAAACCTTAAGAAGAACCATGTCACCAACTTGAAACTCCAACGGTTTACGGCGCTTATCAACATAACTCTTTTGTCGACTTCTTGCCACTTCAAGGTTCTTGCGGATTGTGGAGACTTTATCGGTCGTTTCTTGTATAAGTTCAGGACCAGTGATGAAATTTTCACCAATGTCGGTCCAGCAGATTGGGGAACGACACTTACGACCATAAAGTTCTTCGAACGGTGCCATCTTGATACTTGAGTGATAACTATTGTTATACGAAAATTCCGCGAGCGGTAAATGCGTATCCGAATCACCACCAAAGTCAAGGACACATAGACGTAGCAAATCCTCGAGGGTTTGGATTGTTCGTTTGGTTTGTCCGTCAGTTTGAGGATGTTAAGCCGTACTTAAATCCAATTGAGTACCCAAGAGTTCTTGCATCGAAGACTAAAAATGTGAAGTGAAACGAGCATCTCGATCGGAAATAATGTGCAACGGTACGCCATGACGACTCACAATTTCGTCAATGTATATACGAGCTAGTCTTGAAACTTTGTATGTGTCTCGTATAGGTATGAAATGTGCCGTCTTTGTCAAATGGTCAACAATCACCCATATACTGTCATGACCACAAGGAGTACGAGGTAACTTGGTTATGATATCCATGGATATATGTTCCCATTTCCACATAGGGATTTCGGGTTGCTCAAGTAAACCACTTGGTCGTTGATGCTCGGCTTTGACTCTTGCACACGTGAGACACTTGGAAACATAAGTCGTGATATCTTTCTTCATTCCGGGCCACCAATATTGACTACGCAAGTCCTTGTACATCTTATCGAAGCCAGGATGAATAGAATATCGGGTTTGGTGAGCTTCGTTCATGATGAAGTGATGAAGATTATAATGATTAGGGATCCAAAGTTGATTCCAGAAGTACCATAATCCGTTCGGTTTTGTCTCCAGTTGTGACCGAACGTTAGACACCAAATCTTCATCTTTTCCTTCGTCGGTTAATGCCGCTTGTTGAGCCTCGCGAATGCATAGCCCGAGATCACTATTAATCCTTATATTTTGAAGCATGATAGTAGCCTCGTTAACATCCACATGAATCTCGGTATCAAATTCCCTTAACGTGTCAAACCATTGCCTTCGATCTCGGATTTCTTGAAGAGAGACAACCTTGTTGTGGACCTTGCGACTTAGCGCGTTGGCTACAACATTCACCTTTCCAGGATGGTAGCGAATGTCACAGTCGTAGTCGCTAATCAACTCGATCCAATGTCTTTGTCTCATGTTGAGATCCTTTTGGTTGAACACGTGTTGGAGACTCTTATGATCGGTGTAGACCATTGCGTCCCATAAAGGTAGTGTCGCCAAATCTTCAAAGCAAAAACTATAGCACCAAGTTCAAGATCATGGGTTGTGTAGTTCACTTCATGAACCTTCAATTGCCTTGATATGTATGCAATAACTTTTCCTCGTTGCATGAGAACACAACCAAGGCCTTGATTAGAGGCATCACAGTACACGGTAAAGTCATCATTTCCATCGGGAAGTGTGAGAATAGGAGCGTTACACAACTTGCGTTTTAATGTCTCGAAAGCCTCTTCTTGTTCGGGTCCCCATTCAAAGAGTCGATTCTTTTAGGTTAGCACCGTTAACGGTTTAGCAATCTTCGAGAAATTTCTATAAAGCTACGGTAATATACCGCTAAGCCCAGAAAAGAATGAACTTCGGTTGGGGTTGTGGGAACACACCATTTCTTCACGGCTTCAATTTTAGCAGGATCGACGTGAATTCCTTGGCTATTCACCACATGCCCTAAGAATTGAATCTCTTCTAACCAGAATTCACACTTGGAAAACTTGGCGTATAATTGTTCCTTTTTCAAAAGTCCAAGAACTTGTCACAAATGCGTCTCGTGATCGATTTTCGTCTTGGAATAAATGAGAATCTCATCAATGAACACGATCACAAACTTATCCAAATACGAGTTACATACTCGATTCATGAGATCCATGAACACGGCAGGTGCATTGGTCAAGCCAAAAGGCATAACCATGAACTCGTAGTCTCCATATCGAGTACGAAAAGCGGTCTTTGGAATGTCATCATCTTGAACACGTAGTTGATGATACCCAGAACGCAGATCGATCTTTGAGAATTGGGTTGCTCCTTGAAGTTGGTCGAAGAGATCATCAATTCGAGGGAGTGGATATCGGTTTTTGATAGTCAGCTTGTTGAGTTCTCGATAATCGATGCACATACGAAATGGACCATCCTTCTTCTTCACAAACAGTACAGGTGCACCCCACGGTGATGAACTAGGGCGAATGAAACCCTTATCGGTCAACTCTTACAGTTGACTAGCTAGTTCTTGCATCTCAGACGGTGCAAGACGATAAGGTGATTTTGCCACAGGGTTTGCACCAGGGATTAAGTCAATCTTGAACTCAACTTCTCGCACGGGAGGTAGTCCCTTAAGATCCTCGGGAAAAACCTCGGGAAAGTCCCGCACGACAGGAATGTCTTTCAATTCCTTACCCTTGGCTTTCGTATTAACTACATATGCCATGAAAGCCATGTAGTTTTTACGTAAACACTTGCGGGCCTTGATGCAAGACATAAGTTTGAGTCCTTGGGATGATTTCTCCCCAAAGACCTTCAAAGTATCACCCGTCGGTAAAGGAATTCGAATGCATTTCTTGAAGCATAGACTTTCCGCACGATGCTTGGCTAACCAATCCATGCCAATGATAACATCAAAAGTTCCCAATTGCATAGGAATAAGGTCGACGAAAAACTCGTGTTCGTTAAGGCTTAAGGTGCAATCACGTATTACGATTTCAAGGATGATAGATTTTCCATCGGCGACCTCAACCGCGAAGGATCTTTCCAGATTAACACGTGGTTTAGAAAGTATAAGCTCGAATTCCAAGGACACGAAACTCCTATCGGCACCCGAATCAAACAATACGGAAGCATAATGACTATTTACAAGATACATACCTGTTGGTAATAACCCATTATTGGTATGATGATTACAGATAGGAATTTTTATATGACGAGAAATGATTAAAAGAATTTCAACGATGTACCATTCACCACATCGTTGTTGGCTTGGGCTTGATTGGCGTTGATGTTGAAAGCCCTTCCACGAGCCGGTGGCACAGTTCCCGCATTGCGAGGACATTGCGGACGAATTTGGCCAGGCTTACCACAGTTATAGCAGGTTTGGTTGGTAAGCATGGCAGTGTGTGTTTGGCGCATGAAGAAAAGTAGTCACCAAGTGTCTATACTTCCCACACAACGAGCAGACTCGGCATGGAATGTTGCTTGAATGATGGTACTTGCACGTGTTACACATAGGATGTGGACCAGCATAGGCTTTAGCCATGGGAGCTTGATTTGCAACCACCATTTGTTTTTGAGGAGCATTTGGGGCGGTCACAACATAGTTGCGTGTCGGGGTGAACTTACGCTCCTTGTTTTGGGAAGATGACTCGACCTTTACCTCCTTTGTTGCCTCGGGTATGACCTTCGTAGTAGACTTGGAACCCTTTGCCGACATAGTGCCAGCTCTTATATGATTCTAGGTGAGCTGTGCAGTGATAGAAATCGCCTCCTCCAAAGTTGCGGGCTACTACCCACCACGGCATCTTGAATTTGAGGCGACTCCCCTTGATAAATTTCTCAATGTTACGGGACACAGTGTCCACCATGTGTGGTAGGAGCATACTCAACTCATGATGCGGGTGGAATAAGCCAAGTGATTCCCACCATCTTGTTTGAGGTTCCAAAACTCCTCCTCCAACTTTTGCAACTCGCTCCTTGGGCAGAACTTTTGGATCATGATATCCTTGAATTCTTCCCAGGGCAACGCCATTGCAACCTTAGTTCCACGGTTTCTCTTTTCACTATTCCACCATGTTAGTGCCCGTTTTTAAAGAACACTTGTGGCATAGCGAACCTTGAACTCGTCGGGGCACTCGCTAACAATGAATGTGTTCTCCATACTTTCAAACCACTCAAGAAGCCCAGTGGCTCCTTCTTTTCCACTAAAGTTAGTGGGTTTGCACGAGTTGAAGTGTTTGAAAGTGCAAGTACGATTGTTCCCGTTTTGGTTGTTGCTATTCTCTCCATGAGCACCGCTATTGTTCCCATTGGTGTTGTTGCTATTAGCCTTTAGGGTGCTATTAAGTTCAGCAACCATGGTCGGGATGACGGCAGCCATTTGCCGGGCGATCATCGCAGCTAGTTTACAGTCGGAACTTCCATGCTTTCCATGATGACGAGACATGCTGGATATACAAAAATGAGTTAGTTACGGGATTGAGGATAACAAAGGATAGTAGTTTAAACAAAGATCAGCTAAGGGTTGTAAGGTACACGAAATGATTCCATTTGGTAACACATTACCAATTGGAAACGTTGACACGTCAAGGTGAATTGACCCATTTGCCTTAGAAACTTTGTATATTGACCATAGTTTATCACTCATCCCAGAAATCCCCAGGTAAGCATGACTAGTCCCGTAGGATTTATGCGAAATGCCTGCCTTAGCCCGAAGGCCTTTTGCCAGGAAATCTAGGATACAGGTGTCTATGTGTCACACAATATTTCTTAGGTTCACGAAATCAAAACCTTGATAAGATTTATATAGATTAGACAATAGTCTAAAGATCCAAGTCATAAGCACAAGCATAAGATTCCACATGTCGTCGAGAATAAGATTAAGAGATTTCATGTTCGGGGAGAGTCAAAGAGTCAAAGTTAAGTTTAGGGAGACAAGTAACAATGTTTAGGCAATCCTATGCTAAGGCATCAAAAAGCACATAAGAGGCATAGCATTATGTAACATGCAAACTATATAATTTACAAGATAGAATCACAATTCCATAAGGTTCATGCATACTATAGTCTAGGTCACCATTTCTAATAACCTAGATCCCTATAGTTATGGGCTCTGATACCAATCTGTCACACCTCAACCTTGACGGCGGAAACATCGAGGAATGAGAGTTAAGATCGTTCACAGCCACATAACGCTATTAATAATCCCAAATATATATATTAATCATAAATTCCAATAGTACCATTACAAACATAAGTCTCAAAGAAATTAAAATAAACATAACAAGTCATTTATTCCATTATTTATCTAGGTCCATTCCTAGATGTGGATGCTTCGAAGAGTAGAAATTAAGCTTGAGTATTTCCTGATACATGTTAAAAATAAAAGGTCAACAATAATGTTGTAAATTAGTATATAAAAGATGACAATTCATGTTGTAAATTAGAGAACAAAGTAAACTAGGGATGTAAGACAGAAATGCACAATCAAACCTCGACAAAGTTTTACAAGTCTCAAACGTTTAAAAGTATATACGATTAGCTAAGTGTACTGGATCAACCAAGCAGGCTTGTCTGGCCCATAGATCTATGACTTCGCTAGGCTAGCAATAGTTAATGATTATACATATGTTCGACATTACATGGTAGTCACAAAGTTCATCTAACCACAACATACAAGTAAATTGCCATAGGTTTTACAAGAATCAAACGCGTCTACAAGTGCAAAGTTTATAATGTATCATGTTTCACCCCAAAAGTGTGAAAATATAAAAATGGGTATAGAAATACTCACATGGTCAATAAGAATCACTGTGACGACTAATAAGAATAATAAGCAACGTTCCCACGTAAACCTTCACGAAATACCTAAGAATATTTGTATTTACAAGTTTTAAGTGTAGTTATAAAAAGTTTAATGGTTAAACGAGATTTAGGGTTTTAAGGGAATTTGGGGTTTGTCAAATAATTACATTTAATAATTAGAATTCATTCATATTTTATTAAAAATATATATTTATATTTCATATAAAAATGTAAAAAGAAACATTTGTAATAATTTGAAAGATTCTTATATAAAGTTTGGCTAAAGTTTTATAGCTAAAAGAAATAATTACGATTCAAGTAATTTAAATTGAACATAACGTTTGGGACCAATAATAATTTGTTGATTTTTATGTAATCCATTTAAGAATTTATTAAAAACAAACCTTGTAAAAATGTTTTATTAACAAGATATGTATATTATTTAACCTAAAAAAATTGCAGAAAATATTTGTTGTCCTTTAATAATATTTGGAGTTTTATAATAATTTTTATATTTATTAAAAAAATTTTGAAATTGGCTTTTAGGCTAAAAAGCCTTAAAAAGAAAACATCAGGGTGCCCGGGTTCAAACCCGGGACCTCATGTTAGGGGAAGAGTGCTTTAACCAGTGAACCAGGGCCTTGGCCGTGGTTTAGTTTTGGTTTTTAAATCTTAAGAACACAACCCCAATGAACTTCCCCAAACCCATGAACCCTAGATTCGTTTGAACCAAATTTGATAGCCAAATCGTTGTTGATAACGCTGAAGATCATGGGGCTTTTATTCCCCATGTTTAAACGACCGTAAAGATGTGTTTAATTACCCGAATAAAGATGACTCGAAGTCGAACACCACAATGAACGAGTTGCGACCAATGTGGAATCTGATTGTTGCTCAAATGATGATTACAATCCAATTAACTTCGCGTGGGGCTTCTGAGAATGTTCACGACCCTAAGCCCTCTATCAATTTCGATCAAAGACACCTAGATGATGGTGTTCAAGTGTAGTGTGGGCCGCGACGTCGGGTGGTGATGAAATTCGATGATTGAGTTGGTTTTAGGTGAAATTGTGATTGGTGAACGTTTAGGAAAACTTAGTTGATCGATTAGATGCGTTAAATTAAGTTATTATTAAGATTAAATGCTCGAACGGTCATGGGGTTTATGTCGCCGGTTACTTGATCGATTGGGCTTGTAACCGATGGTTTAAAGACCATTGATTCATTCATTCAATGTCGAATCATGCACACGAAAAGGTTAGGAACGGTTTCAGGGTTGATTTCGAAGATTTTGGTGGGTTTTTAAAGCCCGCCGGAGGTCGGCCGGCGGTGGCCGGTGACCGACCGGAAAAACGGGGATTAAAGGGGATTTGTGGTTGGTATTTTAGAGAATTTACGCATATGGTCCCTGTGGTTTAAAAGTTGATATTTTATGTGTGAACTTTTCTTTTAAGGTTTCTAAAATACAAAACAAACCCCTAACCTTATAAATTTGAAGTTTTAACATTTTTAAGCTTAGTAATTCTTTGCAACTTATTATTATTGTTATAATTTATTGTTGTTATTATTATTAATCTTATTATTATTATCTTTGTTATTATTATTATTATTATTATTAGTTATTATTTATTATTATTATTTATTATTATGTTCAATTTAATAGATAAACTATAAAAGAATTAAAGACTAACTAATAGATAAGCACAAATAGCCCACAAGGTTCATAAAAAACATTAATAGTCCTTTCAAGAATAAACGATGCAAACTTATAATTAACCCTAAAATACATGATGTTACAAAAATAACAGAATCACAGAAACGCAAGTAGATGTCACAGAACAACCCTAAAGAACGTAAAAGTTCGATGGTGCGAAAGTGAGAAGTTAATTTCGCAAACTGACTTAAATAGCATATAGTTTCGCAGGTAGCGAAACTATAGTTTCGCTAGACGAATATAAAGTTTCGCCAAGCGATGCTCCAATTTTGCCAAGCGATACACATATCAAAAATGACATCGCACAGGATGAGAATGCTGAGCGAAATTGCAATTTCGTCTAGCGAAACAAATAGCGAAAGTATAGTTTTGCTATTTTTTTTAAATTTAATATATAAGAATAAACAGAGATCTAAATCGATCAGAGATCACATCCTCAAGATATATATTAGCACAAAGATGACTTTAATCATAGACAAGCAATGAGATCATACCGATAACTAAATCTGATCACATCCTTTGAAGGCATTTTGAAATTCTCAAACATATCAATAACGATTGCTGATATGTTTGTCCACTTAAACCCATGCCTTATCTTTTTCAACAAACAGCATATGATTCATTAAGGTTCGATTAGATGCTTTAGAATGTTAGGACCCCACAATCATTTGGCAAAAACCCTCACCCAACCTCAGGATTTCTTGAATTTGGATACGATCTTTATAGAACAAGGCTTGTGCATTAGAGTGTAAGTAATTATCAACAGAATATTGCATTCTGTGATGAATTCATCATTTAGATGATTTGACACAACTTAGATCAAGATGGTGAGAGCTCCAGGTCTATACTCATGTATAACAAAGGAGATGACCATTTAATCATGTGCCGGTGAGAGCTCCAGGTCAGTACTACCGTACAGAAGAGGAGATCATCACTCTAGGTCAGTACTACCATACAGCAGAGGAGATAAGCACAAGTACAAGACACATAAATACACCAGACATGATTCAAAGATATGGCTTATAAGATTTGTATCATGGTGGGTGAAAGATCAATTCACAATCCAATTTTTGTTGGGACTCAGTTTTCGTGCAGGCCAAAATGATTGCGTAAACCCAGACATCCTTAAGCATAGATTTTAATTTAAATCATTTTGCTGCCGTCTACTTTATTCTTTAGGCTGAGTCTACCAAGCTGACAGGATCTCAGCCTCTAGTTTAATCAATTAGGTTGTGTTCGCAGCGGATTTAGCATGATAATTAGCAATTAATGCAAGAACATAAAGAATATTGCATGTAAAGTAAATTGTAGAGAGAATAATTATGCCTAAAAAGGAATAATATTCTGTTTATTTCACATGTTTTGGCACAAAATACAATAAGGTCACTGCCCTTTTATAGGCAAAAGACCCATACTGAACCCATACTGTTGTCAGATTCCACTGACATTAAAAGTTATTTAACTAACTACTGATAGAACACAAACTACTGAAGATGTCACAACAGCTGACATCTTCTTACAAAATTCCTAAGTGTTCTACCTATTACAAGTACTGAAAAGGAAACTACTGAAAAGCTACAACGACTGAAGAACAAACTCTTCAGTCGCTTACAACTACTGAACTATAACAGCTGAAGAACAAACTCTTCAGCTGTTGTACAAACTACTGAAAGGAAAAATATAAAACTACTGAAAAGAAAAACCATCACAACAACTGAAGAAGACTACTTCAGCTGTTGTGACAAACTCTGAAGCTTCAGCACTTTGGTCTTCAGACTTTGATCTTCAGATGATTCATCAGCTGATGACTTCAGTAGTTGTCATCAGCTGATGTCTTCAGTCATTGTCTTCAGACTTTGTGCATCAGTAGTTGATCTTCAGTTCTTCAGTTCTTCAGACTTTTATCTTCAGCACTTCTCTTCAGTACTTGAAGTCTTCAGTACTTGTATTTATCAGTACTTTAGACTTCAGTACGTGTCTTCAGTACTTTGGGATCTTCAGCTGTTGTACTTCAGATCTTTGATCTTCAGCTGTTGATTCTTCAGACTTTGTCAAACTGCTAATGAAGGTCTTCAGTAGTTGTTGCGATGTCATGTGGGACTTAGAGATTTTCCTGATCTTGGCTCATTGGTTCTTTTGGTCCAACAAACTCCCCGTGAACCAATGCAGCCAAAACCTCTAATTATTTGTTGTCCCACTTATTGTTGACATAAAGATTGGTCTATTTCCTTCAGGATCAGATCAGAAGTTGACCCTGATAAGCACTGGCCTGGGAGGAGGTTTCTGATATTTTTTTGGCTAAGTATGGATGGGAGCTCTGTTTTGGGGAATTGGACACAGAGCTGTTGTCCCATCCATGAAACCTACCTCCCACGTACGAGCCTGTAGGATTCTCTGGTGTAGGCTCTGACAAAAATCATTTGTTCTTCTTTGGACAGGTCCTCAGCCCCCATCATATAATACTTCACGGCCGTACAGCTCTGAGACAAACTTGACCTGTTTGCCATTCTTGAGCTCAACTGTTATGATTTGCCTATATGCAAATTCATCTGGATGTCTGCCCTCTAGCAACAAGTTGAGCTCATCTTTGTGGAAATTCTCAAGCCTCTTATAAACTAAGCCTTTCCTAACCACCCTATTCTCCAACATCGTTTCTGGTGGTTGCTTAGCCTTATAGGCCTTCTCGAACTCATCCACAATTTCCCAGTGTGTTATACAAGAGCCACTGTGATTACTTCATCTATAATTCTCTTCATCTAGCTCTTGTACCTCACAAGAATGTCTTTCTTTGTAATCCTGTGAGCCACCCTAGGATCAGGCCAAGTCCTCACTCTCTCTTTGTCATATTGGAAAGTTTGTTTGAGAGTGAAGAGTCTCAGAGCTTCCTTCTTCATATTCATGATAGAGGTAGAAGCAGCATAAGCTTGGTCAATTGACTTAAGCATTTCAGCATCATGAAGCTGCTGCTGCTCCTCTTCCTCTATCTTAACCCTCACAGTATCCATCTGTGAGGTGGGAGTGATGGTTTGGGATTTGGCTTTGGGTAGAGGGATGACTGCAGAAAGAGGCAGTCTATCCTCCTCATCCTCCTCATCTTCTTCTTCTTGCAGCCTCAACACCCTTCTCTTCTTCTTCAAGGGTGGATCATTGGCTGCGGGTTTGATGGTGAAGGGGTTGGTTTTGTGGGTTGTGTTTGGGTTGTTGGTGTGGGAATGTTGGCAGGCCCTGCTAGCAACCTAGAGATAAGGGAAGGTTTTGTTAGTTTTACTAGCAGGGTCCTGTTCCAGCACTGGACTCAGAAAGGGCCTCAGCGACCAGTCCTTTGGTGAAATCACCAGCTGAACAGATCTTGGTGGCTATAGCCAAGATTCTGTCCCTGGTCCATGCCTTGACATCAAGGACTGGCCTGCCCAGATACTTCGAAATGAATCCACTCATAGCCTCGAATCTATTTTTATCCTCTTGGCTATAAGTAGACCATCGGTATTCCATCTCTCTTGCCTCCATCTTCCTAATCTCCTGATCTAGCAAGGCAGTGTCCTTATCAAAGCCTTGCCTGAACAGCTGATCAATGACAGAGTCCATTCATCTGCTTTGTTCAGCATCAGCCTCCTTGACAAGGGCTGCTAGATCAGGATCACTCTTCTCTCCCTCATCTCCTCTCTTCTCTCCCCTTTTCTTTTGATAAGTGACACTGAAATCCTTTTGGATTTCAGCCACTTCTATTCGCTCAATCTCCTCCCTCACCTTCTCCTTCCCCTTCACCCTCTCTTCTCCTCAGACCTCTCCCTCTCATTTGCCCCCTTTCTCCTACTTCTATCTCTTCCTCCACCCTCTTCCTCTTAACTTGCACTGATGTCTCCCCCTTTTTGGGTGCATTGGTTGGGGTTTGACTATCAGCAAGTGCTTTAGCAACAGCAACCTCCACCATGGGTTGTATATAAGTGGGAAGCCTCTCATCAATGGTTTTCATCACAATTTCTGTGATTATAGGTGTGATGAGAGGCAGGGATTTCTGGAAGATAGCATCTAGCTGCTCAGGAGGGTTCTGTTCCTGAGAGCTAGAGCCAGAAGCAGGGGCTGTTGGCTGAGTTTGTGGGAGTGGTTGAGTGTCTGTGAGACCTTCGGGTGGAGGTGCCATCTGTGGGTTGTGGTGGCGGATGGACTTCTATCTTGAGTCATTTGAGTAAGTAGCTCTTTGAGTCTGCTTATCTCATCCTCTAACATAGTGTTTTGAGCTACTACATCAAAGAAGAAGCTCAGGTCATCATCAGTGTGAACTGAATCACCTGACCTCCTGACAATGTCAGGATGTACATGCACTGAGTGTGGCTCAGTAGTTGCATGTGCCCCTTGTTCTTGGTACTGGGGACTTCCAGCCTCCGGATTGGATCCATCATCGGCAGTTTCCTCTGGTGAGGTCTTATTGCTTGTACCAGCTTCTCCCTGCTCATGTGCTGATGCAGGGGAAGTGGCAGCCTCACCAGAATGTCCTATCTCCCTAGCCACACTGGGAGATTGGACATGTGATTCTTTGTGTGTGGGTTCCCACCGGCACTAGTGTCCACCCCTCGTTGGTTGGAGTCTCCCCAGTTGTAATTGGTTTCTGGGGAGAGGGTGGAGTGCTCAGATGGGTCAACACTTGGCAATTATTAGTGTGGGGCTTTGTGGGGCGGTCTCAGTGGGAGATGGGCTTGAAGCAGTGTGCACATGGGGAGGAGTGTGCATTTCAATGGTAGTCTCCTCAAGTGAGAAAGACCCCAGATGTGTGGGTGCCCTGAAGTGGTTGCATCAGGCTCCTGTTGAGAGGAAGCCTGTGCGGTTGTGGTGGGTGGAGTCGTGGTAGCTGCTGGGAGAATCGAACCAGCAGCCACATCCTGCATTTGTGTTGTAGGGGCATCCTTAGCGGACTCATTTCCCTGAGTAGCCTTTTTGGGTTTCTTATGGTTTTGGTTTGGTGGGGACTTTGGATTTGGAGGTGGAGGCTGTGGGTTCCTGCTTCATGGGTTTTCGCAGCCGGCCAGCTGTTTGAGTGTGTGGTCGGTGTTGTGCCTGGAGTATACCTCAGCTAAAACAGCCATGGCAGGGACCCCAGTGCCAACAAGTCCCTCAGCTTGAAGCTGGTCCTCGATTATGGCCATTATAACCGAGGATACAAGATCCACCGGTTAGAAACTGGTTTTATGGCCATATCCTTGATTTCTAAAAATATAATATCTGTTAAGTTTAAAGATTGTTTTTCAAGGATAGAAAATAATACCTGTTGCCACCTTGTTGACATCTGGTCCCATGAAGAAGTTTTAGGGGCCAGACACACATTCACCATATGAAAAATGAGTCGTTGGGGATCAGGGAAGTGTTTCTTCAACAAGGTGGTGGCAGAGAGGTCGCCCTGATAGTCGTTGGCTGTGAAGCATAGGTCGAGGGCGTCTTTGGGGTAAGAGGTGGGGTAGGTGGCATCCTCCAGCTTTAGGGTTTGGCGCAAATAGCTGGAGTGACAACCACTGGGTGGTTGTTGACGGAGGACCGGAGAGAGACCTCGCCATCGTTCTCTCCGGTTTGGACGGTGATGTTCGTCCAGAACTCCGCCAAGGAATCGGTGTATATGGGGGGTTGAGAGGAATGCCATTTGGTATGGTGAATCGGTCATCAGATCGACGGCATTGTGAAACTTAGGCCATAATGGCGATTTGGTGAGATGAGCGACACAGTTGTGTTGAGGTTTGAGTTGCATGGCCGCCATTAATGGTGTATGGAAATTTCAGAGGTTTTTGAAAAGTTAGGTCAAGTGAGAATGAAAAGCTCTGAAGGTTGGGTATTAATAGGGTATGGCAAAGGCTGAAAGAAAACTACTGAAGGTTTTGGTGTTAGTCATCAGTTGTTGAAACTACTGATGATGTGGTTTTAACCTTCAGTGGTTGTAACATCTGAGGACTTGGTGTTAGTCTTCAGTAGATGAAACTACTGAAACCTTGGTTTTGTCCTTCAGATGTTGTAAACGGCTGAAGACTTGTTGTCAGTCTTCAGTAGTTTTAAACTACTGAAGACCTAGTTTTCATCTTCAGACGTTGTAACAACTAAAGACTTGGTGTTAGCCTTCAGTAGTTGTGAACTACTGACATCAGTAGTTGTGAACTACTGAAGACATGGTATTGCTTCAGTTGTTGTAAACAACTGAGGACTTGGTGTTAGTCATCAGTAGTTGTGAAACTACTGAAGACATGGTTTTGTCCTTCAGTTGTTTGGGTATTAAACCGCAGCTGTTGGCATCAGCTGAAGAGGAAAATTACTCATCAGCTGTTTCTGTCAAATCAGTTGTTTCATGCTGACCTCCACATTTACTCATGAGCTCTTTGGCTGACTTTCAGATGTTTCATTGACCCTTCAGCTCTTGGGAATATTTATGCCTTCAGCTCTTGTGATCAGATGTTCACAAGTGCTGATGAAATACTCAAAGCTGGTGAACAAATTTGTCTTCAGTACTTGTGTAAGATTACACATCAGTACTTGTGAACAAAATTTGTTCTTCAGTACTTATTTGTTTGAAAATAATACATCAGTAGTTGTAATCCACCTCACTACATCAGTTGTTTTCAACAAATAATGTACATCAGTACTTTGAAGCATTTTAGTCTTCAGTAGTTGTGAAAATGCTGAAGACTAAATTACTCATCAGTACTTATATTTGACCTTTGCATACTAATGCTCATCAGTACTTGTGAACTGAGAGCATCAGTATTGGTCAAATTATTCTAGCTGCAGCATACCAAGCCTTAGTACCAAGTTTTGAATGTGGCACTATCTAAAGGCTTAGTAAATATATCTGCAAGCTCATCAGCACTAGGCACAAACTTTGGATCAATCAGACCTTTTTCATAGCAATCCCTAATAAAATGATGTCTGATCTCTATATGTTTGGTCCTAGAGTGCTGGACTGGATTTTTAACAATGCAAAGAGCTGAAGCACTATCCATTAATAATGGAGTCTTAGTCTCTGTAATGCCATAATCAAAGAGTTGGTTCGGGAGCCAGAGTATCTGAGATGTACAACTTGCAGCAGCAATGTACACAGCTTCAGCAGTGGATGTAGCAATTGATGTTTGTTTCTTACTCGCCAAGAAACTAAACAATTGCCTAGGAATTGGCAACCACCAGAAGTGGATTTTCCGGTGACTTTGCATCCTGCATAGTCACTATCAGAGAAAGCAACTAATTTGCAAGAATGCCCAGTTGAATACCAAAGACCTAGTGATTAGGTACCTTGGAAATATCTAAAGTCCTTTTGACTGCAATCAAATGGGATTCTTTAGGTGCAGCCTGAAATCTAGCACAAACACATGTTGCAAACATGATGTCTGGTCTAGAGGCTGTAAGGTACATCAAGGACCCAATCATACATCTGTAAAGGGTTTCATCAACCGCTTTACCTTTCTGATCTACATCTAGTTGTGTGATGCTGCTCATGGGAGTAGAACAGGGCTTACAGGTTTGTAAATCAAACTTATTCAACAACTCTTTGGTGTATTTGGACTGATGGATGAAGATTCCATCATCCCTTTGTTTAATTTGCAAACCTAGAAAGAACTGTAATTCCCCCATAGCACTCATTTCAAACTTTTGCTTCATGAGCATTGTAAATTCATCACACAACTTTGGATCGGAGGATGCAAAGATGATGTCATCTACATAAATTTGAACACGGAGCTTATGCTGTCCCACAGTCTTGATGAACAAGGTTTTATCAATGGTGCCTCTAGTGAACTTATTTTGGAGAAGAAAAGTTGATAGTGTTACCAAGCTCTAGGAGCTTGCTTCAGCCCATAAAGAGCCTTATCAAGCTTGTACACCCAATCATGATTTTTGTTGTCCTCAAAGCCTGGTGGTTGACACAAATAAACTTCTTCTTTTATTTTACCATATAAGAAGGCACTTTGACATCCATTTGATAAACCTTAAGACTGTGAAAGGCAACATAGGCTAGGAACAGTCTGATTGCTTCCAGTCTTGCCACAGGGGCAAAGGTCTCATCATAATCGATGCCTTCCTCTTGTGCAAACCCTTGAACAACCAGCCTGGCCTTGTTCTTGACAATTTGGCCCTTATCATCTGTTTTGTTCCTGAATACCCATTTGGTGCCTACTGCACACTTCCCTTGGGGTAAAGGAACAAGCTCCCACACTTGCTATTTCTTGAACTGAAGACGCTCAAGCTGCATTGCTTCAACCCATCCATTGTCTCTTAAGGCAACATGATAGTTCTTTGGCTCTTGCTGACTGATAAAGAGAGCATAGAAGCAGAAATTGGACAATTGACTCCTGGTTGAAACTCCAGCATTGATATCAATGATTTGAGATGTGGGGTGATTCTTCAGCTCTTGATAGACTATAATGTCAGTGCAAGTGTTTGTAGGACTTTCAGCAGCAACAAATGGTGTTGGAGATTCTTGAAACCGTGTAGGAGATGGCAGCTCAAATGAAGTAGAGCATGCAGAAATCTCATCAGCATTTGTTGTGGATGGGGCTGCTGAAGCTACAGGAGCATCAGGTTTAGTGGACTCAGGCAGGTTGTCACTAAACCTGAAGAGGTGAGTACTGACTACATCATCATCAGTTCCACCATGTGGAGAACTGTTGACAGGCTCAATAGCTGGAGGTTGATAAGGAACATATTGCAGTATGTCCAGATCAAACAGCTCCACAGGGTTTTGTGGAATCTTGTCCTTTGGAGATTCATTGAACTTAACATGCAGAGTTTCTTCAACTACCTTTGTCCTACAGTTGAAGACTCTGTATGCCTTGCAAGTTGATGAATAACCAACAAAATACCCTACATCCACCTTACTAGCAAACTTCTGGAGTGGGTTGATAGTGTTGAGAATAAAACATGGACACCCAAAGGCTCTAAAGAATGAAATCAGAGGAGCCAAATGATGAAGAACTTCATAAGGAGTCTTCATCAACCTCTTATTCACTAATGCTCTATTTTGTACATAGCAAGCTGTATTGACAGCTTCAGCCCAAAAGGTCAGTGGCAAACCTGAGTCAGCCAACATTGACCTTGCTGCTTCAATGAGAGTCCTGTTCTTTCTCTCCACCACTCCATTCTACTCAGGAGTTCTAGGAATACTAAACTGCCTTTTAATTCCCTTGGACAGGTAGAAGTCATCAAGTGTGTGGTTTCTAAATTCTGTTCCATTGTCACTCCTCACACACTTGACCTGTAGGGAATACTGCTTTTCTACAAATAACATAAAGTTCATGATAGTCTTGGCTGCTTCATCCTTGGAGTGCAAGAAGAAAGTCCATACAAACCTGGAATAATCATCCATAATTACCAGGAAGTATTTCTTCTTTGCCATGCTCATCACTCTGACAGGACCAAAGAGATCCATGTGGAGGAGCTGCAAGCAGGCAGTGGACTTTGGTTCTTCTATTGAAGGGAATGAAACTTTGTGTTGTTTTCCTTTTAAGCAAGCAGTGCAGTTGTCTTCACACTTGAACTCCTTCAAAGGCAATCCTCTTACTAAACCATGGCTTATCAGCTGATTCATGTTCTTGAAATTAACATGCCCCAGCCTTCTATGCCATAGAGTAGACTCTTGAGGAGATGCCTTGGAGAATAGGCAAGGATGGCCTTTTAGATCTATCTTTTTGGAAAGATCTAAGGCATACACTCTTCCTGTCCTGTTAGCCTTCAGGAGAGTGTATTCATCCAACACCTTGTCAATCAAATTTAGAACTTTGGATGACAGAATCCGACAGTTCTGGCTTGTGAAAAGGGCAACATGGCCTTTATCACACATTTTACTGACACTCAAGAGGTTGTACTTGAGATTCTCCACATGGTTAACATCATCAAACCTTATTTCCCCATTGGAAACAAAGCCTTTTTCGATGATGTAACCCTTTGCATCATTGCCAAAGGAGACAAATCCCTTCTTTCCTTGAGAGTAGTCATTAAGAAGGGAGCTGCTTCCTGTCATGTGCATAGATCATCCACTGTCTACATACCAGATGCTTCTTTAGCATGTTGAAGAACCCTGCAATCATAACCACATGTTAGTTAGTTTTAGAGACCCAAACCTGTTTGGTTTGGGTCTGTTCTCAACTATAGGTGCAGCACTAACAGGTGTGTTATGTGTGACAGCCTAAGGTGAAGAAGATGGTGTAGAAGAGGAACCCTTTGGCTTGGACTTCCTTTTCTGTGGTTTCAACACAGGAGCATCTAAATGGTTGACTCTTCCCATTAGATGTTGAACCATCATCACCAGCTGTGTCTGATTCTGTGATAAAGCTTTCAGCTCTTCAGACACATTGGGACTTGCTGATGATGGATTCCTATGTTGCACCATCTTCTTTTGAGCAACCTCAGCTGTTGCCTGAGTAACCCCTACTTTCTTTTTAGATTTAGCTTTGGGCTTAGGGATTTCAGGCTTTGATGTTGCTAGTACAAACTTGGTTTCAAACTCATTTTCATTTCATTTATTAGCTCTTTAGTTTTCTCCTTTTGTTTGAGTTTGGAACCCCTTTTGTACCAGCAATCATCAGTAAGATGATTGAACAAGCCACATATCTCACATGGCTTCTTCTTCATCTTGTGTTGATCATCAACCAAAGAAGATAAAACTGCTGAAGACTTGTTCTTCAGCTGTTTGTTATCAGTACTAGCAGTTTTCTTCCCTTTAGTACCTCCTTTCCTGACCTCTTCATTAGTTGTCTTCAAACCTTTTCTACTGTCAGTTTTCTTCTCTTCAGTGCTGGCAGTAGTTGAGGTTTGAACTTCAGGTGTTATCACTTGCTTTCCAGTACTTTCAGTACTTCTAGAGACAACACCTGAGTTGATCAACCTTTTGATCATGTGACAGTCAGCATTTGAACCAACAGTTGTTGTAGCATCA
This sequence comes from Flaveria linearis, assembly GCA_024085815.1. Taxonomy (NCBI): domain Eukaryota; kingdom Viridiplantae; phylum Streptophyta; class Magnoliopsida; order Asterales; family Asteraceae; genus Flaveria; species Flaveria linearis. The sequence goes on along the minus strand of CM044008.1, from coordinate 79,111,419 downwards.
GCTGATTGGTTTTGGTAGGACCTAATGCTGACTTTTATCTCTGATGATGCTGAATCAGAGGATAGTAGGTCACATGATGAGAAGGATTGGATATTGCTCTCTCCATCAGATTCAACTTCTTCTCTTGAAGTAAAATCTGTAGGAGGAGCAGTGTGATTATAACCAATCCCAAACTTCACATTGGAAGCTGATTGCTTCTTAAGAAGCATTTCAAAACCCTTGCATGATTGCACCCATCAATCACACTCTACTTGGGTGTTTGCAAGAGTTTCCTTGAGGTCTCTGTACTTCTCTAGAAGTACATCTTCACTAGCGTTACCATCTTTGATTTGGCATTTAAGCTTGTAAATCTCATCATTTTTCTCTTTTAGTGCAGCCTCAAAATCAGCTTTTCTTTTGGAAATAGTGTGCTCTAGCTCAAGATTTTTATCTATTAAAGCTACATTTGCTTCTCTAATAGAAGCAAATGCTGCTATGCATGATTCAGAACAAAGCTTGGCTTTGGCCTCAGAGGATACCTGTGATGAGGCATTGGATGATGACCCCTCAGCAGACTCAAGGGCTATCAGAGCAAGATTTCCAAAAGGACTATCACCACCATGTTGACCAGCACCTTGGAGTAGTTGTTCCTGACCAGATAGATGATCTGGTAGACTACTCCAGTCAACAACTCCTGGGGTGAAGAAGATGTGTTGTTGAGGTTGTGTTTGATGATGAGATGGGGAAGATTGAGGCTCAGGAAGAGCCTATGGTGGTTGAGCAGAAAGTGCTTGAGTTTGACTAGGCTGAGGCACGTAGTAGCAGGGGTATGAGTATGGCATATACCCCTGAGGCACAAAATAAGCAGGTGATGCCTGTGCTTGTGATGGATGACCAGAACTGGAGGAAGGTTGCCCTCTGTGTTGTGAGCTATTGCTTGGAAAAGTCACAAAGGGTGCAGAGGAGTTAGATCCAGATGATCTACACTCTCTATCAAAGTGTCCAAGCCTTTGGCACTTGTGACACCTTAACTTTCTCTTGTCAAAACCAACTTTGGTTTTGCCAGAGAGACCAGGGAATTTCCTACCAGTTCTTTTGTAGAACTTTTGAGATCTGATATTGATCATTGCCATTTGGCTCAAAATATCCATCTCTTCCAGATCATCATCTGGAATGCCCTTCAAATCATCCGTCAAGAAGCACCAGTTATCACTGCTGCCTCCTGAACTACTACCAACACCAACAAAAGCTTGTTCTGAGTTGGTAGAGAAATCAATATGCTCATCATAAGAACTTTCTGATGCAGCATATTCTGACTCCTGACTTATCAAGGCAGCATTTCCTTGAACAAAGTCATCAGCGAGCTTGCCAGAGGTGGACAACTTCCTCTTTTGCTCTATCTCTCTCTCAAAAGTGAGCAGTTTCCCATGAAGTTGGGTGAGAGATAGAGTTTCCGGATTTGCACTGGAGCGTAGGACAATGGTATAAGTGTCCCATCTCTCAGGCAGTGATCTGAGGAACCTGTTGTTCATCTGGCTGTTGGAGTACTCTTGTTTCAGCTCAGAAATCAAACTACCGCAAACTGCTGGGTCATAGTCTCACCCTTTCTATATGAGAATGTCTCATTGTTGAGAAAGCCCTAAGACCGAATCAGTTCCTCCATTGTTCCTAAAATTCCATGGGCTCTAGCATCAATCTCGAACAGCTTTAGATCTTCGAACAGCTTTAGATCTTCGTCCGAATATTGTTCAGGTTTCTTCGGAACCTGTTCATTAGATTCAGGGACGCTCACCATAGGCTTGTATGGTCCATGCACTACTGACTTCCAACAACCAACACTGTTGACAGACAAGTGGTGAAGCATACGTCGTTGCCATATGTTATACTCATTCCTCACAAGCATCGGAGGCTTGGTTGAGGAACCAGTATTGTGAGGATCGTTTGTTGGTGTAGTCATCTCAGTTATTAGTCAAACTCAAGTTTAAACAAAACAAATATAGCTCAAAACCACCAGAGAACCTCAAGTTTACGGCCAGAAACAGCAGAATCTCTCTCTCTACAGCTAATTCTTGCAAATTGCTAATTCAATCAAACTTAGAGATCAAAAGAGCAGTTTCAAATGATCAATAGTGAAATCGATCAATGATTAACCTGCTCTGATACCATTTGACAGGATCTCAGCCTCTAGTTTAATCAATTAGGTTGTGTTCGCAGCGGATTTAGCATGATAATTAGCAATTAATGCAAGAACATAAAGAATATTGCATGTAAAGTAAATTGTAGAGAGAATAATTCTGCCTAAAAAGGAATAATATTCTGTTTATTTCACATGTTTCGGCACAAAATACAATTAGGTCACTGCCCTTTTATAGGCAAAAGACCCATACTGTTGTCAGATTCCACTGACATTAACAGTTATTTAACTAACTACTGATAGAACACAAACTACTGAAGATGTCACAACAGCTGACATCTTCTTACAAAATTCATAAGTGTTCTACCTATTACAAGTACTGAAAAGGAAACTACTGAAAAGCTACAACGACTGAAGAACAAACTCTTCAGTCGTTTACAACTACTGAACTATAACAGCTGAAGAACAAACTCTTCAGCTGTTGTACAAACTACTGAAAGGAAAAATATTAAACTACTGAAAAGAAAAACCATCACAACAACTGAAGAAGACTACTTCAGCTGTTGTGACAAACTCTGAAGCCTCAGCACTTTGGTCTTCAGACTTTGATCTTCAGATGATTCATCAGCTGATGACTTCAGTAGTTGTCATCAGCTGATGTCTTCAGTCGTTGTCTTCAGACTTTGTGCATCAGTAGTTGATCTTCAGTTCTTCAGTTCTTCAGACATTGATCTTCAGCACTTGTCTTCAGTACTTGAAGTCTTCAGTACTTGTATTTATCAGTACTTCAGACTTCAGTACTTGTGTTCAGTACTTTGGGATCTTCAGCTGTTGTACTTCAGATCTTTGATCTTCAGCTGTTGATTCTTCAGACTTTGTCAAACTGCTGATGAAGGTCTTCAGCAATTGTTGTGATGTCATGTGGGACTTAGAGATTTTCCTGATCTTGGCTCATTGGTTCTTTTGGTCAAACACAAGCATATCGATTAAAGAATCTGTTTAATTTTCTTTTATTTGCAATTTAAAACTAAGATGTAATTCAGAGAGCAGTATCAGTTACTATCATTTTGCATTTTAAATGCCAGTCATGCATAAACGAGCATATCCAGAAGATATACAATCATTTCTCGTCATCTTAAATCAAGTTCCCAGTTATTTTATTTTATTTTATATTGTATTATTTTATTTTATTTTATGTAGAACTTATATACACTCTCCCAGAATTTTATTTTAGAAAAAACCTTTATTTTTATAAAGATAAGAGAAAAGAAAAGAGGTATAAAAAGATATTAGCCCTAGCATAGAGATCAATTCATAAAAGCGAGGTTTATCAAATGTTTTTGTGAAAAGATCTGCCTTTTGATTTTTAGTATCAATGGGAATAATATTGGGACAGAATGTAACAACCGGTAATTTCTGGTGATTATTCGTACGACCGTTGACTTTGTTTAGCATAATTATTAGTTATAATTCCCTACCTCTTAGAAAAAAAAAATTCCGGGACGAAATTTCTTTAAGGAGGGAAGGCTATGAAAACCCTCAATTTCCGGGTAGTTTCTCTAGAAACCCTAGATCTTGATTCCTATGCTCAGTCTTGTTTTGGAATATATAGCACTAGATAAACTAATCTAAAGATTGATTAGAGTCCTACGTGTTCTTACGTTTCTATTTCATGCGTGTCCGACCATAAAAACCCGAGTCCGGCGAACGTCTGAAATAAACGCCACTACAAACCGGTCGGGAAAAATAAATATTAACGTCATAGGTAAAAATGAGAATTTGGCTTAATTTAATCTTAGTTACACTAATATTAGTGTTATTATGTGAGGAAACGACTATCGTAACGAGAAAACCCGATAACAGCATCTACGCGCCTTAGTGCGACGAGATGGTTCAATCTAGCGAATAAACAATAAAATGCACAAGTGGACGATAAAACCAAGATATGGGGCATGTAAATAGTCGTTTTGGACTAGAATTTCGCAAGGAATTAGAATTTAACATGTTCGGGTTTGAAAGTCAGGTCAAGATAGGAGAAAAATAAAAATGACCGTCGACTAACCCCCCCTCCTACGGCCCACCCCCTCCTCCATCCCCTCCCCTTATAAATACTCCCCCTCCCCTCTCATTTTATTCTTCCCCACCTTCAAAGAATTCAACTCTCAAACTCTCCTCCCCCCCCCTCTTACGGCTGAACACACACACACACACTCTCCATTTTTGCCTTTCAAACTCCAAGCTTGGAAGAATCGAAGAACCGGAGAGAACCATATGAGATCCGGATAAACCGAACGAGTTGGGGAAACCAAGCACTCGTTGGAGCCCCACTTGCATGCACCCGAAGCATCTAATACCATCCCACTTTTATGCACTTCCCTAGCTTGTCTAGTGGTAAAAATTATAACATTATCTTTTATTTTATGTCGTTTTTGCAAGATTCGCATAGCTCACCCGATATTGGAAGTTCTCTTGAAAAACATATGTTTATAAAACTATGAATAAGGGTACTTGTTTTTCATCCAAAAATCAGTAGATCTATGATATATAAGAGTTATTATATGAGTTTTGTTGACAAAACTTTATATCTAACCATTTGCATGCAAGTTTTGTAAACTCAAATCTGTCAACAGCTTTGAGCTGAAAAACTATGTCAACTTTAAAAGAGTGTAACTCCCTCAAAGCTTAATGAATCTGATCGCTTTTTGGGTCTAAAATCAAGTATTTTGAGTTAGCTTCCAGAGCCAGTTGGTTTCATAATTTTTCATCAAGGATTTCTATGTTAAAAGACTTTTACAAGACAGAAGGTCGGATCTGACTTTTCTGACAGAAATGTTAGGTCTACATCATGATATCATAACTTGTCCAAATTAATCATTTTGATCTGATTCTTTTTCCAAATGTTAGAATTTCGAGTTAACTTCGAAACCCCTACTAACTCAGGCCAATATGATGAGGGTTGAACACTAAACTAATTGTTTTCCCTAGGTAACTCCAGGAAGGTAACTGTTCTGGACACTTTTTGGAAAAATAATTATTTGATAGACCTAAACTATTTAATAAATTATGTTATTTACTTTTCTGTAAATCTAAGACATGTGTGAAATTGTAATAAAAAAATTATAAATTATTAAGCTCATTTGTTAATTTAAATACTAGGCTACTTATACGGTTTTCGAAGAGAATACGAGTTGTATTCAAAACCCTGTTCTAACTTTGTGTTATATATATATAGTTAAGTATATATATTATATGTTAATCACCAACGGGTCGTCGAGTTAAGTGTTTTTCAAAAGGAAATGTCTTCCAATCGTGTCTAGTAAGTTGGGTGAACAACTTGCTGATTAGACGTACATTTAATTAAACCAAATAGTACCTATTGTTTTAGGATGCGTTTGAATTTCGGTGTCGTGTTGGATTTATTTGCTAGAAGTTATGTTGCTGATCTCAGGTGAGTTTTCACGGCCCCATTTTACATTCTTTCCTTTTCGGGGGAGAAAACATGCAAATACTATTTTTGTTATGGTTGCTAGTATTATTGATATCGCCTGTTACGTTAGTGGAGACACATTTGAAAGTCCTTACAGTATCAAACCGTTAGTAATGGGATTAGCGAGGAAATTCTAAGTAGTACTACTGGGTTTGACAAACCCCGCCCGGGCTAGTCGCGCTAGCTTGATTGGAGGTCGAACGGGTGCGAAATTGACCTAATGATTGCCACGGTCTGTGATAGACGTGGTGGAAAGGCACTAAACACACACAGTCAGCTTCGGTTTGAAACACTAAGTAACTTGTTTATAGGCTAGCTACCTATCGGTATGCTTTATATACTAAACCATTGAAGCACTTTCTGACACATTTCTTGTTGATTAAACCCGTGAACTCACCAACTTTATGTTGACACACTTTAGCATGTTTTCTCAGGTCACAGGAACACACAAGGATATGAATTCAGCTACGGATGCATTCATGGCATACATCACAACTCAGTCGTTTTAATTTGTTAAACGTTATGGGCATTTATGGTTTAAACGCATGTTGATACAATTTACTGTTGATTTCTACTTTTGAAATGATTCCACACGTTTGAAACACTTATGGTTGATTTATAAGTCTGATTACTTAATGTAATGTTTTGTAATTACTGTGTTTGGTGTAACTGGTGCTATCTGAGATCCTGGTGTGTCACACGCCTGACGGTAAAACACCGTTAGCGGATTTTGAGGGTGTGACAAATATCGATAAAACCCTTTTCCTGTGCATCACGAATTGCATGAATCCGTGTTTCGATGTACTTGGTTCGAGAATGATGAATAGGATTTTTAGCGATCCCGACGACGACTTCGTTGTCACAAAACAACGGTGTGCGGAGAAATTGATTCCATAGTCAATCATCTGGTGTTGTATCCAAAGATCTTGTGAACAACAACTAGAGGCAGCAATGTATTCTGCTTCCCCTTTAGAGAGGAAAATAGTGGTCTGTTTCTTGCTTTGCCAGGAAACCCGACAATTGCCTAGGTATTGACATCCTCCAGTCACTGATTTCCTATTTAACCTGCGACCGTTAGAATCACTGTTAGAATAAGCATGTAAATCAAAATTCCCACCATAGGGATACCAAAGACCTAAACGAGAGGAGCCTTTGAGATAACGAAAAATTCTCTTGACGGCTTTTTCATGAGACTCTTTTGGAGCCGACTGGTAACGAGCACAATATCCTACAGCAAAAGTGATATGAGGAAGACTTGCTGTAAGATACATAAGGGAACCGATCATAGATCTGTAAAGATGAGGATCAACAGGTTTCCCGTTCTCATCAGGAGTGAGGCACGTTTGAGCAGTAAAGGGAGTCATTTCAGGAAACGCGTCATTCATCTTAAATTTCTTCAAAATTTCTTTAACATACTTCTCCTGATTAATGAGAATGCCTTCTGGCTTTTGTTCTACTTGTAATCCAAGAAAAAAGCACATTTCTCCCATCATACTCATTTCAAACTGATTACGCATCACCCTTTAAACTCCCGACATAATTGTGAATTGCTGGAGCCAAAAATAATATCGTCGACATAAACTTGGACAATCAACATTTCACCATTCACTTCTCTCTTGAATAGAGTCATATCGATGGTGCCACGAGAGAAACCATTTCTTAACAGGTACTGTGTTAGGGTCTCATACCAGATCCTAGGTGGCTGATGAAGACCATAAAGAGACTTGTCAAGCTTAAAAACTCTATCAGGAAAATCAGGATCCTTAAAACCTAGTGGTTGACACACAAATATCTCCTCATCAACGTCTCAGTAAAAGGAAAGCACACTTGACATCCATCCGATAGACCTTGAACTGTTTATGAGCGGCATGAGCGAGAAAAATCCTAATTGCTTCAAGACGAGCGACGGGAGCAAAAACTTCAGTATAATCAATCCCTTCTTCTTGAGAAAATCCTTGCACAACCAATCTTTATTTGTTACGCACCACAACACCATGATCATCTGGTTTGTTCTTAAAAACCCATTTTATTGGGCATTTGTTTGGAGGCAAGTAAACCAAAGTCCATACTTTGAGTTTTTTGAATTGTTGAAGCTCCAATTGCATTGATTCTACTCAGCAAGGATCCTGGAGAGCGGTATGCATGTTTTTCAGGACAGATTGAGAGATAAAGCAAGAGAAGAGACAAATATTAATCAAACCAGATTGACTTCATGTCCGTACACCATCAGTGATAGATCCAATAATGTTATCATGAGGATGAACTTTCAAAGTTTTGAAATCTGTGGATAAAGGCATGATGTTTGGAGATGTTTCGCTGACAGATTGTGAATGAGTAGAAGAGGGTGAGAGAGATGGAACAGGCTGTGGTGGGATAGATGTTGGTGATGAAGGAAGAGATGTAGAAATAGGTGTCGATGAAAGATCAAATGATGGAGAATTTGATCCAACATCAATTGACGTGGCATCATTTGCTGAAGAGGTGGAATGGACAGGAGATGGGGTTGAGGAAATAATATTTGTTTGAACATTTGAGATGGACGCATCACGTCGAAAACTGGAAGATTAAAAGAATTAAACACAGTCCTGTGTCAAAGAACCATGCTGGTCCAGATCAAACATCAGAAGAGTTAGACTCTTGCCAATCAACATAGAACGACTCTTGAACGATACATGTTCTCTTGTTATATACCCGATAAGCCTTTTGAGAAGAAGAATAACCGATAAAGTAACACTCGTCAGACACGACACCGAACTTTGTCTTTTGGGATTGAGTATTCAGAAGAGTGCATGAACAACCAAATGGTCGAAAGAAGTCAATTAAAGGTTTCTGTTTATGAAAAAGTTCATAAGGAGTCTTCATTTTGTCCTTGGCTATCAACACTCGGTTTAGAACGTACGAAGCACAATTTACCGCTTTAGCCCAAAAGATAATGGGTAACGATGATTCTATCAACATTGTACGGGCGGCTTCAATAAGAGTGCCATTCTTTCGTTCAGCTATACCATTCTGTTGAGGCGTCCTTGCAGCACTAAATTGTCTCACAATTCCCTTTTGAACATAGAACGACTCAAGAATCTGATTTTGAGTTCAGTACCGTTGTCACTTCTCATGCCAAGTGTAAAACCCGGTTATTTTTAAAGAAATAAAGAAAAGAATAAAAGTAAAGGAAAAGAAAGAAAAGCTATGAAACCCAAGTTGAAGGACTAAAAGTGTCCAAAAGGACAAAAGGTTTGAAAGTTGGTAAATAAAGTAACATGACCGCCCATGTTGCTTATTCACATCAAACAATCGGATTTTTTTAGAGAGAGAAGCAACAGAAAATTCTCGGAGGTTGTAGAAGAAGAAGAAAGTTCGAAGTTTTTGGTAAGAATTCTTAGTTTTATGATGTTTTAGATGTTTCTAGTCTCGGTTATGTGCCTATAAATATGATTATATGTTCGGGTTGTATATGTGTGTGGGTTTTAAGTGCTAGAAACATCTGGGAAGCTCAAAGAAGGGTTCAAACCCAAAAACAAACTAAGGTGAGTTCTAGAATCCCCCTTTTTAACATGTTTTTAACTACTTTGGGGCTGAAAAATGCATGTGTATATGTTTTTATAAAAATAAGTTTCTACCCGTATGTGTGTGTGAATGTGTATGTGGGTGGGTGTATGTTTTGGGTGTAAATGATGTGATGATTATGATTAAGAATATGTTATGATGCTTAGAATGTTAGTACTAAGCATTGAATCTGATTTGGGACAAATTGTGGTTGATTTATGTTGTTTAAGTGCAAATGTGATGCCAAACCGTCTAAACAGTGAACCATGCGTCCGACGGTTAGATTTTCTAAGTGTGCCCAACCACCCAAAAGCCCAACCGTCGAATAGTGCCCATGCGTCTAAACAGGCCCATGCGTCTAAGTAGAAAAATGGCTAAGTATAGACCCAAACGTCTGAATAGGGCCCATGCGCCTAAACAGGCCCATGCGTCTAAGTAAAAAGAGACTAAGTTAAGTCCAGACGTGTGCATAGTGGCAAAACCTCTAAACAGGGTAGAAGCGCCCAAATAGTTCCCATGCGCCTAGACCCTTAGAATAAATTTTTGAAATTTCAGGAAAAACAGAAAGTCTAAGGGTTTGACTAAGTTGACTTATGGGCAATGATTACCCATTATAAGCATAATTATGAAATGTCTTAGGGTTATAAAATGTATGAATGATGTACAGTACGTATGATGTGTTATCTTTTAATAATAATTAAACGTATTTATATTATATTGTAAAATATGTTATATATTATGTTATTACTTTACGTAGTATGACAAACGAATGAAAGAACGTAAAGAATAACGTAATAAAAGGAAAGATAACAATGATGAATAGTAAAACGTAATGAACGAACAAATGGCTTTCAAGCAAACGAAAGGAGGTGCACGACCATGTTGTCGTTAACTCAACTGTGATGCGGGCTAGCTACCCCAAAGGATGCACATAGGGTCAATCTTTGAGATTGACATGGCCCTTTGGTATGCACTAGGTGACTGGATCAGCTTCGTGCACAATGTTCGTGGTTTAATCACCACAGGTCCAGCATCAGCTTCGTGCACAATGTTCGGGGTAGGACGAAACGGTTTATATGAACGGAAGATATGACTTGCCCTAGGTGACTGGATCAGCTTCGTGCACAATGTTCATGGTTTAATTACCACAGGTCCAGCATCAGTTTCGTGCACAATGTTCGGGGTATTGTTCATAAATCCATATGAATGTAAAAGAATGACATAACGTACTAAAGAAAAATAGAATGTAAACAAGTATGAATGTAAAAGAATGACCATGAGTACGTTACGAAAGAATGAGAATGAAAATAAGAGAATGTTAATGAGAAGCATGAAATGAAAACATGCTATGAATATGATGAAGAGTGATGAATGCTAATGAAAGTAAAAGTAATATTCTCTATCTGTACGTACGATGCATGACCACGTATGAAAGTAAAGAAGGTTTGTATAAAAAGTAAAGTATTTTATTTATAAAACTAGAACTCACTCAGTAACGCTGACTTTTATGTGTTTTCCATTTGGCAGGTAATAGTTGCTGAAGAGGGCATGGGGCAGCTACTTGGCATTTTTGTGATGGCATCCATTCATATAATCATGATGTTTTTGTGATGTAACGCAATTTATAATATTTTGTAACAGTTAACAGTATTGTATTACATTGCAAAAGTTGTCATTAAAATATATGAAATTGTTTTGTATAATTTCAGCTGCTATGTTTTAAATAATTGTATGTTTTATGTGCGATGAATGACCAACTGTGAGGTGCCCGGGAACGGGGGCCTTACAAGTTGGTATCAGAGCCAAAGTTTAAGTGAAACGGGTAAATATTTTCAAAAGAAATCTAAACTTAAACTGAGAATGGGACAAGGGGAGGGATGCCAGTCCAAGTAGCTACGTGTCATCAGCTATTTTCTTTAATGTTAACTGGTATTATGTGCGCATGTTATTTGATCTGTTTGCCCTTAGTAGATTTGGATACTGATGTAGTCAGGATAGGAAATGTTTGGGGTGTGAAGAGTAAAGTGGATAATCACAATTAGCCACTGTAATTAGGGACATACTATAGCGATTGTGTTAGCATTTGAATCTTATAGCGATTAGGAATGGTTGGAGGTAGATCTTCTAAGGCTTCACGAGGCGGAGCACGTGGTAGATGTGTTGCTGAACCACGGGCCACAAGAGGAAGGCCCAGGGTTGAGAAGGTGACCCACAAGGAGCCTAAGACCCCTCATCCAGAGGGTGGTGATGAGAGTGCTAACTTGAGAGCCTCGATGAAGGAGGCAGTGGTGGAGGAGGTTCATCAACTCATGCAGAAAATCTTGCTGTCTGTAGTGACCGAAGTGATTAAGGCTGTTAGAGAAGGAGAGAGGAGGGATAGGAACAGGTCCTCGGGAGGGAGAGAACAACCCAAGACCGAGACGGTTATCCCTACTGATGAGGAAGAGGAGGAAGAAAAGCCTGTGCTGGAGGCAGCACAAGGCTGTAATTATGGGGCATTCCAAAGATGCAAGCCCCCTACCTTTGATGGTAATGGCACTGCTGTTGCTGCTCACCGATGGGTGAGGGAGATGGAGGCTGTTCTTGAGATCAACGAGTGCCGGGAGGACCAGAAGGTAAAATTCGCCACTCACTCGTTTGTGGACTCAGCTTTATGCTGGTGTGAGAACATTGTCCAAGCCGAGGGTAGCAGGGCGACTGGCAGGATAAGGTAGAGTGAGCTGAAGAAGTTAGTGATCGAGGAGTTCTGTCCTCATCGGGAGTTGGACAAGGTGGAAAGGGAGTTCCTGCAGCTGGAGGCGGGAACCATGACATATCAACAATACACCACCAAGTTCAACGAGATGGCACGGCTGGTGCTGGATCAGGTGACACCCTTATCATGAAAGATCAAAAGATACATCCAGGGCTTCCCGGCGGATATTCGCAGGCACATGATCGCCGCCCGACCAAGTACGTTTAGGTTGGTGGTTGACTTGGCTGGGAGGTTGTATGATGAGAGGGAGGTGATGGTGGTCGAGGGGAAAAAGATGGGTGGTGATGATCGGAACCGGAAACGGTTTGGGTGTGGTGGTTTCACCTCGAATAACAAGAGGGTTAGAATGGATGATCGACGGGTGGTCGTCACATGCTCAGGAGTGAAGAGATACGGGAAGTGTGAAAAGGAGTACGCTGGTGAGTGTAGGCTGGGACTTAACGTCTGTTTCAAGTGTGGGAAGCCCGGCCACATCTCTAGAGATTGCAGAGCGGCGAGGTGCTTCAACTGTGGTGAAGTAGGCCACATGAGTAGGGAATGCAAGAAGCCGAGGGCTGAGAGTTCCGGAGCAGGGAAGAATACCGGGACTGAGGAGCAAAGGGCGAGCGCCAGAGCGTTCACGATGACCACAGAGGAGGCTAGGACGGACCCCGATGTTGTGTCTGATACGTTTCTAATAGATCAAACTCTTGCTTCTGTGTTATTTGAATCAGGTGCTAGTAGGAGTTTTATTTCTGCTGCTTTCTGTGCTAAACTGCCTGTTAGTAGTAAATACATTGATGAGCCCTTTGACATAGAAACTGCTATTGGTAAGTCCACTAGAGTTACTGATGTGATAGAGGACTGTGCCATAGAATTTGAAGGTCATAGGTTTGCTGCTAAGTTACATGTGATGGCCCTAGGTGGATTCGATGTGGTACTAGGGATGAATTGGTTAGCAACCTATGAAGCAAACATCATGTGTCGAAAGAAGATGATTAGACTAATAGCGCCTGACGGGAGTTCGGTGACTATATACGGTGATCGAGTTACGACGATTCCGAAAGTGATTTCGATGGCGGTGGTGGAAAGGTGCATGAGACGTGGATGTAGTGCTTATTTTGCCTACGTGAAAGATGTGGACACGTCAACACCACTATTGCCAGATGTGCCGGTGGTGTGTGACTTTCCTGATGTATTTCCAGAGGACTTATCAGGAGTACCACCAGATCGTGAAATCGGATTTCAGATCGACCTGATACCCGGTGCTCAGCCTGTAGCTAAGGGACCGTATCGGTTGGCTCCGACAGAAATGAAGGAATTGCTCGATAAGGGGTTTATCAGACCGAGTATCTCTCCTTGGGGTGCTCCGGTCTTATTCGTAAAGAAGAAGGACGGCAGTATGAGAATGTGTATTGACTACCATGAATTGAACAAGTTAATGATAAAGAGTCGGTACCGATTGCCGAGGATTGACGACTTGTTCGATCAACTCCAAGGTGTCAGTTGGTTCTCGAGGATAGATCTTCGATCTGGCTACCATCGATTAAAGGTAAAGGAGCAAGACATTCCCAAAACAGCTTTTCACACACGTTATGGACACTACGAGTATCTCGTTATGTCCTTTGGTTTAACCAACGCGCCAGCTGCTTTTATGGACTTGTTGAATCGAGTGTGTCGGCCAATGCTGGACAAATCAGTGATTGTATTCATCGATGATATCCTGATTTATTCAAGGAGCAAGAAGAGCATGTCGGTCACATTCGGGAAGTGTTGGAGACGTTGAGAAAAGAGAAGTTGTATGCTAAGTTCCCAAGTGTGCTTTTTGATTACGTGAAGTGCAATTTCTAGGTCACGTAGTAAATGCAGAGGGAATCACGGTGGACCCAGGAAAGGTTGAGGCCGTGATGCAATGGAAGTCTCCTAATATGCCATCCGAGATTCGTAGCTTCTTGGGATTGGCGGGCTACTACAGGAGGTTTATTCAAGACTTTTCCAAGATAGCCTCACCTTTGACGAAGTTGACTCGCAAGGGTGTGAAGTTCGTGTGGGGTCTAGAACAGGAGTGTGCTTTTGAGGATTTGAAGATGAGACTAACACGAGCTCCTGTCTTTATAATTATTCTAAGGTAGTGAAGACTTAATGGTATACTCGGATGCTTCTTATTCGAGACTAGGTTGCGTATTGATGCAACGTGGAAGGTTGATAGCCTACGCATCCCGGCAGCTAAAAATCCACGAAGTCAACTATCCCACACATGATCTAGAACTAGCTGCGGTGGTTTTCGCATTGAAGATTTGGCGGCACTACCTATACGGGACGAAGTGCACCATCTTCACTGACCACAAAAGCTTGAAGTACTTCTTCGAGCAGAAAGATTTGAATATGAGGCAGAGGCGATGGTTGGAGCTCATAAAGGATTATGATTGCGAGATCCATTACCGTCCAGCCAAGGCCAACGTGGTGGCAGATGCCCTTAGCCGAAAGGAGAGACCCGAGCCGATTCGGGTGAAGGCTTATCAGCTGATTATGACCTCTGACGTGATGACGCAGGTCAAGGAGTTTCAGGACGAGGCTCTGAAAGAAGATCGTCTTAACTCTGAGAGAATGAGAGGTCTGGTCGCGGAGTTGGGTGAAAACACTCTCGGTGTTAGAACCCGATATGGGCGAATGTGGATTCCTCGTTACGGGGATCTACGTGGAAAGATCATGGACGAGGCTCATAAGACTCGATACTCCATTCATCCCGGTGCTACCAAGGTGTATCATGATATGAATAAAGACTACTGGTGGCCGGGTATGAAGCGTGACGTAGCGGAATATGTGAGTAAATGTCTTACCTGTTTGCAGGTGAAGGCGGAACACCAGAAGCCATACGTGAATGTCCAACCGTTGGATATACCTGAGTGGAAGTGGGAGCATATCACGATGGACTTCATTATGAAGCTACCACGTACCCCGAAAGGGTATGATGCTATATGGGTGATAGTTGATCGTTTGACGAATAGTGCTCACTTCCTACCGATCTGAGAGACGTATTCTTCTAAGACGCTCGCGGATCTATTTATCAAGTAGATTGTAGCTCGTCATGGTGTGCCGGTGTGTATTGTGTTTGATCACGACACTCGGTTTACATCCAAGTTTCGGAAGAAATTCCACGATGTGATGGGGATGAGACTACATATCAGCACGGCTTATCATCCTCAGACTGACGGTCAGTCTGAGAGGACGATCCAAACACTCAAGGACATGCTTCGAGCGTGCGTGATCGATTTCGGAGGAAGTTGGGATGACCATCTGCCATTAGCAGAATTCTCGTACAACAACAGTTATCATGCCAACATTGGCATGCCACGATACGAGATGCTATATGGTAGGAGATGCAGGACACCTGTTTGTGAGGGTGACATCGGTCAGAAAGAGTTGGTAAGTATTGAGGTGATTGAAGCTACGACTGAGAAGTTAGAAAAGATCAAAGCCTTTATGAAGGCAGCCAAAGATAGGCAAAAGTCGTATGCTGATAAAAGACGTAGACCGATTGAGTTCTAGGTGGGTGATAGAGTTATGTTAAAAGTCTCACCTTGGAAAGGTATCATTCGGTTTAGAAAGCGGGGCAAGTTGAGCCCAAGGTATATATGACCCTTCTGAATTATTGCTCGAGTAGGGGAGGTGGCATACAGGTTAGAACTACCTGACGAGTTAAGTGGAATTCACCCGACAATCCACGTATCTCACATGCGGAAGTGTTTAGCAGACGAGAATATGATTGTACCACTGGAAGACATTGAAGTAAATGAACGGCTCAATTACGTGGAGCAACCAGTGGCGATCATTGATCGTAAAGAGAAGAGTTTAAGGAATAAAGTGGTTCCCCTTATGCGAGTACAGTGGAAGCACAGGAAGGGATCCGAGTATACATGGGAGATTGAAGGAGAGATGAAGCAGTATTACCCTCATCTGTTTGAGGAATAACAGGTTTCGGGGACGAAACCTATATAAGGGGGGTGGACTTGTAACACCCGGTTATTTTTAAAGATATAAAAAAGAATAAAAGTAAAGGAAAAGAAAGAAAAGCTATGAAACCCAAGTTGAAGGACTAAAAGTGTCCAAAAGGACAAAAGGTTTGAAAGTTGGTAAATAAAGTAACATGGCCGACCATGTTGCTTATTCACATCAGACAAACGTATTTTTTTAGAGAGAGAAACAACAGAGAATTCTCGGATTTTGTAGAAGAAGAAGAAAGTTCGAAGTTTTTGGTAAGAATTCTCAGTTTTATGATGTTTTAGATGTTTCTAGTCTCGGTTATGTGCCTATAAATGTGATTGTGTGTTCGGGTTGTATGTGTGTGTGGGTTTTAGATGCTAGAAACGTCTAGGAAGCTCAAAGAAGGGTTCAAACCCGAAAACAAACTAAGGTGAGTTCTAGAATCCCACTTTTTAACATGTTTTTAACTACTTTGGGGCTGGAAAATGCATGTGTATATGTTTTTATAAAAATAAGTTTCTACCCGTATGTGTGTGGGGTGTATGTTTTGGGTGTAAATGATGTGATGATTATGATTAAGAATGTGTTATGATGCTTAGAATGTTATTACTAAGCATAGAATCTGATTTGAGACAAATTGTGATTGATTTATGTTGTTTAAGTGCAAATATGATCCCCAACCGTCTAAACAGTGAACCATGCGTCCAACGGTTAGATTTTTTAAGTGTGCCCAACCGCCCAAAAGCCCAACCGTCTGAATAGTGCCCATGCGTCTAAACAGGCCCATGCATCTAAGTAGAAAAATGGCTAAGTGTAGACCCAAACGTCTGAATAGGGCCCATGCGCCTAAACAAGCCCATGCGTCTAAGTAAAAAGAGACTAAGTTAAGTCCAGACGTCTGCATAGTGGCAAAACGTCTGAACAGGGCAGAGGCACCCAAATAGTTCCCATGCGTCTAGACCCTTAGAATAAATTTCTGAAATTTCAGGAAAAACAGAAAGTCTAGGGTTTTGACTAAGTTGACTTATGGGCAATGATTACCCATTATAAGCATAATTATTAAATGTCTTAGGGTTATAAAATGTATGAATGATGTACAGTACGTATGATGTGTTATCTTTTAATAATGATTAAACGTATTTATATTATATTGTAAAATACGTTATATATTATGTTATTACTTTACGTAGTATGACAAACGAATGAAAGAACATAAAAAATAACGTAATGAAAGGAAAGATAACAATGATGAAAAGTAAAACGTAATGAACGAACAAATGGCTTGCAAGCAAACGAAAGGAGGAGCACGACCATGTTGTCGTTAGCTCAACTGTGATGCGGGTTAGCTACCCCAAAGGATGCACACAGGGTCAATCTTTGAGATTGACAAGGCCCTTTGGTATGCCCTGGGTGACTGGATCAGCTTCATGCACAATGTTCGTGGATTAATCACCACAGGTCCAGCATCAGCTTCGTGCACAATGTTCGGGGTAGGACCAAACGGTTTGTATGAACGGGAGAGATGACTTGCCCTAGGTGACTGGATCAGCTTCGTGCACAATGTTCGTGGTTTAATTACCACAGGTCCAGCATCAGCTTCGTGCATAATGTTTGGGGTATTGTTCATCAATCCATTTGAATGTAAAAGAATGACGTAACGTACTAAAGAAAGAAAGAAAGTAAGTAAACAAGTATGAATGTAAAAGAATGACAATGAGTACGTTATGAAAGAATGAGAATGAAAATAAGAGAATGTTAACGAGAAGCATGAAATGAAAACATGCTATGAATATGATAAAGAATGATGAATGTTAATGAAAGTAAAAGTAATATTCTCTATCTGTACGTACGATGCATGACCACATATGAAAGTAAAGAAGGTTTGTATAAAAAGTAAAATATTTTATTTATAAAACTAGAACTCACTCAGCAACGCTGACTTTTATGTGCTTTCCAGTTGGCAGGTAATAGTTGCTGAGGATGGCACGGGGCAGCTACTTGGCATTTTTATGATGGCATCCATTCGTATAATAATGACGTTTTTGTGATGTAATGCAATTTATAATATTTTGTAACAGTTAACAGTATTGTATTACGTTGCAAAAGTTGTCATTAAAATATATGAAACGGTTTTGTTTAATTTCCGCTGCTATGTTTTAAATAATTGTATGTTTTATGTGCAATGAATGACCAACTGTGAGGTGCCCGGGAACGGGGGCCTTACAGCCAGAACCTTGTCTTGCTTATTGTCTCGATTGAAAGTATTAACTTCTGCAATTCCTCAGCAACCTCTCCCTTGTGAGCAAGAAATATCACCCATGAATATCTTGAGAAATCATCTGTAACAACAAGACAGAAGGATTTTTAGCAATTGATTTAACGCTGATTGGGCCAAACAGATCAGTATGTAACAACTCGAGGGGATTGGATATGCTATTTTCAATTTTATGTTTATGTGGTTTCTTATGTTCCCTTTGCGCATGCCATGCATTTTTAACCACAGAAAAGTCTTTTAAAGGTAATCCCCTAACAAGATTGTTTTTAACTAATTTGTTTATAATTTTAAAATTAACGTGGCCCAATCTGCGATGCCATAGGAAAGACTCACAGGTGGAAGCTTTAGACAGAAGACAGGTGACGGTAGATGTTGAATCCTTTGAACTCATATCAAGAAGATATGTATCATGTTTCCTTGGAGCCCGCATTAGTACCATATTATCTGGAATATCAATCTCAGATTTCAAAAAGAGACATTTATTAGACTTGAATAAGACCGGAATACTTTTATCACAAATCTGGGAGACGCTCAACAGATTGAATGCAAGCTCAGGTACATAGTTGAGTTTCTCTAAGGTAAGAGAGCCGTTGGAGACTTCTTCTTGACCGATCATTTTCCCTCCTTTCTTGTCACCGGCGAATGCAACGAAACCTCTATTGATTATTCGATAGTTAGTCAGTAGATCTTTAAGTCCCGTCATGTATCTGGAGCATCCACTATCAACATGCCATACACTATTTACAACTTTAGTGGATGACTCCTGCACGAATATCAAGAAAAGGTTAACTGGGTGAAACAAGAACCCAAGTTTGAACAACTTTGGGTTTATGAATAACAGATTTTTTACAAAAGAAGTTGTTAACTAATTGAGTTAACCTATTACCAAAAGAATTTCTGTTCATATGTCTATGATAAAGCAGAGGACAGTGCTTAACAACATGATCATCTTCACCACATAAAAAAACAGTGTGGTTTTAATCTAGGTCTATTATGTAATGAGGTTGGGATTTTATCTATGCATATTTCCTCATCACATTCAGATAATCTAGAATCAATATCACTGTATGTCTCATGTATGTCAATAGAACAGTTTTTATTTGAAAAAGAATGATTATTTATAGAAGAAGATGAGATGTCATCTGAAATACATGTGGTACTAGTACCACTTGTACTTGCCTCAGATGAAGATGTAACCCTATCATGAGACATAGAAATTTTAGCTGGAGTAAAAGATGGAATAGGGTGAGAAAAGAATTTTTCAAAAGAATTAATTTTAATTTCCTCATCACTCTTCACAGTGATATCAGTCATAAGGTTAACACAATCAAAAGATGTAGCGATATCACAATCCACAGAATTTAAAGAGGAAACATAAACATCACTACAACATGAAGAAATAGAGTCTTTTACAGCATTACTAGAGACAAAAACAGAATTTAAACTATATTTATGATCTAAAACAAAATGCTGAGGTTCAGGTTTACTAAGGCTAGAGCATCCAAGCCCGCTAGTCGGTCCATAATCGTAGTCCTCACGAACATGCATAGGGTTCATATCTTCTAAACCTGTAGACATAGTGTTAGTATCTATTTGGATCAAATCATTTGAAGGATGGGGAACAGGCATAGGTGAATAACAGTTAGTACTAGGAGGAGGATAAACCTTAGCATTTTCATATCCCAAACCTGTTTTAATCCTAGCCCCCCGTTAAGATTTACATAAATAATCATGTTTCATTCCCGATATAGTCCATTTATCAAGCTTTGACTGAAGCTTGCTTGTTTCAAACACAGCAAGAGCAACCCTTTCAGTCAAATTATTAACCTCAACATTTCTTTCCAAAACTATTCTTTTTAAGTGGTCATTTTCTTTTAAAGCTTCGTTTAATTTAACAAAATATTTAGACTTGTTTGTTTTAAGCTCCTCATTAATTCGTTTCAAATCTTTTTCATTACAATCAGCAAACGATTAGCTTTATAGACCCCGAATAACCTGATTTTGCAAGCTGATGAACACATATCTTGAATTACCTCATAGGGAAGACCCATCACCACTTTTTCAGCCACAAGAGCTTTCTCACATTGACACACCAGAGTACTTATCTTGTTTTCCTCAATAGAAGTAGCAGCATCATTCTTATCCTTTTCTAGCTCAGTGGTTTGACTTCCTTCCTTCTTAATCTCCTTCATATCACCTTCTTTCATCTTCTCATCCTTCTTCATCTTCTCAGACACTTCAACTTCATCCTTAAATTCCTTGAATGGATCAAAGTCATTCTCACAATTCACCTTCATCACTTCCTTCACAATCTCAGCTATCAGTGCTTGATTAACCTCTTCTCTTGTCTCTTCAACTTCAGCACTCTAGTCAAAGTTATAAATCAATGCTGTCTCCTTCTTGTGACTTGCTTCCTCTTTAACCCCACTTGAAACCAATCTTGGAACTCCTAAATTACCGGGTCGGTGACAATTGGCAGTGGACATTCGCATTTGAAGTGTCCTAACTGTTTGCAATTAAAACATCTCAGCTTGGACTATCAAACCCAGTTTGGAGTTAGAACTTTAACCTCCAAAATTCTTTCTTCCGGTTCGCTCCATAAATCTTTGGGCTCTAAGCGTCAACATCTCCATTTGCCATTGAATATCAGTCTCTTCAAGATCATCAGGATCCACCTGATACATATCCTCCATCGTCATTCCTTTACCCTTCAAATCTCCAGCTACTAGTGCTTTATAACTCTGAATGAACATGCCAAAAAGAGCCATTGTCTCAGATGGAACAGAATTTTCAACTGTTGCTTTCAAGTTCCCTTGCTCTCTCCCTGTATTACCATAACCTCCAGAGTAGTCACTGGTGTTCATTCCTCCTTGACGAGATGCCTGCGTTGGAGAGCTTGTAGCGGAAGACAGTAATGCAGCATTCTGAGAATAACTGGACGTAGGCATCATAGTCTGATTAAATTCCCTCCTTTTCAGATCTAAGTCAAAGGACTTCAGCTTAGTAATTACATCTATCAGCTTATAGTCAGCAAAGTTCCTCTCTTGCTTCAGCATTCTCACTTGTAGGCTCCATTGAGGTGGAAGAGAGTCTAGGAGCTTATTCACTTGCTCATGATTACCCAACTGATCATCATACTTGTTGGACCAAAAGAACCAATGAGCCAAGATCAGGAAAACCTCTAAGTCCCACATGCCACTACAACAACAAGCGAAGACTCTCATCAGCTATTGTGTTCTCTTGCCGGAAGGTCAGAGAGGAACTGAGGACTCTCATCAGCTATTGTGTTCTCTTGCTTGAATGTCAGGCTCGAGAGCATCTTAGTGCCAGCTCTCTGCTGAGATGATGAAGTCTGAAGAACAAAATTCTGAAGATCAAAGAACTGAAGATCATCAGCTGAGGATATCAAAAGGCTGAAGATCCAAAGAACTGAAGATCTTCCGAAGCACAAATTCTGAACAAAGAACTGAAGATCATCAGCTGAAGATATCAAAAGGCTGAAGATCCAAAGAACTGAAGATCTTCCGAAGCACAAAGTCTGAAGACAAAGACTGAAGACAACAACTGATGATATCTACTGAGATCATCAGTTGTTACATCTTCCGAAGCTGTTCTATCTTCCGAAGCAAAGTCTGAAGAAAAAGACTGAAGACAACAACTGATGATATCTACTGAAGTCATCAGTTGTTACATCTTCCGAAGTAACATCTTCCGAAGTTTCATCTTCCGAAGCCAAGTCTGAAGACCAAGTACTGAAGAAAGAGTTTGTCTCAACAACTGAAGAAGTCCTCTTCAGTTGTTGTGGTGGTTTTTCCTTTTCCGAAGTTTATTTTGTGTCAGTAGTTGTACAACAGCTGAAGAGAATGTTCATCAGCTGTTATAGTTTCAGTAGTTTACTTTTGTCAGTACTTAGGAACTTTTGTAAGAAGATGTCAGTTGTTGACATCTTCAGTAGTTTTATGTTTTGTCAGTTGTAATTTGAATATTCCGTGATGTCAGAAAAAGGACATCACGCCCATCCTTTTGCCGCCTATAAAAGGATGGGCAACCATACTGTTTTAATTGCCGAAACGTGCGAACCAATAGAATATTTATTGTTTTGCAGAAACTCTTCTCTCTATGTTCATGCTTTAATTTGAAATATCCTTTATGTTATTGCTTAATTGCTAATTAATGAGCTAAATCCGCTGCAAACATAATCTAATTGATCAACGAGAGAGGCTGAGATCCTGTCAATTGGTATGGCCATTCCAAACGAGATATATTCAGGGCTCTTGCATCATGAGTCTGCTCATGACCTATGGGTTGCTCTAAAGGAACAATTTGGAGGAACTGATTCGGTCTTAGCAAACAATAGGGAAATCCTCGCCCAACAATATGAGACTTTCTCATATAGAAAGGGTGAGACTCTGACCCAGCAGTTTGAGCGGTTCTCGTGTTTAATCTCTGAGCTGAAGATGGTTAAACAAGAGTACTCCAAAAGCCAGATGAACAACAGGTTCCTCAGGTCATTGCCTGAGAGATGGGACACATATACCATTGTCCTACGCTCTAGTGCTGACCTTGACACTCTATCTCTCACCCAACTTCATGGGAAATTACTTACTTTTGAGAGAGAGGTAGAGCAAAAGAGGAAGTTGTCATCTTCTGGCAAACTTGCTGATGACTTTGTCCAAGGTAATACTGCCTTGATAAGCCATGAGTCAGAATATGCTTCATCAGAAAGTTCTTATGATGAGCATATTGATTTCTCTACAAACTCAGAACAAGCTTTTGTTGGTGTCAGTAGTTCAGGAGGAGGTGGTGACAACTTGTGTTTTCTGATGGAGGATTTGAAGGGCATTCCAGATGATGATCTGGAAGAGATGGATATTTTGAACCAAATGGCAATGATAAATATCCGCTCTCAGAAGTTCTACAAAAGAACTGGTAGGAAATTCCCAGGACTCTCTGGCAAAACCAAAGTTGGTTTTGACAAGAGCAAGTTGAGGTGTCACAAGTGCCAAAGGCTTGGACACTTTGCAAGAGAGTGTAGATCATCTGGATCTAACTCATCTGCACCCTTTGTGACTTTTCCCAGCAATAGCTCACAGCACAAAGGGCAACCTTCCTACAGTTCTCCCCATCCATCTCAAGCACAAGCACCACCTGCTTATTTTGTGCCACAAGGTCATATGCCTTATTCTTACCCCTGTTACTACATGCCTCAGCCTGGTCAAACTCAAGTACCCCCGGCTCAACCACCTCATGCTCTTCCAGAGCCTCATACTTCCCAATCTCATCACCACACACAACCTCAACAACAAAGCTTTTTCACCCCAACTGCTGTTGACTGGAGTAGTCTACCAGAAGAGCTATCTGGTCAGGAACCACTACTCCAAGGTGCTGGTCAACATGGTGGTGATCAACCTTTTGGAAATCTTGCTCTGATGGCCCTTGATTCTGCTGAAGGGTCATCATCCAATGCCTCATCTCAGGTATCCACTGAGGCAAAAGCCAAGCTTTGTTCAGAGTCATGCATAGCAGCATTTGCTTCTATTAGAGAGGCAAATGTAGCTTTAATAGATAAAAAATCTTGAGCTTGAGCACACTATTTCCAAAAGAAAAGCTGATTTTGAGGTTGTTCTAAAAGATAAAAATGATGAGATTTACAAGCTTAACTGCCAAATCAAAGATGCTAAAGCTAGGGAAGATGTACTTCTTGAGAAGTACAAGGACCTCAAGGAAACTCTTGCAACCACCCAAGTTGAGTGTGATCGATGGGTGCAATCTTGCAAGGGTTTTGAAATGCTTCTTAGCAAGCAAACAGCTTCCAATGTGAAGTTTGGCATTGGTTACAATCACACTGCTCCACCCACAGACTTCACTTCAAGAGCAGAAGTTGAATCTGATGGGGAGAGCAGTAACCAATCCTTCTCATCATGTGACTTACTATCCTCTGAATCAGCATCATCAGAGATAGACTATCACATGACCAAAAAGCTGATCAACTCAGAAGTTGTCACTAGAAGTACTGAAGGTACTGGAGAGCAAGTGACAACATCTGAAGTTCAAACCTCAAATACTGTTAGCACTAAAGAGAAGAAAACTAACAGTAGGAAAGGTTTGAAGACAGCTAAAGAGGATACCAGGAAAGCAGGCACTAGGAAGAAAACTGCTAGTACTGATGACAAACAGCTGAAGAACAAGTCTTCAGCAGTTAAATCCTCTTCAGCTGATGATCAGCATAAGATGAAGAAAAAGCCATGTGAGATATGTGGCTTGTTCAATCATCTTACTGATGATTGCTGGTACAAAAGGGGTTCCAAACTCAAGCAGAAGGAGAAAATTTCTAAGAGCATCAATAAAATGAAGAGTGAGTTTGAAACCAAGTTTGTACTGGCAACATCCAAGTCTGAAATCCCTAAGCCCAAAGCTAAATCTAAGGTAGGGATTTCTCAGACAACAGCTGAGGTTGCTCAGAAAAAGATGGTACAACATAGGAACTCATCATCAGTAAACTCCAATGTGTCTGAAGAGCTGAAGGCTTTATCACAAAACCAGACACAGTTGGTGATGATGGTTCAGCAACTAGTGGGAAGAGTCAACCACTTAGATGCTCCTATGTTGAAACCACAGAAAAGGAAGTCCAAGCCAAAAGCTTCCTCTTCTGTACCATCTTCTTCACCTCAAGCTGTCACACATAACACACCTGTTAGTGCTACATCTGTAGCTGAGATCAGACCCAAGGCCAAGCAGGTTTGGGTCTCCAAGACTAACTAACACATGGTTGTGTTTGCAGGGTTCTTCAACATGCCAAAGAAGCATCTGGTATGTAGACAGTGGAGGATCCATGCACATGACGGGAAGCAGCTCCCTTCTTAATGACTACTCTCAAGGAAAGAAGGGATTTGTTTCTTTTGGCAACGATGCAAAGGGTTACATCGTCGGAAAAGGCTTTGTTTCCAATGGGGAAATAAGGTTTGATGATGTTAACCATGTAGAGAATCTCAAGTATAACCTCTTGAGTGTCAGTCAAATGTGTGACAAAGGCCATGTTGCCCTTTTCACAAGCCAGAACTGTAGGATTCTGTCATCCAAAGTTCTGAGTTTGATTGACAAAGCATTGGATGAACACACTCTCCTGAAGGCCAACAGGACAGGAAGAGTGTATGCCTTAGATCTTTCCAAAAAGATGGATCTAAAAGGCCATCCATGCTTATTCTCCAAGGCATCTCCTCAAGAGTCTACACTTTGGCATAGAAGGCTGGGTCATGTTAATTTCAAGAACATGAATCAGCTTATAAGCCATGGTTTAGTAAGAGGATTGCCTCTGAAGGAGTTCAAGTGCGAAGATGACTGCACTGCTTGCTTGAAAGGAAAACAACACAAAGTTTCATTCCCTTCAATAGAAGAACCTAAGTCCACTGCCTGCTTACAACTTCTGCACATGGATCTCTTTGGTCCTGTCAGAGTAATGAGCATGGCAAAGAAGAAATACTGCCTGGTAATTGTGGATGATTACTCCAGGTTCGTATGGACTTTCTTCTTGCACTCCAAGGATGAAGCAGCAAAGACAATAATGAACTTTGTGTTACAAGTAGAAAAGCAGTATTCCCTACAGGTCAAGTGTGTGAGGAGTGACAATGGAACAGAATTTAGAAACCACACACTTGATGACTTCTACCTGTCCAAGGGAATTAGAAGGCAGTTTAGCATTCCAAGAACTCCTGAACAGAATGGAGTGGTGGAGAGAAAGAACAGGACCCTCATTGAAGCAGCAAGGTCAATGTTGGCTGACTCTGGGCTGCCACTGACCTTTTGGGCTGAAGCTGTCAATACAGCTTGCTATGTGCAGAATAGAGCCTTAGTAAATAAGAGGTTGATGAAGACTCCCTATGAAGTTCTTCATCATTTGGCCCCTCTTATTTCATTCTTTAGAGCCTTTGGGTGTCCTTGTTTCATTCTCAACACTAGCAACCCACTCCATAAGTTTGCTAGTAAGGTGGATGCAGGGTACTTTGTTGGTTATTCATCAACTTGCAAAGCATACAGAGTCTTCAACTGTAGAACCAAAGGGGTTGAAGAAACTTTGCATGTTAAGTTCAATGAATCTCCAAAGGACAAGATTCCACAAAACCCTGTGGAGCTGTTTGATCTGGACATACTGCAATATGTTCCTTATCAACCTCCATCTGTTGAGCCTGTCAACAGATCTCCACCTGGTGGTACTGAAGATGATGAAGTCAGTACTCACCTCTTCAAGTTCAGTGACAACCTGCCTAATTCCACTGAACCTGATGCTCCTGTAGCCTCAGCAGCTCCATCCACTACAAATGCTGATGAGATTTCTGCTTGCTCTACTTCATTTGAGCTGCCATCCTCTACATGGTTTCAGGAATCTCCATCACCATCTGTTGCTGCTGATGGGTCTACAAACACTTGCACAGATATCATAGTTTATCAAGAGCTCAAGAATCACCCCACTTCACAAATCATTGGTGATATTCATGCTGGAGTTTCAACCAGGAATCAATTGTCCAACTTCTGCTTCTATGCTCTCTTCATCAGTCAGCAAGAGCCAAAGAACTATCATGTTGCTTTAAGAGACAATGGATGGGTGGAAGCTATGCAGCTTGAGCTACTTCAATTCAAGAAACAGCAAGTGTGGGAGCTTGTTCCATTACCCAAAGGTAAGTGTGCTATAGGCACCAAGTGGGTATTCAGGAACAAAACAGATGAGAAGGGCCAAATTGTCAAGAACAAGGCCAGACTGGTTGTTCAAGGGTTTGCACAGGAGGAAGGAATCGATTATGATGAGACCTTTGCACCTGTGGCCAGACTAGAAGCAATTAGACTGTTCTTAGCTTATGCTGCCTTTCACAGTCTCAAGGTTTATCAAATGGATGTCAAAAGTGCCTTCCTATATGGAAAAATCAAAGAAGAGGTTTATGTGTGTCAACCACCAGGCTTTGAGGACAATAAACATCCTGATTGGGTGTACAAGCTTGATAAGGCTCTTTACGGGCTGAAGCAAGCACCTAGAGCCTGGTATGAGACACTCTCAACCTTTCTTCTAGAGAACAAGTTCACTAGAGGCACCATTGATAAAACCTTATTCATCAAGACTGTGGGACAACATAAGCTCCTTGTCAGATTTATGTTGATGATATCATCTTTGCATCCTCTGATCCAAAGTTGTGTGATGAATTTACAAAGCTTATGAAGCTGAGATTTGAAATGAGTGCTATGGGAGAATTACAGTACTTTCTGGGCTTGCAAATCAAACAACTGGATGATGGAATCTTCATCCATCAGTCCAAGTATACCAAAGAGTTGCTGAATAAGTTTGATTTACAATCCTGTAAGCCCTGTTCTACTCCCATGAGCAGCATCACACAACTAGATGTTGATCAGAAAGGTAAAGCGGTTGATGAAACCCTTTACAGATGTATGATTGGGTCCTTGATGTACCTTACAGCTTCTAGACCAGACATCATGTTTTCAACATGTGCTTGTGCTAGATTTCAGGCTGCACCTAAAGAATCCCATTTGATTGCAGTCAAAAGGATCTTTAGATATCTGCAAGGTACCCAATCACTAGGACTTTGGTATTCAGCTGGGCATTCATGCAAATTAGTTGCTTTCTCTGATAGTGACTATGCAGGATGCAAAGTCACCAGAAAATCCACTTCTGGTGGTTGCCAATTCCTAGGCAATTGTTTAGTTTCTTGGCAGAGTAAGAAACAAACATCAATTGCTACATCCACTGCTGAAGCTGAGTATATTGCTGCTGCAAGTTGTACCTCTCAAATACTCTGGCTTCAGAACCAACTTCTGGATTATGGCATTACTGAGACTAAGACTCCATTATTAATGGATAGTGCTTCAGCTCTTTGTATTGTTAAGAATCCAGTCCAGCACTCTAGGACCAAGCATATTGAGATCAGACATCATTTTATCAGGGATTGCTATGAAAAAGGTCTGATTGATCCTAAGTTTGTGCCTAGTGCTGATGAGCTTGCAGACATTTTTACTAAGCCTTTAGATAGTGCCACATTCCAAAATTTGGTACTAAGGCTTGGTATGCTGCAGCTTGAATGATTTGACCTATGCTGGTACTCTTAGTTCACAACTACTGAAGAGCAAAGGTCAAATACAAGTACTGATGAGTTATTTAGTCTTCAGCTCTTTCACAACTACTGAAGACTAAAATAACTCAAAAGTACTGATGTACTTGGTTTATTGTAAACAACTGATGTAGTGAGGTGGATTACAACTACTGATGTATGATTTTCAATAAATAAGTACTGAAGAACGAATTTTGTTCACAAGTACTGATGTGTAATCTTACACAAGTACTGCAAAATTTGTTCACCAGCTCGGAAGACTATTTCATCAGCACTTGTGAACATCTGTTCCCAAGAGCTGAAGGCATATTCCCAAGAGCTGAAGGGTCAATGAAACATCTGAAAATCAGCCAAAGAGCTGATGAGTAAATGTGGAGGCTAGTATGAAACAACTGATTTGACGAAAACTGCTGATAAGTAATTTCTCATCAGCTGATAACGACAGCTGATGTTTCATACACAAACAACTGAAGGACAAAACCATGTCTTTAGTAGTTCACAACTACTGATCTCAGTAGTTCACAACTACTGAAGGCTAACACCAAGTCTTCAGTTGTTACAACGTCTGAAGAAGACTACTAGGTTATCAGTAGTTCATAACTACTGAAAATAGTAATTCTTCCGACGTTTACAACTTCCGAAGGACAAAACCAAGGTCTCAGTAGTTTAAACTACTGAAGACTAATACCAAGTCCTCGGAAGTTACAAACACTGAAGGTTAAAACCACGTCATCAGGAGTTATTACAACTAATGACTAACACCAAAACCTTCCGTAGTTTCCTTTCAACCTTTAGCCTACCCTATAAATATCTTACTTTCAGAGCATTTACTTCACTTGCCCTAATCTTACCAAACCCTCTGAAAATCCACCATTAATGGCGTCCTTGCACATAAAGCCTAGACACAACTGTGTCGCTCATCTCACTAAATCGCCATTATGGCCCAAGTTTCACAATGCCGTCGATCTCATGCACGATTCCCCATACAAAACGGCATTTCTCATCAACCCCATCATATACACCGACTCCTTGACGGAGTTTTGGACAAATGTGACCGTCCACACTGGAGAGCATGATGGCGAGGTCTCTCTCCGGTCCTCCGTCAACGGCAAACCGGTGGTTATCACTCCAGCTACTCTACGTCAAACCCTAGAGCTGGATGATGCCACTCACCCAACTTCCTACCCCAAAGGTACCCTTGATCTTTCCTTCACATCTCATGACTATCAGGGTAACCTATCAGCCTCTACCTTGTTGAAGAAACACTTCCCTGACCCTCAACGATTGATCTTCCACATGGTAAATGTTTGTCTGGCTCCCAAAACCTCCTCATGGGACCAGATGTCAACAAGGTGGCAACAGGTATTGTATTCTATCCTTGAGAAACAACCACTAAATTTTACTGATATTTTATTTTTGGAACTCAAGGACATGGCCACAAAATCTTTTTCTAACCGTTGGAACTTGTATCCACGGTTCATAATGGCCATGATCGAATACCAGCTTCAGGCTGAGGGACTAGTTGGCACTGGGGTCCCTGCCATGGCTGTTCAAGCTGAGGTATACTCCAGGCACAACACTGACCCCACACTCAAACAGGCTGGCCGGCTGCGAAAACCCACGCAGCTGGAACCCACAGCCTCCACCTCCAAATCCAAAGTCCCCACCAAGCCAAAAGCCAAAAAGAAGCCCACAAAGGCTACTCAGGGAGATGAGTCCCCTGAGGATGCCCCTGCCACACAAAGGCAGGTTGTGCCAGCTGGTTCGATTCTCCCAGCAGGTACCACGACTCCACCCACCACAACCGCACAGGCTTCCTCTCAACAGGAGCCTGATGCAACCAACTTTGGGGCAACCACATTACTGGGGTCTTCCTCACTTGAGGAGGCTGCCATTGAAGAGCACAGTCCTCCCCATGTGCATACTGCTTCTAGCCCACATACTGAGGAGACTGCCCCACTAAGCCCAACACTGGTAATAGCCAGAGTGCTGACTGATCTGAGCACTCCACCCTCTCCCCAGAAACCTATTACCACTGGGGAGACTCCAACCGAAGAGGGGGTGGGCACAAGTGCTGATCAGAGCCCACAGCACAAAGAATCAGTTCACTCTCCCAGTGTGGCTAGGGAGAGAGAACAATCTGGTGAGGCTGCCACTTCTCCTGCATCAACATCTGAGCAGGGTGAAGCTGGTAACATCTCTAAGACCTCACCAGAGGCAATGGCCGATGATGGATCCAATCCGGAGGCAAGAAGTCCCCAGTACCATGAACAAGGGGCACATGTCATTACTGAGCCACACTCAGGACATGTACATCCTGACACTGTCAGGAGGTCAGGTGATTCAGCTCATGCTGATGATGACCTGAGCTTCTTCTATGATGTAGTCGCTCAAAACACTATCCTAGAGGATGAGATAAGCAGACTCAAAGAGCTGCTTGCTCAGATGACTCAGGATAGAAGTCCATCTGCCACCACTACCCAACAGATGGCACCTTCACCCGAAGGTCTCACAAACACTGAGCCAACCCCACAAACTCGGCCACCAGCCCCTGCTTCTGGCACTAGCTCTCAGGGTCAGAACCCCCCTGAGCAGCTGGATGCTATCTTCCAGAAATCCCTACCTCTCATCACACCCATACTTCAAAATATAGTAATTCAGACCCTTGATGAGAGGCTTCCCACATACATACAACCCTTGGTGGAGGTTGCCGTTTCTAAGGCGCTTGCTGATAGTCAAACCCCAACCAATGCACCCAAAAAGGGGGAGACATCAGTGCAAGCCAAGAGGAAGAGGGGTGAGGAAGAGGGAGAGGCAGAGAAAGAGGCGGTGGTTGAGAGGGAGTTGGTTGAGGAGACTGGGAAGGTGAGGGAGAAGGGGAAGAGGAAAGTTAGGGAGGTAGAGCAGATAGGAGTGGCTGAAATCCAAAAGGATTTCAGTTTCACTGATAAGAATAGGGGAAAGGGAAAGAAGGTGGCTGATCCTGATCTAGCAGCCCTTGTCAAGGAGGCTGATGCTGAACATACACGTTCAATGAACAAAGTCATTGAACAGCTGTTCAGGCAAGGCTTTGACAAGGACACTGCCTTGCTAGATCAAGAGATCAGGAATATGGAGAAGAGGGAGATTGAGTACCGATGGACTACTCTTAGCCAAGAGGAAAGACAAAAACTTGAGGCTATGAGTAGGTTCACTTCGAAGTACCTGGGCAGACCAGTCCTTGATGTCAAGGCATGGACCAGGGACAGACTCTTGGCAATAACCACCAAGATCTGTTCAGCTGGTGATTTTACCAAGGGACTGGTCGCAGAGGCCCTTTCTGAAGCCGGTGCTGGGAACAGGACACTGCTAGTCAAGCTAACCAAACCAGCCCTTATCTCTAGGCTGCTAGCAGTGCCTGCCAACATTCCCACACCAACAACCAAACCACAACCCACAAAACCAACTCCTTTACCACCAAAACCCGCAGCCAATGATCCACCCTTGAAGAAGAAGAGAAGGGTGCTGAGGCTGCAAGATGAAGATGAGGAGGATGAGGAGGATAGTCTGCCACTTTCAGCAGTTATACCTTTACCCAAAGCCAAATCACAAACCATCACTCCCACCTCACAGCAGGACACTGTGAGGGCTAAGTTAGAAGAGGAGGAGCAGCAAAAGCGACATGATGAGGAAATGCTGAAAAGCATTGACAAATGTTATGCTGCTTCGACCTCTATAATAAATATGCAGAGAGAAGCTCTGAGGTTATTCACCCTCAGTCAAACCTTTCAATATAAAAGGGAGAGGGTGAGAACTTGGCCTGACCCAAGGGTGGCTCACAGGATAGTCAAGAAGGACATGCCTGTGAGATACAAAAGCCAACTAAAGAGAATCGTAGATGAAGAGGTCTCTGTGGCTATTGTAATAACACCCTGGGAAATAGTAGATGAATTCGAGAAAGCTTATAGAGCCGGCCAACCACCCTTTTCAATGCTAGATAATAGGGTGGTTAGGAAGGGTCTGGTCTATAAGAAGCTTGAGAATTTTCATCGGAATGAGCTCACTTTGTTGTTAGAGGGTATACACCCTGATGAGTTTGCATATAGGCAAATCACAACAATTGAGCTCAAAAATGGAAAACAGGTCAAGTATCTCTCAGAGCTGTACGGTCGGGAAGGATTGTTTGAAGGTGAGCCTGAAGACATGTCCAAAGAAGAACAAATGATCTTTCTTCAAGCCTACACCCGAGAATCCTACCGGCTTGTACATGGGAGGTAGATCTCATGGATGGGGTAACAGCTCTGTGTCCAATTCCCCAAGACAGAGCTCCCATCCATACTTTAGCCAAACAAACACTTGAGACTACCTCTCCGGCCAGTGCTTATCTGGGTCAACTCCTAATCTGATCTAGGAGGAAATAGACCAATCTTTATGCCACCAATAAGTGGGACATCCAATAATTAGAGGTTTTGGCTGCATTGGTTCAGGGGGAGTTTGTTGGACCAAAAGAACCAATGAGCCAAGATCAGGAAAACCTCTAAGTCCCACATGCCACTACAACAACAAGCGAAGACTCTCATCAGCTATTGTGTTCTCTTGCCGGAAGGTCAGAGAGGAACTGAGGACTCTCATCAGCTATTGTGTTCTCTTGCTTGAATGTCAGGCTCGAGAGCATCTTAGTGCCAGCTCTCTGCTGAGATGATGAAGTCTGAAGAACAAAATTCTGAAGATCAAAGAACTGAAGATCATCAGCTGAGGATATCAAAAGGCTGAAGATCCAAAGAACTGAAGATCTTCCGAAGCACAAATTCTGAACAAAGAACTGAAGATCATCAGCTGAAGATATCAAAAGGCTGAAGATCCAAAGAACTGAAGATCTTCCGAAGCACAAAGTCTGAAGACAAAGACTGAAGACAACAACTGATGATATCTACTGAGATCATCAGTTGTTACATCTTCCGAAGCTGTTCTATCTTCCGAAGCAAAGTCTGAAGAAAAAGACTGAAGACAACAACTGATGATATCTACTGAAGTCATCAGTTGTTACATCTTCCGAAGTAACATCTTCCGAAGTTTCATCTTCCGAAGCCAAGTCTGAAGACCAAGTACTGAAGACAGAGTTTGTCTCAACAACTGAAGAAGTCCTCTTCAGTTGTTGTGGTGGTTTTTCCTTTTCCGAAGTTTATTTTGTGTCAGTAGTTGTACAACAGCCGAAGAGAATGTTCTTCAGCTGTTATAGTTTCAGTAGTTTACTTTTGTCAGTACTTAGGAACTTTTGTAAGAAGATGTCAGTTGTTGACATCTTCAGTAGTTTTATGTTTTGTCAGTTGTAATTTGAATATTCCGTGATGTCAGAAAAAGGACATCACGCCCATCCTTTTGCCGCCTATAAAAGGATGGGCAACCATACTGTTTTAATTGCCGAAACGTGCGAACCAATAGAATATTTATTGTTTTGCAGAAACTCTTCTCTCTATGTTCATGCTTTAATTTGAAATATCCTTTATGTTATTGCTTAATTGCTAATTAATGAGCTAAATCCGCTGCAAACATAATCTAATTGATCAACGAGAGAGGCTGAGATCCTGTCAATACTTCTTTAGAGTACTTGATACAAATAAAAATCGATAAGTGATGTCAGTCAGGTCTTCATTTTTATGTCGGACAAATGAATTGAACTCCTTCTGAGCTTGGGCTTTCTTGTCTTTCTTAAGATCTTCATTTCCGTCATAGAACTCACACAAGGCATCATATAAAGATTTTGCATCTTTGTATTCAGCAAATCGATTATAAATATCGGGTGCAAGACATAGTGTCAAAGCTCCAAATGCTTTCTGGTCTCGATCAATCAGCTTCTGTTCATTCTCGGTGATGTGGAAGAGTCCATGTTTTGATATATTATACCACCGACAATAACCGTTGGCTTGTGCGGACCCGTGATAATTGAGTCCTGTTAGTTGTGATCAGTGTAGAAGAAAAAAGCTTTGAGACATCTCTTCCAATCCTCGAAATTATCCCCGTTAATGAGCCTCAGTGGCCTATTGGGTGCAACACTTTCAAGATCGGCTAGAGTGAGAGTGGTTTGTTGGGTTTGTTGGACCTAAACAATGTTGTTTAACCATTTTAAACAAGAAAACGCAGCGGAATATGAACTTAATATTGTATTCTATAATCTGAAAATTAAAGTTCATAACATTATTTCAACAAACCCAAAGACAAAGGATCATATATATGTGAATAGATTAGTTATCAAGAAGCAAACAAACAACCAAATCAACACAATGAACTACCTTTTAGAAGCTATCAAAACCGTGGATGTATGATGAAGATGAGGCTGCTTTTGGATGGCCAAAACATCAACAATAGATGTCCTCAAGTGTTCATACCCACAAGCCTTCAAGAAAACACCATTTTGCTAGGATTTGACACCAAAAATCGATCAAGAACCTTGCTGAAACTCTCTTTCAGCCGTGAAACATCAAGAGGCTGCTAGAGCCTTTTGTTCCAGCCGTATGACTTCTCATCCATATGAGAAGCTTGAGTTCTTGAGTCGGTTTTTCATGTGAGAAAAGAGTAGATCTGATGTATGTGTGTTCTTAGAGAGAGTTCTTGTTTCAAAAACAAGAAAAGGGGAGAAGGGGAAAGGCCCCCTTGCGGCCGTGAAATCAACAACCCTTTATTAGGGTTTCCCCCTTAAAACTCTTTTAAGTTTTTGATAACCTTTTAAATTACATAATTAACCTTTTGATTATACATAATATGCACACACACACTATTATTATTTGATGTTGCTTAACTAATTTAAACAACATAACAAATAATGTCCATGAACAAAATATCCTCATAGTTTGTTCTTTCTCACATATATTTTATTTAGAAAACCCATTTTCTAAATTGGTGTAATTATTTAATTGCGTGATCATATCATCAATTAAATATTAGTTGGTGTTTGCTAAGCTTGTTATTGGGTATGACCCGACTTGGATCACTACGTACTAACCACATCAATGTTCTATGTGTCTTGGGCATACAGAATCCAACAATCTCCCACTTGCACAAGATACATAGAAGATTTATGCAAGCAGTAAATACCACCTAACAACGGTTTACTACCCTTAATACGAATGACTTAGAAGTCATTCAATAACATCATCCCCTTCAAGTATCCAACTTGAAATGATTTAGGTGAATCAATCATTTATCCTTTTGTTACAGATGTCATGTTAAATCCAAGGACACAGAATGATCATTCCTTGTTGATTTAACTTAATCAGGCCTTAGACATCATACTCTCAACGAATAAGAGGAACAAATCCCATCTTGACTACATATGTTTCTCACAATCACCTTATGTCATACCTGAACATAGCCTTATGTACTGACAATTGTTTCATATCAGTGAAGAACTAGCTCAAGGTATAACACTTGGTGAATATCAAAACCCAATATGTATCTCAGGTCGGAGGATACCAAATGATATTCGCCTTTACTCAAATTTACTTATGATCAATCAATAAGATTCCATGTAGTAAGATTTGAGATGCGGGTCAGTCCAATATTCGTATCCCACGAATATCTATGAACCTTGGCAGCAACCAATTGCTCTATATTCATGCCTTATGAATATCCACAAATCCAAGTTCATAATAGTCTTACATTTATATTTGTTCCCACAAATATGACCGACTACGGACATTTAGAATAATAAAATTATTCATGGATGTAAACATGCTAAAAGGAACATCACTTAAAATATCGTAAATACATAGATAAGTTAAGTATTACAATTGTTCCATATTAATAATATTAATACTAAACAGATCAATTCCAATCACTAGAATATCGAAGTCCCAAGGCACAAGTATGACTTTCATGCTTTGCCCTTTCAAGGAGCTTCGTGACTGGATCCGCAATGTTTTGATCGGAGTGAGCTTTGCGAATACATATCTTCCCTTTTTCAACTTCATCCCTTATGTAGTTGAATCTCCGCTCATTGTGCCTAATCTTTTGATGTGCACGGGGTTCCTTGATTTGAACAATCACACCCTCGTAATCACAAAAGATTTCTAAGGGGTCTTGAATGGTAGAGACCATCCTTAGATTGGTGATAAACCTTTTTATCCATGCAGCTTCCCAAGCTGCTAATGAGGCGGCTATGTATTCGTATTCTGTAGTGGACAATGCTACACTATTCATAATGGAGACATACCCCGATTGTGATCGAGGATCATCTCGATCAGTTTGGAAACTAGCATCCGTGTAACCCTTTACAACTAGTTCCTCTTCATCAAATCCGTATATTAGAAACATATCCTTAGTCCTCCTAAGGTATTCCAGTATACGTTCAACAACCATCCAATGGCTGTTACTTGGATTCTGCTGATATCTATTTGTCATGCTTAACGCGCATGACACGTCCAGTCTAGTGCATATCATCGCATACATGATGGATCCTATAGCAGACGCATATGGGATGTCCTTCATACGATGTTGCTCATCCTTTGAGCTTGGACATTGAGATGCACTCAATATTGTCCCTCTTTGAATAGGTACTATACCTTTCTTAGAGTTTACCATCTTAAACCCTTTTCAAGATTTTATCAATGTATGCACTTTGGTTTAACCCTATCAACCGCCTCGATCTATCCCTATAGATCTTTATTTCCAAAATATAGACGGCTTCACGGAGATCCCTTTTGGAAAAACAATTTCCAAGTGTAGTATGTCATCAACATACAATACTAAGAACGTAATTACACTCCCACTAGCCCCTTGATACACACAATCCTTGTCAGCGTTCTTGATGAAACCCAATTTCTTGATCTTTTCATCAAAGCGTAGATTCCAACTTCTCGATGCTTGTCTCAATCCATAGACTGATATCTTTAACTTGCATACTTTATCAGGATGATTTGGATCGACAAAACCTTCAGGCTGAACCATATGGACAGTCTCTTCGATATGTCCATTAAGAAAAGCGGTTTTGAAATCCATTTGCCAAATCTCATTATCATAATGAGCAGTTATGGCAAACAATATCCTGATAGACTTTAGCATTGCCATTGGCGAGAAGGTTTCATCATAATCAACCCTTTGACTTAGAGTGAAACCTTTTGTTACAAGTCTTGTCTTGTAAGTATCCAAGTTTCCATGCATGTTAGTTTTCTTCTTGAAAACCCACTTGCATCCAACCGGTTTGGAGTTAAGTGAAGAGTCAACCAATTCCCAAACTTGGTTGTCATACATGGATTGCATCTCTACGTTCATGGCTCCTAGCCACATGTCACAATCCGAATTGGACATTGCATCATGGTATGTAGTTGGCTCTTCGGAGTCAACAACGTAGCATCCATCTATGAAAAATCCACATCTTTCATGTGGAATGCTAACTTTACCAGATCTGCAAACGTTTTGTGTGTATTGATCAACCTCTTGATCATGATCAACAACCTCTTGTTGATTGCTAGTGTCAACCAACGTGTATCGGCTTATGGATCTTGATCCTCATCAAATTCCACTGTTCTATGCGTCATTCCTTCCATAAGGAACTTGGCTTCCAAGAACTCTTCCTTTTGAGCAATGAATACCTTTTGCTCTGTTGGATCAAAGAAGTAGTATACAGTCCTTTTGGATATCCAACAAATATACACTTAGTGAATCGACTTTCAGTTGGTTTGGGTGTTAAGCTTAACATAAGCTTCATAACCCATAATTTTAAATATGATAGCGATGGAACTATTCCATTTCATATTTCAAAAGGCGTCAAATCCACTTTCTTGGTTTGGACCATATTCAAAATATGAGCCGCGGAGAGTAGTGTGAAACCCCAAAATTATAGAGGTAGTGAGCTTATAGCCATCATAGGTCGAACCATATCCAATAGGGTTCGATCTCCTTTCAGACACACTATTATGTTATGGTGTTCTGTGAGGAGTAAGTTGTGAGATAATCTTACAACTTCCTAGATGATCCCTAAAAGTCTCACTTAGGTATTCACCTTTTCTATCTGAATGGAGAACTTTGGTAGTTCTATCGAGTTGATTTCCTACTTCATTCTTGAAGTTTTTGAACATTTCAAATTCTTCATGTTTA
The DNA here is from genome assembly GCA_024085815.1 of Flaveria linearis. Taxonomy (NCBI): domain Eukaryota; kingdom Viridiplantae; phylum Streptophyta; class Magnoliopsida; order Asterales; family Asteraceae; genus Flaveria; species Flaveria linearis. The sequence goes on along the minus strand of CM044008.1, from coordinate 79,073,103 downwards.
TGTGCCATCAAGTACACATAACCATAGCGACTATAATCGTCGGTTAAGGTAATGAAGTAAGTTTCACCATACCTTGTCATTTTCTTAAAAGGACCACATACATCCAAATGTATGACTCCTAATAAGTCTTTTGCCCTCTTATTAGTACCACTAAAGGGCGTGTTGGTCATCTTACCTTGTAAACAAGATTCACACTTATCAAATGAACAATTTTCATTTGTTTTTTCAAAAGACCATTCTTTTAAAGTGTTTCAATCCGATTCTTGTTTATGTAACCAAGATGACAATGACAAGAAAAAGAGTTGCTTAAACCATTTTAAGTCTCTTGGTGCATGATAGGTATAATGTTTTATTATAGGACGAATCATCATGAACCAATTCATTAACATAATTAGAGGGCTTAGCCATGAAATAATGTACATCATCCATATAAATATAAATACCATCATTTACTAACTTTAAATCATAACCATATCGTTTTAAAAGGGAAACTTAAATCATGTTCCTAGTCAAACTAGGAGCATATAACAAGTTTTGAAGAAAAACTTCCAAACCTTTTGAAAGTTTCAAAGCATAGTCTCCTTTCTTAAAGTGCTTATTTTTTTGAACCCTTGCAACAGATTGCAATAGTTAGTTCCACATGTGGTATCCAATTACCCATGTGCTTTGAGGAAATAACACCTAAGTCAATATGGATTATGAAAGTTATGCTTAAGGTTTACCCAGCATCCCTTTTATTTCTCAACTCATTGAGATAGGTTGGATGAATCCCTTTCAAATGACCTATCTCACCATACTCAAAGCATGGATCGTTTTCGGTTACCTAAAGCTTCATAAGCTTAGGTTTTGGAGGTTCCGCTTTGATCTACCCTTACCCATCGCCTTTGATGTGCCCTTCTCCTTTTGCAACATTTGCCTTGGGATCGGGAATGGCCTTTCCAATGCCTCCCTTATTGATCTAGAGTATAGGTAGAACCTTTCTACCCATCCCTGCCTTAGCTGTTGTGAGCATTGCGCGGAGCTCACCAATGCTCTTGTCCTATCCATTCATATTGTAATTCATTATGAATGTCTAAAACTTTTAGTTAGGCCATTAAGGATCAAATCCTTGGCCAACTCCTTTGAGACAGGACAGCTAAGCCTCTCGAGGCGGCCTAAACATCGTCGGGGTCGGGTTAGTTAGGAATAGGATCGTCAAGGACATTTGCCTTTGCTCTTGCTTGAGAACATTTCTCAAGTTTCGAGACCAGTCCATAAGGTTATTATGGTTGAGACGATCCCTCTCTAAAATAGTTCTCAGTGATAGGGTATGGACGGTCGGGGTGGTAGCGTTATTGTTTGCGGTCATTCTACAAATTTTACAAAGTTCTTTTTAGTATTTCTAAAAAATTTCATTTTAATTATTAATACCCTTTATGTCTCATAGACAATTAATAATTAAAATCTAGAATCCAACGTTACATTCAAATAATGGTTAGGTGACCTTTATCCCATTATTCAAATTAACAAGGTAGTCAACATTTGACAATTGCAACCCTTTGCAACTTCTAGCGGTATGGGATCGACTTTAAACATCATATGTAAAGTCGGCATGTTAATCCCATCAACACCATTTGGAAACCATATTTTAGGTGATCCATTCAACATGGTTTGCAAATCAAGTTACCCTACTTGCACATACATGTGAGTTTACCAACACAAGTGGTTAGGTGACCTTTATCCCACCAATGTGGTATTCCCACCTTAAGTCATAAGTTCCCTCAAAATGGTTAGGTGACCTTTATCCCATTAAGAGTTTCCAAATGATTTAAGTGTTGTGCAAAAGGACGGTGTTAAACTTGTTTGAAAAGGGATTTTTAGTTTTCATTAATTCTAGTTTGAAAACTCTATATACCTTCTATTTGCATGCTTTCAAACACAAGGTATCCTATGGTTCATTTTTAATAAAACCTCATTTATTAAATCATTAATCCTTTTAATAACCTTTTATTAATTATTTAATGATTAAGAACCATAAAATTCAGCTTGTTAAGTTTGTTAATTAGTTTGTTATGCATATCCAAATATCAAATAACAATCATACAACAAACAACCAAACAAGCACAATCATACAAACATATGTGCATAACTATAGCCACTAAGTTGACTACACTTGTTTGCCATCACAAGTGTTGTCATAAGGTCTTTCCTAAGGGTTGAACACAACACAAATGATGAGGTCTCCAAAGACTCCCACTTGAACTTGCATCCAAATGCTTCAAGTCCATCCTTTGTGTCTTCCTTTTGTGCTTCCTTCCCGAGCATCTTCTTTTACAAAACATATATCCTAATACATATTTTCTAGTAAAAGAAAAATACTCCTAATCTATTTATTACATTGCCAAATGAATAAACAAATTACAATCCCAATAGAAACACCAAAAGGAATTATTACAACCCAAATAGAAATAATACAACCAATATGACAATTCCACAATCAACCAAATCCAAAACATACATGGTCAAGGCTATGTTATGCACTAAAACATGTATCCATATACATCATTTCATCAACTAAATGAACCCCATTTGACCCTAAATTTTCAGCCAACACAAACTAAGAATTTAGGGTCTTTTGTCCAAACAAAATATAATCAACCAATTTGATATCTTTCTTTCAAGATCCAATCATAAGCATGCATGATTACAACCTTAAAAGGTTGGGGTATCATCAAATCATAACAAAACAGCCCTTTTAATGGTTGTTAAACCTTATATATCCAAATATACAAGAACACATGAAACTAATCATCCACATAACCGGCTCTAGATGCCAATGTTGGGTTTGTTGGACCTAAACAATGTTGTTTAACCATTTTAAACAAGAAAACGCAGCGGAATATGAACTTAATATTGTATTCTATAATCTGAAAATTAAAGTTCATAACATTATTTCAACAAACCCAAAGACAAAGGATCATATATATGTGAATAGATTAGTTATCAAGAAGCAAACAAACAACCAAATCAACACAATGAACTACCTTTTAGAAGCTGTCAAAACCGTGGATGTATGATGAAGATGAGGCTGGTTTTGGATGGCCAAAACATCAACAATAGATGTCCTCAAGTGTTCATACCCACAAGCCTTCAAGAAAACACCATTTTGCTAGGATTTGACACCAAAAATCGATCAAGAACCTTGCTGAAACTCTCTTTCAGCCGTGAAACATCAAGAGGCTGCTAGAGCCTTTTGTTCCAGCCGTATGACTTCTCATCCATATGAGAAGCTTGAGTTCTTGAGTCGGTTTTTCATGTGAGAAAAGAGTAGATCAGATTTATGTGTGTTCTTAGAGAGAGTTCTTGTTTCAAAAACAAGAAAAGGGGAGAAGGGGAAAGGCCCCCTTGCGGCCGTGAAATCAACAACCCTTTATTAGGGTTTCCCCCTTAAAACTCTTTTAAGTTTTTGATAATCTTTTAAATTACATAATTAACCTTTTGATTATACATAATATGCACACACACACTATTATTATTTGATGTTGCTTAACTAATTTAAACAACATAACAAATAATGTCCATGAACAAAATATCCTCATAGTTTGTTCTTTCTCACATATATTTTATTTAGAAAACCCATTTTCTAAATTGGTGTAATTATTTAATTGCATGATCATATCATCAATTAAATATTAGTTGGTGTTTGCTAAGCTTGTTATTGGGTATGACCCTACTTGGATCACTACGTACTAACCACATCAATGTTCTATGTGTCTTGGGCATACAGAATCCAACATGGTTAACTTTGACATGGTAGTTTCGCTTGGATTGATGTAATTTTGGCAAGAAAAGAAGCAATTTCGCTGAAAATGAAGTAGTTTTGCTGAAGAAGGTAACTTCACAGACAGTTTTGCTGAGAAACGTAATTTTGCTGAGTTGTTGTAATTTCGCTGACAATTTCGGCAGCAGTTTCGCTAGCCGAATGTCAGAAATAGCATAGTTTCGCCGATAAGTTCGCACGAAACAAGCTTGAACTTTCGTTCAAAATTACTTTCAGCAGCAATTTTGCTTGTTAAGCCCTCACAAGCACTGATGAACTTTCGTTCAAAGAGACTATTTTTGCAAAACTACAAGAAACAATTTCAATAGAGATAACACCAGTAGTTTCACATAATGAACTTAGCAGTTTCGCTGAAAGAACACTAATTTCGCTGGACGAACCTTGAACCCTTTTTCCACATGAAATCAATCTGAAATCATCAAAAGCTCAATGAATTTGAGATCTGATGATTAACAAAGCTTCCCCAACCAATAACCATCAAAACTCAATCAATTTCCATGTCAAATACACACTATTTTGAACTGAAAATTGATGGAAGCTTGATATTGAACTAAAACAACCAAAAACTCAACAAATCATGAGCACTGAGGCTCTGAGACCATATTGTTGGTCCATTTGATCGTATTATAGTGCAAATGAAATGATGAATCGGTTAATATCAAACACACAAACTAAACAAGATGAACAATGAAGATTGAAAACAATAACAACTCATTCAATATAAGACAATAAAGATCATAACATTCAATAACATCAAAGCACAATGATATTTTTGTGAATTTACTGCTTAGAAAAGGTAACTTTCAACAAGGATCAACGATTAGGGTTTTGCAAGCTTACCCACAATGATAATGATCAAAAACTATATATAGCAGTCTTAGTTTCGCACACAGTTTCGCTGTCAGCGAAACTGTTCTGCCAAAACTGTAGTTTCGCCCGGCAGAAACAGTAATTTCGCCGAGCGAACTAATCAGCTGACTGTGAACGAAACTATAGTTTCGCTCACAGTTTCGCTGGACTGCAAATTTACATAAAGCTAATTACATACAAAAGGAAACTAATAAAAGACCTATTACAAGCAAAAATAAACATTCTAATCTAAGGTGAGTCCAACTTATACATGATCTTTAGGTACTCTGTTGGATCTAAGCAAGGCTTACCATCCTCAAACTGATGGTCAAACCGAGCAAACCATCCAAACCTTGGAGGACTTGTTACGCCTTTATGTCCTTGACTTTGGTAGTGATTGGGATACGCATCTACCGATCGCGGAATTTTCGTATAACAATAGTTACCACTCGGGTATCAAGATGGCACCATTCGAAGCACTTTATGGTCATAAATGTCGTTCACCGATCTGCTGGACCGACATTGGTGAAAACTTTATCACTGGTCCTGAACTTATACAAGAAACGACCGATAAAGTCATCATAATTCGGAAGAACCTGAAAGTTGCGAGAAGCCGAAAAAAGAGTTATGCCAATAAGTGACGTAAGCTATTGGAGTTCTAAGTTAAGGATATGGTTCTTCTTAAGGTCTCACCATGGAAGGGCGTTGTTCGCTTTGGAATGAAGGGTAAACTGGCTCCAAGATTTATAGGACCCTTTAGGATTCTGAAAAGGATTGGGAAAGTGGCTTACAAACTGGAACTACCTTCTGACCTTAGTGGAGTTCATCCGGTTTTCCATGTCTGAAATTTGAGGAAGTGTTTAGCTGACGAAAGTCTGCATGTCCCATTAAACGACATCCAGATCGACGAGTCATTAAGCTTTGTCGAGAAACCCGTCAAAATCATGGATCGCATTATGAAGAAGACTAGAACCACAACTACCCCAATCGTTAAGGTTCGCTGGGAAAATAAGCATGGAGCTAAATTTACTTGGGAGCGGGAGGAACATATGAAGAAGAAATACCCGCAATTGTTCGTTTAAGTTTCATTCTTAATTTCGGGACGAAATTCTTAAAAGTTGGGGAGACTGTAACATTTTGAATTTTTGTTAAATAAAAGTTAACTCTGTGATATTTTTGTAAAGACCATTTATGCCATTTATGAAGCTTTGAGGGCTTGATTATGCTTATTTAGTAGTTTGTCTTTAATTTCGTTTATTATTTGGACGTAAATGATTTAATTATTAACTTGAACATGTTAATAGATAATAATAATATTATTAATAACAATAATAAGTAGTAATAACAGAGATAATAACAATAATAATAATAATAATAATAATAATAATAATAATAATAGCAATTATAATAATAATAATACAAATAATAGTAGTAGTAATAATAATAATAATATAATAATAATAATAATAATAATAATAATAATAATAATAATAATAATAATTTATAAAAACTATTTAAACTTAAAAATGTTCAAAACTCAAAGTTAATTAATTTCAGGAGTTAGTTTTGTCATTTTACAAATTTTAGATGGAAGTTTTGGCATAAAATAATAAAAAGAGCAAAACACAGGGACCATTTGTGTAATTTTGAACCCAAAACCAAAACTCCTCTTTCTCTCTCCCCGTAAATCCGGCGAGGCTATCCGGCCACCTCAGGCCGAGCTCCGACGAGCTCTAAACGAGCAAATTACACCGATTGGTAACTCCAAAAATCATTCTAACCATTCGTGAACTAGAATCGAACTCAGTTAAGTGCTTTAATTGGGTTTAAAGTCAGTAATGGAGGTCGACTGGGGCTCGTAACCGTCGGCCTCAACCCTCGAACCGTTCAAGCAATTAAAACTAATAATAATCTAATTAATTGAACTTGAACAATCGTTTAACTGTTCCCAATCTTTCACCATTTGCAATTTCATCTGAAACACACACTTACATCGAATTCAGTCATCATCTTCATCACGAACCCACAACTAGTCGAGTTTTATTTCTGAGTTTCTTAAACCAAAATTGACAGAGGGTATTTGAGCATCGAGACCCTTGGAAGCTTCCTGTACAACCAATTCGAGAATTAGCAACGTTTGCAACTTGATCCGATTTCTCCTCTACCGCGACTTGTTCTTGTGTGTTCTTAATATCATTTCAAAACAAACCCAGGTAATTAAACCCTCATACACACTTGGTTTTACATAAGGAATCAAAGCCCTAAGTTGGATTTCATTAACAACATCAAATTGATGTTCAATTTGGATCAAAATCATACTAGGGTTCTTATGATTTGGGGGTTTTCTTTATAATTGTGTTTTTAAGTTTTTAAAACCAAGTGATACCACAGCCGCAGCCTTGGTTCACTGGTTAGGCACTGACATTATCACTTTGAGGTCCCGGGTTCGAACCCGGGCACCCTCATGTATTTTTTAAGGCTTTTTAGCCCTCAAATTAATTATAGAAAATTCCTAATAAATATAAAAATAGTTTTTGTAAACTTTAAATATTTTTATAGACACCAAATAAATTTCAGAATTTTTATTAAATTTAAATAATTAAATAACTTTTTAAAACCTTTTAACAAAGGTTATTTTTGATTTAATTCTATTAAAATCAATTTCCAATAATAAATAATAAATTAGTATTGGTCCAGACGTTACCTTTTAAAATCATGATTATTTTAAAATGTTTATTTAGATTTTATATTTAAACTTTATTAGTTGTTACAAATGACTTAATTTTATTTTCTCTAACAAAATACATAAGTGGTAAATTTCTTTATTAAAATATTTAACGTACTTACAAAAATTCCCAAATTCCACCTAAAACCCTAGTTCCTGTTAAAACGTTAAACTTATTATAATTAAACTTAAATCTTGTAAATATATATATTCTTAGGTATCTCATGAAGGTTTACGTTGGAACGTCGCTTATTATTCTTATTAATTGTCATTCTTATACTTATTTGCCATGTGAGTTTCCTTGCCCTTTTTTACATTATTTCACACCGTTTTGGGGTGAAACATGTTAATCTTATCAACATACACTTGTAAACATTTAAATCTTGTAAAGCACTTGCAGTTCATACTTTTATTTGTCATGGTTATTTGTGTTATTGTAAGTCTTATATGAGATACATATTTTGTTTACAATCATTAACTATTGCTACTCTGGCGACATCTTAGATCTATGGGCCTGACAAGCCTATTTGGTGCTAAAGCCGATTGCCGGCTCCTGATTGTTGGACATATATTGTCATATATAGTGTGTCCGTCGCTTGATGAATAGTCTAGGCTTAATGTTATACACCGTGTAAACACATGAAACTGGGTTATTCGCAGGAGCATATGCGAATAAGACTCAGTCGTATGACTGAGCCATGCTAATGGACCAGTCGTGCGACTGAGAGATGCGATTGGGGCATTCGTAAGACTGAACCATAAGAATGGTCCAGTCATACAATTGAACCATACGCATGGTCCAGTCGTACGATTGAACCATACGCATGGTCCAATCGCACAAATGGGCCCAGTCGCATCAAATATGGGCGGAAGCCTATATATACCAGTTTCATTGTGTAGAAACCTAAGGGTTTTGAGAGAGAGTCTGCCTGGAGCCCAGGCGCTACCGGATGAGAGGGGAGATCATGCTCGATCTCCCCTTGCCAAGAGTCTTGATTCTTGTGTTGTAACGAGTTTGTAATCGTTAGGTTTTATCAATGAAATCATTCGATTATTGTTCGTACTATTGTCTGTCTTTTGGTTGTTTATCCTTCGTACTATTCGTCGGATTAGGGTTTTTGGCAGCCTTGGCGGCTGCAGAACTGAAAATCTGCGTGCAGACCCGTTCATGCGACTGGACCATGCGAATGGCCCAGTCGTGTGACTGGACCATTCGTACGACTGGACAATGCGAATTGACCAGTCGTCCGACTAAACCATGCGACTGGACCAGTGTTATGTGCAGGATCGATTATGGGTGCTTTTTCTCTCAACTCACTGTGAACAACACTCAGCAAGTAGTCTATGAAGAGTTGATCACAATATAACAAGTAACAAGCAGTAAGAAAATTAACACAGGAAGTAAATTTTCTAGGTACTTTTATATATTGCTTCTTAACTCAAAGGATTACAAGACTCTTGGACTCTCAAAATCACTTCTAATGAGTTACAAGGAGAAGATATATATAATACTACCTACAGCCGGATATACTTTGATACCAGCTGGACACCTCTAACCTTACATCTATACTACAAGATTCTAGGTGAGGTCTTTCAGACATTTTGCCTGAGAGTTGGTAGTCAGGACATGTCCCTGACTTACCTTTTGTCACCAACTAAAGTTGGTAACATGTACTATCATAAAAGGTGAACAGTAGAATAAAGCATGGTCAACAACATGGCTCTTTAGGAATATGTCATGCTGTATCAGAGGTCTGCAGCGGACTGTCAGGGACCATACTTTTATCTGCTGGTCATCGCAATCTCTTCCGCAGAATAAAGTACTTCGGAAGAATAACTTCTTCCGAAGCCACTTTTACTTCGGAAGACTGCTTCTTCTGAGGCTTGGAGTCTTCTTTGTCTTCGAAAGCTCAGACTTTGTCTTCAGCTCTTTCATCAGACTTTGACTTCGGAAGCTCAGACTTTGTCTTCAGCTCTTTCATCAGACTTTGTCTTCGGAAGCTCAGACTTTGTCTTCAGCTCTTTCATCAGACTTTGTCTTCGGAAGATAGTCTTCAGCTGTTGGCTTCAACTGTGGTCTTCAGTTGTTGACTTCAGCCGTTGTCTTCAGTTGTTGACTTCAGCTGTTGTCTTCAGTTGTTGACATCAGCTGTTGTCTTCAGACTCTCGGAAGATCACTTGCTTTGCTTCGGAAGCCCTTCAATGTAGCACCAAAAATGACTATGAAGTGGTTTTGGTTGCATCAGCCTCATCATGATCCAACAAACTCCCACTAGGCTGATGCTACCAAAACTTCACTTCCCTCTTCTTCTCAAAGTTCTCAGCACCAGGGAAAGTAAGTGTTTATCAGTATCTTTATTCTTTCCTGACGTGGTGCTGAGAATCTTGTACAGATCCTTGGTAGACAAAACCTCCACTCTGTCTCCTTGGATTATATGTACCCTTTGTTGTGGCCCTCTGAAGAGAGTTAGTTGATGGGAACTATAGTCATATTCCCATCTAACTATTGGTTCCAATTCAGGACCTTCCACCATCTCTAGAAAGGCTGTGCCTTTGGTGGTTGGTCTTTCCTTGACTTCCGCTCTTTTCAGCTTCAACTCTTCTTCAATCTTGGCTCTTCTACTTTGTTCAGCCAAGTGGAGACCGCTGATATGATTTCTGATGTTTGCAGCAGTCTCAGAGTTGGAGGGATTGGAGAATGGCTTCTCAGCAAGCTCAGCAAGATCAAATCTGCTGAGATGCAGGAGAGAAGTGGCATTGAGCCTGTTGGTTTCACCATTCTCCCTTTCCACAACAAAGTTGTGAGAAGGTTCATCGAACCTCCACTGGATTATAGCATTCCTAGGTCCAGGAGATTGACTAGAAATCCTGTCCTCTTTCCTTGTATCCAGTAGAGTCACCAGTCTCCTTCTTAGTCTCTTCTCCTCAGCATTGAGGGTATCGGAGTTGAGACCAAGAAGTCTTGCAGCCTGGCCCAAAGTGTCTCTAGGCAACTCAAGAAATTGGCCTAGGGTGAGGGAGCTTGAAGAGTTATCGACATAGGTGATGTTGGTAAGGTCTCCCTCACAGGAGATGCTGCTCAAAGTGGTGCAGTTGATGAGCCTTGTCTTGAACTCCTTTATTTCCTCAAAGGAGAGATGTTGAGGAGGCTGAGGGGATGGTCTTGGTTTTTGTTGGGTAGGCTTAGGTTTAGTGGTTTTGGGTTGTGTTTTGGGTTTTAGGATGGGTAGTTTGGGTGGTTGAGGTGATGTGGTAGGTTTGGGTAGTGTTGTGGGTTCAGGGGTGAAGGTTTCATCAGTGGGTTCTGTTTTGATGGGGAATGGGGTTGGTTCTTCTGGTGTGGGTTGTGGTTTAGTGGTTGACTATGGTTGAGTGGCTGGGATGAAGACCATTCCCTTTACCCTCCTGTACATCTCCTTCTTTTTCCCTAAACGGATGTCAGCTTTAATTTCACAGACTATCCGCTAGAGTGTCCTTTCGGACATAGGTCCCACCTGCCTACCAGAGAAGCCATGACCCCGGAGATAGTCTTTCATCCAGGCTTTGTCATTTGACTTCTTGGCGGCAGTGACCCCCTTCTCTTCTTCCTTCCTCTTCTTATCCCTCAACTTCTCCCTAGCAGCTCTCTTCCTTTCCTTCTCCATTTGATCCTGCTCTTTGTTATGGAGCAGCAGGATCATGTCGTCATCATGAGGAGACAGTTCGGGATGACTGAAGCCTCTTGAGAGTAGGAATTTAGTCCTGTCCTCTCTCAGCTTCTGGGCTGCTTCTCTTCTTTCTTCTTCTTCCCTCTCCAAGGTCAACCTGGCTTGTTCTTCTTGCTTTAGCCTGGTTGACCTCTCCAAAGACACCAACTCCTCTAATGGTAGCAGGAGTACTTCCTCATTGACAGCTCCTAGGCTGATGAGCTGGTTAATGAGTGCTGTCCTTCTCCTTTGGTTGATCTCTTCCTGATTGGTTGCAGCTGCCTTAGAACTAGCAGCTAGCAGCTTTTCAGTAGTACCTTTCTTTTTGAGTTTCTCAATCCTCTCCTCCTCCTGAAGCTCTTTCGCAGTCAGCTTTCTTTTTCCTTTGTCTTTGGCAGTGCTTGACTGTGGTGGTTCTTGGATGGAGGGTTGTGATTGAGAGAGAGGTTCAGCTGGTGTTTAGGTTGGAGGAATGTCAGAAATGTCCTCTCTGCTCGCCTCAGATGCGATTTCAGCAATAACATTTGTGATGGTCAGTTCCTCGGACATCTGGAATAAGCCTTCCACAGCTTCTATTTCGGCCTCGGAAGACTTTTCTTGTTCTTCCGAGGCTTCCATGTTAGCTTCGGAAGCTTCAGCTTGAGCTTCGGAAGATAAGACAGCTGCAAGTTCTATCCCAACTGTTTCAGTTGCTGGGCCATCAGTCCCCATTTCCCCTTCGAAGCTAATCTCAGGTTCCATGTGGACTTTAGGTTGACCAACTTCTTCCACAGTGGTAGAAGGTGCAGTCAGTCTTTGAAGCTCCTCTGCCCCAAAATATATGAGTGTGGTGTCGGGGCTAGGCTGTTCTAGGGAGGATCTCAATACAAACTTTGTGAAAAGTCTGTAGAGATCTTGAAGCATCTTTGAGTCAATCTCTAGAAAAGATTGAGATGACTCAGGTAGTGTGATGAGTTGGGAAGTAAGAAATTGGGTCTGTGGTTCCTCAATTGTTTGTCTCTGAACTTTCTCCCCCTTTTGGGTAGCATCATCTTGAGAGCTAGATGAGCTAGAGGAAGAATTCAGTGAGACCTGAATTGGTACATGCCTAACAGACCTCTCTGTCTGTTTCTCAGCTAGTTTGGCCTTGAGAGTGTTAATCTCAAGTTGCTGAGTGGCAGTCCTTGATTTGAAGATCCTCACCTGTGATTCCAGGTTGGAGACCTTAGAAAGCAAGTACTGAAGTGTTAGTTGCATACTTCCCTCATCTTCATGAGAAGAATCACGGGGAGATGAGATAACATACCTAGTATGCTCAGTCTGACCACCAGATGTGGCTTCTTGGCACCCTGGTTTCCTTTGCTCAGAGTCATCTCTTTCAGAGATGTCAATGGGCAAAGTTGCCATAGACTCAGTCCTAATTATGTTACCACTGTCCTGAGGGCTCAATGAGAGACTCTGAGTAGTGGCAGCTGAGTCTAATGAGTCCCCTCCACATCAGCGGGACTCACCTCAGTAATTGGCTGCTGATGGGGGCTAGAGACAAGGGATCCCTCTTGGCTCTGTTGATCTTTCAGAGGGTGTTGTAGATCAACTTCATGGCCATGGAGAGATGTAATCTCTTCATCAGTGCGGAGTAAAAGGTCAGTGAAAGATAGGGAAGATAAACCTACTGACCCGGGACCTAGATCAATGTCTACAGGCATTGAGCCTATGGTGGGGCTGTCCCTAGAAGGCTGCATAGGGGAGTGTAGAGACTCACCCTGTGGGCTTAAGGCTTGGGGTTCGGGCTCTTGGGTTTGAGACTGAGGAGGCTCAAAACCCACATTGAGGTCGAATGTGAAGGATGGTGTGACCTCGGACTGAGTGGGAGCCCATGATTCCACTCTAGCCCTTTTGGTTTGAACTAAAGGAGCTTGTTCAATCAGAGTAGATTGAACAAGGGTTCGTTTGGGTCGTCTCTGGTATGTAGCTTTGATGGGTAAAGAAGATTTCGGCATTATGGTGAAGGTTGCTGGTGTGGGTTCATCACCTGTGGGGATAACAGGGATGTCACCAGGAGCTATGCGCTTAGTCATCTCTGGAGGTAATTGAGTGTACCTTCAAGTGAAGTTGATGGAAACCTTCTTCAGTATTTTGAAGATGGTAGGCCTCATTTGTGGAACGGTAAGAGCAGCTGCGCAGACAAGCTTGCTTGGTTCCAGCTCACAGTTGATTATGTGTTGAATAAATCTAGGATACATGAAGAATGTATCCCTGCTCAGATTGCTGATAAGGTTGGTCAACACAAATCGTGAGTAGTTGAATCAGAGACCTCTCACCAACCCATGAACAAGGCATCCTAGTTCATATGGGATTTGATCCCAACCCCCTGATTTGTTGGAGAGGCAGTGCAGGATAATGTGCAGCAGGAACTTCCAATGGTAAGAGAAGTTAAACTTGTAGACGGTAGACCTGCTTACATCCCCTCCATATCCCATGAGGATATAGGTGCCTTCCAAGTCTTCTTCGGGGAACTCAGTAGGAGCCCCATCATCATGAAGCTCGAGATGCTCCCTGATGAGCTGTTCAGTGATGACCAACTCTTGGCCACAAATGTGGGTTCTCAGGACTCGAACCCCATTCAAAACTGCAGTTTGACCGTTGCTCCAGAATTCAGACATATGGTTGGAGTATACGGTGGGGTTAACTGTAAGTGCAGTGAGGTATGTGGATTTGGTAAGAAAGGTGATGATTTGGGTGAAGTCGGCATCCCTTGACGAATCAAGTAATGCGACTTGGTTGTGCTGAGGGTTTAGCGCCATTGAAGAAAAGGTAAGCTTGAAATTTGGGTGAAATTGCAGGTTTGACAGTGAAGGAAATAGTTAGGTCAGTAAATTGGTAAAAGAAGATGAAATTGATCAGTCATGATTATTTAAAAGGGATGAATTGTGGTAGTAGCGGTAATAGGGTAACTGTTTGGGGTTACTGTGGGTGGTATGGTTGTTTACGGCGGAGAAATGATAGTGGCGGCAAAGGATAATATTAAATAATCTGACCATCATGGACAAAATCTTTACTTTTTACGGAGTGGGGCCCAAAAGATATCCGTTACATATAAGAACCTTTACTTCTGAATGTAAAACATTTCCGAGGGTAATTGTCTTCTGAAGTCAATTTCTCTTCCGAAGTAAGGCATTGCTTCCAAAGGTAAAATGGTCCTTTAAAGATACTTTCTCTTCCGAAGCAAAACATTGCTTCCGAAGGTAACGTTATCTTTCCGAATGGAGAGTTTTATAAGCTTCGGAAGTAGATCTGATGTAAAATCAATCGCTTCTTCCGAGACCAAAAACTCTTTCGAGAAGACAATTTCTATTTAGGAATTTTGGCTTCCGAAGATATTCAAGAATATCTTCCGAGAGTTAATTCCTCTTCGGAAGGAATTTACACTTAGAATAATTTAAAGATCTTTTTGTAACAGGGCTTAGATTGTATTGACCCAAGACATTACACATTTAAAAAGCTTTTCAAAAGAGGTAGTTAATCAAAATTTATCATCCCAACAGCTGATATAAGATACTTAAATCTTTCTTCATCAAATGCCTTTGTGAACAAATCAGTATATTGTTCATTTGAGTCAACTTTGATTAACTTGATCAGATGTTTCTCATGAATATCTCTAATGAAATGACACCTGATATCAATGTGCTTTGTCTTGGAGTGCTTCACCGGATTCTCAGTAATGGAGATAGCACTATTGTTGTCAATATGGATAGGAGTAGTCATGAAGTTGAATCCATAGTCTAACATCTGATTTTGAATCCATATCAGTTGAGCACAGCAGCTAGCAGCAGCAATGTATTCAGCTTCAGCATTGATGTAGAGACACAGGATTGTTTCTTGCATTGCCATGAGATAATCCTTCCACCAAGAAATTGACATCCTCCTGATGTTGATTTCTTGTCAATGTTGCAGCCACCATAGTCATTGTCAGAGTATCCATAGAGATTGAAATTACTATTTCTTGGATACCAGAGACCTAGTTTAGGTGCTCCTTTGAGGTATCTAAGGATCCTCTTTGCAGCAGCTAGGTGAGACACCTTTGGAGCAGCCTGATATCTTGCACAAATGCATGTGGCAAACATGATATCAGGTCTACTAGCAGTGAGATACATCAGAGAACCAATGATTGCTCTATACTGATGTTGATCAGTATCCTCCCCCTCAAGGTCAGGGCAAAGATAATGGTTTCTGGGTATGGGTGTCTTGGCTGGTTTACAATTCTTCATTTCAAATCTTTCTAAGATGTCTGAGACATACTTAGATTGACTTATGAAGAACCCTTCCTTCATCTGTTTCACCTGAATTCCAAGGAAAAAGTCCATTTTTCCCATGGAACTCATCTCAAACTTCTGCTTCATAATGTTTTCAAAGTCCTTGCACATTTGATCGTTTGAAGAACCAAATATGATGTCATCAACATAGACTTGTACTAGCAAAATGTCTTCTCCACTCTTTCTGATGAAAAGAGTCTTGTCAATGGTACCTCTAGTGTATCCATTCTTCAGGAGAAACTGAGACAAGGTCTCATACCACAGCCTAGGTGCTTGGTGCAGCCCATATAGAGCTTTATCCAGTTTGCACACGTAGTTGGGGTGCTGTGGGTCTTCAAATCCTGGAGGTTGACATACATAGATTTCCCTATCTATATCCCCATATAGAAAAGCACACTTGACATCAAGTTGGTAGACTGTGAAGTTCTTGGATGCAGCATAAGCAAGGAAGATCCTAACTGCCTCAAGTCCTGCAACAGGTGCAAAGACATCAGTATAATCAATTCCTTCCTCCTGGGTGTACCCTTGAACTACTAGTCTTGCCTTATTCTTGATAATCAAGCCTCTATCATCTTTCTTGTTCCTGAATACCCATTTAGTGCCTATGGGTACTTGACCAGATGGTAGTGGGCATAGATTCCAGACCTTTTGTCTTTTGAATTGAAGCAGCTCCTCCTGCATCGATTCAACCCAACTACTATCCTTTAAGGCATCTTCTACCTTCTTTGGTTCCATCTGAGACAAGAAGCATGAATACAAGCAGACATTCCCATGATGAGTTTGTCCTCTTGTTCTCACACCCTCAGAGACATTCCCTATGATGTTCTCAGTTGGATGAGTGTTGTGAATCCTAAGACGAGGAATCACTTCCAGTTGCAGAGATAAGTCTAGGTTAGACATATTCTGATCAGGAACGGATCACTCTGTCCAACTGCTTTTTCAAAGTCATTCAATGAGGACTGATTAAATGATTGAGAAACATCATCAATGGTTGGTTGCGGAGTAGGATTAATAGTTGCCTGTTCCTTCAGAATACTACTTCCCTCAACCTGGTGTTGTAATGGATCACCTGAAGAACTTTGAGGTTGATCAAGTGATTCACTTGTTGAAGCTTCATTATTCCTGGAGATAGTTACACTATCAGATCTGTGAATGGTTGAAGTTTGTTGCCTTTCAGCTCTTGGAGAATTTGGAAGAGGTTTGGGAAGCTCAAACAGTTGATTTGCATCAGCATCAGCATCAGCATTCTCTTGAGCACCTGTTCCAGCTAAAACATTCTCACAAGATGGTTTAGAATAGTTTGGAAACAATTCTAAATCAAAGATATACTCAGGTCCATTCCCCCTAACACAAGGAGTGTGCTCATTAACAACTATATTGGATGATTCCTCAAATTGTTGATTCTTGATATTGTATACTCTATCCGACTTCTCAGCAAACTTTGCTAAGTTTTCCTTTGTGTTAAGTATGGTACACCTGCAGCCAAAGGACCTTAGAAAGCTAATGAACGGTGGCCTCTTGTTCCATAACTCATAAGGGGTTTTTCCATGGGGATTAACTACAAGAACCCTGTTCTGCACATAGCATGCAGTGCTGACTGCCTCTGCCCAGAATGTTAGAGGCAGCTTTGAATCAGCTAACATGGTCCGAGCAGTCTCAATAAGTGTCCTGTTCCTCCTCTCAGCAACACCGTTTTGTTGAGGAGTTCTGGGAGCACTGTATTGTCTGGCAATCCCTTTTGAGTCCCAGAATGAGTCAAGAACGAAGTTCTTAAACTCAGTCCCTTGATCACTTCTAATGATCTTAACCTTGTGATCAATTTGATTTTCTATTTTAAGAATAAAAGATTTTAAAGTTTCAGCAGTTTCATCTTTACTTCTTAAAAAGAATACCCATGTAAATCTTGTAAAATCATCAACTATCACAAGGCAGTATGATTTCCTTCCAATGCTCATTATACTTGTGGGACCCAAGAGATCCATGTGCAATAAGTGTAATGGAGTAGTGATAGAGTTAACACATTTGGATTTGTGAGATGATCTGTGTTGTTTCCCTTTCAGGCATGCAACACAGTTATCTTTGCAGAAAAATTCCTTTTTAGGCAAACCATGTACCAAGTTATTTTTAGCCAATTTATTCATTGTTTTAAAATTCACATGACACGTACGTTTATGCCATAGTGTTGACTCATCACTACCAACTTTGGAAAGAAAGCATGATACTTCACCCATAGGAGAAGTATTGTTCATATCCAGCTTGTACATATCCCCTTTCCTGGGAGATCTAAGAAGCACCAATTCCGGAGGAATTGTCATCCCTGGTTTGAGGATAATGCACTCATGTTCTGTGAAGAGCATCTGATGCTTCTGGTCACAGAATTGAGAAACACTTAACAGATTGTGTTCAAGCTTTTTGACAAAGTGAACTTTGTCAATGTTTATTCTGCCATTGGATATACTTCCTCTGCCCGAAATATATCCTCCGGCCTCACCTTCAAATTGGACAGGCCCTCCATCAAAGTTCTGGAATTGTTGAAGGAGAGATCTGTTCCCTGTCATGTGCCTGGAGCATCCACTATCTACAATCCAGACATTGTTGTTCTTGTCAAATGGACGTCCCTGCACATAAGATGAGATGGTTAGTTTTGTTTGGAAGCCCAAGCCTTGCTTCTTGGGCTCTTCCAACGATAGTGACATAATTGAACCAAAAGATATGCATTGGGTTTCAATAGTGGTCGTTGTTGAAGAAGAGTTTGGGCTGCAGCATCTTCCTTGATCTTCCAATCCATCCCTTGGTTGTTCTTTGAAGATGAGCTTGTTGAAGCTTGTGCAGCATGGTCTTCTTCCGAAGCTTCTTTCTTTTCGGAAAAAACCTTCACCACCTTTTCTTCCGAAGTAGTCTTCTTCTGAGATGGTTTCAACGGAGCCTTCTTGTTCTTCCGAACCTTAGAAGGTTTGGCTTCCGAAACCATCTTCCCTTCGGAAGAAGTAGTTTCTTCCGAAAGCAACTTGGCTTCCGAGACCAACCTTCCCTTTTTCATCATTTGGACCTTTTGAAGTGGTCCAACTTAGAAACCTTCTCTGACTCCTTCTTTTCTAACATTATTTGCATAATGTGTCCTTGCTGGATTGTAGTAACAATCTTTAGCCATGTGGTTGTGCAGACCACACATTATGCATGCAATGTTAGTTTTCTGGGAACTTGCAGGTTGCTGTTTCTTAGGTTTCTTCTCTTCATCAGCAACTTTCCCTTTCAACTTCTGATCCTTCAGTAGGATAGGAGTGTTGGTATTACACTCCTTTCCTGAATCAGAAGTACCTACCACTTGAAATCTGGCAGAAATGAAGACACCCTTTTGCTTTAGGTCGATCTTAAGCTTGGACTCTGCAACCTTCTTGGCAGTCCTTCTAGCAGCTTTAGCTCTGCTTCTTCTTGCCTTGGTGGTTAGGATTTGGTCTTCACAGGTGGAGATGAGTATATCCTCCTGTTTCTCCCCTGTGGTGGCCACTATTTTTGCCTCATCCTTTAGTTCCAATGGAGAAGGGTCAGCAGTTGGAACCTCTTGCTCTTTAGTACCACATCTAGGTAGTCTAATAGACTCATAAGAGTGTGGTGGAGCTATTTCATTAGTTCCCAACCCTTCTTTGTTTTGATAAAACATTTTGGAATAAGAGGTTGATGCAAGAATAGTTTGGAAGCTTTGCTCAGCAATAGCTTGCTTCCTGGCCTGAGCCTCAGCTGTGACCAACTGGGCTTGAACCTCAGATAGTTTGGATATCAGATCTTTAATTTGATTCTTATAATTAGTCTTTTCATGTTTTAAAAGAGACACAGTTTTCTCTAACTCCTCAATTTTCTTTTGATAGTTAGATTCAGCTCTCTTAAAATCAGATTTTAGCACATTTAAAGACTCAACCTCAGATCCGATTTCCGAAATGTAATCCTCATAGAGTTCGATGGGAATATGACTCAACCAAAGGCACAGCCTTTCTACAGATTGTGGAAGATCCTGAATTGGAACCAATAGTTCGATGGGAATATGACTATACTTCCCATCAACTAACTCTTTTCAGAGGGCCACAACAGAGGGTACACATAATCCAAGGTGACAGGGTCGAGGTGCTGTCTACCAAAGATTTGTACAAGATTCTCAGCATCACAGCAGGAAAGAATGAAGACACTGATAAACATCTACTTTCCATGGGGCTGAGAACTTTGAGAAGAAGAGAGAAGTGAAGTTTTGGTAGCATCAGCCTAGGGGGAGTTTGTTGGATCATGATAAGGCTGGTGCAACCAAATTCACTTCATAGTCACTTTTGGTACTACATCAAAGGGCTTCCGAAGTCAAGCAAGAGATCTTCCGAGAGTCTAAGGAACAACAGCTGAAAACAGCTTCCGAAGACAAAGTCTGATGAAGAGCTGAAGACAAAGTCTGAAAGCTTCCGAAGACAAAGTCTGATGAAAGAGCTGAAGACAAAGTCTGCTTCCGAAGACAAAGAAGACTCCAAGCTTCGGAAGAAGCAGTCTTCCGAAGTGTAAGTGCCTTCGGAAAGAAGTTATACTTCCGAAGCACTTTATCCTTCGGAAGACACTGCTATGTCCAGCAGATAAAAGTATGGTCCTTGTCAGTCCGCATGCGGACCTCTGACACAGCATGGGTTTTTCCTCGAAAGCCATATTGTTGACCATACTTTATTCTACTGCTCACCTTTTGATGATAATACACGTTACCAACTTTAGTTGGCAGCATGGGTAAGTCAGGGACATGTCCTGACTACCCACTCTCAGGCAAAATGTCTGAAAGACCTCACCTAGAGTCTTGTAGTATAGATGTAAGGTTAGAGGTGTCCAGCTGGAATCAAAGTATTCCCGGCTGTAGGTAGTATTATATATATCTTCTCCCTATAACTCTTTAGATAAGCAATTTGAGTCTAAGTGTCTTGTAATCCTTTGAGTTGAGAAGCAATATATAAAAGTACCTTGAAAATTTCTTGCTGTGTTAATTTTCTTACTGCTTGTTACTTGGTATATTGTGATCAACTCTTCCTAAAGACTGCTTGCCGAGTGTTGATTCACGAGTGAGTTGAGAGAAAAACCACCCTAAATCGATCCTGCAATTGGTATCAGAGCGCCAGGCTCTTGATTGTGAGATCTTACCATCCTAATCAACCGGTTTTTCACTCCTCACCACAATCCACTCACTCAAATGGCTGCTCTCTCCAAGGCTGATATGGAAACTGGTACCTTGACCAAGTCCCCCATGATCACCCCTGAAGACTTTGACACATGGTGTATCAGATGGAAGGCTTCATCAAGTGTCAAGATTCAAGGATGTGGGACTCCATTGTCAATGGTCCTTTCATACCAAGCACTACATCTGCCACTGGTAATCGCATCATTCCAAAAGATGTTGATGATTACTCAGAGGAAGATAGAAAGAGAATAGAGCTAGATCAAAGGGCTATGACTTGTCTCCAAACTGCTCTTCCCAACTCCGTCTACAGACGCTTCAAGAAGTGCAAGACTGCTAAAGATTTATGGGAAGCATTGAAGTGATGTATGAGGGATCCAAGGAAACTCAAGAGAACAAGAAAGATCTCTTGAAGCAGCAGTTTGAGAACTTTACTTTCAAGGCTGGTGAGACCTTGACTCAACAATACTTCAGGTATGTTGAGCTAGTAGATACTCTGGCGGATATTGGAGTAGCTCTTGAGAACAGAGACATAGTTAGGAAGTTCATGTCTTCTCTTCCTAAACTATGGACTCACTACTGTGTTGTCATCAAGAGAACTTCGGACCTTAAGACTCTTTCTCTTACAGAGTTGTATGGTATCCTAAGTGCATTTCAGATGGAGATGAACATGCAGAACTCCTCTGATCACTCCAATAACCAACTGAGTTCAGCCCTTCATGTGGTTGAAAGGGAAAGCATAGAACCACATCATCCCTTGCTATGCTACCCTGACAACTCACATACTGGACCCTTCATTACTCTACCTGAGACTCCAAAATCTCAAAAGGTTCAACACAACTCCTTTCAGGACGGTTGTGCCTTTGTCTCTGGAAGTGGACACTCTGGTGATTTTCAATACTGCTTTGATGATCTTGAGTGCTTCAGTCCAGATGATGTGGAGTACATGGATATTGTCCAGCAGATGGCTCTTTTAACTTATAGAGCGAAGAAGTTCTTCAAGAGAACTGGAAGGCAATTCCCTCAAACCCAGTCAACAGCAAGTTTGGGTTTGATAAGAGCAAAGCAAGGTGCTATAACTGCAACCAACTTGGTCACTTTGCTAGGGAATGCAAGGCTCCCAAGAACAACCCGGGAACCCCACAGGCCTCCACACATCCCACTGCTCCCAAGCATGAAGAAAAGTCAACTGAAACAGCTGCTGTTGCTCAGGAAGTTGACTGGAGCTTCATGGTACAGGATGTGACTCCCGCTCAAGCACTCATGGCCAGAACAGATGATGATCAGGTATATGAACATCTTTGTACTGCTGCCTGTATTGCTAAAGTTAAACTTATAAGGATTACATTTCGGAAATCAGATCTGAGGTTGAGTCTTTAAATGTGCTAAAATCTGACTTTAAAAGAGCTGAATCTGACTATCAAAAGAAAATTGATGAGTTAGAGAAACTGTGTCTCTTTTAAAACATGAAAAGACTAATTATAAGACTCAAATCAAAGATCTGATCTCCAAACTTTCTGACGTTGAAGCCCAGTTAGTCACAGCTGAGGCTCAGGCCAGGAAGCAAGCTATTGCTGAGCAAAGCTTCCAAACTATTCTTGCATCAACCTCCCATTCCAAAATGTTTTATCAAAACAAAGAAGGGTTGGGAACCAGTGAAATAGCTCCACCACACTCTTATGAGTCTATTAGACTACCTAGATGTGGTACTGAAGAGCAAGAGGTTCCAACTGCTGACCCTTCTCCATTGGAACTAGAGGATGAAGTAAAAATAGTGGCCTCCACAGGGGAGAAACAGGAGGATACACCCATCTCCACCTGTGATGACCAAATCCTGACCACCAAGGCAAGAAGAAGCAGAGCTAAGGCTGCTAGAAGGACTGCTAAGAAGGTTGCAGAGTCCAAGCTTAAGTTTGACCCTAAGCAAAAGGGTGTCTTCATTTCTGCCGGATTTCAAGTGGTAGGTACTCCTGATTCAGGAAAGGAATGTAGTACCAGCACTCCTGTCCTACCGAAGGATCAGAAGTTGAAAGGGAAAGTTGCTGATGAAGAGAAGAAACCCAAGAAACAGCAACCTGCAAGTTCCCAGAAGACTAACATTGCATGCATAATGTGTGGTCTGCACAACCACATGGCTAAAGATTGTTACTACAATCCAGCAAGCGCACATTATGCAAATAATGTTAGAAAAGAAGTAGTCAGAGAAGGTTTCTCATTTGGACCACTTCAAAAGGTCCAAATGATGAAAAAGGGAAAGTTGGTCTCGGAAGCCAAGTTGCTTTCGGAAGAAACTGCTTCTTCCAAAGGGAAAATGGCTTCGGAAGCCAAACCTTCTAAGGTTCGGAAGAACAAGAAGGCTCCCTTGAAACCATCTCAGAAGAAGACTACTTCGGAAGAAAAGGTGGTGAAGGCTTCTTCCGAAAAGAGAGAAGCTTCGGAAGAAGACCATGCTGCAAAAGCTTCAACAAGCTCATCCTCAAAGATCAACCAAAGGATGGATTGGAAGATCAAGGAAGATGTTGCAGCCCAAACCTCTTCTTCAACAATGACCTCTATTGAACCCCACTGCATATCTTTTGGTTCAATTATGTCACTATCTTTGGAAGAGCCCGAGACCTGTAAGGCTTGGGCTTCCAAACAAAACTAACCACCTCATCTTATGTGCAGGGACATCCATTTGACAAGAACAACAACATCTGGATTGTAGATAGTGGATGCTCCAGGCACATGACAGGGAACAGATCTCTCCTTCAACAATTCCAGAACTTTGATGGAGGGCCTGTCCAATTTGGAGGTGAGGCCGGAGGATATATTTCGGGCAGAGGAAGTATATCCAACGGCAGAATAAACATTGACAAAGTTCACTTTGTCAAACAGCTTGAACACAATCTGTTAAGTGTTTCTCAATTCTGTGACCAGAAGCATCAAATGCTTTTCACAGAACATGAGTGCATTATCCTCAGACCAGGGATGACAATTCCTCCGGAATTGGTGCTTCTCAGATCTCCCAGGAAAGGGGATATGTACAAGCTAGATATGAACAAGGCTTCTCCTATGGGTGAAGTATCATGCTTTCTTTCCAAAGCTGATAGTGATGAGTCAACACTATGGCATAAACGCATGTGTCATGTGAATTTTAAAAAATGAATAATTGGTTAAAAATAACTTGGTACATGGTTTGCCTAAAAAGGAATTTTTCTGCAAAGATAACTGTGTTGCATGCCTGAAAGGGAAACAACACAGATCATCTCATAAATCCAAATGTGTTAACTCTATCACTACTCCATTACACTTATTGCACATGGATCTTTTTGGTCCCACAAGTATAATGAGCATTGGAAGGAAATCATACTGCCTTGTGATCGTTGATGATTTTACAAGATTTACATGGGTATTCTTTTTAAGAAGTAAAGATGAAACTGCTGAAACTTTAAAATCTTTTATTCTTAAAATAGAAAATCAAATTGATCACAAGGTTAAGATTATTAGAAGTGATCAAGGGACTGAGTTTAAGAACTTCATTCTTGACTCATTCTGTGACTCAAAAGGGATTGCCAGACAATATAGTGCTCCCAGAACTCCTCAACAAAACGGTGTTGCTGAGAGGAGGAACAGGACACTTATTGAGGCTGCTCGGACCATGTTAGCTGATTCAAAGCTGCCTCTAACATTCTGGGCAGAGGCAGTCAGCACTGCATGCTATGTGCAGAACAGGGTTCTTGTAGTAAAGCCCCATGGAAAACTCCTTATGAGTTATGGAACAAGAGGCCACCGTTCATTGGCTTTCTAAGGTCCTTTGGCTGCAGGTGTACCATACTTAACACAAAGGACAACTTGGCAAAGTTTGCTGAGAAGTCGGATGATGCTATCTTTATTGGATACTCTTCTAGCTCCAAAGCTTATAGAGTATACAATATCAAGAATCAACAATTTGAGGAGTCATCCAACATAGTTGTTAATGAGCACACTCCTTGTGTTAGGTGGAATGGACCTGAGTATATATTTGATTTAGAATTGTTTCCAAACTATTCTAAACCATCTTGTGAGAATGTTTCAGCTGGAACAGGTGCTCAAACTGATGCAGGACAACTATATGAGCTTCCCAGACCTCTTCCAAATTCTCCAAGAGCTGAAAGGCAACAAGCTTCAACTATTCACAGATCTGACAGTGTAAATATCTCAAGAAATAGTGAAGCTTCAACAAGTGAATCACTTGATCAACCTCAAAGTTCTTC
Organism: Flaveria linearis; assembly: GCA_024085815.1. Classification (NCBI taxonomy): domain Eukaryota; kingdom Viridiplantae; phylum Streptophyta; class Magnoliopsida; order Asterales; family Asteraceae; genus Flaveria; species Flaveria linearis. The sequence continues at coordinate 79,048,305 of CM044008.1, read as the reverse complement.
AGGTGATCCATTACAACACCAGGTTGAGGGAGGTGGTATTCTGAAGGAACAGGCAACTGTTAATACTACTTCACAACCAACCATTGATGATGTTTCTCAATCATTCAATCAGTCCTCATTGAACGACTCTGAAACAGCAGTTGGACAGAGTGATCCAGTTCCTGATCAGAATATGTCTAACTTGGACTTATCTCTGCAACTGGAAGTGATTCCTCGTCTTAGGATTCACAACACTCATCCAACTGAGAACATCATAGGGGATGTCTCTGAGGGTGTGAGAACAAGAAGACAGACTCATCATGGGAATGTCTGCTTGTACTCATGCTTCTTGTCTCAGATGGAACCAAAGAAGGTAGAAGATGCCTTAAAAGATAGTAGTTGGGTTGAATCGATGCAGGAGGAGCTGCTTCAATTCAGAAGACAAAAGGTCTGGAATCTATGCCCACTACCATCTGGTCAAGTACCCATAGGCACTAAATGGGTATTCAGGAACAAGAAAGATGATAGAGGCTTGATTATCAAGAACAAGGCAAGACTAGTAGTTCAAGGATACACCCAGGAGGAAGGAATCGATTATACTGATGTCTTTGCACCTGTTGCAAGACTTGAGGCAGTTAGGATCTTCCTTGCTTATGCTGCATCCAAGAACTTCACAGTCTACCAACTTGATGTCAAGTGTACTTTTCTATATGGGGATATAGATAGGGAAATCTATGTGTGTCAACCTCTAGGATTTGAAGACCCACAGCACCCCAACTATGTGTGCAAACTGGATAAAGCTCTATATGGGCTGCACCAAGCACCTAGGCTGTGGTATGAGACCTTGTCTCAGTTTCTCCTGAAGAATGGATACACTAGAGGTACCATTGACAAGACTCTTTTCATCAGAAAGAGTGGAGAAGACATTTTGCTTGTACAAGTCTATGTTGATGACATCATATTTGGTTCTTCAAACGACCAAATGTGCAAGGACTTTGAAAGCATTATGAAGCAGAAGTTTGAGATGAGTTCCATGGGAAAAATGGACTTTTTCCTTGGGATCCAGGTGAAACAGATGAAGGAAGGGTTCTTCATAAGTCAATCTAAGTATGTCTCTGACATCTTAGAAAGATTTGAAATGAAGGACTGTAAACCAGCCAAGACACCCATACCCAGAAACCATAATCTTTGCCCTGACCTTGAGGGGGAGGATACTGATCAACATCAGTATAGAGCAATTATTGGTTCTCTGATGTATCTTACTGCAAGTAGACCAGATATCATGTTTGCCACATGCATTTGTGCAAGATATCAGGCTGCTCCAAAGGTGTCTCACCTAGCTGCTGCAAAGAGAATCCTCAGATACCTCAAAGGAGCACCTAAACTAGGTCTCTGGTATCCAAGAAATAGTGATTTCAATCTCTATGGATACTCTGACAGTGACTATGGTGGCTGCAACATTGACAAGAAATCAACATCAGGAGGATGTCAATTTCTTGGTGGAAGGATTATCTCATGGCAATGCAAGAAACAATCCTGTGTCTCTACATCAACTGCTGAAGCTGAATACATCGCTGCTGCTAGCTGCTGTGCTCAACTGCTATGGATTCAAAATCAGATGTTAGACTATGGGTTCAACTTCATGACTACTCCTATCCATATTGACAACAACAGTGCTATCTCCATTACTGAGAATCCAGTGAAGCACTCCAAGACAAAACACATTGATATCAGGTATCATTTCATTAGAGATATTCATGAGAAACAGCTGATAAAGTTAATCAAAGTTGACTCAAATGAACAATATGCTGATTTGTTCACAAAGGCATTTGATGAACAAAGATTTAAGTATCTCATATCAGCAATTGGGATGATAAACATTGAATAACTATCTCTTTTGAAAAACCTTTTTAAATGAGTAATGTCTTGTGTCAATACAATTTAAGCCCGGTTACAAAAGATCTTTTAATTACTCCAAGTGTAAATTCCTTCCGAAGAGGAATTAACTCTCGGAAGATATCCTTGAATATCTTCCGAAGCCAAATTCCTCAATGGAAATTTTCTTCTCGGAAGAGTTTGTGGTCTCGGAAGAAGCGATTGATTTTATATCAGATCTACTTCCGAAACTTATACAACTCTCCATTCGGAAAGACAACTTTACCTTAGGAAGCAATGCCTTGCTTCGGAAGATAAAGTTCCTTCAAAGGACAATCTTACCTTCGGAAACAATATCCTGCTTCGGAAGAGAAATTGCCTTCAGAAGAAAATTACCTTCGGAAATGTTTTACCTTCGGAAGTTAAGATTTTACTTGTAATGGATATCTTTTGGGCCCCACTCTGTAAAAAGTAAAAAATTTTGTACTTGATGGTCAGATTATTTAAAATTATCCTTGCCGCCAACATCATTCCTCCGCAGTAAACCACCATACCACCCACAGTAACCCCAAAACAGTTACCCTATCACCGCCTCTACCACTGTTCATCCCCTTTTAAATAATCTTGACTGATCAAATTCATCTTCTTTTACCACTTTACAGCCCTAACTACTCCCTTCACTGTAAAACCCTCAAATTCATCCAAATTTCAAGCTTACCTTTTCTTCAATGGCGCTAAACCCTCAGCACAACCAAGTCGCGTTACTTGATTCGTCAAGGGATGCCGACTTTACCCAAATCATCACCTTTCTCACCGAATCCACCTATCTCACTGCACTAACAGTTAACCCCACCGTATACTCCAACCATATGTCAGAATTTTGGAGCAATGGTGAAACTGCAGTACTGAATGGGGTTCGAGTCCTGAGAACCCGAGTTTGTGGCCAAGAGTTGGTCATCAATGAACAGATCATCAGGGAGCATCTCGAGCTTCACGATGATGGGGCTCCTACTGAGTTCCCCAAGGAAGACTTGGAAGGCACCTATATCCTCATGGGATATGGAGGCGATGTCAGCAGATCTACGGTATACAAGTTCAACTTCTCTTACCATTGGAAGTTCTTGCTGCACATCGTTCTACACTGCCTCTCCAACAAATCAGGGGGTTGGGATCAAATCCCATATGAACTAGGATGCCTAGTTCATGGGTTGGTGAGAGGCCTCAGATTCAACTACTCACGATTTGTGTTGAATAACCTAATCGCCAATCTGAGCAGAGATACATTCTTCATGTATCCCCGATTTCTTCAACATATAATCAACTGTGAGATGGAACCAAGCAAGCTTGTCTGCGCAGCTGCTCTTCCTGTTCCACATATGAGGCCTACCATCTTCAAAATCCTGAAGAAGATGTCCACCAACTTCACTGGACGGTACACTCCATTACCTCCAGCGATGACTGAGCGCATAGCTCCTGGTGACATCCCTGTTATCCCCACAGGTGATGAACCCACACCAGCAACATCCACCACAATACCAAAGCCTTCTTTACCCATCAAATCTACATATCAGAGACGCCCCAAATGAACCCTTGTTCAATCTACTCTGATTGAACAAGCTCCTCCTGTTCACACCGAAACGACTAGAGTGGAATCATGGGCTCCCACTCAGTCGGAGGTCACACCATCCTTCACATTTGACCTCAACGTGGGTTTTGAGCCTCCTCAGTCTCAAACCCCTGAGCCCGAACCTCAAGCCTTAAGCCCACAGGGTGAGTCTTCACATTCCCCTGTGAAGCCTTCTAGGGACAGCCCCACCAAAGGCTCAATGCCTGTAGACATTGATCTAAGTCCCGGGTCAGTAGGACTAACCACCCTCTCTTTCACTGACCTTTTACTCCGTACTGATGAAGAGATTACATCTCTCCATGGCCATGAAGTTGATCTACAACACCCTCTGAAAGATCAACAGAGCCAGGAGGGATCCCTTGTCTCTAGCCCCCATCAGCAGCCAGCTACTGAGGTGAGTCCCACTGATGTGGAGGGGACTCATGTAGACTCAGCTGCCACTACTCAGAGTTTCTCACTGAGCTCTCAGGACAGTGGTAACATCATTAGGACTGAGTCTACGGCAACTTTGCCCATTGACATCTCTGAAAGAGATGACTCTGAGCAAAGGAAACCAGGGTGCCAAGAAACCACATCTGGTGGTGAGAGTGAGCATACTAGGTATGTTATCTCATCTCCCCGTGATTCTTCTTATGAAGATGAGGGTAGTATGCAACTAACACTTCAGTACTTGCTTTCTAAGGTCTCCAACCTGGAATCACAGGTGAGGATCTTAGAATCAAGGACTGCCACTCAGCAACTTGAGATTAACTCTCTCAAGGCTCAACTAGCTGAGAAACAGACGGAGAGGTCTGTTAGGCATGTACCAATTCAGGTCTCAATGACTTCTTCCTCTAGCTCATCTAGCTCTCAAGATGATGCTACCAAAAAGGGGGAGAAAGTTCAGAGACAAACACCTATGGAACCACAGACCCAATTCATTTCCACCCAACTAATCATACTACCTGAGTCATCTCAATCCTTTCTGGAGATTGACTCAAGTATGCTTCAAGATCTCTACAGACTTTTCACAAAGTTTGTATTGAGATCATCCCTAGAACAGCCCAGCCCCGACACCACACTTGCTTACTTTGGGGCTGAGGAGCTTCAAAGACTGACTGCACCTTCTACCACTGTGGAAGAAGTTGGTCAACCTAAGGTCTTCATGGAACCTGAGATTAGCTTCGAAGGGGAAATGGGGACTGATGGCCCAGCAACTGAAACAGATGGGACAGAATTTGCAGCAGTCTCATCTTCCGAAGCTCAAGCTGAAGCTTCCGAAACCTATATGAAAGCCTCGGAAGAACAAGAAAAATCATCCGAAGCCGAAATAGAAGCTGCGGAAGGCTTGTTTCAGATGTCCGAGGAGCTGACCATCACAGATGTCATTGCTGACATAGCATCCGAGGTGGGCAGGGAGGACATTTCTGAAACTCCTCCAATCCAAGCACCAGCTGAACTTCTATCTCAATCACAACCCTCCATTCAAGAACCACCACAGTCAAGCACCATCAAAGACAAAGGCAAAAGAAAACTGACTGCGGAAGAGCTTCAGGAGGAGGAAAGGATTGAGAAGGCTAAAAAGAAAGGGAGGTTTCCAACTGAAAAGGTGCTAGCTGCCAGCTCTAAGGCAGCTGCAGCCAATCAGGAAGAAATCAACCTGAAGAGAAGAACAACACTCATTGACCAGCTCATCAGTCTTGGAGCTGTCAATGAGGAAATACTCCTGCTACCACTAGAGGAGTTGGTGACTTTGGAGAGGTCAACCAGGCTACAACAAGAAAGGGAAGCCAGGTTGGCCTTGGAGAAGGCAGAGGAAGAGCAGAGGGAGGCAGCCCTGAAGCTGAGAGAGGAGAGGATCAAATTCCTACTCTCAAGAGGCTTCAGTCTTCCTGAACTGTCTCCACATGACAATGACATGATCCTGCTGCTCCACAATAAAGAGCAGGATCAAATGGAGAAGGAAAGGAAGAAGGCTTCTAGGGAGAAGCTAAAGGTGAAGAGGAAGAGGGAGGAAGAGAAGGAGGTCACTGCCACCAAGAAGTCAACTGACAAAGCCTGGATGAAGGACTATCTCCGGGCACATGGCTTCTCTGGTAGGCAAGTGGGACCTATGTCCGAAAGGACACTCCAGCGGATAGTCAGTGAAATCAAAGCTGACATCCGTTTGGGGAAGAGAAGGGAGATGTACAGGAGGATACAGGGGACAGTCTCAACCTTAGCCACTCAACCACAGCCACAACCCTCTCCTAAACCAACTCCTTTTCCCATAAAAACCGAACCCACTGATGAAATCTTCACCCCTCAACCCACAACTATACCCAAACCTACCACATCACCTCAACCACCCAAACTACCCATCCTAAAACCCAAGACTCAACCCAAAACCACTAAACCTAAGCCTACCCAACAACAACCAAGACAGTCTCCTCAACCTCCTCAACATCTCTCCTTCGAGGAGATAAAGGAGTTGAAGACAAGGCTCATTAACTGTACTACTTTGAGCAGCATCTCCTGTGAGGGAGAGCTTATCAACATCACCTATGTTGATAATTCTTCAAGCTCCCTCACTCTAGGCAAATTTCTTGAATTGCCTAGAGACACATTGGGCCAGGCTGCAAGACTTCTTGGTCTCAACTCCGATACCCTCAATGCTGAGGAGAAGAGGGTAAGAAGAAGACTGGTGACTCTACTGGATACCAGGAAAGAGGACAGGATTTCTGGTCAATCTCCTGGACCTAGAAATGCTATAATCCAGTGGAGGTTCGATGAACCTTCTCACAACTTTGTTGTGGAAAGGGAGAATGGCGAAACCAACAGGCTTAATGCCACCTCTCTACTGCATCTCAGCAGATTTGATCTTGCTGAGCTTGCAGAGAAGCCATTCTCCAACCCCTCCAACTCTGAGACTGCTGCACACATCAGAAATCACATCAGCGGTCTCCACTTGGCTGAACGAAGTCGAAGAGCCAAGATTGAAGAAGAGTTGAAGCTGAAAAGAGTGGAAGACAAGGAAAGATCAACCACCAAAGGCACAGCCTTTCTACAGATGGTGGAAGATCCTGAATTGGAACCAATAGTTCGATGGGAATATGACTATACTTCCCATCAACTAACTCTTTTCAGAGGGCCACAACAGAGGGTACACATAATCCAAGGTGACAGGGTCGAGGTGCTGTCTACCAAAGATTTGTACAAGATTCTCAGCATCACAGCAGGAAAGAATGAAGACACTGATAAACATCTACTTTCCATGATGCTGAGAACTTTGAGAAGAAGAGAGAAGTGAAGTTTTGGTAGCATCAGCCTAGGGGGAGTTTGTTGGATCATGATAAGGCTGGTGCAACCAAATTCACTTCATAGTCACTTTTGGTACTACATCAAAGGGCTTCCGAAGTCAAGCAAGAGATCTTCCGAGAGTCTAAGGAACAATAGCTGAAAACAGCTTCCGAAGACAAAGTCTGATGAAGAGCTGAAGACAAAGTCTGAAAGCTTCCGAAGACAAAGTCTGATGAAAGAGCTGAAGACAAAGTCTGCTTCCGAAGACAAAGAAGACTCCAAGCTTCGGAAGAAGCAGTCTTCCGAAGTGTAAGTGCCTTCGGAAAGAAGTTATACTTCCGAAGCACTTTATCCTTCGGAAGACACTGCTATGTCCAGCAGATAAAAGTATGGTCCTTGTCAGTCCGCATGAGGACCTCTGACACAGCATGGGTTTTTCCTCGAAAGCCATATTGTTGACCATACTTTATTCTACTGCTCACCTTTTGATGATAGTACACGTTACCAACTTTAGTTGGCAGCATGGGTAAGTCAGGGACATGTCCTGACTACCCACTCTCAGGCAAAATGTCTGAAAGACCTCACCTAGAGTCTTGTAGTATAGATGTAAGGTTAGAGGTGTCCAGCTGGAATCAAAGTATTCCCGGCTGTAGGTAGTATTATATATCTTCTCCCTATAACTCTTTAGATAAGCGATTTTGAGTCTAAGTGTCTTGTAATCCTTTGAGTTGAGAAGCAATATATAAAAGTACCTTGAAAATTACTTGCTTGTTAATTTTCTTACTGCTTGTTACTTGTTATATTGTGATCAACTCTTCCTAAAGACTGCTTGCCGAGTGTTGATTCACGAGTGAGTTGAGAGAAAAACCACCCTAAATCGATCCTGCAATCTTCCAATCCATCCCTTGGTTGTTCTTTGAAGATGAGCTTGTTGAAGCTTGTGCAGCATGGTCTTCTTCCGAAGCTTCTTTCTTTTCGGAAAAAACCTTCACCACCTTTTCTTCCGAAGTAGTCTTCTTCTGAGATGGTTTCAAGGGAGCCTTCTTGTTCTTCCGAACCTTAGAAGGTTTGGCTTCCGAAACCATCTTCCCTTCGGAAGAAGTAGTTTCTTCCGAAAGCAACTTGGCTTCCGAGACCAACCTTCCCTTTTTCATCATTTGGACCTTTTGAAGTGGTCCAACTTAGAAACCTTCTCTGACTCCTTCTTTTCTAACATTATTTGCATAATGTGTCCTTGCTGGATTGTAGTAACAATCTTTAGCCATGTGGTTGTGCAGACCACACATTATGCATGCAATGTTAGTTTTCTGGGAACTTGCAGGTTGCTGTTTCTTAGGTTTCTTCTCTTCATCAGCAACTTTCCCTTTCAACTTCTGATCCTTCAGTAGGATAGGAGTGTTGGTATTACACTCCTTTCCTGAATCAGAAGTACCTACCACTTGAAATCTGGCAGAAATGAAGACACCCTTTTGCTTTAGGTCGATCTTAAGCTTGGACTCTGCAACCTTCTTGGCAGTCCTTCTAGCAGCTTTAGCTCTGCTTCTTCTTGCCTTGGTGGTTAGGATTTGGTCTTCACAGGTGGAGATGAGTATATCCTCCTGTTTCTCCCCTGTGGTGGCCACTATTTTTGCCTCATCCTTTAGTTCCAATGGAGAAGGGTCAGCAGTTGGAACCTCTTGCTCTTTAGTACCACATCTAGGTAGTCTAATAGACTCATAAGAGTGTGGTGGAGCTATTTCATTAGTTCCCAACCCTTCTTTTTTTTGATAAAACATTTTGGAATAAGAGGTTGATGCAAGAATAGTTTGGAAGCTTTGCTCAGCAATAGCTTGCTTCCTGGCCTGAGCCTCAGCTGTGACCAACTGGGCTTGAACCTCAGATAGTTTGGATATCAGATCTTTAATTTGATTCTTATAATTAGTCTTTTCATGTTTTAAAAGAGACACAGTTTTCTCTAACTCCTCAATTTTCTTTTGATAGTCAGATTCAGCTCTCTTAAAATCAGATTTTAGCACATTTAAAGACTCAACCTCAGATCCGATTTCCGAAATGTAATCCTTATAGAGTTTAACTTTAGCAATACAGGCAGCAGTACAAAGATGTTCATATACCTGATTATCATCTGTTCCGGCCATGAGTGCTTGACCAGGAGTCACATCCTGTACCATGAAGCTCCAGTCAACTTCTTGAGCCACAACAGCTGTTTCAGTTGACTTCTCTTCATGCTTTGAAGCAGTGGGATGTGTGGAGGCCTGTGGGGTTCCCGGGTTGTTCTTGTGAGCCTTGCATTCCCTAGCAAAGTGACCAAGTTGGTTGCAGTTGTAACACTTTGCTTTGCTTTTGTCAAACCCAAACCTACTGTTGACTGGGTTTTGAGGGAATTGCCTTCCAGTTCTCTTGATGAACTTCTTCGCTCGGTAAGTTAAAAGAGCCATCTGCTGGACAATATCCATATACTCCACATCATCTGGACTGAAGCACTCAAGATCATCAAAGCAGTATTGAAAATGACCAGAGTGTCCACTTCCAGAGACAAAGGCACAACTATCCTGAGAGGAGTTGTGTTGAACCTTTTGAGACTTTGGAGTCTCAGGTAGAGTAATATAAGGTCCGCTGTGTGAGTTGTCAGGGTAACACAGCAACTGATGTTGTGGTTCCATGATTTCCCTTTCAACCACATGAAGGGCTGAACTCAGTTGGTTATTGGAGTGACCAGAGGAGTTCTGCATGTTCATCTCCATCTGGAATGCACTTAGGATACCATACGACTCTGTCAGAGTAAGAGTCTTAAGGTCCGAAGTTCTCTTGATTACAACACAGTAATGTATCCATAGTTTAGGAAGGGAAGACATGAACTTCCTAACTATGTCTCTATTCTGAAGAGCTACTCCAATATCCTCCAGAGTATCTACTAGCTCAACATACTTGAAGTATTGTAGAGTCAAGGTCTCACCAGCCTTGAAAGTAAAGTTCTCAAACTGCTGCTTCAAGAGATCCTTCTTGTTCTCTTGGGTTTCCTTGGATCCTTCATACGTCAGCTTCAGTGCTTCCCATAAATCTTTAGTAGTTTTACACTTCTTGAAGCGTCTGTAGACGGAGTTGGGGAGGGCAGTTTGGAGAGAAGTCATAGCCCTTTGATCCAACTCTATTCTCTTCCTGTCTTCTTCTGAGTAATCATCAACATCTTTTGGAATGATGCGATTACCAGTGGCAGAAGTGGTGCTTGGTATGAAAGGACCATTGACATTGGAGTCCCACATCCTTGAATCTTGACACTTGATGAAGCCTTCCATTCTGGTACACCATGTGTCAAAGTCTTCAGGGGTGATCAGTGGGGACTTGGTCATGGTACCGGTTTCCATATCAGCCTTGGAGAGAGCAGCCATTTGAGTGAGTGGTTTGTAGTGAGGAGTGAAAAACAGGTTGATTTGGATGGTAAGATCTCACAATCAAGAGCCTAGAGCTCTGATACCAATTGCAGGATCGATTATAGGTGGTTTTTCTCTCAATTCACTGTGAACAACACTCAGCAAGTAGTCTATGAAGAGTTGATAACAATATAACAAGTAACAAGCAGTAAGAAAATTAACACAGGAAGTAAATTTTCAAGGTACTTTTATATATTGCTTCTCAACTCAAAGGATTACAAGACTCTTGGACTCTCAAAATCACTTCTAATGAGTTACAAGGAGAAGATATATATATAATACTACCTACCGGCGGATATACTTTGATACCAGCTGGACACCTCTAACCTTACATCTATACTACAAGATTCTAGGTGAGGTCTTTCAGACATTTTGCCTGAGAGTTGGTAGTCAGGACATGTCCCTGACTTACCTTTTGTCACCAACTAAAGTTGGTAACATGTACTATCATAAAAAGGTGAACAGTAGAATAAAGCATGGTCAACAACATGGCTCTTTAGGAAGATGCCATGCTGTATCAGAGGTCTACAGCGGACTGTCAGGGACCATACTTTTATCTGCTGGTCATCGCAATGTCTTCCGAAGAATAAAGTACTTCGGAAGAATAACTTCTTCCGAAGCCACTTTTACTTCGGAAGACTGCTTCTTCCAAGGCTTGGAGTCTTCTTTGTCTTCGGAAGCTCAGACTTTGTCTTCAGCTCTTTCATCAGACTTTGTCTTCGGAAGCTCAGACTTTGTCTTCAGCTCTTTCATCAGACTTTGTCTTCGGAAGCTCAGACTTTGTCTTCAACTCTTTCATCAGACTTTGTCTTCGGAAGATAGTCTTTAGCTGTTGGCTTCAACTGTTGTCTTCAGTTGTTGACTTCAGCCGTTGTCTTCAGTTGTTGACTTCAGCTGTTGTCTTCAGTTGTTGACTTCAGCTGTTGTCTTCAGACTCTCGGAAGATCTCTTGCTTTGCTTCGGAAGCCCTTCAATGTAGCACCAAAAATGACTATGAAGTGGTTTTCGTTGCATCAGCCTCATCATGATCCAACATTATGTAAGTCTTGCGACTGGACCAGTCTTATGTCCAGTCTTATGTTCAGTCGCACGAATATATCATTCGTATAATTCATTCACACAACTGTGATCAGTGTACTCCAAGTGATACGAATGAAAGGTGTTCCAGACCAAAAAAAAAAGAGTCTGGAACAGCTTCTTGCATGAATACTTCCCTAAATCATTTTTATCAGTCGGGAAGCCTTCTGAATAAGTTTGGTAAAATAAATTTTTTTCGGGAAAATTATCGGGTCGTTTTCGGTTCATCTTTGGGTCAATAGTGAAGATTTTCCTGGAGAGTCTATGCAAGAGTTGAGGATGAGCAAAGTACATTCACCCGGAGGTTCTTATGTCAAACAAGTTCGATGGATACCACATTATTCGTTGGACTTCCAGAATAGGTGAATGTTGTTAGAACACGAAAGAGAGAAGAGAAGATGTCAGCTGTCGGTGCTGATTTTGTGGGGTAGTCAGGAGCATCTGACTATTTATGGGCCAATCAAGTTATATTTATCCACACAGAGAGGATTCTCATTCTTAGGGGGAATCCATGTATAGAGAGATTGAAGACGTAATCAGAAAGTGATGATGTGAGTAGGTTTCTGATGATGAATCTACATGCATGCTGAGTTGTTTGAGATTGTCAGCTATGGATTGGAACCTTCAACCTCTTGCCCAATACACCGTATGAAGACGCCAGGAGAGCACAATGTTTATATATTGGGATATGCTGAACGTGAGGGGGAATTTCTATAGTTGTTAATGTTAATCAGGTTAGACTGTGTGAAGATTGAAGCAATGGAAAACTGTTCATGTCATTATCTGGAAAAATCAATCATATGGGGAATCTTACTGCTATGATGGTGTTCTGCGAAGTAAACGAATGCTATTGTGCCTAAATTCATTTTTAGGGATATGGTCGTAACCTGACAGATCGGCAACATTGGCTAATATGGTTGTTCGTTTAATTCTATTGGAAACCAGAGCAAAGATTGACTGAAGATTGTAAGAGGTGTTATCTACTATTCGTAAGCAACGTCCAAGGGGAATTTGTTGGAGCATATATTGTCATATATAGTGTGTTCGTCGCTTGATGAATAGTCTAGGCTTAATGTTATACACCTTGTAAACACATGAAACTGGGTTATTCGCAGGAGCATATGCGAATGAGACTCAGTCGTACGACTGAGCCATACTAATGGACCAGTCATGCGACTGAAAGATGCGATTGGGGCATTCGTAAGACTGAACCATAAGAATGGTCCAGTCGTACGATTGAACCATACGCATGGTCCAGTCGTACGATTGAACCATACGCATGGTCCAATCGCACAAATGGGCCCAGTCGCATCTAATATGGGCCGAAGCCTATATATAACAGTTTCATTGTGTAGAAACCTAAGGGTTTTGAGAGCGAGTCTGCCCAGAGCCCAGGCGCTACCGGATGAGAGGGGAGATCATGCTCGATCTCCCCTTGACAAGAGTCTTGATTCTTATGTTGTAACGAGCTTGTAATCGTTAGGTTTTATCAATGAAATCATTCGATTATTGTTCGTACTATTGTCTGTCTTTTGGTTGTTTATCCTTCCGTCAAGAACACTCTCGGATGTTTACCGATCCAGTGACTTCACACTGATGACGTATGACTTGTTCATCATGGGAACCAAGTACACTTAGCCAATCATATAAACTTGTAATTAAGTCGAGGTTTGATTGTAGTTATATGTGTTCTATAAACTTGCTTAACTCATAACCTGTGACATGAGTTGCTACTTGTAACCTTTGATATATTATGTATATGAAACCCTTGGAAACTCGCCAACTTTATAGTTGACCTTTCATTTTTAACATGTTTCAGGAAACGCGCAAGTGTGAGGTCATCTTTTGAAGTTTGCTTAAATCTAGGATTTGGACCTAGAATAATGGATAAAAAGCTTTGGATTATTTTTGTTTTATGTTTGACTTATTTCATGTTGAAACTTATGGTTGTATTCGCCTTTGGAACTTATAATAATAATATTTTCATTTAAAGATAGCGTTATGTGGTTGTGAACAATCTTAACCCTCACATCTCGACGATTCCGCCGTCAAGGTTGGGGTGTGACAAAATGTTTTTCATTAATGTTTGAATAATGATTACAATAATCAAACGATCAATGATACTGCTAATGCTATGGTTCTAATGCTATTTTGGTGCGTAAGTATTATTGTGATGGCGATTACGGCTGCTAGGGTTTGATCGATGTTTTCGATCCGTAGTAGTCATAGGCAATCGATGCCTTAAATTTGCACCTAAGCCTCGTATTTATAGGCTTAGGATTTTACTAATTTGGAAACAATAACTTCCTTATCGGGGTAAGGAAGTTACTCAGAGAATGTTCTGATATGACATTCTCTGACTAAAGTAGAAGTCATCCGTAGATGTTGACGTTTTACTTTAGAGTTAACTTCTATTGACTTGATGTACTTGTACATCGTAGGTCTTCTACAGGGACTTTGTTCTTCCACAAGAACTTTGTTCTTCCACAGGAACCTTGTTATTCCACAAGGAACTTTGTTCTTCCACAGGAGATTTCCTCTTCCGCAGGAGCACTTGTCTCCCGTAGTTGTTTTACTTGTTCATTCGCAGCAAGTCAGTCTTCCTCAGGAGATGTGTTAACTTGAAGGGTGATGTTGCAAAGCTTCCGCAAGTGTTCCACGGAGTACTTAATTTATTCCAGATGATCTATGGAGGAACATTTTGTTCATCCGTAGATGTTTCTAACACTTGCTCAATTTCTTGAAATTGACCAAGACTAATGATTTTCCTATAAATATACATATAAAGCAACACAAAATATATGGGTTAACCTATACACATATATTGCACACATAATGATAGAAAGATACAAGAATTATTAAAATGATTGATTCAAGAACTAAACCTATATAAAATTCTAGACCTAACAATACTCCCCCTTAGGTTTTGCTTCTTCTAATCAATGCCACAGGCTTTGTTGCTCTGTAACTCTTGAAACCATCTTCTTGTTGAAGTATGATACAGCCTCCTTTTGATTATCATACTTGTACTTGATCTCCATTCGGCTCATCTTATTTAGAGTATCAAACTTTATTGCTAGGATGTCTTCTTCAGTGTTCAAAGTTGCAACAACACTGTTGTTCTTGATAACTTCTAGCTCATCCTCTTCAGAGATTCTTAGCTCGGTAATAGAAGGGATTTCAGATCCCATAAGTTGGCCTGCCTCAAATTTTCTTCTTTTGTTGGCTGTGGCATTCAGCTTGTCTATTACTTGAATCATACGCACATAAAACATAAGTCCTTTTGTGCGTGTTCATTGTTGAGCTTTGGGAAGAATTTATCATACAGATAGGCTGTGTAGCTGGGATTCAAGAGCTTGATTTTTAGTGGATCAATAATCCTGATGCTCAATGCTTCCTTCCTATCTGCAGTCTGTTAAAGTACCAGCTCCTTTGATCTCTCAACATATCCACATTGTGTTATGGGATGTGAGAACTAGTTTTCCTCAAATCTCTTTATGGATGCGGTTCTTTTGTTTGAATGACCAACCCTGATCAAAAACTCATCTTCTATAGAGAGTGAGGACCTTGACTGAGGCCTTCTTTGCCTTTCTTTTCTTTTGATATGCTCCTCATCTTCTCTTTTATCTTTGTTGAGCACATCGTCCTTGAAGTCTGATAGCAGCTTTCCAATCATCCCTGAGAAATCTCTTCCTCTTGGATGTATTGGGTAGTTGGTGATCTGTAAGCTCTGTAGTTGTTTGATGTCAGCATCTGGGAGTGAGATGACTAAGGGAAAATATTGAATCATCCTAGACGGCCTTTTGATAATTGCACCATCCCAGTCAGCATCATATTTCAAAGCAATGATCTAGTATTCTTCAGCTGACATGAGAGTAGTGATAAGATCAAAGAGTTGGAATAGTGTGGACTTCTTCTTAGTTATCTCTCTCACCATAGTTCCAAGGGGCCATACTTTTCCTGGAATGACTACCCTAGGCTCTCTGTGTTAGGACCGTGTACGTACGGAGTACTAACTGATTCTAAGTTATACCAGATCAAATAGTGCGGAATCCTATTTGATTGGCGATCCAATCAGGGAAAACGTAATCCGGATCAAAACTAACGATTTGAAAACGTTAAGAATTGATTAGCAATGATCAGGAACGTTCTGTGAAGTTGGAATGGACGAACAGGGTGCTCTGGGTCGACTAGGGTTGTGAATATTCGAAGTGTTCCGTTTTCCACGAATTAAGTGGTATTTATAGGTTACAGATCTTATTCGTGCGACTGAGCCTTGCGACTGGCTCAGTCGTGCGATTGAGTAATACGATTGATTCATTCGTATGCTCGAGTCAGTCTTATGACTCAAATGGGCGATTGACTCAATCTCCTAGTTCAACCGTGCGATTGAACCATTCGCATGGTTCAGTCGTGCGACTGAATAAGATTCTTAGTCAAACACATTCTTGAACCTTTAATGATTCAGAGCTGTGTCTCACAACTGTAAACCTATATAACATGGTCATATTATGCGTGTAACAACTAATAATATAATTAGATACAACATTATATAATCAACAACCATATAAAGAAGAGATTCTCATTAGATTGATTGAACATGACATATGTATTACAAGATAGAAGTCTATTACATTTGAGCTCACTAGACTAGAACTGGGAACATGTGTACCAACAAACTCCCCCTTGGACCTAGTTCTATCTAGACCTTTACTTCTTTCTTGAACTCTTCAAACCTTCTTAATCTCTCTTCTTTGGAAACCCCCCCATGGATATTCAGCGCAAAGCATAGACGTATTATGTGCTGAAACTGTAGTGCTTGCACAATATCCTGCGTATCAAAAAACAGTGGCCACTTGTACAGCGTATACACATCAGACGCTGACAAGTTGATAAGCCACATGGGGTCGAACACCCTTATAGCTTCCATTGACCCGTCCTTTTCCAAAACAATGACTGCCTCACCCGAGCGCCAGTCATAGTACCACCACTTAAAGTGTGGGGGTAAAGTCCTGTGGCATCTCCCTCAGTGGAATTCTGGACATTGTGCGCGGAGGTCGCCACTTCAGGACTATCTTAGGCTGACCAGTGATGGGACTTACCTCAGACCTTCTGAGGTACCTCGTAGCCTGCTGAGGTTTGAAGTTTACCCATCTGGTCCTATATTCCTTCTTCAATGCAGCCTCAAACCAGCCAGACATCTTCTTCGGATCAGCATAAAGAAGCTTTAGTCGTGCCAACTGGTTGAGTTCAAAACCTGGGAGAGTCTTCAGATCATGAGGGAATCTAAAGTACTCGATTCCCCTCTCCCTCTTCACTGCATATACTCCGAGGTCATCAAAATGAGCCCAAGATATAATCTTCCCTGACACCTTCATATTCTTCTTTACTTTGTATAACTTGGTGTAGGTACTCTGAGTTGCTGTAGTACGTTGTGCTCGGACCTCTGCGAAGCAAGCCGCCCATTCTGCCTTTTGAATGTCAACTTCGGCGTCCGTGGCTTGAGCTTGGCTTGTTGAGGCTTCTGCTCCTTTTTCTTTATCATGGAGTTTATCCAGAATATCACTGTCAAGGTTGTTTACCAGATCAGGAAACACGTTTCCCTCTTGATCAGTGTATTCTGGATAATGCTGATCTGTGATGTCTTCAATTTCAATTTCTTCAACATCTTTAAGTTCGTCATCATCAGCATCATCAGAAACTGGAGCATCTTTAACAATTTCGTCTAGATTCAGACGAAACATGTCAGCCAGTTGCTCATCAGTGAGGTCGTGAATAATTTCTCCTTCTTCAGGAGTATAACTCACAGACCTTCTGACGATCCCCTGCAGATCAAGAATCATTGTTAGTTGAGACTTGACCTGTTGGAGGGGAGCCACATCATGTTCGTCTCTCTGAAAGTTAGGATCTGTTTGATTTAAACATGCAACACAATACTTGTTAGTAAATAATCAAACACAGTCATTAACATAAGATATAAACATTCATTAAATAAATGTAACATAATTTCAAATACAAAAGTCTGTTAAATACATAAACATGACTAACTAAACAGTACTTTTGTCTTGAATTTCCGGAGTTTCTTCAGTTGGAGCAGACGAAGAGGGTCCTTGATCATGTCGGTGTTTAGAACGCCTTTCGCCTGCAACATTATCGCTTTGATCTCCGGCAGTTTCTCCTCCTTCACCTTCATCATCTTCCTTCTTCTCATCACCATCATTACTTTCATCACTACCATCATCATCATCCTCATCATCCTCATCATCCTCATCATCATCGTCCTCATCCTCACCATCATCATCATCACCTTCCCCGATCCTGAGGTGCTCACTCTGAGTGCCTTTTAGCTTAAGCAGCAGAGTTTTGTGAGCCGCCTCTAGCTTTCCCATCCTCTCATCAGTCTCAGCCTCGTGTTGTAACAAGCCTGTGATCTGATCAGTCTGCGAAGTGATCACTTGGGCTTGTGAGGATGTCAACTCCCTCAATCTTTCAATCTCAGCTGCTTGTGATGAACTTTGCTCTTGCCACTGGAGGATCTGAGATGTCTTAGCCTTATCAGAGGCTAGCAGCTGGAGCACCATGCTGTTTAGAGCAGCAAGTTGCTCAACCACCGAAACAGGTGGTAGAACTGAGCTCGAAGGGGCAAATGAGGTTTGGGTTTAGTGAGTTGTGGTTGTAGTGGTGGCTGTGGTGTAGATAGGAGGAGATGGGATGGCTGTAGTGGAGGGTACAGTGGTGGTGGTGGGGGAAGATATGGAAGTATGAAATGGAGGTATAGTAGTGGTGGTGGTTTGGGGTGTTTGGGATGTGGTGGATGTGGTGGCAGTGGTGATTGGTGTAGAGATGGAGGTGGTGAATCTAAGCCTCTTGCCCTTCTTACCATGCGGTCTGGCCATGGTTTTCTTCCTCTTCCCCGTAGATACCGGGGCAGCAGTCTGTGTACTGGGTGCATCAGGGGAGTATGCGGGATCTAATTCTGTTTGTGTATCCCCCGATGTCCCAGTCTGCCCTCCAACAGTCCTCAACCCCTTTTCAGTGGCAACCACCTTGCTGCCTTGCCTTCGGGTCAAGCCCTCTACCTCACTCTCGTCCTCATCGTCATCAGCTGGACAGAAGTGAGGTACGAACCCAGCAGTAGTAGTGTCAGTGTGAGGAGGTGGCTGGCTTGTATGTATGGAAGTGCTCCTAGATGTAACCGGCCGAGCATCGCCATCATGGCTGTCATCTTCATCAGAATCATCTGATGGAATAGCAATCACCTCAGTATCAGATTCACTATCCTCATGACGCCACCTGCGTCTTCCTGGGGCTACATAATCAGCCCGGGCCAGATGCCCAATCAATCTCCTATTAGCAGGCTTCACTTGCTTGCCTCTATACACCTTCATCCTTCCCAAGGTGGTGTCATCCATGATCTCAAGAGGCACAGCATCGCTCTTGTCTTTTGGAAGGTCAGGCAGCTTTCTCATTGAAGATAAGCTGTAAGAATCTGGGGTACATACAAAACCCCTCCTTCCCCTTAGCTTCGAGATTCTCTATCAGGTATGTAAATATCATGTTGGAGAAGCTGAAAGGGTGGTTGAGGACCAATGCAACATACGCATTCTGAATTTGGTCCGATAAGTCATCGAAACCACCCCTCCGCGAAGCAATGCACTTCAGGATGACGTGCACCAAGTACTTGTACAGGGGACTCAAGTTGCTCTTGTTTAGCACACCTGAGTGATATCCCCACAGTACCCTATCCTCAAAAAGCATCCACGTACAGTAAGCGGGTGGATCTTGAGTGGGTGAGACTCATCATCATCAAATCCCAAGACTCTCCTGATGTCAGCAGCACGTATCTCAATCTCCCTACCGAAGATAGAACTTCGTATGCAGTAGGGCTCAACTGATCTGTCCACTGTAGCACCTTCCCAAAATGCCTGATGTACTGACTGATACGGTGTACAGGGTGTGGAAATAGCTCTGTAAATCCTAGATCGCCTCAAAAAGTCTATAATCCCTGAAAAATCTCCTCCATTCCTTGAGGTGGAATCCAAGTTAGCACAGATGTTGTGCTTTGGATTTATAGTCCACCTGTTAGCCATATTCCTGTAATCAATAGCAAACATACGTCATATACTTGAAAAACAGAGTTTGACTAATTTGGAAAACAGACTGATTCAATCGTGCGATTGAACTAACCGACTGGGTTCAGTCGGTTGGACATATATGCGACCGAACTTCAATTTGGTTGATCATGTATGCGATTAGGTTGACTTGTGAGACTGAACCTGCGATTGACTCGGTCGACCGAATGACCCATTCGCATGTTTCATTCGGTCGAATGGATGAATCGTCCCTTTCAATCGTGCGAATCAGATTCATTCTGGAGTCCAGTCATATGACACACTCAACCCATTCGTATTCTTCTTTCGTATGATTGAGTGAGTCGCCTCGTTCAATCGTGCGATTGAAGTTCATCAGGGAGACCAGTCGCATCGTAGAAAAACTGTTCCATTTCAAACTGAGATTTATCATTTTTACGAATTAGACATTAAGATCAGGCTTGTTAGACTCGCAATCATGTACTGAGACTGCTTAAATCATTTGTTTTAACATGTTAAGTGTTTAAGGCAGTCTATTGGTTGATTTGCTACGGTGCAACTTTTAGGGCAAATGCGGACTGATTTCATATCAGATTTGACGTTTTTGATTCATCTTTGTGTCGCATATTACCTGTGTAACAAATACAAACGGTCAGAATGCGTTTATTACAAGTATTAAAGATCAAACGAAAATCGGACAGAGTATCGGTGCGAATCGTGAATATTAGGGCGAATGAAGTCTGCGATCGACTAAGGGGGCTATTTATAGCCAGACTCAGTTCAATCGGCCGACTGGACTCATTCGCCTTTCTCATTCGGCCGAATCAAAATCAAGAGATACGATCGAGTCTAATCGCATGATTCATTCGTGCGATTGAATCTGGATCGTACGATTCGCTCAATCGACCAGTTTCATTCGATCAACTGACCTCCATTTGCACGTTTGACCTAATCGGTCACTTTCAATCGGCCGATTGGGCTCATTCGCATGGTCCAATCTTACGATTGAGTTCAATCGTATAGCCCATTCGTATAAGTATACTCATGATAAAGGAGTGCGACTGGGCTATACTTGTGCCATCTTAATTATTTCGTTTGCTGACACATAGTCTTCCTTAAACAGTTGATAAAACATTATTTGCATTTGATCATCTCAGACATGATCCATTTAAACACCCGATCACCTCAGACGTGATCCATTTATCCACCCGATCACCTCAGACGTGATCCTTTTAACCTTTCAGAAACAATCTGTTTAGATAAACATTAAGCTCATTTAGTGACATTTAGCAGATAACAGTATACACAGTCCGACATGACTCATTTTACTAAGAAATAAATAAAATTTAAACTACGAATGAAAAATGAACATCTTTTTGTGATTTTTGATAGGGCGGGTTTGTGTAGCCTATAAGCATTGACATTATATCAGGAACAGACTCATTTGGAATCAGACAAGCATATACACCATTACCTGGAACATTATGAGTTGATTTCATTTTTCATGATTACATATCACAGTTTGTTCTATCTAAGACTTCCAAGTACTAACTGGGAATCATGTTTGATATGATACGTAACACACTTTGATCATCAACTTTAGTCGGTGCTTTCAAAATGATTGTCAGTATACTTATCCACTTTAAATTCATACACAGACTTTTGACTTACATTGGTAATGTATTACGTTATATTATTTCAAACAACATTTGTGTATCCCACACTTATATGGTAATCAGCATTCCTTAAAGAACTTTCGAGCGGTCTTTAGGTATTTTTGCAAGAAGAGACTATTCTTAGATCTTTCAAAGAGAAGCCAATCCTCAGGTCAGTGCCATCGCACAGCAGAGAGGCGGCAAACAACAATGAAGTCTAGAATATATAGGTTATGCTTATCCTCAGGTCAGTGCCATCGCACAGCAGAGAGGCACACAACCTATCTCCTTGTTAGAGCATTTCATATTTTCTTTTGCACATAGCGCACCAACAACCTGAGTTATCAGCTTGATTACGTTAGTATTCATTTTTTCGTGCTTTTGCTCTTTTTGTGGTTATTTGCACACCTTTGGTGGCATTTATTTGCTCGTTATCCCTTATCGGAAGAACTGATTGTGTTAACCAGTGATAAGATGGGAACCCACAGTTGACTGAACCTTTTAGTTTAGATTAAGTTTACCAATGAAGTCTACTTGTCTAATATGTTGAATCTACTGACACATCATATGATGAACTAGCACCTCCCTAGATCAACTTTCTCCGTTAATTACAGTAACAATCAAACGTACTATCATTTTCCCATTTTGTTGACTTAGTCTTCTCTGATGTTTTACATTTTCAGTAAATTAATTAACATATTTGATTTCAAACTCATTTTGTTGTTCCAAATAACTCGATCCTGTGTACTATCATCTTCCATTTTGTCGAGTCACATTTCCTGTTTTGTTGTCTTTGCCTTTTCAACTTTACTCATTCCCCCATTTTTTTTTAAGTAAATGCATACTGAAATAAATCTCCCCCTAAAATTCTAAAACAAAAAATCTTTTGTGTTTTTGGATTTTATACGACATGGGAATTAAAAAATAAAATAAAAAATGAAGGAAAAAGAAAATAAACGAATAGACACGAGTCGGACTATGTATCTGCTTCTTCAGCAATCACATCACTTTTCTTTTTAACGCCGTAGACCTCTAGCAGATATAAAAATCTTGGTTTATCAAACGGTTTGGTGTAAAGGTCAGCGCGCTGAAAATCCGTGTTAATTTTAATCACATCAATTAATTGTTTTTCATAGCAATCGCGTATGAAATGATATTTAATCCCGATGTGTTTTGTTTTTGGGTGTTGAACATGATTTTTAGTGACGGCTATGGCAGCACAATTATCAACATAAATAGGAGTGTTAGAAAATTTCAAACCGTAGTCACGCATTTGCTGTTGAACCAGATGATCTGAGAGCAGCAACTCGCAGCAGCAACATATTCAGCTTCACAGGTTGATAGAGCAACCGAGGTCTGTTTTTTGCATTGCCACGTGACTAACCGTCTTCCAAAGAACTGACACCCTGCTGATGTGGACTTGAAATTCATCTTGCAGCCACCATAATCTGAATCGTTGTACGCAGTAAGCTCGAAGTCATCATCAGGAGGATACCACAATCCCAGGTTGGAGTACCCTTCAGATAACAAAAAATCCGTTTCACCCCAATCAAGTGATTCACTTTTGGCTTGGTTGATATCTAGAACATAAACATGTCGCATACATGATATCTGGACGCGAGGCAGTAAGATACATGAGAGATCCGATCATCCCGCGATACATAGTGGCATCCACCAAATCCCCATTCTCATCAGGAGCCACATCATGATTTGTGGCAAGAGGGGTACCGGCAGCAGACGCATTTTCCATGTCAAAACGACTTAGAATATCACCGACATACTTGGACTGATGTAAGAAAATGCCGGTTGGTGTTTGATCCACCTGTAATCCTAGGAAGAACTTCATTTCTCCCATTGCACTCATTTCAAACTCTGCCTTCATCACAGATTCGAACTCTTTGCACAAAGCTTCACTTCTAGATCCAAAGATGATGTCATCCACATAGATCTACACCATAAGCAAGTCACCATCCTTTTCTTTGATGAACAATGTATAGTCAATTACACCCCTGCGAAAACCATGCTTCAGCAGATGGGTGGAGAGCTTTTCATACCAAGCTCGAGGAGCCTGATGTAGCCCATACAGAGCCTTGTCTAATTTGTAGACTCTGTCCCGATGATAAGGATCTTCGAATCCTTCGGGTTGACTGACATATACTTCTTCACGGATTTCCCCATGCAAGAATGCACTCTTAACATCTAGTTGATAAACTTTGATCTTCATGTAAGAGGCGTAGGCTAGAAAGATACGTATAGCTTCCATTCTAGCTACGGGAGCAAAGACTTCATTGTAGTCGATTCCTTCGACTTGTCTGAAGCCTTGAACAACCAACCGTGCCTTGTTTCTGATAACAACACCCTGGTCATCCTTCTTGCACTTTAGTACCCATTTGGTACCAATTACCTTAACTCCTTTCGGCCTGTCAACTAGTGTCCAGACTCCAAGTTTCTTGAACTGGAGTAGCTCTTCTTGCATGGCATTGACCCAGGCCTCATCTTTCAGGGCGTCACAGACATATTTAGGCTCGATTTATGAAACAAAACATGAGAAAGCCCCGTCATTGACATAACCCTTCTCCATGACAGCAGCATAATCAGCAGAGTACAACTGATTTCTTGTCTACACACCGGATTGAATGTCCCCAATGATAGACGTGGGGGGATGATTCACACTGATTCTAGTCATTGGTGTGGTAGGAACCACAACCTCAGAATCCAGATTGGTGACTACTGGTTCAGTATCCGGATTTCCCACAGCTGGTTCAGCAGCTGATGACTCACTTTGTTGATTAGCTGTAGGCGCAGGATTAGAATCAGCTGCTTCTTCATTATCTGATGAATCATCACTCTCTTCATGAGCAGGAGTTGAGGAACTTGAGGCACCATCAGTAGGTGTGATGTTGCTTGAATCCAGATTTGGTGAGTTAAGAACATCATACATCATCTGGGTAGCAACCTCATCCTCTGAATCAAATTGTGGAAGATTGAAGGATTTGAAAAAGCCATCATAATCGAAGAATGATGATGGACCTTTTCCAGCAGGAGGGGTGATGTATCTCTGAACATCCACGTTGCACCACACCTCTACCTGACCTGTCGAGTTATTGTAAACTCGTTTGTCTGGGATGCTGTATCCTAAGAATATTCCTTGATCAGCTTTATCGCTGAACTTGCCATCCTGAGTCTTCTTCAGCAATGTACATGGAGCTCCAAATGGTTCCAGATACTCCAAATTTGGCTTTCTCTTCTGAAGTAGCTCATAACAAGTCTTGCTATGCCTTTTGACTACTAATACACGATTAAGCGTGTAGCAGGCATTTGCAACCGCCTCATTCCAGAACTGAACTGGGAGCTTTGAATCAGCTAACATGGTTCGCGCAGTCTCAATTAAGCTCCGATTCTTTCGTTCTGCAACTCCATTCATCTGTGGCGTGTATGCGGAAGTGAACTGATGAACAATTCCCATTTCCTTGCAGAAAGCATCCATCCACTGATTTTTGAACTCTGTGCCATTGTCAGAACGGATCTTCCTCACCTTCAGCTTGTAGAGTGACTCCAAAGTCGTGACGAGCACCTTGAATGATTCAAACGTTTTTGATTTAGCTTTCAGAAACATCACCCAGTGAATCTTGAGTAGTCATCTGTGACTACAAAGCAGTACCAGTCCCCTGCTATACTCTTTGTGTTGACTGGACCAAAGAGATCCATGTGTAGCAACTCCAGGGGCATCTCAATTGGTTGACGTGCTTGGTCTTGTGAGATTTCCTGGTCTGCTTTCCCTTCATGCATGAGACACAAAAATCAGGAAGTTGGAAGTTCTTGACTGTAACTCCTTCAACTAGGTTGTTGTGAACCAGATGGTTCATCTTCCTGTGATTGATGTGTCCCATCCTTCTGTGCCATGAGATGGATTCCTTCTCTGTCGCTTTTGATAGAAAACATTGAGCTGTAGACTCAGAGGTAGAAGCATTAGACATATCCAATACATATAAATCATTGTACCTGGATGCAGACATCAAAACCTGCTTCTCTGGAATCTCCATCTCCTTTTTCAGTATGTAACATTTTCGGTTGTCAAACATAACTTTGAAGCCCTTGTCACATATCTGAGACACTGAAAGTAAATTGTTTTCTAGTTGTTGAACAAAATTTACTTTATCAAACTTTACCTTCTCATTACCTACTTCGCCTTGAGCGGTAATGTATCCTCCTTTATTACCAGCAAATGAAACGTGTCCCCCTTTAATTTGTTTGACATTGAAAAGGAGAGACTTGTTTCCCATCATGTGCCTGGAAGCTCCGCTATCTACAATCCATGTATTTGTAGACGCACTATAGCGGACAACCTGCACATATGAGAAAATCATCAGTTAAGGAGGGGGACCAAAGCCTTGACTGGCTTGGGTTTCCCAGAGGAATCAAACATCATGAATTCAACCCACTGTCCTTTATCAGTGGGTGGAATCTCAACTTTCAGATTATCCTTGCTTTCAGACATACCAGCTGTCTTGGCTTTCCATAAACCATCCTTGTGAAAAGATTGTTTGTGGTAAACCTTAGACTGATTTACAATTTGAGCATATGGTTTAGATTCAGAAACAGGTTTTACCTCTGGCATCACGGACTTGTCAGAGACTTGTCTGTTTTGCCTTTGGCGAGATGGAGACGAAAACGACCTAGAAGGTGTTTTAGACCTAATAGGGGTTTTTGATCTAACTGGAGTCTTAGAACGCTGTTTTGAATCTATTTTGACTTTGTCGTGTAGCTCAATCTTAGTTCTTTGTGTCTGATAGCGAGGACAGTTAGTCGAAATATGACCACGCTGACCACAAGTATAGCAGGATCTCCATTCGTCAGAGCTAGGAGATCTCTTGTGGGGCGGTGAATAAATCTCAGGAATGGGCCTTTTGGTCTCAGTCTTTGGACATTTACCCTCTTTAACAAACTTAACTTGTTTAATGTTTTGATTAATTTGTCTTGGAGGTTGAATATTATCCCTTTTAACTGATTTAACTTGAGTGGTTTTAGATATCTTGGTTTGTGTTATATTTGATTTTGACTCCAAACCAAGAGATGTTTGAACATTTGCTTCCACCTGTTTCTCAGCATTTACCTTGCTTGATGCTAAGGTTTTCTGATCATCATCCTGAGAAGCAGGCTTAACTGCTGTGTCCGGATCACTAACCAGAGGAGTTGTCACCACATGATCCTTAATTGGGTTGTTATTAATTGGACGTTGTTTTGTGTTCAAAAGGATCTCATGTGGTGGTGGAACTACCTTGTAACCCAATCCCTCCCCATTGTTGCGTTCTTTAACCAAGTTTTTCAAAATGTGCGAAGAACTCGCTAAACTATGTAGTTTTCGTGTCAAAGACTCATTTTCTACTTGTAAAACAGCTTTGTCCTTTTTAGTCTCCTCAATGGTCTTTAAGTAGTATTTAATGTCATTTTCTTGGTTAAAGACAACAACTTCAGTTTCCTTTAGTTGCTTCTGCAATGCATCTAACTTCTCCTTATAACTGCTCTCATTTTGTTTTAAGACACGATTAGCTTCTGAGCACAGTTTTAAGTCATTTACTAAGTTATCGTTGTGTTCTAACAACCTAGCAAATTTTAGATCAATGCTTTCCCTAAATTTATCACATTCAACACAAGCATGTTTATCAAATAATTCATCTTTAGATTGTACCTGTGTAGATGTTGACGTGCCAGCCATGAAAGCATTCTGAGACGTAGATTGAGTTTCAGATTTGAATTCAACTCATTCTGGACAATTTCATCAATAGCATCAAACGTCTCTTCTAAATCAGCAGTATTAACCTCAGCTGAGCTTTCCCCTTTACTTGCTGAGTCTTCGTTCAAGTCCTCCACAGACGCTATGTTAGCTTCATCAGACTCAAATCGAAAGGACCAGTCTTGTCCTTCATCTCCTTGTGCTACCATAGCTGTAGAATCACTCCCCGTGGACGATGGTTTCTTGTCTTTATCTTGCCTATTGAACGAGGAAAATGGATTCCCGTTCCCAGTCTTCTTAGGCTTCGAACACTCTCTTTTAAAGTGGCCCTTTTCTCCACAATTGAAGCACGTGACTTTAGACTTGTCAAAACCAAAGGTTGTATCTTTAGTAGCCACGAGATTTTGCCCTGTTTTCTTCACAAATTTCTTGGCTCTTCGGACAGCACTTGCAAGAGCCCACATAATATCCATTCTTTCCAGCTCATTCTCATCTACTTGCTCATAATCTTCATCAGCAAGGTGGCAATTTCCAATCTTGCCCGCCACCAAACCATCATAAGAATGCACAACAGCAGCAAGTAAATCCATGTGCTCTTTAGCAACCTCCACCGTTACTTTTCCCAGATTATCTGTCATCAACTTTGCAGACTGAGTAACAGTGGGATTTTGAATAACTCCAGATGCACCATGAGACTCATTTGCAGATGATGAGCCTTGTTCAGCAGTTGGGGATGCATTGGACACGAAGGCTGTTTGCAGAGGTGCACCAGATGACTTTGCAGCAGGGGTGGAATTAGGAGTGACATTGTAGAGTGAGGGATCTTGAGCATAAGAACCCTTCTTTGCCTTGTACTTGTGGCGTACTTCTTCCTCTTTCAGTTTTAGAATAAAGTCATTTATATCCATGGTTTCTAAAACTGAGTTAAATCGCAGAGTGGAAATGAATGAATCCCACTTTTCAGGTAGACCATCTGCCAAGCTTGAAACTTTGTCTTCCATTGACGTCTTAATACCATGAGTGTGAAGTTCACTCATCAGATGATAGAAACGATCGATGATTTCATCCAAGCTTTCATTCCCAATTGCTGAAAAGTTATCAAACTCCTTCTTCAACGCTTTACCTTTCAGTGCCTTTAAATTAGCATTCCCATCATACCTCTTCTTAAGAACTTCCATCAGTTTTTTACTTTGCTTGTGCTCTGAGTATTGGTGAAAAATGGGCTTGGGAATGGACTGAGTCAAAATAGCATAGGCCTTCTTCTCTGCATTGTAGCAACCTTCTGTGTATCGGAGAGTCCACTCAAAGTCAAGGGAACACCATCAGCCCCCACGGGTATTTTATAACCAACCTCAATAGAGTTCCATAAGTTAGTATCCACCCCATTAAGATAAATTTCAAAACGTTGTCTCCATTATGGAAAGTCCTCTATAGTCAATAGTTTAGGTGGCTTGTTATGGTTCCCTATCTCATTCTCCAGTAACAACAAGTTCTGTATCCTCGAATCCTTTCCAGCTGACATGGCATAATTTTCTGAGTCCATTCTTTTATTAATTTAACTTGTGAATTAAACTGCTAATGCGATTGGGCTGTGCGACTGGGATGCGACTGACACTAGCTGTATGCGATTGGACTCAAACGGACGATTGACCAGGCGACTGAGATACTTAGGCGACTGAACAGACCGAACGACTCAGCTGGGCGACTGGAGTTGGCGATTGACTCAATCGGGCGATTGGCTGAACGACTGACTCAATCGGGTGAATGGACTGGCGACTGACTCAAACGTGCGAAAGACCTGGGTGAATGGGTTCAGTCGTACGATTGAGATAATCGTGCGACTGGGTTGGCTGTAAACACGATTTTTGAACACTTTGACCTAGAACGCAAGTATTTGCACCCTAGACGGCTGAAACTCGAAAAATACTGATTTTTCAGAACACCCACACGTAAAGACTCGATTTTTAGCAAAAAGATTGGATCTTTTCGCGTAAAAACATAGACTTTTTCACAAAAACGATTGAATCAACGAAGAATCAAGAGCCAAAGCTCTGATACCACTTGTTAGGACCGTGTACGTACGGAGTACTAACTGATTCTAAGTTATACCAGATCAAATAGTGCGGAATCCTATTTGATTGGCGATCCAATCAGGGAAAACGTAATCCGGATCAAAACTAACGATTTGAAAACGTTAAGAATTGATTAGCAATGATCAGGAACGTTCTGTGAAGTTGGAATGGACGAACAGGGTGCTCTGGGTCGACTAGGGTTCTGAATATTCGAAGTGTTCCGTTTTTCCACGAATTAAGTGGTATTTATAGGTTACAGATCTCATTCGTGCGACTGAGCCTTGTGACTGGCTCAGTCGTGCGATTGAGTAATACGATTGATTCATTCGTATGCTCGAGTCAGTCTTATGACTCAAATGGGCGATTGACTCAATCTCCTAGTTCAACTGTGCGATTGAACCATTCGCATGGTTCAGTCGTGCGACTGAATAAGATTCTTAGTCAAACACATTCTTGAACATTTAATGATTCAGAGCTGTGTCTCACAACTGTAAACCTATATAACATGGTCATATTATGCGTGTAACAACTAATAATATAATTAGATACAACATTATATAATCAACAACCATATAAAGAAGAGATTCTCATTAGATTGATTGAACATGACATATGTATTACAAGATAGAAGTCTATTACATTTGAGCTCACTAGACTAGAACTGGGAACATGTGTACCAACAAACTCCCCCTTCGACCTAGTTCTATCTAGACCTTTACTTCTTTCTTGAACTCTTCAAACCTTCTTAATCTCTCTTCTTTGGAAACCCCCCCATGGATATTCAGCGCAAAGCATAGACGTATTATGTGCTAAAACTGTAGTGCTTGCACAATATCCTGTGTATCAAAAAACAGTGGCCACTTGTACAGCGTATACACATCAGACGCTGACAAGTTGATAAGCCACATGGGGTCGAACACCCTTATAGCTTCCATTGACCCGTCCTTTTCCAAAACAATGACTGCCTCACCCGAGCGCCAGTCATAGTACCACCACTTAAAGTGTGGGGTAAAGTCCTGTGGCATCTCCCTCAGTGGAATTCTGGACATTGTGCGCGGAGGTCGCCACTTCAGGACTATCTTAGGCTGACCAGTGATGGGACTTACCTCAGACCTTCTGAGGTACCTCGTAGCCTGCTGAGGTTTGAAGTTTACCCATCTGGTCCTATATTCCTTCTTCAATGCAGCCTCAAACCAGCCAGACATCTTCTTCGGATCAGCATAAAGAAGCTTTAGTCGTGCCAACTGGTTGAGTTCAAAACCTGGGAGAGTCTTCAGATCATGAGGGAATCTAAAGTACTCGATTACCCTCTCCCTCTTCACTGCATATACTCCGAGGTCATCAAAATGAGCCCAAGCTATAATCTTCCCTGACACCTTCATATTCTTCTTTACTTTGTATAACTTGGTGTAGGTACTCTGAGTTGCTGTAGTACGTTGTGCTCGGACCTCTGCGAAGCAAGCCGCCCATTCTGCCTTTCGAATGTCAACTTCGGCGTCCGTGGCTTGAGCTTGGCTTGTTGAGGCTTCCGCTCCTTTTTCTTTATCATGGAGTTTATCCAGAATATCACTGTCAAGGTTGTTCACCAAATCAGGAAACACGTTTCCCTCTTGATCAGTGTATTCTGGATAATGCTGATCTGTGATGTCTTCAATTTCAATTTCTTCAACATCTTTAAGTTCGTCATCATCAGCATCATCAAAAACTGGAGCATCTTTAACAATTTCGTCTAGATTCAGACGAAACATGTCAGCCAGTTGCTCATCAGTGAGGTCGTGAATAATTTCTCCTTCTTCAGGAGTATAACTCACAGACCTTCTGACGATCCCCGGCAGATCAAGAATCATTGTTAGTTGAGACTTGACCTGTTGGAGGGGAGCCACATCATGTTCGTCTCTCTGAAAGTTAGGATTTGTTTGATTTAAACATGCAACACAATACTTGTTAGTAAATAATCAAACACAGTCATTAACATAAGATATAAACATTCATTAAATAAATGTAACATAATTTCAAATACAAAAGTCTGTTAAATACATAAACATGACTAACTAAACAGTACTCTTGTCTTGAATTTCCGGAGTTTCTTCAGTTGGAGCAGGCGAAGAGGGTCCTTGATCATGTCGGTGTTTAGAACGCCTTTCGCCTGCAACATTATCGCTTTGATCTCCGGCAGTTTCTCCTCCTTCACCTTCATCATCTTCCTTCTTCTCATCACCATCATTACTTTCATCACTACCATCATCATCATCCTCATCATCCTCATCATCATCGTCCTCATCCTCACCATCATCATCATCACCTTCCCCGATCCTGAGGTGCTCACTCTGAGTGCCTTTTAGCTTAAGCAGCAGAGTTTTGTGAGCCGCCTCTAGCTTTCCCATCCTCTCATCAGTCTCAGCCTCGTGTTGTAACAAGCCTGTGATCTGATCAGTCTGCGAAGTGATCACTTGGGCTTGTGAGGATGTCAACTCCCTCAATCTTTCAATCTCAGCTGCTTGTGATGAACTTTGCTCTTGCAGCTGGAGGATCTGAGCTGTCTTACCCTTATCAGAGGCTAGCAGCTGGAGCACCATGCTGTTTAGAGCAGCAAGTTGCTCAACCACCGAAACAGGTGGTAGAACTGAGCTCGAAGGGGCAAATGAGGTTTAGGTTTGGTGAGTTGTGGTTGTAGTGGTGGCTGTGGTGTAGATGGGAGGAGATGGGATGGCTGTAGTGGAGGGTACAGTGGTGGTGGTGGGGGAAGATATGGAAGTATGAAATGGAGGTATAGTAGTGGTGGTGGTTTGGGGTGTTTGGGATGTGGTGGATGTGGTGGCAGTGGTGATTGGTGTAGAGATGGAGGTGGTGAATCTAAGCCTCTTGCCCTTCTTACTATGCGGTCTGGCCATGGTCTTCTTCCTCTTCCCCGTAGATACCGGGGCAGCAGTCTGTGTACTGGGTGCATGAGGGGAGTATGCGGGATCTAATTCTGTTTGTGTATCCCCCGATGTCCCAGTCTGCCCTCCAATAGTCCTCAACCCCTTTTCAGTGGCAACCACCTTGCTACCTTGCCTTCGGGTCAAGCCCTCTTCCTCACTCTCGTCCTCATCGTCATCAGGTGGACAGAAGTGAGGTACGAACCCAGCACTATTAGTGTCAGTGTGAGGAGGTGGCTGGGTTGTATGTGTGGAAGTGCTCCCAGATGTAACCGGCCGAGCATCGCCATCATGGCTGTCATCATCATCAGAATCATCTGATGGAATAGCAATCACCTCAGTATCAGATTCACTATCCTCATGACGCCACCTGCGTCTTCCTGGGGCTACATAATCAGCCCGGGCCAGATGCCCAATCAATCTCTTATTAGCAGGCTTCACTTGCTTGCCTCTATACACCTTCATCCTTCCCAAGGTGGTGTCATCCATGATCTCAAGAGGCACAGCATCGCTCTTGTCTTTTGGAAGGTCAGGCAGCTTCTCATTGAAGATAAGCTGTAAGAATCTGGGGTACATACAAAACCCCTCCTTCCCCTTAGCTTCGAGATTCTCTATCAGGTATGTAAATATCATGTTGGAGAAGCTGAAAGGGTGGTTGAGGACCAATGCAACATACGCATTCTGAATTTGGTCCGATAAGTCATCGAAACCACCCCTCCGCGAAGCAATGCACTTCAGGATGACGTGTGCCAAGTACTTGTACGGGGGACTCAAGTTGCTCTTGTTTAGCACACCTGAAGTGATATCCCCACAGTACCCTATCCTCAAAAAGCATCCACGTACAGTAAGCGGGTGGATCTTGAGTGGGTGAGACTCATCATCATCAAATCCCAAGACTCTCCTGATGTCAGCAGCACGTATCTCAATCTCCCTACCGAAGATAGAACTTCGTATGCAGTAGGGCTCAACTGATCTGTCCACTGTAGCACCTTCCCAAAATGCCTGATGTACTGACTGATACGGTGTACAGGGTGTGGAAATAGCTCTGTAAATCCTAGATCGCCTCAAAAAGTCTATAATCCCTGAAAAATCTCCTCCATTCCTTGAGGTGAAATCCAAGTTAGCACAGATGTTGTGCTTTGGATTTATAGTCCACCTATTAGCCATATTCCTGTAATCAATAGCAAACATACGTCATATACTTGAAAAACAGAGTTTGACTAATTTGGAAAACAGACTGATTCAATCGTGCGATTGAACTAACCGAATGGGTTCAGTCGGTTGGACATATATGCGACCGAACTTCAATTTGGTTGATCATGTATGCGATTAGGTTGACTTGTGAGACTGAACCTGCGATTGACTCGGTCGACCGAATGACCCATTCGCATGTTTCATTCGGTCGAATGGATGAATCGTCCCTTTCAATCGTGCGAATCAGATTCATTCTGGAGTCCAGTCATATGACACACTCAACCCATTCGTATTCTTCTTTCGTATGATTGAGTGAGTCGCCTCGTTCAATCGTGCGATTGAAGTTCATCAGGGAGACCAGTCGCATCGTAGAAAAACTGTTCCATTTCAAACTGAGATTTATCATTTTTACGAATTAGACATTAAGATCAGGCTTGTTAGACTCGCAATCATGTACTGAGACTGCTTAAATCATTTGTTTTAACATGTTAAGTGTTTAAGGCAGTCTATTGGTTGATTTGCTACGGTGCAACTTTTAGGGCAAATGCGGACTGATTTCATATCAGATTTGACGTTTTTGATTCATCTTTGTGTCGCATATTACCTGTGTAACAAATACAAACGGTCAGAATGCGTTTATTACAAGTATTAAAGATCAAACAAAAATCGGACAGAGTATCGGTGCGAATCGTGAATATTAGGGCGAATGAAGTCTGCGATCGACTAAGGGGGCTATTTATAGCCAGACTCAGTTCAATCGGCCGACTGGACTCATTCGCCTTTCTCATTCGGCCGAATCAAAATCAAGAGATACGATCGAGTCTAATCGCATGATTGATTCGTGCGATTGAATCTGGATCGTACGATTCGCTCAATCGACCAGTTTCATTCGATCAACTGACCTCCATTCGCACGTTTGACCTAATCGGTCACTTTCAATCGGCCGATTGGGCTCATTCGCCCGATTGGGCTCATTCGCATGGTCCAATCTTACGATTGAGTTCAATCGTATAGCCCATTCGTATAAGTATACTCATGATAAAGGAGTGCGACTGGGCTATACTTGTGCCATCTTAATTATTTCGTTTGCTGACACATAGTCTTCCTTAAACAGTTGATAAAACATTATTTGCATTTGATCATCTCAGACATGATCCATTTAAACACCCGATCACCTCAGACGTGATCCATTTATCCACCCGATCACCTCAGACGTGATCCTTTTAACCTTTCAGAAACAATCTGTTTAGATAAACATTAAGCTCATTTAGTGACATTTAGCAGATAACAGTATACACAGTCCGACATGACTCATTTTACTAAGAAATAAATAAAATTTAAACTACGAATGAAAAATGAACATCTTTTTGTGATTTTTGTTAGGGCAGGTTTGTGTAGCCTATAAGCATTGACATTATATCAGGAACAGACTCATTTGGAATCAGACAAGCATATACACCATTACCTGGAACATTATGAGTTGATTTCAATTTTCATGATTACATATCACAGTTTGTTCTGATCTAAGACTTCCAAGTACTAACTGGGAATCATGTTTGATATGATACGTAACACACTTTGATCATCAACTTTAGTCGGTGCTTTCAAAACGATTATCAGTATACTTGTCCACTTTAAATTCATACACTGACTTTTGGCTTACATTGGTAATGTATTACGTTATATTATTTCAAACAACATTTGTGTATCCCACACTTATATGGTAATCAGCATTCCTTAAAGAACTTTCGAGCGGTCTTTAGGTATTTTTGCAAGAAGAGACTATTCTTAGATCTTTCAAAGAGAAGCCAATCCTCAGGTCAGTGCCATCGCACAGCAGAGAGGCGGCAAACAACAATGAAGTCTAGAATATATAGGTTATGCTTATCCTCAGGTCAGTGCCATCGCACAGCAGAGAGGCACACAACCTATCTCCTTGTTAGAGCATTTCATATTTTCTTTTGCACATAGCGCACCAACAACCTAAGTTATCAGCTTGATTACGCTAGTATTCATTTTTTCGTGCTTTTGCTCTTTTTGTGGTCATTTGCACACATTTGGTGGCATTTATTTGCTCGTTATCCCTTATCGGAAGAACTGATTGTGTTAACCAGTGATAAGATGGGAACCCACAGTTGATTGAACCTTTTAGTTTAGATTAAGTTTACCAATGAAGTCTACTTGTCTACTATGTTGAATCTACTGACACATCATATGATGAACTAGCACCTCCCTAGATCAACTTTCTCCGTGTAATTACAGTAACAATCAAACGTACTATCATTTTCCCATTTTGTTAGACTTAGTCTTCTCTGATGTTTTACATTTTCAGTAAATTAATTAACATATTTGATTTCAAACTCATTTTGCTGTTCCAAATAACTCGATGCCTGTGTACTATCATCTTCCATTTTGTCGAGTCACATTTCCTGTTTTGTTGTCTTTGCCTTTTCAGCTTTACTCAAATTCCCCCATTTTTTTTAAGTAAATGCATACTGAAATAAATCTCCCCCTAAAATTCTAAAACAAAAAATCTTTTTGTGTTTTTGGATTTTATACAACATGGGAATTAAAAAATAAAATAAAAAATGAAGGAAAAAGAAAATAAACGAATAGACACGAGTCGGACTATGTATCTGCTTCTTCAGCAATCACATCACGTTTCTTTTTAACGCCATTGACCTCTAGCAGATATAAAAATCTTGGTTTATCAAACGGTTTGGTGTAAAGGTCAGCACGCTGAAAATCCGTGTTAATTTTAATCACATCAATTAATTGTTTTTCATAGCAATCGCGTATGAAATGATATTTAATCCCGATGTGTTTTGTTTTTGGGTGTTGAACAGGATTTTTAGTGACGGCTATGGCAGCAGAATTATCAACATAAATAGGAGTGTTAGAAAATTTCAAACCGTAGTCACGCATTTGCTGTTGAATCCAGATGATCTGAGAGCAGCAACTTGCAGCAGCAACATATTCAGCTTCACAGGTTGATAGAGCAACCGAGGTCTGTTTTTTGCATTGCCACGTGACTAACTGTCTTCCAAAGAACTGACACCCTGCTGATGTGGACTTGAAATTCATCTTGCAGCCACCATAATCTGAATCGCTGTACGCAGTAAGCTCGAAGTCATCATCATGAGGATACCACAATCCCAGTGTTGGAGTACCCTTCAGATAACGAAAAATCCTTTTCACCCCAATCAAGTGATTCACTTTTGGCTTCGCTTTATATCTAGAACATAAACATGTGGCATACATGATATCTGGACGTGAGGCAGTAAGATACATGAGATATCCGATCATCCCGCGATACATAGTGGCATCCACCAAATCCCCATTCTCATCAGGAGCCACATCATGATTTGTAGCAAGAGGGGTACCGGCAGCAGACGCATTTTCCATGTCAAAACGACTTAGAATATCGCCGACATACTTGGACTGATGTAAGAAAATGCCGGTTGGTGTTTGATCCACCTGTAATCCTAGGAAGAACTTCATTTCTCCCATTGCACTCATTTCAAACTCTGCCTTCATCACAGATTCGAACTCTTTGCACAAAGCTTCATTTCTAGATCCAAAGATGATGTCATCCACATAGATCTGCACCATAAGCAAGTCACCATCCTTTTCTTTGATGAACAATGTACAGTCAATTACACCCCTGCGAAAACCATGTTTCAGCAGATGGGTGGAGAGCTTTTCATACCAAGCTCGAGGAGCCTGATGTAGCCCATACAGAGCCTTGTCTAGTTTGTAGACTCTGTCCCGATGATAAGGATCTTCGAATCCTTCGGGTTGACTGACATATACTTCTTCACGGATTTTCTCATGCAAGAATGCACTCTTAACATCTAGTTGATAAACTTTGATCTTCATGTAAGAGGCGTAGGCTAGAAAGATACGTATAGCTTCCATTCTAGCTACGGGAGCAAAGACTTCATTGTAGTCGATTCCTTCGACTTGTCTGAAGCCTTGAACAACCAACCGTGCCTTGTTTCTGATAACAACACCCTGGTCATCCTTCTTGCACTTTAGTACCCATTTGGTACCAATTAACTTAACTCCTTTCGGCCTGTCAACTAGTGTCCAGACTCCAAGTTTCTTGAACTAGAGTAGCTCTTCTTGCATGGCATTGACCCAGACCTCATCTTTCAGGGCGTCAAAGACATATTTAGGCTCGATTTGTGAAAGAAAACATGAGAAAGCCCCTTCATTGACATAACCCTTCTCCATGACAGCAGCATAATCAGCAGAGTACAGCTGATTTCTTGTCTGCACACCGGATTGAATGTCCCCAATGATAGACGTGGGGGGATGATTCACACTGATTCTAGTCATTGGTGTGGTAGGAACCATAACCTCAGAATCCAGATTGGTGACTACTGGTTCAGTATCCGGATTTCCCACAGCTGGTTCAGTAGCTGATGACTCACTTTGTTGATTAGCTGTAGGCGCAGGATTAGAATCAGCTGCTTCTTCATCATCTGATGAATCATCACTCTCTTCATGAGCAGGAGTTGAGGAACTTGAGGCACCATCAGTAGGTATGATGTTGCTTGAATCTAGATTAGGTGAGTTAAGAACATCATACATGATCTGGGTGGCAACCTCATCCTCTGAATCAAATTGTGGAAGATTGAAGGATTTGAAAAAGCCATCATAATCGAAGAATGATGATGGACCTTTTCCAGCAGGAGGGGTGATGTATCTCTGAACCTTCTCCATGCCCTTGTGCATATCTTTGCTCTCTATAATGATGGGCTCTAAAGGAGTTGTTGCATGAGCATGGCTTGGATTTAGAGCTTCAGTTCTAAATCTAACTCTAGTTTGCAGCTCAATCTTCATCACATATTCCATCATTTGTCTCAATTCTTTTATAGATCTGTCTTTTAGCTCATATAACTCGTGGTTGTGATTTTGCAACCAGCAAATAATGTTGTTTCTGTTTAGCTTCTTGGTGTCATAGTGACCCAATTCTTTCTTTAGTTTTTTTGTTTCTTGGAATTTGATGAAGGTATCATAGTTGCAATCTAGAATCATTAGCCTAGCCACTGTGAAACCCTTGATGGCTTGCTTCATCTGATCTGAGTTCATCCTTTTTACCAAGTCATAAGGAAACCCTTTATTAATGTGACCCCTTGTATTTTTTGTAAACGTTATGAAACCTCGTTATCTCTTGTAAGGGTTTTGTTATGAATGCAAATACGAGGGCGTATAGGTAATTTCTTGAAATCGTAATAGTTTAATTAATGATAGCCAAAACAATAATAATATTATTATAAATGATAAAATTAATGATAATAATAATAATATAATAGTAAAAATAATAATAAGCATAAAAGAAAATATTAATATTAATAACGGTAACAAAGAATACTAATAATAGTAAATAATCTTAAAAGGTGTTAAATCTTGAAATTTAATAAAAACAAAATGGTTTAACATTTTTTAAAACTTACAAATAATAAATTTGGTACGTAAAATAACAAATTTAAACTACAAGGGCTAAACTGAAATTCTTTGAAAATGTTTAAGTTGGACTTTGGGTTTAAAAGGGGTAAACTTAAAACCCCAGGGACCCAAAGTGAAACATTTCTTAAAACCCAAACCAACCCCCTTCACCCCCACGCTTTTCAGGCGCCGGCCACGGCCGAGCTTCAGCCACTCCCCAAACATCGTTTTGGCCGCACCCCAATCGGTTCATGAACTCGACTCGAACCCGGGGGTACGTTTTAATGTGGAATTCACAACGATTACACCCACATTCAAATCGAAACTGAGTATTCATTCAAACTCGATCCGTTCTCCTCAATAAACAACCCAAACGATCACGTTAAAACCTAGAAACGTTCGCCTAATCAATTCGACACCAAAAGCAATCAATATTGGAAATAAAATCGATTAATGGTACATAAACGCATCTTGAACTCTCGGATTGAATGGGTCGACATCGTGGGGTCAAAACCGATGGAATTGGACCTATATAAACGAGGCAAAACTATCAACGAAACCCCTTGATGCTCACTGAAACTCCAATTTCAAAAGAACACACACCCACACATCGATTTCCTCATCAAAACCGTCGACCCGTTCATCCTTCTGTGCTCGTCAATCCTAATGAAATCAGGTACATTGAATACATGTAAACACTTGATTTTATGTGGGGATTAAAAGCCCCAAAAATTCGTTGATTAACATATTCATTTGGATGTTCAATTGGATCGATTTTGGTTTCTATGGTTCTTATGAGTTTGGGGGAAAATAGTGGGTTATGTTTTAAATAATTTTTTTCTATCTCATAACAAGGAACTGGATTTAGCCCACCGGTTAAAATCAATCATTGTTGGGTAGGAGGTCCCAGGTTCGACCCCGGCCCCATGCCAATATTTTTTAGGGGTTTTTTAACCCATTTCAAATTTCAGAAATGTTTAAATAATATTATTAATAGTATAAAAATCATTTTTAACCAAGAAACAAATAAACCTATTTTTCTTGTAGTTTTCTTAGTAAAATTGATTAAATAAAGTTTTAATCCTTATATTTTGGAATGATATATAATTTATTATTTCTAACCCATAAAGAAAGAAATTTCCTCTAATTTCAAAGAGTTTCAATATTTTTATATATCTATAATTACAAATTGTATAAAAGAAAATTTATATATATGTACACATGTGTACACTTATTGAAATTTATGGGGAATTTATAATCATTTAAGCCTACAAAATATTATTTATTATTAACTTGAAATCATAATAAATCTCATTATTTTTAAATAGCTATAATATAATGAATTCGTTACTGTTATAAAAGTTGGTTACCAATTTGTTACAAATATATTTTAAGAAGATAAATATATATGAACCTACTTAGAATGAACATGTATTATAATAATTAGTTTAAACTTTTTAATCTATGAAATT
Organism: Flaveria linearis; assembly: GCA_024085815.1. Classification (NCBI taxonomy): domain Eukaryota; kingdom Viridiplantae; phylum Streptophyta; class Magnoliopsida; order Asterales; family Asteraceae; genus Flaveria; species Flaveria linearis. The sequence goes on along the minus strand of CM044008.1, from coordinate 79,008,472 downwards.
ACTATTCTATTAAATAGAAAATAATGATCATTTAATACTAAAATTTTTACTTTATTAATAGTGTCAAACACTAAAATTCTTATTCAAATTATTTAATTACCAAGATAACAATAACTTACAACTATGAAAATCATGGACAAATGTATATAGACATAACACCAAAATCACAATGATTAACTTAATATGAAGTTTCATTTAGGTGAACATTAACGAATCCTCGGCGTTATATACAAGGCTTATTATTTGTTAATCCGTTACTATGGGAAAGAATTGTGGACACGAGAATTAGACGAGAAACTCAGATAACGGTAAACCAATTTGGATTTATGCCAGGACGCTCTACAACGGAAGCTATACACGCCATAAGGAGGATAATGGAGAAATATAGAGAAAAGAAAAGAGATCTACATATGGTATTCATTGACCTAGAAAAAGCCTATGACAGTGTGCCGCGGAAACTAATCTGGGAAAGTCTACGACTTAGAAGGGTACCAGAGAGGTATATCAAAATAATACAGGATATGTATGACGGGGCAAAAACGTGTGTACGAGCACCTGTCGGAGACACAGACTTCTTCCCGGTGGAAGTGGGACTCCACCAAGGATCGGCATTGAGCCCATTCCTCTTCACAGTAGTGTTGGACGAGATGACCAAGTCCATACAAGAGCCAGTCCCATGGTGTATGCTGTTTGCGGATGATATTGTCTTAATATCAGAATCTAAGACGGTGCTTAACGACAGATTAGAACAGTGGAGAGTAGCACTAGAACGCAAGGGCCTAACGATAAGTCGCTCTAAGACAGAATACATGCACTGTAACTTTAGTGGTGAGGCGGAAGAGAACACCCAAATCAGTATACAGGGCATGGCGGTCCCCCGGACGTGTAGGTTCAAATACCTTGGCTCGTATATACAGGAAGACGGAGAGATACACAGCGATGTAGCCCATCGTGTGCAATCAGGATGGTGCAAGTGGAGAGCAGCATCAGGGATTCTGTGTGATAAGAGGTTCCCACCAAAATTAAAGGGAAAACTATACAGAATGGCAGTACGCCCAGCTATGCTATACGGCACAGACTGTTGGGCTATAAAGAAATCGCAAGAAAGACAAATACAGGTCGCAGAAATGCGAATGCTGAGGTGGATGTGTGGACACACAAGATTAGATAGGATCAGAAACGACGTCTTTCGCCAGAGGCTAGAGGTGGCATGTATCACAGATAAAATACGAGAGGGAAGACTAAGATGGTTTGGGCACGTGAAGAGGCGAACGATGGCAGCACCTGTTAGAGCAGTAGAGAACATCAGCGTAGAGGGTAGGAGGAGTAGAGGTAGACCTAGGTTGACTTGGGATGAGATTATTAGGCGAGATATGATAGACTTGCACCTCTCTGAGCACATGATCGAGGATAGGAGTGAGTGGAGGCGTAGAATAAAAATTAAGGACTTTTAGTGGGATTTGTGGGTGAGACGGGCTACGGTTACATGTGGCGGGACCTCCCGCGTCAGGTGTAGTTTTTTTCTTTCGTCATTTCCCCTGTTTGGGTGTTACAGGTCGCTTTTTATGATGCGCGCACTATCTAACTCTGCATGTGATGCGATATTTGCCTATGTGTTGCATGATATGTATTATGATTATTATGATTATGATTATTATGATTATGATTATTATGATTGGTATGGTTACCGCCTTTGTAAACGAGTCGGGGGTCTCCTCGGAAGCGGTCTCTCTATCTCTCAGGATAGAGGAAAGACTTGCCACCACATACCCTCCTAGACCCTGCTCTTCAGCGGGATACACTGGGTATGTTTGTTTGTTTGTTTGTTTGTTATTATCATGTGAGTTTTTCCATACCCTTTTTCATGTTTTCACACTTTGGGGTGAACACATGTTAAACTTATTATCGTTGCACTTGTAAACTTATTTGAGACTTGTAAACATCTTGGCAATTCATCATATTAAGTTATGGTTAGTTGAACTTTTGTGATTACCATGTTATGGCGTTTATATGTACAATCATTAACTATTGCTAGCCTGGCGAAGTCATAGATCTATGGGCCTGACAAGCCTATTTGGTAGCCTTAGTGCCGTATTCTTGAGCATTATGAGGACCAAGTACACTTAGCTAATCGTATTATATTGTAAACATGGAATCTCGTAAACTGTCAAGGTTTGATTGTTACGTCTGTTCATAACGTCCCTAATTACTTTATTTACTAACTTATGACTTGAATTGCCATCTTTTATATACTTATTGTATGAAAACTATGGAAAGCTCACTAACTTTATATTGACCCTTTATTTTTAACATTCTTTAGGGATTAAATCTTCTTAGCATGCATGAAGGCTTACATCTAGGGTTGGACCTAGAATAATAAAAAGACTTATATGGTCACATGACATTATAAAATTTTTATATTTATGATTACTTGAGCTTATGTTATGATCTTATTGTTTGTATTGAACCTTGGAATATAATAATATTGTCATTTTAAATAGCGTTGTGTGGCATGAACAATTGTAACCCTCACATCTCAACGTTTCCGTTGTTATGGTTGGGGTGTGACAGATTGGTATCTGAGCCCATAACTATAGGTATGTAGGTTATTAGAAATGGTGGCCTAGACTATGGTTAACCTAGGGACCCTTTCATGAAAGCTCGTTATGATCTTGTAAGCTTGCTTATATGTTTCTCTTATGTGTTCCTTGTTGCATGCTAAACCTTTTACGTGCTATTTGTTTATATTTATAAATAGTGCCTTAGGATTGTGCCTTGAACCTTGTAACCCCAACTTCCTAATCCTCCCTTATGCCTTTAAGTCTTACGCGTCTAATCCTTTCCTAATCTCATTCTCGACTATGTGTGGAAATCTACGCACCCTATCGGGTGGAAGAATTCCTTAGACGATATGTCTAAATCTTGAAAATCTCATCGAGGTTTTAATTCTAATAGTCTTTGGGGAAGAGTGTGACTCATTAACACCTGTATTCTAGATTTCCTGGCAAAAGGCCCTCGGGCTAAGGCAAGCATTTCGTATAAATCTCATTCCGAGATCTGTTATGCTTACCTAGGATTTATGGGATAAGTGCTAAATTATGGTCAACATACACATCTTCCTCGAGGTAAATAGGATTAAGTCACCTCGACGTGTCCATGTTCCTATTGGCTATGTGGTACCAAATGGAACCATCCTATTTATATTTTAAAAATATAAAAAAATTCTTGATTTCTTGAACTGGTTTATTATCGAATTCTAATATCTTCATTCATCAAACTCGTTTTACTCATCAATTCCAATGTTTATACATCGTTATACAACGTGTACATGGATCTTAATATATCCAAAGGTATTGGGCGTCTAAACCGAATGGTTTTCAAAACTTTAAATTGTTACTTATAGTTTCCAAATGACCTTAAAGTGTGTCCCACAATTGAAATCATGCAAGGCTGAAAGGTGGAATACCTGCATCTTGGGATACTTTGTCTAGGCAAGATATACACATTAATCCGATTCGACCGTTGGATCCGCTTATCTGACCTGGAACTCATGAGATGAGTGTTTGCTTATAGGTATGCGTGTCTTTAGTAAAGTTGTGGTTGACTTAACACATTGAGAAATCAACACATTTCCCTTTTATTTCAAACCGAATGTTTACATCTCATTGTTGTATTGAATCATTTTCATCATTGATTAATTTGTTTTCCTGATTTAAACCATTCAATATTTGAGAACCTATCACAATTTACTTTGTTATCCTGAACTTTAACTTTAACCCTAGCAAGCATGATTTTCTTTTCATATTAATGTTATATTGATGTAATTTGAAGTTTCTGAATTTCTAACCGATATTCTTTTCGTTTGCTAAGTCGAGCTTTTTAAAATCTTTTAACCGTTTTGCACTGTAGGCAATGCAAGAGTCTGCAAGTCAACTTATGACTAAGGACACTCATGTCTCCTAAATGAATCTATCTCAGCAAAACGTGGTTGATTCCCATACTTTGGTAATGATTTTCCCTTTGCGATTATTGCTCCTATGAAATTTCATCATCAAGACAGGAGTGACTTCCTTACCTTCATGACCATTTTTCTTGTTTTTTTAATTAATTCGTACTTTACTAATGGAATTACCTTCTTAAAATAGGAGTGAATTTCATCCCTCGATGATAGTTTCCAATTGTGTGTTTTATGAAATTTCATCCTCTGAATCGGGGTGATTTCCATGTCTTGAGGACAGATTTCAATCATTTTGGAACTTGTATTTCACAAATGAAATGACCTCACCAAAATAAGATTGAAACCCGTATTTTGGTGACAAATGTCAATTCTCGATTGTTCTCTTGCTATTATGAAACCCAATCATCAAGATAGGCGTGAAATCCATACCTTGATGATAATTTCACCCGTTTAAAAAGTTTATGGATGGTATTTTCCTCAAATGAAATAACCTCATCAAAGTAGGAGTGAATTATGTACTTTAATGAAGGCTTTCATTTTGCTATATTTTGTTTCGATAAAACTTCACCATTAAGATAGGAGTGATTATCCTTACCTTAATGGTAAGTTACCTCATTTTATTCCTGTGGATCCTTAACAATGAGTTAGGATCACGCTCTTGCTTGGTAGTTAAGAGTCATACTTTGTGAAATACACAAACAAGCTAGGAGTGATAACCACACCTTGGTGACTATACCCATTCCTTGACCTCAATATTACCAAGGTTTTAAGACTTCAATTGACAAAAAAACATGTAATAACTTAAAGGGTGAACACCAGTATCTGATTTATCTACGATAGTGTTCCAACCAGTCAAGCTAAAGCATGATTCCTGAAACTCAAAGAGGTCTTTGTCATTTTAGATTAATCTTAGTTCCAAGCCGGAGCATTTAAATTTTAGATCGATTTCTTTTCTCACGCCTTTATGTTTCAACTTGACGGTTGATCTAGCTTTATGGAACTTTTTATCAAAACCTAATTGCACAATGGTAGCATTCCTAAAACGATCTTTTTACTAAATGCAGGACCGGTTGAAGGGTTTAGCACTTTTACAACACAACAACACAATGAGGAGAGTGTATTAGAACACTTCATAGATCAAATGGGGAACCGGTTATGATGATGCTAAGAACACAAACGTAAACTCAAAAAGAAAGAACAAGATAACAACAGTAGTGGTTGGTTTTCAAGGATGTTGTATATTGCTTCTCAAATTCAAGTTACAAGTATTCAGCATACATACATTACAGGACTTTGAGATACTATATAATACAACCTACAGACGGCCATACTTTGAAGGCCAGCTGGATACATGAATTAGACAACACAATCCATGTAGAGTTAAAAGCAGATTGCCTTTTGGCTAGTGACTATAACATGCCATAGCTCACATCCTAATATATTACAAAAAGGATAAAGGTACATAGAGTAGAAAGGTTTGACCCAAGACCTCAATGTACAGTTTTTCTAAAGCATGGACCTTTTCACCAACTCGTATAAGTTGGTGACCGACCAGAGTGGGCAGCGGCAAAGTGGTTCAGCTTTATTAGAAAAGGTACATCAGATAAAAGCATGTGTGATAAAAGTATTCGGAAGAATCTGTCTTGGTTTCTTGGCTTCGGAAGACTTTGTCTTGAAGCTAAGGAAGACTTCATTTCTGGCTTCAGAAGATATTGGTCTTGGCTACAAAAGATTTTACACTTGGAATGTTTCTTAAGTGGTGTAAAACTTTCGTAGCAATACTACTTCATGTTCTGTGCAGCATGCAGGAAGACGATCATTTGCATAAAACTACTGAATGAAGACTAGCATAACTGCTGAAGAAGGACTGGCATAACTGCTGGAGAAGGACTAGCATAACTGCTGAAGAATACTTCTTCAGCTGTTATAATAACTACTGAAAGAAGATCATCACAACTACTGAAGAGTACTTCTTCAGTTGTTGTGACAACTACTGAAAAGGATCATCACAACTACTGGAGAGGATCATCACAACTACTGAAGAGTACTTCTTCAGTTGTTGTGATAACTACTGAAAACTGTCTTCAGACTTTGTCTTCAGACTTTGTCTCCAGTTGATATCTTCAGATGTTATCTTCAGTTGTTGTTTTCAGTTGATGTCTTCAGCTGATGTGATCAGCTGTTACCTTTAGCTGTTGTCTTCAGTTGATGTCTTCAGCTGATGTAATCAGCTGTTACCTTCAGCTGTTGTCTTCAGTTGATGTCTTCAGCTAATGTGATCAGCTGTTACCTTCAGCTGTTGTCTTCAGTTGATGTCTTCAGCTGATGTGATCAGCTGTTACCTTCAGCTGTTGTCTTCAGTTGATGTCTTCAGCTGATGTCTTCAGCTGATGTCTTCAGCTGATGTCTTCAGTTGATGTCTTCATCAGAAGATAGTTACAAGAGTGTTTTGGCTGCATCAGACTTCTAGGAATCCTTACAAACTCCCCCTAGGTTGATGCTACCAAAACACTTGAAGATATTCAACAGTTCACAGTTCTTAACATGATTATGACCATTCGTTTCTTCATCAGAGGGTCAGGATCACTCAGACTTGTGAAGTATCTTCTCATGTCAAAAAGATCGTGCAGAGGTAAACTAAAGAGGTCTTCCCAAGAGTAGACATTTACTTCACCTTGATCTCTGACTACATGCCATCTCTCTGGATTAGTTGAGTAAGTCCAAGATAAGATGGGTCTTCCTGATGCAAGAGGAACCATTTGAATTGGAGATGTTTGGGCTTTCTCTTCTTGCACTTCCTTAGGATGCTCTGATTCATCCTTAGGATCAGAGGAGGTTGATTTTGACTTCTTCTTCTTCTTTGCATCAGATTTAGAAGCCATCCTCTTCTTTCTCTTTGCAGTCTTTAACTGAGAAGACTGGCCCGCAGCACCTTGTAGATCAATTGTGTCTTCCTCAGTTGGGTGTTCCTCCCTCACAGGTTTAGAAGGAGTGGGAGTTTGACCCTGTTGTGGGTCAGATGTTGAGCCTGGCCTTTGACCTTGTTGTTGGCCAATAGTTGAAGAGGCTAGCCTTTGACCCTGCTGTGGATCAGAAGATGAAGCTGGAGGTTCAGTTTGAGTTGTCTCTTGTTGTTCAAACTTATCCTCTACTTGAGGTAGAACTTTACTTGGAGGAGTGTGCAAGTCAGCAAGCTCTCCACTCTTGATCTTCTGCTTGATTATCCTGATATGCTCATCCATAGTGGATAGAGACATAGGGCCAAGTCTCCTTCCGGAGAATCCATACAGCTTCAAGAAGCTCATCATTCTTTGTCTATCAGTAGATTTCTTTAAGTTCTTCTAAACGAGAGCTCTTAACTTAGCAGCTTCTTCCCTCATTTTCTTCTTTGTTGTCTTCTGCTCTTTGAGTACTTGAAGTTCAAGTTGTTTGAGATACTCAAACTCAATGTACTCAAAGGGCAAGGGAAGAAGTGCTTCTGCCTGGTAGAGGCCCGTGGCATTCAGGTAGTCTATCATTCTTTGTCTATCTGTTTCTTTATCTACCTAAGGTTCTTGTGTAGCAGCCACAGCCTCTTGCACAGGACTTTCTTGAACTGGCGAGAGAGTAGGAACATACTTGTATAACCTTTGTTGTCTTTTCTTCTCTTTGTTCTAAATAATAATTCTTGCATCTTCAGCTTCTTTCCTCTCTCTTGACATTTCCATGTCAGCCAGATCATTCAAATCTTCTAAGGGGAGAGAAATAATCTCATCTATGTCATAGTTCCTGGTTTGTAAGTAAGTAATCCTGACTGGCCTCAACTCATCATTTTGAGTGTTTGGTCTAGGGGCAGCCCTGGTTGCAGCTTGCATGAAGCTTGAAGACTATGTGGAACTTATTCCCCTTAGCTTCCTCTTTCTCTCTCTTTCCTCCTCCTTAATATCCTTAAGGGTTAGAACCCTTTTCCCCTTGTCACCCACAGACCTTAGTGACATAGGGTGGAGGGAGCTTTGGCCTTCATTGTTGGTGTAGCATCTAAGCTCTGGCCGGAGAGAGACTGTGATACACCTTCACCAGCAGGTGTTTCACTGAGGGGTTGAGTTGCTGAAGTAGTTGTTGTTGTGACAGGTGTTTCAATCTCTGTCACTTCTTCAATTGATTGTAAGACAGGACTTTCAGGCTCTATCACTGGGCCTTCAGTCAAGGTTTTCCCTTTGAAGCTAATCTCAGGGTCTGCCTCAACATCCAGTTGACCAATGACATTACCTGATTGCCTTGGTCTATCTTCTTTAGCTTCTTGCCTTGATACACCTCCCCAAAGATACTTTGAAACAAGTAGTCTAGGATGATCACATCAATGTGAACTTAAGGAGGTTGCTGAGTAGGTACAGTTACAAGAGAGGATGGTGAGTCCTCAATGTCCATACTCCTTGAAGAACTCCCAGGTTCTGTGATTGTAGTGACTTTTCCCCCTTTTTGGTAGCATCACCTTCTTGTATAGGTGAGCTAGGAGTTAGGTCAACCACATCCTCAGGTTCTTGTGTTCCTGGTTGAGCTCTTCTTAAAGGTCTCTCAGCTAGTTGTTCCTTAAGATAAGATATCTCAAGTTGCTGATCATTGACCCTATTGTTTAAGGTAGTCACTTGAAATTCAAGATGACTAACCTTAGAGACTAAGTAGGTGCATAATTTTGACAGTTGTTGCATCTTTAGTCTCAGATTCCCCTTATCTTCATCAGAAGAATCATGGGGGGATAAGAGAATTGGACCTAAGTCTTCACTCTCATCACCAGCGTGGGGTTCTTGGCTGCTGGATTTCCTCTGCTCATTGACAGCCTCAGATGAAGTGTCAATGGGCTGAGTTGCCATGGTTGAGGTCTTAATGATGTAATCACTTGCAGAAGTGAGAGCCTCTTCTATATGGATCCCCTGAACAAGTTAGAAGGACCCACCTTAGCAATGGGTGACTGATGTGGGATAGACATAGGGAATTCAGAACACTCCTCTTTCTTTGAGTAGGTCAAGAGTAGAAAGATTCATGATGTTCACTAAAGCCTAAGTCCTCATCAGTATAGAATTCAAGGTTGGGAATTTGGGTGTTTATGTCCAAAGGCTAGGGATGGTAACTGTCCCTTGAAGGTTGTTCACATGAGTGTTGAGACTCAGAGTGAAGGCTTAAGGCATTTGGGCTTATGAGCTCATCAGGCTGATCATGAGGAACATCAGCACTGATTCTTGAAAAGATGGGAGTGGTTTGCTCCTTAGGAGAAGTGAGAGCTCTAGTATCCACTTCTTCCTATATGGGTGAGTATATGGGGACCTGCACAGACTCAATAGTTTGAGCAGGGGTTAGTTTGGATTTTCTTTGGTAGGTGAGGGTGATTTGAGGCTGTTTTGGTGGTTGAGATGTAGAAGGTGTGGGTTCAACACTAGCTTGTGTTGCTAGGTTGTCACCTTGAGCAATGAGCTCTAACATTTTAGGGACCATTGATGTTTCTACCACTGAGAAGCCTACAGTTGGCTTCTTCATAACCTTAAAGATGCCTGGCTTCATCAGTCCCAATTTAAGAATATTATTTGTTTCCCTCAACTGTGATCCAAGTTCATAGTTGAGAATGTGTTGAACATATCTAGGAAACATATAGTATTCTAAGGAATCCAAGTTAGCAAGCAGGTTTGTGTAAAAACTTGTGAGTACCTTAACTTGATCCCTTGTACCATTCCATGAACTATAAAGGAGAGATCTTCAGGAATTTGGTCCCAACCACCATGCTTGTTGGACAAGCTGTGAATCACTACATGGAGTAGATATTTCCACTGGGATGAGACCTTCCCTTTCCTGAAGGTCTTTACAGAGAAATCTCCTTCATAGCCCATCTACTCAAAGGAATAGTTGACAGCTTCCTTTGGGAAAGACAGTTCACCTTCTTCATCATCCAGCTGAAGATGGGTGTTGATGATGGCTGGAGTGATAAAGAATGTCCTCCCCTGCACTATGGCAGATAGTGCCTTCTCCCCATCCATAATAACCTCTTGACATGTCCTCCAAAAGACAAGCAGGTGATCCTCATGGAGAATAGGATCAATGGTGAGTGAGGTGTAGTAGTTGGATAGAGAAAGAAAACGGAAAACCTCTGAGAAAGTATCATCTTTCTCAGAGTGCAACAAGGCAACTTGATTGTGCTGCCTATGGAGTTGCATGGAGAAGTTTTGGTTGTTTCTGTTTGGAATGTTGGCCATTTATGAAGAGCTTAAGGATGAAGAAATGGTGAAGAACAAAAGTTGTTTCAGAGAGATTAGATTGGAGGTATGGGTGAATTTTGGAGCAAGTAGAGGAAAGAGGTGTAACCGTTGGATATTTGTATGAATTTGGATTTGAGACAAAGTGAATGGAAAAGAATAAACTTTGAAATCCATTGTGTTGGTCCCACCTCTGAAAAGTAATTTGCTTTTTGCCCGAAAAGGTAGTTTTCTTGGAAAAGAAAAAAAATCTTCCAAAGATAATTTAACTTTGGAAGTTTTGACCAAAAATCTTACGAAGGTTATTTTGAAGGATATTTTGCTTCGGAAGTTTTGACTAGAAAGCTTCCGAAGGCAAATTTTGCCTCCAAAAAAAATATTTCAAAGTTTTGAAAAATTTTCTTCCAAAGAGAAACTGGGGCTTATTGAAGTGATAGAACAAACACATAGAACACACATAATTTAGAAATAATATGATTAAGTTTTTAAGAAAAGCTACTCAAAGTTGATCATCCCAATAGCTGATATAAGATATTTAAATCTCTGTTCATCAAAAGCTTTAGTGAACAGATCAGCATATTGTTCATCTGTATGAACTTTGATTAGTTTGATTAATCCTTTTCAAAATTATATCTAATCAGAGGATACCTGATGTTGATATGCTTAGTTCTTGAGTGCTGCACTGGATTTTCTGTGATTGAGATAGCACTGTTGTTGTCTATGTGAATGGGAGTCTCTTTGAAGTTGAATCCATAGTCTAGCATTTGATTTTGAATCCAAAGCACTTGAGCACAGCAGCTTGCAGCAGCAATGTATTCAGCCTCAGCAGTTGATGCAGATACAAAGGATTGTTTCTTGCATTGCCAAGGGACTATCCTTCCACTAAGAAATTGACATCCCCCGGATGTAGACTTTGCAGTCATATTGCATCCACCATAATCACTATCTGTATATGCATACAGATTGAAGTTAGAATTTTTAGGATACCAAAGGCCAGGAGATAGGGCTCCTTTAAGGTATCTTAAAATCCTTTTGACAGTGATTAGGTGTGACATCTTGGGGTTGGCCTGATATCTTGCACAGATGCAAGTGGCAAACATAATATCTGGCCTGCTAGCTGTAAGATACATAAGAGACCCAATCATAGCCCTGTAGAGATGTTCATCAACACACTCCCCCTCAAGATCAGGTCCAAGGGAGTGGTTTCTAGCTATGGGTGTCTTAGCAACCTTACATTCAGTCATGTTGAACCTTTTAAGTATGTCTTGTACATACTTTGACTGATTTATGAAGATACCATTGCCAACTTGCATCACTTGAATCCCTAGGATGAAATTGAGTTCCCCCATGGCACTCATTTCAAATCTATCCTTCATTAGCTTCTCAAAGTCTTTGCAGAGCTTTGGATTAGTTGACCCAAAGATGATATCATCTACATATACTTAAACTAGCGTTATGTCATTTCTTGTTCCTTTGATGAAGAGAGTTCCATCAATAGTACCTCTTTTGAACCCATGTTGACAGAGATACTGAGATAGAGTCTCATACCACTTTCTTGGAGGCTGATGTAGCCCATAGAGAGCTTTGTCAAGCTTGCAGACATAATCAGGATGATCAGGATCTGCAAAACCAGGTGGTTGTTTGACATACACCTCTTCATCAATCACTCTATAAAGAAAAGTACACTTGACATGAAGTTGATAGACCTTGAAGTTCTTGGATGCAGCAAAAGCTAGGAATATCCTAACAGCTTCAAGTCTTGCTACGGGAGCAAAGACATCAATGTAGTTAACCCTTCTTCTTGAGTATACCCTTGAACCACTAGTCTAGCCTTGTTCTTGATGACAAGTCCTCTATCATCCTTCTTATTCCTGAAAACCCATTTTGTACCTATGGTAGTCTTTCCATGAGGAAGAGGACATAGGTTCCAAACTTTTTGTCTCTTGAATTGAAGCAACTCCTCTTGCATACTTTTAACCCAACTTCCATCCTTTAGAGCTTCATCAATCTTCTTTGGCTCTATTTGGGATAAGAAACAAGAGTGAAGACAGATATTGGCATTATGAGACTATCCTCTTGTTCTTACACCAGTTCCAACATCTCCAATGATGTTTGTAGAGGGGTGAGACTTGTGGATCCTTAGTTGAGGAATCACAGCATGTTGTTTAGACAGATCCAAATTGGAGAAATTCTGATCTGGCAAGGAGGATTCACCCTCTACAGCAGCACACCTATCAAGATTAACTTGATCCAATGAGTGTATGACATCATTGAGATTTTCTTCAATGGGATGGTTCTCAGCATCAAGGAATTCCTGATCACTGTCACCACCACCATGTTCTCCAACATTTGAAGTTCCTATATTTGAGTTTTGTGCCTCAAAACTGGAAAATGAAGGCAACTCAGATGTATCAGCAGGATTTGTCATTGATGTGCTGGTAGAAGCTTCATTTGCAGGATTAGTTACCACTGGAGCTGGAGATATGTTGCTTGAAGATCTTCTCAGCTCAATTCTTGGACCAGGATCACCTGTAGGTAATATATCTGTAGATCCTGAAACATTCTCACAAGATTTGTTAAAACAGTTGGTAACTAAGTCAAGATCAAACAGCCAATCCGGACCAGAACCTTTCACACAGGGAGTGTGTTCATTGAAAGTCACATTGGCTGACTCCTCAACTACCCTAGTTATGAGATTGTATACTCTATAAGCCTTAGCTTGAGAAGAGTATCTAATAATGTGTCCATCATCTGATTTCTCAGCAAACTTGGCTATATGATCTTTGGTATTCAAGATGGTGCAAGGACATCCAAAAGACCTGAGAAAACCAATGAAAGGTTTCCTCTTGTGCCAAAGTTCATAAGGAGTCTTACCATGTGTCTTAACTACTAAAACTCTGTTCTGCACATAGCAGGCAGTGTTGACTGCCTCTGCCTAGAAGGTGATGGGCAGTTTAGAGTCAGACAACACAGTTCTTGCAGCTTCAATTAGTGTCCTGTTTCTTCTTTCAGCAACTCCATTTTGCTAAGGAGTCCTGGGAGCACTATATTGTCTTGTAATACCCTTTTCATCATAAATGTATCAAGTATTTGATTCTTGAATTCAGTACCTTGATCACATCTTATGGTTTTGACCTTGTGATCACATTGATTCTCAATCTTTAAGATGAAATTCTTCAGAATCTCAGGAGTCTCATCCTTAGTTCTAAGGAAGAAGACCCATGTGAATCTTGTAATGTCATCTGTGATCACCAGACAGTAAGAGGTCCTTCCTAAACTCAATACATTGGTGGGGCCAAAGAGATCCATATGTAACAAGTGTAGGGGTGTAGTGATGGAATTTCTTTCCTTAGGCTTGTGAGATACCTTGTGTTGCTTCCCTTTCAGACATGCAACACAATGATCATCACTTGTAAACTCTCTTTTTGGTATTCCAGTTAGCAAATCATTCTTAATCAATTTATTCATGTTCTTAAAGTTTACGTGGCACATTCTTTTATGCCAAAGGAAAGATTCATCACTTTTAGCTTTAGATAGAAAGCATGAAACTTCTCCTGAAGGAGATGTTTCTTGAAAATCCATCTTGTACATGTTCCCTTTCCTGGGAGCTCTAAGTAGGATGTGCTCATGAGGAATGACCACCCCGGGCTTGAGAACAATGCACTCATGCTCAGTAAACAGCATGTTATGACTCTGATCACAAAATTGAGATACACTTAAAGATTGTATCCAAGCTCCTTGACAAAGTTTACCTTGTCAATGCTAATCTTACCATTTATGACCTTGCCCCTTCCAGTAATGTAACCACCTGCATCTCCTCCAAAAGCAACTGGTCCTCCATCAATTCTTTCAAATTTTTGGAGTAGTGACCTATTACGTGTCATGTGCCTGGGACAACCACTGTCAATGATCCACACATTTTTGTTTGTCTGTAGTTGTTCCTGCACAAAGAGATAGCTAGTTACATTTGGAAACCCAAGCCTCATTGGTCTTGGGCTTATTCAAAACAGTTGAAGACAATGCAACAGTGATAAATCCTATAGTTGTGCCTTGAGGATCTTGAGCTGTTGTTGATGAAGAACCTTTAGTCTTTTGGTCTTTCTTTGACTTCCACACCACCTTTGGAAGTTTAGACTTTACATTCAAAACTTCAGAAGTTTTGAGACTTTAGAAGTTTTGATGACTGGTCGTTCAGAAGATCTTGCCTTTACTGCAGCAAGCTTCAGTACTTCTGAAGCATTCCTTTCTTTAGAGACCAAATTTTCTTCCGAAGGCAGTTTTCCACTTGCCTTCTTCTTCATCTTGGAACTTTCTTTGTTTATCATGTGAAGAGTACCTTTAGGATTATATGGACAATCCTTGTCCAAATGAGAAGTGCTCTCACACATGACACACATCAGATTCTTCTTTCCAAGAGTCTTCTTCATGGAAGAGCACTGACTTTGGTCACATCCTTTCTCCATCTTCACCTTTACAGGAGCTGAGACAGTTCTTTTGGGTGGAGAACTGTTCTTGGAGTTGGATGGTCCAGGTTGTGTAGCAGTAACACACAACAGATCAGTCTTCTTCTTGTTGCTGAGATGAGTTGCACATGAACCAAAATTCATGTCATCGGTCTTAACTACTTCAAACCCTATAGAAATGAAGACTTGTTTCTGCTTAGAGTCAAAAGTAGCCTTGATCTCTTGAGCCTTCCTTGATTTTCTTTTGGCTTTCCAGATCAAGTTCTTTCTCCTTGACTTGGTCATCCCAAAAACTTTACTCTCCTCAGAGGAATGATGACCCTTCTCAGAATGCTTTTCATCACTCAACCCAAAGTCATTCTTCACCAACTCCTCTTCATCCTCTTCAGTCAAAGGATCTATGAGAGGAAGCTCATCTTCACAAGTTCCACACCTAGGAGATCTTACAGACAAGATGGTGGTGGAAGAGCTATCTCACTGGATCCCAGTCACTGCTTGTTCTGATAATACACCTTTGCATGCAAGGATGAGGATATTATGTTCTTGAAGGTATCTTCTTCAAGAACACACTTTTTGCCTTAGCTTTGCTGATCACAAGCTCAGCTTGGCATTGAGTTAACTTAGCTATGAGATCTTTGATCTGAGTCCTGTAATTAGTTAGCTCATGTTTAAAAGTTGAAATTATTTTCTCTAAATCTTCTATTTTAAGTTTATAGTCATTTTCAGCTCTTTTAAAATCAGCTTTCAAGATGTTTAAGGACTCAAGGTCAGATCTCAGCTCCAAGTTATGTGACCTGTATCTATTAACTTTAGCAATGCATTCAGAAGAGCAAATATTTTCCAATACCTTGGTTTCATCATGATCTGCCATAAGAGCTTGGTTTGGAGATACATCTTCTGTCTGAAAGCTCCAGTCAAAGCCTCCCTCTTCAACAGCAACCGCAGCCTGTTGCTTTGGGTTCTCATTCCGGTGAACTTTCTTAGTGTAGTTTGGTCTGGTTTGTGTCTCGCCACTATTTGTTCTTGGTGTCTTACACTCTCTTGCAAAGTGCCCCATTTGGTTACAGTTGTAGCAATTTACCTTGCTTTTGTCCAGCCCAAACTTTCCACTGGATGTATTGCTTGGAAATCTTCTCCCTGTCCTCTTGTAGAACTTCTTGGCCCTGTGAGTGAGAAGAGCCATTTGCTGAACTATCTCCATACACTCCAGATCATCTGGATGGATACAGTCCAAGTCTTCAAGAGTGAAGAGAAGGTTGACAGAGGTTTCATCAGCTGAGACAAAGGCATGAGAAGAACTTGTCTCTTGGAAGGGACTTCCTTGAGTGTAGCTTTCTCTTGGTGTCTCTGGAAGAGTGATGAAAGGCCCCTTCTGTGAGCTGTCAGGGTATAATAACAACTGATGCTGTGGTTCAATGCATTCCCTTTCATTCACATGAAGAGCTGAACTTAGTTGGTTATTCGAGTTACCAGAGGGATTTTGCATGTTCATCTCCATCTAGAATGCACTCAGGATACCATACAACTCTGTAAGAGTAAGAGTTTTAAGATCCGAAGTTCTCTTGATCACAACACAATAATGTGTCCATAGTTTAGGAAGAGAAGACATGAACTTCCTTACTATGTCTCTGTTCTCAAGAGTTACTCCAATATCCACTAGAGTGTCCACTATCTCAACATACCTGAAGTATTGTTGAGTTAGTGTCTCACCTGCCTTGAAGGTGAAGTTTTCAAACTGCTGCTTCAAGAGATCCTTCTTGTTTTCTTTATTTTCCTGGATCCTTCATACATGAGCTTCAGTGCTTCCCATAGATCTTTAGCTGTCTTGCCCTTCTTGAAGCCTCTGTAAATGGAGTTTGGAAGAGCAGTTTGAAGACAAGTCATGGCCCTTTGATCAAGCTCTATTCTCTTCCTATCTTCTTCTGAGTAATCATCTACACCTTTAGGGATGATACGATTACCAGTAGCAGAAGGAGTGCTTGGTATTAAGGGACCATTGATAACTGAGTCCCACATCCTTGAATCTTGACACTTGATGAAGCCTTCCATTCTTGTACACCATGTGTCAAAATCTTCAGGAGTGATCAGTGGGGACTTGGTCATAGTACCAGTTTTCATATCAGCTTTTGAAAGAGCTGCCATTTGAGTTGTTAAGTATTTTGTGTGTATGAGGGATCTTAAGATGGTAAGATCTTATATCAAGAGCCTGGAATGCTCTGATACCAAATGCAGGACCGGGTGAAGGGTTAGCACTTTTACAACACAACAACACAATAAGGAGAGTGTATTAGAACACTTAACAGATCAAATGGGGAACCGGTTATGATGATGCTAAGAACACAAACGTATACTCAGAAAGAAAAAACAAGATAACAACAGTAGTGGTTGGTTTTCAAGGATGTTGTATATTGCTTCTCAAATTCAAGTTACAAGTATTCAGCATACATACATTACAATACTTTGAGATACTATATAATACAACCTACAGACGGCCATACTTTGAAGGCTAGCTGGATACATGAATTAGAAAACACAATTCATGTAGAGTCAAAAGGCAGATTGCCTTTTGGCTAGTGACTATGACATGCCATAGCTCACATCCTAATATATTACAAAAAGGATAAAGGTACATAAAGTAGAAAGGTTTGACCCAAGACCTCAATGTACAGTTTTCCTAAAGCATGAACCTTTTCACCAACTCCTATAAGTTGGTGACCAACCAGAGTGGGCAGCGGCAAAGTGGTTCAGCTTTATCAGAAAAGGTACATCAGATAAAAGCATGTGTGATAAAAGTCTTCAGAAGAATCTGTCTTGGTTTCTTGGCTTCGGAAGACTTTGTCTTGAAGCTAAGGAAGACTTCATTTCTGGCTTCAGAAGATATTGGTCTTGGCTACAAAAGATTTTACACTTGGAATGTTTCTTAACTGGTGTAAAACTTTCATAGCAATACTACTTCATGTTCTTTGCAGCATGTAGGAAGACGATCATTTGCATAAAACTACTGAATGAAGACTAGCATAACTGCTGAAGAAGGACTGGCATAACCGCTGAAGAAGGACTAGCATAACTGCTAAAGAATACTTCTTCAGCTGTTGTAATAACTACTGAAAGAAAATCATCACAACTACTGAAGAGTACATCTTCAGTTGTTGTGACAACTACTGAAAAGGATCATCACAACTATTGAAGAGGATCATCACAACTACTGAAGAGTACTTCTTCAGTTGTTGTGATAACTACTTAAAACTGTCTTTAGAATTTGTCTTCAGACTTTATCTTCAGACTTTGTCTCCAGTTGATATCTTCAGATGTTGTCTTCAGTTGTTGTTTTCAATTGATGTCTTCAGCTGATGTGATCAGCTATTACCTTTACCTGTTGTCTTCAGTTGATGTCTTCAGCTGATGTGATCAGCTGTTACCTTCAGCTGTTGTCTTCAGTAGATGTCTTCAGCTGATGTGATCAGCTGTTGCCTTTAGCTGTTGTCTTCAGTTGATGTCTTCAGCTGATGTGATCAGCTGTTACCTTCAGCTGTTGTCTTCAGTTGATGTCTTCAGCTGATGTCTTCAGCTGACGTCTTCAGCTGATGTCTTCAGTTGATGTCTTCATCAGTAGATAGTTACAAGAGTGTTTTGGCTGCATCAGACTTCTAGGAATCCTTACACTAAATAAAATCATTATCAATTTATGTTCTTGTCTTTCTAGCCATACGAATGTTTCGGCTGTGTTTATGGGTTTGATGAGCCGCGTGTGCAAGCCGTACTTGAAAATCTATTTGTGATTGTCTTTATCGGCAATATTCTGAATTATTCAAATTTTAATCCGATCATGAACGCTATCTTCGTTGATCAATGCAATTCCTATTATTGTGTCTTTTCTTGGATCGTCTTTGAACCCTTAACCTTGAAAAATCTTTAACTCTCTATCTTGATTACGACTTACAAGATTCGTTAATACTTCATCGCAATGCGGGTAAAAAGGTCATGAATGTTCGCGATTAGTAATCATGGTTTGGCATAAAGGAAGAATAGGCATAGCTTGGTATATGTCCAAGTGCCTCACCTCTCAAAAGTCAAAGTCAACCATCATCATCCCTTGAATCTTTTGTTTAACTTGAAGTTTTTGTGTGTAGACGGAAAACATCCATCGATGAAGTTCATCACCAGTTTGCCTCTTATTTCTTGTCATCATAAAAACAATTGGTTCATCGTTGAATGAAAGACTAAACCAGTGCAATACTTATCAGTTCTTGAGAAATATCGAGTCAAGAAGTTTACTCGTATCTACGTTGATGAAAGAGTCAGCCACCATGGTATGTCTTGCAAATCTTTGACAATTATGGTCTATATATTTTTCGTTCCAGCCAAACCTTTAAAATCGTCTTTGAAAACAGAAGACAATCTTAGTACATTTCATCATTTGCAAACCGAAGCTGAAACAACAATACAACCTCCCAAGATATGCGTTAAGCTTGTGTCATTTTATATAGTGGCGCTGGGAATTCTTAAATTCCGTTGGTCAAACTTTCATACAATTGTGGGTCTTTTTCATTGGCTTCAAGACGTCACCTTATTACATAATTTCATTCTAGATGTTTGAGAGTATTGAGAAAGTGACTTATAAGTCTAATATGCCTCAAGAACTCATCATCGTTTTCCAACGTTTCATATGTCAAATCTCAAAGAGTTAGTTTGTCAATGATAACTTTCGCATTCAATTGGAAGAGTTCAAATTTGCATGCATCGTGTCAAGAACCCTGTAAAATTCCATAATTCGCAAAGTGAAACATCTCACCCGTAATCAAACGCCAATCCCAATCCTTTAGTACACTCATCTTTCATCGTAAGTTTCCTTGGAAATTAAATTTCGGGACGAAATTTCTTAAAGTTGGGGAGACTGTGACTTCTCGTATTTTTTGTAAACGTTATGAAACCTCGCTATCTCCTGTAAGGGTATTGTTATGAATGCAAATACGAGGGCATATAGGTAATTTCTTGAAATCGTAATAGTTTAATTGATGATAGCCATAACAATAATATTATTATTATTAATGATAAAAATAATGATAATAATAATAATATAATAGTAAAAATAATAATAAGCATAAAAGAAATATTAATATTAATAATGGTAACAAAGAATACTAATAATAGTAAATAATCTTAAATGGTGTTAAATCTTAATGGTTTAACATTTTTAAAGCTTACAAATAATAAATTTGGTGCATAAAATAACAAATTTAAAACTACAAGGACTAAACTGAAATTCTTTGAAAATGTTTAAGTTGGACTTTGGGTTTAAAAGGAGTAAACTTAAAACCCCAGGGACCCAAAGTGAAACGTTTCTTAAAACCCAAACCAACCCCCTTCACCCCCACGCTTTTCCGGCGCAGGCCACGGCCGAGCTCCGGCCACCCCCAAACATCGTTTTGGCCGCGGTTTTGACCCAAAACGCACCCCAATCGGTTCATGAACTCGACTCGACCCGGGGGTACGTTTTAATGTGGAATTCACAATGATTACACCCACATTCAAATCAAAACCGAGCATTCATTCAAACTCGATCCGTTCTCCTCAATAAACAGCCCAAACAATCATGTTAAAACCTGGAAATGTTCACCTAATCAATTCGACAAGCAATCAATATTGGAAATAAAATCGATTAATGGTACATAAACGCATCTTAAACTCTCGGATTGAATGGGTCGACATCGTGGGGTCGAAACCGATGGAATTGGACCTATATAAACGAGGCAAAACTATCAACAAAACCCTTTGATGCTCACTGAAACTCCAATTTGATAAAAACACACACCCACACATCGATTTCCTCATCGAAACCGTCGACCAGTTCATCCTTCTGTGCTCGTCAATCCGAACGAAATCAGGTACATTGAATACATGTAAACACTCGATTTTATGTGGGGATTAAAAGCCCCAAACATTCGTTGATTAATAGATTCATTTAGATGTTCAACTGGATTGATTTTGGTTTCTAGGGTTCTTATGAATTTGGGGGAAAATAGTGGGTTATGTTTTAAATAATTTTTTTCTATCTCATAAAAAGGAATTGGATTTAGCCCATTGGTTAAAAGCAAGCATTGTTGGGCAGGAGGTCCCGAGTTCGACCCCGGCCCCCTGCCAATATTTTTTTAGGGGTTTTTTAACCCATTTCAAATTTCAGAATATGTTTAAATAATATTACTAACAATATAAAAATCATTTTAACCAAGAAACAAATAAAACTATTTTTCTTGTAATTTTCTTAGTAAAATTGATTAAATAAAGTTTTAATCCTTATATTTTGGAATGATATGTAATTTATTATTTTTAACCCATAAAGAAAGAAATTTCCTCTAATTTCTAAGAGTTTCAATATTTTTATGTATTTATAATTACAAATTGTATAAAAGAAAATTTATATATATGTACACATGTGTACATTTATTGAAATTTATGGGAATTTTATAATCATTTAAGCCTACAAAATATTATTTATTATTAACTTGAAATGATAATAAATCTCATTTAATTTTTAAATAGCTATAATATAATGAATTCGTTACTGTTATAAAAGTTGGTTACAAATTTGTTACAAATATATTTTAAGAAGATAAATATATATGAACCTACTTAGAATGAACATGTATTAGAATAATTAGTTTAAACTTTTTAATCTGTGAAATTACTATTCTATTAAATAGAAAATAATGATCATTTAATAATAAAATTTTTACTTTTATTAATAGAGTCAAACACTAAAATTCTTATTCAAATTATTTAATTACCAAGATAACAATAACTTACATCTATGAAAATTATGGATAAATGTATATAGACATAACACCAAAATCATAATGATTAACTTAATATGACGTTTCATTTAGGTGAATGTTAACGAATCCTCGGCGTTATATACAAGGCTTATTATTTGTTCATCTGTTATTATCATGTGAGTTTTTCCATACCCCTTTTTCATATTTTCACACTTTGGGGTGAACACATGTTAAACTTATTATCGTTGGACTTGTAAACTTATTTGAGAGTTGTAAACATCTTGGCAATTCATCATATTAAGTTGTGGTTAGTTGAACTTTTGTGATTACCATGTTATGGCGTTTATATGTACAATCATTAACTATTGTTAGTCTGGCGACGTCATAGATCTATGGGCCTGACAAGCCTATTTGGTGGCCCTAGTGTCGTATTCTTGAGCACGATGAGGACCAAGTACACATAGCTAATCGTATAAACTTGTAAACATGGAATCTTGTAAACTGTCAAGGTTTGATTGTTGCATCTGTTCATAACATCCCTAATTACTTTATTCACTAACTTATGACTTGAATTGCCATCTTTTATATACTTACTATATGAAAACTATGAAAAGCTCACCAACTTTGTGTTGACCCTTTATTTTTAACATGTTTCAGGGATTAAATCTGCTTAGTATGCTTTGAAGGCTTACATCTAGGATTGGACCTAGAATAATAAATAGACTTATATGGTCACATGACGTTATGAAATTTTTGTATTTATGATTACTTGAGCTTATATTATAATCTTATTGTTTGTATTGAACCTTGGAATATAATAATATTATCATTTTAAATAGCGTTGTGAGGCATGAACAATCGTAACCCTCACATCTCAAAGTTTTCGCTATTAAGGTTGGGGTATAACAGTTAATGAGTTCCATGAACATGGTAGAGTATGGTCTCTCTTCAAGTATGTCTTGAGTTGTGAGCAGCACATCAGATGTTTTTATTTTGGCTTTCTTTGGAGTTTCTTCTCTAGTCAACTCCTCCCATTCAACATCACTTTCATCACTTAGCTTTATAGGTTTTGATGTTAATAGTTTAGCTGATTGGGTGTGCTCAGGTGTAACTGATTTTACTCTTTTTGGGGAGTCTTCCACCACTATGATCTCTTTCTCTACCTTCCCCAAGTACCTCCTCTTTTTATTGTAACAAATGAGAGGGGTCTGTTGTTAAGCTTGAACATCTTTTGATGATGATTGTTCAATTGCAGCATGTACTACTAGCTGAGCATTCAAGCTCACTATTCTTTTTCTCAACCTCTCAATCTCATCATCTTTAGCTGTTAGAAGTTCAGCTTGCTTTGAAATGGTGAGTTTAGCATTGTTCATCTCTAAGAAACTTTGTTCCTTCGCTGTTTTCTCTATCTCCACCGCTTCTTTTAACTCTCTTACCAATTCATGTGAGGCATCTATCACTTCATGATCTGTTTGAGCATCCTCTTTCAGTCTTCGGATAGATCCTTCTTGCAGAGTTAAAATCGCATCCATCTCTTTCATCTCCTCCTCTATCTTCTTCAGTCTCTCCTTTCTCTTGTAAGATTTGATAGTCAGTTTGTTGTATTTTTCAACAAGGAAACTCTTACTGAATCAATCTCTTCATCATTTAGATCATCTTCATGATAAGCAATAATAACAACAAACTGATCTTCATTTTCATTCTGAGGCTCATCATGATGTACCACTTGATCTACCTCCTGTTCTTCTTCATTTTCACCCTGTAAATTCACTTCTTTAGTAGCATCACCCTGTACATCATCACACTTTTCTTCTACATTCATCACTTTAGTAGGAGTGTTACTTTTAGAGGTTGGATTGGACTCAAAAACAGGGGAGATTGGGCTTTGAGGTTGTTCTTTTTGAGGTGATGGTTCGTTGGGAGAGAGAGGTTTTTATGGAGTAGTGTTAGTGGATGATTATTATTGGGATTGATTGGGTAAGATGGGTTGTATGGGTTATGTTTGTGGTGATGGTTGTTGTTCAGGTGGTGAAGGTTGTTGAGCAGGTGGTGATGGTTTTTGATGAGGTATGGGAGATGGTGGTTGATTAATTATAGAAGATTGTGGTGGTGAATGTGAATCTTGCTCAGTCTGAGCAGGGGACTCTTTAGCTTGTTCTTGATCTTCTATAAAGATCAATACTTGATGAATATTAGCATTGGCATCCACCACATGAAGGAACATCGCTATTTCCTCCCCTTCATATCTTGCACTGATCTTGTTCAGCACAGATCGTTCCTAGTGTGCTTGAATAAACACATCAACTTCCCTCTATATCTGTGGCAGGGAGTCATTGATAATTAGCTGAAGAAATTGGGAACATGTACATCTTGTCAGCCTTTTTCACTTCTATTTGATCACAGAGGCATCCAAGATTGTACTTAGAATAATTGTATGTTCTTCCTTCAAATATTCCAATGATCCCAGAGGAGATGTGCCTTGAAAATCTATCCAATTCAGACTTCCTATTTGACATACATTTCAGATATGTATGACATAGGAATCTATAAGGCTTGCAAAAATCTTCTTTTCTTGATTCCCTATTCCTATAATCTCCATCATATCCCATAAGATCAAACACCTTCTGAGTGTATGCATGATCGAATACATCAGGGTGACCTGCTTCTTGTTCACCAAGCTCCAACACCATTCTAATGATATGTTCATCCACTCTCAAAACTTCATGCCTAATCGAAGCGTAGATAACTCGTTCACCATTCTCCTCAGCTACTCTTGCAGTATTCTAGAAATCCATCACATGAGTTTGATAGATCACTGGGTCAGCAGTTAAAGCGTAGAATATCCTCGATCGCCTTAGGTACCAGATAATCTTTGTGCATCCTTCGGTGATAGGGTCATCCGGATTTAGGAAAGCACATACATTATGCTCCTTTGCTAATCGATTAGCCATCTGTAATACACAAGAATATTAGAAAGCAATGATTTATGAATTTAGCCTTGAAATCAGAAATCTTAAATTTTAAGAAGTTCAAGAGTTTCCACGACATTTCAGTAATAATCTACGATGTTGACGTTATAATCAATGATTTACCTTGCTGATAATGTTCGTATGATGAGTAAAAGTTTAAGAAACTGAATGATTTATTGTTTTGGAGTGGTAATTTGAATATCGGCGGAAGAAGGGTTTAAGGATTTTGTGAACGTTTTTCTAGGTCATAAAAGTGTTCTGTGAAAAGTAAATGAAAATGACAAGTACAAGGTATCTTTTATACACTTTTCAGATACATAATTAATAACCTTTTAATATTGTGGGACCGTCAACCATTATTACCCTTCCGTGGTAATTTTTGTTTCCACAGATATTGTATCTTCTGTAGGAAATCAAGTCTTCTGAAGGAAGATAAATCTTCCGAAAAAAATTAAGTCTTCCGTAGAAAAATAGATCTTTCGAAGGAAATCTACTCCTTCACAGGAAATCAAGTCTTCTGTTGGAAATTAAGTTTTCCAAAGGAAGATAAATCTTCCGAAGAAACTTAAGTCTTCCGTAGGAAATGAAGTCTTCCGTAGGAAAATAAATCTTATGAAAGAAAATAAATCTTCCGAAGGAAAATAAATCTTCCGAAGGAAAATAAATCTTCCGAAGGGAAATAAATCTTCCGAAGGAAATCTACGGATGACAGACTTAATTTCCTGAACTACATGTAACACCCGGAAATTTCGTCTAAATGGAAGAAAGAAAAATAATAAGAAAAGGAAAGAAAAGTTTCTCGTAAGAAAGGAAAAATAGCCAAAGTGGAGGGGGCTAAGTGTAAAAAGGTACAAAACCTTATTATTTTACAATATAAAGAGTATGGCCGCCCATATCAACCACTTCACATTTGCTTTTCGACTGAAAAATGGAGAAGAAGAAAAAGCTGAAGCTTCTCTCGGGTTTTCAAGGAAAAAGGGGCTGAAATCGAAATTAGTGTTAAGAAACCTTTGAATGTTTGAGTTCAAAGAGTTTGAGACTTGAAAGAAGCTAAGGCGAGTTCTAGACCCCGTATTTTACAAGTTTTACAAATTCTTTGGGGCTGAAAATACATGTAAAATTATTTTATAATTTCTATGTATGTTACCCATATGCATAAATGTATGAATGTTAGTGGGTTATGGTTGTTTATGTTATGTTGGTGCTTAGAACGGTTGTAATAAGGTTAGAACAAAATGGTATGATGATTAGGGTCTGGAAATAGCTTAGAAAGATGTTGAATAGGTGTTCATGCGCCTACATAAGGTTCATGCCCCTAAATTTCCCTTAGAAAAGAATAAGTGTATGTCAAGCACCCAAACAATATCCCTTGCGCACAAACAATGCCTTAGAATTTCCAAGTGTAAGTTCATGCGCTTGAACAGTAGTTCATGCGCCTAAGTTTTGGCTGAAATGACTAAGTGTAGGGTGAAGCGCCCAAATAGTGCCCATGCTCCCAAAGGCTCATGCGCCTAAGTGCTGAAAATGTTAAGTGTAGGCTCATGCGCCTACATAGTTGAGAAACGCCCAAACAGGCTGCTGCACCCAAATAGTTCCCATGCGCCCAACACTTAGTATTTTTTTGAAATTTAGAGGTAGAACAAATTTTAGGATTTTGACCCTGGTTTGACTTGTGGGCTGTTTTGGACTATTCTAAGCATAAGTAAGTGAGGGTTTATGAATTGTATATGCTTGATGTTATGATGAATGTATGATATGCATATGTGTATAAGATGTTTTCTTTTATTGGTTTTCCAAACTTATTTATATTATAATATAATATACGTTAAGTATTATGGTATTACTTTACGTAGTATGATGAATGTATGAATGAACGTAAAGTATAATGTAACGAAGTGAAAGATAATGAGGATGAAAAGTGAAACGTAACGGAAAAAAGTAAAGGATTGCAAGCAGAAAGAAAGAAGGATCACAACTCTTTAAGAGTTATTAGCTCAACTGTGTGTTTTATAACGTGCGATTTTAACCCCTGAGGGTTCACACACAGGGGGATCAGTATAGGTGACGGAATCCATAGTATGAAATGGGATCCTTGTCATTCGAGCCCGGGCTTTGTGCCAAGATATGATATGGCTTTGTGCCAGCTAGAAATGGGGCTTTGTATCTAGAATGGTGGCTTGGACCACGGGCTTTGTGCCCATTAGTAATGGAGCTTTGTGCTCGGAATGGTGGTTTCGGACCACAATGGGGGAAAAGCCTGACAAGATCTAGAATCATTACGCAACGAGCAAAGTAATGAAATATGAATGATAAAGTACGAAACAAGCAAAGTAATGAAGCATGAATGATAAAGAACAAAACGAGCGATAACGAATGAAATGATAAAGTATGAAACAAACAAATACGTGCGATAACGAATGAACATGTATGAAAGTAAAGAAAGTCTTTATATGAATGAGTATTTTATGTATGAAATGTGTAAGGTATTTTTATATACTAAAACTAGAACTCACTAAGCCACGCTGACTTTTATGCATTTTCAGTTGGCATGTAATGGTTGCTGAGGGTGGCACGCGGGGAGGCTACTCAGCAGGGCAAGATTCGCATCCATCACACATGTTATTATTGTTGTTTTGTAATGCAATCAATGAAAGTGTTCTTTTGTAGTTTAAATAATGTTGTATTGCATAACAGCAGTAATTATAAATAAATGAATGGTTTTTGTTAATGACTTCTGTTGTAATGTTTTAAGAATTGTATAAAATTATATATATTTAAGTAAACTGGGTAAAATATTTTCAAAAAAATAAACTTAAACTAAAAATGGGATGAATGGAGGGATGTCAGCCCGAGTAGCTACGTGACATCAGGTTTTTCTTTATCAAAATTAATTGGAGTTATGTGCGTGTGCTTTTTGAATTATGTGCTTATAGTAGATTTAGATACTGATCTAGTCAGGATAGAACATACTTAGGGTGTGAAGAGTAAAGTAAGTGGCTAGTCACAACTGGCCACTGTAATTAGGGACTTACTATACTTAAAAAATTAAGCTATTCCTTGAATGATCGTATTAGTGTTTGAATCTTATAGTGATTAGAGAATGGCTAGAGGTAGATCATTTAAGGCCTCTAGGGGTGGAACACAGGGAGGACATGGGGCTGAACCGCGTGTCACTAGGAACAAGGCTAAGACTACTGAGAGGGCCCGTGAAGAGCCCGAGATGCATCACCAGAAAGGTGGTGATGAGAGTGCGAATCTAAGGGCCTTGGTAAAAGAGGCGGTAGTAGAGGAGGTGCATCAAGTCATGCAGATGATTCTAACATCTGTAGTGACTAAAGTGATCAAAGCTGTAAGGGAAGATGAGAAGAAAGAGAGAAGGAGGAACACAGGATGGGAAGAGAGGGAATGATCAGAAACCGAGACGATTGTCTCGAGCGAGGAGGAGGAGGAAGAAGCGGTGCAGGAAACTACCTGTGGTTGCAACAAGGGGGCATTTCAGAGGTGCAAGCCCCCAATATTCGATGGGAATGGCACTACTGTTGCTGCTCACTGGTGGGTGAGGGAAATAGAGGCGGTACTTGATATTAGTGAGTACCGAGAAGACCAGAAAGTGAAATTCTCTACCCACTCATTTATGGACACGACCTTATATTGGTAGGACAATATTGTCCAGGCTGAGGGTAGCAGGGCCATTAACAGGATGAGGTGGTCAGAGTTGAAGAAGCTGGTGATCGAGGAGTTCTGTCCTTATAGGGAATTAGAAAAGATTGAAAGGGAGTTCCTACAGCTGGAGGCGGGAACCATGACACACCAGTAGTATACTACTAAGTTTAATGAGATGGCTAGGCTAGTGAAGGATAAAATGATGCCGGTATCGAAGAAGATGAAGAAGTACATTCAAGGATTGCCAGCCGATGTTCGCAGGCACTTGATTGCTGCCCGACCAAGCACTTTCAGGTCGGCAGTCGATTTGGCTGGGAGGTTGTATGATGAAAGAGAAGTGATAGTGGTTGAGGTGAAGAAAGTAGGTGGTGGTGATAGAAAATGGAATGGGAAGTGGTTTTGACGTGGCAGTTTCACTCCAAACAACAAGAGGACAAAGGTAGATAACCATAGAGTGGGGTCATTAAGTTCGGGAATAAAAAAGTGTGGTAAATGTGGAAGAGAGCACGTTGGTGAGTGCAAATGGGGAATGAATGTTTGCATCAAGTGTGGGAAGCCTGGTCATGTGGCGAAGGTGTGTGGACTTATACGGTGTTATAACTGCGGTGAGGAAGGCCACGTGAGCAGGGACTGTAAGAAGCCAAGGGCAGAGTGTTCTGGGGCGAAGAAGAAGCTGGAAGAAGGAGGATAGAGGGCAACTGCTAGAGCCTTCATGATGACGCGGGAGGAGGCCGGAGAGGATCCCGATTTCATGTCAGGCGAATTCGATATAGTACTAGGGATGGATTGGTTAACAACCTATAAGGCAAACATCATGTCTCGCAAGAAGATGATTCGATTAATTGCGCCCGATGGGAGTTCGGTGACGGCTTACGGTGATCGCGTTACTACGGTTCCAAGGGTGATTTCGATGGTGGTAGCGGAAAAGTGCATGAGACATGGATGCAGTGCCTATCTGGCCTACGTGAAAGATGTGGATGCGTCGGTACCGCAACTTCCGATGTGCCAGTGGTATGCGACTTTCCGGACGTGTTCCCGGAGGATTTGCCAGGAGTGCCATCGGATCGTGAAATTGAGTTCCAGATTGATCTTACACCTGGTGCTCAACCTGTTGCCAAAGCACGTTATCGGTTAGCTCCTACTAAGATGAAGGAACTAATGGATCAACTGCAGGAGTTGATGGATAAAGGATTCATTCGACCGAGCATCTCTCCTTGGGGTGCTCCGGTATTGTTCGTGAAGAAGAAGGATGGTAGTATGCGGATGTGCATCGACTATTGAGAGCTGAATAAGCTGACGATGAAGAATCGGTACCCGCTACCAAGGATTGATGACTTGTTTTATCAGTTCCAAGGTGCCAGTTGGTTCTCGAGGATAGATCTTCGATCTGGTTACCATCAGCTGAAGGTGAAGGAGCGGGGCATTCCTGAGATAGCTTTTCGCATGCATTACGGACACTACGAGTTTCTCATTATGTCTTTCGGTTTGACTAACAAGCCAGCTTCTTTTATGGATTTAATGAACGAGTGTGTCGGCCCATGTTAGATAAATCAGTGATTGTGTTTATTGATGATATCCTGATTTATTCGAAGAGCAAGGGAGAACATGCCGGCCACATACGTGAGGTGTTGGAGACACTTAGAAGAGAAAAGTTGTATGCTAAATTCTTTAAGTGTGCTTTTTGGTTGCGCGAGGTGCAATTTTTAGGTGTCATGGTGAATGCTGAAGCAATCATGGTGGACCCGGCAAAGGTTAAGGCGGTGATGCAATGGAAGTCTCTAAAGACGCCATCCGAGATCCATAGTTTCTTGGGTTTAGTGGGTTAATATAGGAGGTTCATCCAGGACTTTTCCGGGATAGCCTCACCTTTAACTAAATTGACTCGCAAGGATGTGAAATTATATGGGGTCGAGAACATGAGTGTGCTTTTGGGGAGTTAAAGACGAGATTGACTCAAGCTTCTATCTTGACATTACCCGAAGGGAGTGAAGACTTAGTGGTATATTCAGATTCTTCTTATTCAAGATTAGGTTGCGTGTTAATGGAACAGGGAAGGGTGATAGTCTATGCATCCCGACAATTGAAAACCCATAAAGTCAACTACCCTACACATGATTTGGAGTTAGCGGTTGTGGTTTTCGGATGAGGATTTGGAGGCACTACTTATATGGGATGAAGTGCACCATCTTCACCAACCACAAGATCTTGAAGTACTTTTTCGAGCAGAAGGATCTCAATATGAGACAGAGGAGATGGTTAGAGCTCATCAAGGATTATGATTGTGAGATCCATTACCATCCGGGTAAGGCCAACGTTAGGGCCGATGCCCTTAGTCGAAAGGAGAGACCCGAGCCGATTCGGGTGAAGGCGTATCAGTTGGTCATGACCGCGGACGTGATGACCCAGGTGAAAGAATTTAAAAATGAGGCGTTGAAAGAAGATTGCCTTAACTCCGAAAGAATGAGAGGTCTAGTCGCAGAATCGGGTGAGAACACCTTCGGTGTTAGGACCCCAAAGAGATGAATATGGATCCCTCGTTATGGAGATCTACGAGGACGAATCATGGATGAAGCTCATAAAACTCGATACTCGATTCATCCCGGTGCCACGAAGATGTATCAGGATATGAAGAGATATTATTGGTGGCCGGGTATGAAATGCGATGTAGTGGAGTACGTGAGCAAGTGCCTTACTTGTTTTCAAGTGAAGGTAGAACATCAGAAGCCATACGGGAAGATCCAATCATTGGATATACCCGAGTGGAAGTGGGAGCACATCACCATGGATTTTATACTAAGCTACCTGGTACGACGAGGGGGTGCGATACCACATGGGTGATTGTTGATCGATTGACGAAGAGTGCTCACTTCCTACCGATCCGTGAGACGTATTCTTCCGAAAGATTAGCGGATCTGTTCATTCAAGAAATTGTAGCTCGTGACAGTGTGCCGGTGTCTATCGTGTCGAATTGTGATACTCGATTCACATCCAAGTTTTGTCTATCGTGTCGAATCATGATACTCGATTCACATCAAAGTTTTGGAAGAGATTCCATGATGCGATGGGAACGAGGCTACACATTAGCACGACTTATCATCCTCGGATAGATGGTCGGTCTGAGAGAACGATCCAGACACTCAAGGATGTGCTTCGAGCATGCGTTATCGGTTTTGGAGGAAGTTGGGATGATCACTTACCATTAGCTGAATTCTCGTACAATAACAGTTATCATGCCAGCATTGGTATGCCACCTTACGAGATGCTATACGGTAGAAGGTGTAGGACACCCGTATGTTAGGGTGACATTGGATAGAAAGAGTTGGGAAGCCTTGAGGTGATCGAGGCTACCACTGAGAAGTTAGAAAGGATCAAAGCCTTTATGAAGGCGGCGCAGGATAGACATAAGTCGTATGCCGACAAAAGGCAAAGACCAATCGAATTCAAGGTGGGCGACCGAGTTATGTTGAAGGTCTCACCTTGGAAAGGGATTATCCGGTTTAGGAAGTGAGGTAAGCTAAGCCCGAGATACATAGGACCTTTTCGAATCATTGCACGAGTAGGAGAGGTGGCCTATCGGTTAGAATTGGCGGATGAGTTAAGCGGAATTCACCCCACATTCTATGTATCTCATCTGAGAAAGTGCTTAGCTGATGAAGATATGAGTATACCACCGGATGATATCACAGTAGATGAATGGCTCAATTACATAGAGCAACAAGTGGCAATCATTGATCGAAAGGAGAAGAGATTAAGGAATAATCTGGTTCTACCGGTACGAGTACAGTCGAAACACAAGAAGGGTTCAGAGTCTACGTGGGGGACTGAGGAGAAGATGAGACAACATTACGCATAGTTGTTCACAGAGTGACGGGTTTGGGGGACAAAACCTCTTTAAGAGGGGTTGACTTGTAACACCCGAAAATTTTGTCTAAATGGAAGAAAGAAAAATAATAAGAAAAGTATCTTGCAAGAAAGAAAAAGCAGCCAAAGTGGAGGGGGCTAAGTGTAAAAAGGTACAAAACCTTATTATTTCATAATATAAAGAGCATGGCCGCCCATATCAACCACTTCACATATGCTTTTGGACTGAAAAAGAGAGAAGAAGAAAAAGGTGAAGCTTCTCTCGGGTTTTCAAGGAAAAAGGGGCTGAAATCAAAATTGGTGTTAAGAAACCTTTGAAAGTTCGAGTTCAAAGAGTTTGAGACTTGAAAGCAGCTGAGGTGAGTTCTAGACCCCGTATTTTACAAGTTTTACAAATTCTTTGGGGCTAAAAATGCACGCAAAATTATTTTATAATTTTTATGTATGTTACCCGTATGCATAGATGTATTAATGTTAGTGGGGTTATGGTTGTTTATGTTATGTTGGTGCTTAGAAAGGTTGTAATAAGTTTAGAACAGAATGGTATGATGATTTGGGTCTGGAAATAGCTTAGAAATATGTGAATAGGTGTTCATGCTCCTAAATAAGGTTCATGCGCCTAAATTTCCCTTAGAAAAGAATAAGTGTATGTCATGTGCCCAAATAGTATCCCATGCGCCCAAACAATACCTTAGAATTTCCAAGTGTAAGTTTATGCACTTGAACAATAGTTCATGCGCCTGAGTTTTGGCTGAAATGACTAAGTGTAGGGTGAAGCGCCCAATAGTGCCTATGCGCCCAAAGGCTCATGCGCCGAAAGGCTCATATGCCTAAGTGCTAAAAAGGTTTATGGATTGGATTCAGTCAGCCTCACTCCTTCCTTTTTATGTTGTCGTGATGGTTACCGGCGAACATGCGCCTACTTAGTTGAGAAACGCCCAAACAAGGCTGATGCGCCCAAATAGTTCCCATGCGCCCAACACTTAGAATTTTTTTTGGAAATTTTGAGGAAGAACAAAAATTTTGGGTTTGACCTTAGTTTGACTTGTGGGATGTTTTGGACTATTCTAAGCATGAATAAGTGAGGGTTTATGAATAGTATATGCCTGATGTTATGATGAATGTATGATATGCATATGTGTATAAGATGATATCTTTTATTGGTTTTCAAAACGTATTTGTATTATAATATAATATATGTTAAGTATTATTTTATTACTTTACGTAGTATGATGAATGTATGAATGAACGTAAAGTATAACGTAACGAAGTGAAAGATAATGAAGATGAAAAGTGAAACGTAACGAAAGAATGTAAAGGCTTGCAAGAAGAAAGAAAGGAGGATCACAACTCTTTGAGAGTTGTTAGCTCAACTGTGTCTTTTATAACGTGTGATTTTAACCCGTGCACACAGGGGGATCAGTCTAGGTGACTGAATCCATAGTACGAAACGGGATCCTTGTCATTCGAGCCCAGGCTTTGTGCCAAGATATGATACGGCTTTGTGCTAGTTAGAATGGGGATTTGTGCTAGAATGGTGGCTTCGGGCCAGGGCTTCGTGCCAATTAGTAATGGAGCTTTGTGCTCGGAAAGGTGGTTTCAAACCATGATGGGGGAAAAGCTTGACAGGATCTATAATCAGTACGAAACTAGCAAAGTAATGAAATGTGAATGATAAAGTACGAAACGAGCGAAGTAATGAAGTATGAATGATAAAGAACAAAACGAGCGATAACGAATGAAATGATAAAGTATGAAACGAACGAATACGTGCGATAATGAATGAACATGTGTGAAAGTAAAGAAAGTCTTTATATGAAAGAGTATTTTATGTATAAAATGTGTAAGTTACTTTTATATACTAAAATTTATGTACGAAAGGTGTAAGGTATTTTTATATACTAAAACTAGAACTCACTCATCAACGCTGACTTTTATGCATTTTTAGTTGGCAGGTAATGGTTGCTGAGGGTGGCACGTGGGGAGGCTACTCGGCAGGGCAAGATTGGTATCCATTCACACAGTTATTATTGTTGTTTTGTAATGCAATCAATGAAAGTGTCATTCTGTAGTTTAAACAATGTTGTATTGCATAACAACAATAATTATAAATAAAATGAATGGTTTTTGTTATTGAATTCCACTGTAATGTTTTAAGAATTGTATTATATTATGTATATTTAATTTTACGAATGACCAACTGTGAGGTGCCCGGAACGGGGCCTTACACTACAATGGAAATATATTTTGTATTTCCATAGGTTACCGATCTACGGAGATGAATTATACTTTGTTAAAACATTCACATCCATAGGCTACCAATCTACGGATGATCAAATTTTGACATGGTTGATTTTTACACTGTAGCATCTGCTGAAAGGCAATATTACACTATAACTTCTACTGAAGGATAAAAATTTATCCTTTTTGATGTATGATACTAATATGTTATTAGATCATGTTTTGCTGGTGGACCATTGTTGACTTGTTCCATTTGGCAATTGTGTAGAGATTTTCATTAGCCAGATATCCAACCGCCAAAATAGTTGCTCAAGATCCAATTTTCTTCAATATATTTGTTAAACTCATTTTTTCATGCTGATTTATTACTACTCCCCCTAAATTTGTGCTTTATAATGAACTTTTGAGCATAAATTTAAATATAGAATAGCATGAAAAACAATGATCTCCCACATTATTTTAAATAACAAAATAAACATAACTTAATTATATGTTCAGGCATTTGAAAATGGGATCATACTATGACACTAAGTTATCTCCTGATGGTTTTAGTTTTAGTGAAGTAGACAATGATCTTGTGCTGATTGCAAGTATGTTGATCCACATAAATTCAAACAAAAGTATATGTTCAACTAGACATGCTCATTATCATGTTTTGGTCTTGATTAGAGATAGACTGATATGGACTCCACATTCAATTCACATTCGAGGTTGTCCTCCGTTTATGAGTCAACTTATCACTTTTCACACTTGAAACTATGTTTCTTTAAATATAAGTTCTATCTTAAGATTTCCTGTGAAATCTTATTAATGCAAATTATTATGTAGGCTCTTTTAATTTAATATACAGTTGATCACATTGGATCCTTTTAGAGCTTGATATATGATCATCCACAGGTCACCAGGTCTTTATTCATGTAAAATAGAGGTGCCTTAACCTAGGTCTTTATTTACACAAAATAGAGGGATGATGACGATCATAATCATATCACCGGGTGTTTATATGCATAAACATAGGTGTTCATAATCCCAGGTCTTTGCTAAAGTAAAACAGAGGGAAAATGAATTGCAAAGATAGAAATTATAAGAGGTCAAAACATAGTGTGTTTGGGTGAGTAACTTGATCACATCAGGATAAGACTCACTTGCTTGCTCCTCAAAGTGGAATAACCCATAATCAGTTATCTAGATATTAAGTGTGGCATGCATTTGTCTATGTTCTACTCAAGCTGAACCTACTCACATATGAAAGCACATCTGATCAGTCTTTATGTACTATCATTTTCCCATTATGCAAAAGCTATAAAGAGAAAAACATATTGACAATACATTCTTTTTGTATTTTTATTGGTTTTATGAATGTTTTTGCTATTTTTATGGTGGATAGATCATGCTTTCAGTAATGATGAAGAGAAAGTTAATCTATGTTGGTCATGCCTAATGATTCAATTAAGAAATTATATCTTATTGAATCAAAGGATTTAGTGAATAAATTAGCAAGCTGATTTTTGGTATCCACTTTGATCAACTTGATCAAACCCTTTTCTGAGCAATCTCTCAGAAAATGGTATCTTATCTCTATATGTTTTGTTTTACTATGTTGCACTGCATTAGCTGTGATAAACATAACAGCCGCGTTATCTATATGAATTGGTGTTTGATGAAAATGCACCTATAATCAAGTAGCTAGTTTTGCTACCATAAAACTTAAGAGCAACTAGCTGAAGCATCTATGTACTCAGCTTCAGCTGTGGATACTGACACATTAGTTTGTTTCTTGCACTACCAAGACACAAGCCTTAGTCCTATGAATTGACATCCATATGTTATGGATTTTATGTTATTGTTACATCCTCCAGAATCACTATCTGAATAAGAGTAGCGGTTGAATTCTCCTTCTTTGGGATACCAAAGACTAACAGCTGGTTTTCCTTTAAGATATCTGAATATCCTCTTGACAACATTCATATGTGATTCCTTTGAATCGGATTCATATGTAGCACAAACAAAAACAACAAACATAATGTCAGGTCAGCTAGCAGTTAAGTACATTAATGATCCTATCATTGATCTATATAATCTTTGATCTACAGACTTCCCTATCGGATCAGGTACAATTTTATCTACGGTTGATGCAGGTGTTTTACATGAAGGTGTATCAGCAAGAGAGTATTTCTTCAGTATTTGATGAATATACTTCTTTTGATTGATGAAATACCATCTGGTTTTGATGAACTTGCAATCCAAAAAAGATATAGAACTCATCTGAAACTCAAATTTCATCAATGCTTTAAACTTTTCACATAATCTCTTGTTGTTGATCCAAATATAATGTCATCCACACATATTTGCACTAACAAGAGATCTTGATGCTCATGTTTAAGGAAGAGAGTCAGATCTATTGTTCCTCTTTTGTATCCATGCTTTAGCAGGAAGGATGATAATGTTTCATACCACTTCCTTGGAGCCTGATGAAGACCGTATAAAGCTTTGTCAAACTTGTATACCCTATGAGGATAGCCCGAATCTTCAAAGCCTAGAGGTTGAGTATCATAGACCACTTTATCAATCTAACCATATAAGAAAGCACATTTCACATCCATTTGGTAAACTGTGAATTTCTTATAGGAAGCATTGGCTAGAAAGACTCTTATGGCTTCAATCTTGCAAAAGGAGAAAAGACTTCATCATAGTCTATTCCTTCTTCTTGAGTATAGCCTTGTGCTATCAGCCATGCTTTGTTTCTTAAAATGATTCCTCTGTCATCTAGTTTCTTTTTAAAAATGTGTGGAGATGGAATTTGATCTATTAAGATAGAGAATTAACAAAGTAGTCAAAGTCTTCTTCATTGTGATCTAATGCTGGATGAGAGCCATTTTCCTGATTTTGTGCTTCAGCAGATGCAGTCTGAACTTCCATAGGTGTTACAGTAACATCTCCGGATGTAGGTTGGGGATCTGCTGATGCTGTTAATGGACTTGGTGGTTGTTGTGATGAATTTGGAACTTCAGGTGAAGGAACTGAGGCATCTCCGGATGTTGATGGAGAATACATCTCCGGATGCATTATTAACATTTGCGGACGCAGGGTTAACATCTGCTGATACTTTATTCACTTCATAAGAGTCTGAAGTTGGATTTCCATTGGATAGTCCATTACTTAATTGTGATGATGGGCCATGATCTGCAACACTTGAAGTGTGTGGAGGAGCTCTTGGTAGATCTGCAGATAGTGGCACTTCACTCTTTGTTGGAGGGACATAAAGATAACATATGTTCGTAGAACCTGCAACACTCAAACAACTAGAGTTAAATAAATTTGTGAAAGCATCTATGTCAAACAGCCATGATGAACCTATTACAGATTTTGTAAATGATGTTTAATCAAAAGATACATTAAGTGTTTCTTCCATAATGTGTTGGTGTGGATCGTAAACTCCATATGATTTAGATGTTGATGAATAACCAACAAAGAAAACATCAAGGGATTTTTCTAAAAACTTTTCTAATTGTTTCTTGGTGTTAAACACAGACACATGATACCCAAAAGCTCTAAGATAGCCTATAAAAGTTTTCTTCTAAATAAAATCTCATAAGGTGTTTTGTTATGTTCTTTAACAATTAATGTTCTGTTTCGAATAGTGCAAGCTGTATTCACTTCAGCCTAAAATGTAGTGGGTACATATGAATCAGCTAGCATTGTTCTAGCTGCTTCAATGAGAGTTTTGTTTCTTCTCTCAGTAACTTCATTTTGTTATGGAGTTCTTAGTGCACTGAATTGTCTTGCTAGGCCTTTGTTCCTACAAAAGGTATTTAGAACACAGTAGACAAATTCAGACCCATTATTACTTTTGAAAATTTTGACTTTTAAATCAAGTTGATTTTCAATTTTAGTGATAAACTCAATTAATGTTTCTGATGTTTCACTCTTATGTTTTAAGAAAAAGACCCATGTAAATCTAGTGAAATCATTAACAATCAGCAAACAATATTGTCTTTTACCTATGCTCATAGTATTGGTTGGACCAAACAGATCCATGTGAAGCAATTTAAGTGGTGTTGTATTTGTGTTAATTGTTTTGGACTTGTGAGGCACCTTATGTTGTTTTCCTTCGTAACATGAAGAACAATAGTAGAACATTGAAATTCTTTTTTAGGAAGACCAATGACTAAGTCATTTTTGGCCAACCTATTCATGTTCTTCATATTAGATGAACCAACCTTCAATGCCATAGTTGAGATTCATCTTCTGATTACTTAGAAATCATGCATGTTTCATTTGATGTTAGGGAGGTGTTGTTCATGTCGAAAACATATCTATTTTCTTTTTCTTGGTGCTTTAAGAAGGATGTAATCATCTGGGATTTGCAAACTAGGTTTAAGAATGTAACAATGATTTTTATCAAATAAAGTGGTATAGTTTTGATCATAAATTTGAGAAACACTGAGTAAATTAAACTATTAGTTTTCACAAAAGTATACGTTCTCAAACTTGAGCACATCATTTGTTACAATTCCTTCACCTATAATTTTACCTCCCTTCTTATCCCCACTAAATGCTGCATAAAAAGCATTTTTGTGTTTGAAGTCATGGAGGAGAGAACAGTTTCCTGTCATATGTCTGGAACATCCACTGTCAACATGCCACTTGTTGTCAGCCCTCCATGTATGTTCCTGCACATAAAATGAAATCTATTAGAATGGGGAACCCAAGCCTTAATGAGATTAGGTCATCCAAGTGTGTTTACGATTACGACTCCTTCATGAATAAGTCTTGATGATTCAGGCTTGACTTTAGACTCAAGTGATTCATTTAATGTTGCTTGTTATGGTGAAGATGATTCTGATGGAGATTGACTTGAGACATTTTGAACTTGTGTCTCAGTCACTTCCTCTTGTACCTTCTTTTTGTATGTCTTCACATTTGCTGTTGATGAAGATTCTTTGTTGAAAAAGGTTTCAGCATCCTTTGACTATGACCTTGATATTTCATTACCCTTGTCAAACTTGTCAAAGAAGGTCTCTTCAGCATTTGGTGATTTATCATTCAAATCCACCTTTTTATGTGGTGTCCTACTTTGAGACTTCTACTTTTCCTTTTTCTTGGGTTTGGCATTTGAAGCATCTAACGGCTTCTTATCCTTCTCAACCTTTTGTTGTTGATGATCATTTGCAGCAACTTTCTTTGTCTTTTCAGCCTTGTTCTTTGGCTGTTTCTTTGCTTCCTTTGACTCCTTGATGCTCTCATCTGATTATGAATCTGCTTCGTTTGTCTCAGATTGCTTCTTCTTAGGAACTTTTGTTTGTTCTTTCTATTGAAGTAGCAGTCTTGAGTTGAATGATTGGTCTTGTTGCAGAATGCACAATGCTTGATGAAGTAGCAATCTGAGGTCATACGGTTGTTCATATTGCAGATAGAACAATAACTGCTAAAGTAGCAATCTTTAGTGTTGTGATTGGTTATATCACACCACTTGCAGTACTTATCTTCTACATCACTTTCTGGTTCAACCATTTGCTTGTTCTTCAGCTGCTTTTTGTACTCTTTGAGCTCTTTCTCAAGTTTAGCAACTGACTCTTGTTGATGATGCACAACCTTCTCAGATTTCATGAATGTGCTTGTGGTTGTGGAAGCTTCAGCTGAGGATTTCTTTACTTTGACTAAGCTTTCCGTAGATGTTGGCTTCTTCCGTAGATATGCTATGGATGACTGTTTAGACGAACTAATAGTTATATTCATCCAATGATGATCTACTGATGCTTCTTGAATTTCAACAACCTTCTTCTTCCGTAGAAGATCTACTGAAGTTGTTGACTTTGTCTTCCTGATCTTTTCTACTTCCTCCGGAAGTAGTTTTTGCTTCTTCCATGGAATTTACACTTGCATCAGCTTCAGACCTTGGGGTTGTTGCTTGGTTGACATGCTGCTTGTTTAGCTCTTGAATCCCAGCATTCAATTGAGCTATCCTTTTGTAGACAGTCCTAAACAAGTTTCTTTGTTGAGGTGGATATGGCACTTTGATTTCTGTAAGCGCTTTTGGTATTGAAGGTTCAAACACCAAACATGTTCCCTTACCCTTATCATCACCTTGTTGTTTAACATGCTCATCCAGCTCAAACAGATTATCACATCTTTCCAAATCAATATTTGATTCATCTTGTTATGAAACTTCTGAATCAGTTGATTTAGTTTCACTCACCTTAGAATCATAACCAATTTGCCACTTGATTGAATTCAGTTTTAACTGTGTTATTGGTGCTTGCAAAAAATGATTTGATAAGCTGTTAGTCATGGAATCAGGTAATGAGGTATAGTTGTTATTTACTGGTGGTGGTACATTATGAAAACCCAAACCTGATTTGTTTTGTGACTCAATATGAGAATTTAACAACTTCTCATGTTGTTTAGATGAAAGTTGAAACTTCTAAAGTTTCACTCCAGTGGATGCATGTTCTCCATTGATTTTGTCACGGATGCAGTCAAATGCTCAACTTGTGACTTCAAATTATAATTTTTTAAAACAATTTTATCTAATCTTTTTGTAAGGATGTGATCTTTACCTGATAAAGTTTATGTTCCCTTACATGAGATTCATTTAAAACTAATATTTCTTCCACTTTATTGGCAAGTCGTTAAGCATGAGTTTTGTATTTCTCAACTTCTTCAATGTAGTAGGATGAACATAACCTTTCCTTACCTATCTTGACATTGGCGGGACTTTGTCCTCCATGTTTGCCATGAGTGCTTGCTTCTCTTCCAACACTTCCTTCTCATGTAGGCTCCAGTCACATGTGCCACCCTACAAGATGATTAACCCAGTCTCTTGGTTCTTGCTTGAACTTGCTACAATGTACTTGTGGTTGGTGGGGATGAGTTGGTGAGCTGAGGCTACTTGAAAGACCTTTGATTTGCTTGATGAGGTTGTTACTGATGTTGAGGATGTTGATATTGTTGCTGAGATGAGGATTGTTGGTTGCATCCCTTGAAAAGTGTCCATATAGGTTACACTTGAAGCATATCACTTTTGATTTATCAACTCCTATCTTTTATGTTCTCCAAGGAGCAGATAGGCCTTGGTTTCTCCACAGATACATCTTTGCTTTATAAGCAATCATTTCCATCTGGCACTGCATGTCCAAATCTTCTACTACATGAGGATGAAGTTCTTTTAGATCATCCTGGTAGAAATGTGCAGGAGTTTGTTGATACATGATGTCCCTAGTTTATTGTACTTAAACATTTATGTCTTTCATTTCTTATATATGTGTAATACTAGGGTATTATTGTAATATGATATATGTTTGGATGTCTATTTACTATTTATTATATTGTATTCTTATAACGTTTATTACTACACACTTGACTGAACATTATATACAGGTTTGTAGTAGTTATTCATAGTTCTGAGTTAATAATGACTCAGAAATGTGTTTGACTTAGTCTTGTGGTCATTCATGATAATGGACCATGCTTATGGACCAGTCGCACGACTGAACCAGGTGACTGGATCAGTCGCACGACTGAGTCATAAGACTGGTTCAGTCGCACGACTGAACCAGGCGACTGAATCAGTTGCACGAATGAGTCATAAGAATGGCTCAGTCGCACGACTAAACCATTCGTAGAGTTCAGTCGTGTGTATGAATCAATCGCCTGACTCAGTCGCACGACTGAACCATGCTAATGGCTCAATCGTACGACTGTACACTTCAACTTATAAATACCACGTAATTCTTGAAAAAAAAAGTGAACACTTCAAACATTATTATACCCTAGCCATCCAGAGCATCCTAGTTCGTCCATCCAACTTCATAGTTCGTTCCTGATCGATTTCTACTCGCTCGTAAGGTTTGTTTAATCGTTAGATCGATCAGGTTGTCGTTCTCACTGATTGGATCGCCAATCAAATAGGATTCCCACTATTTGATCTGGTTTCACTTTGAATCAGTTAGTACTCCGTACGTACTCGGTCCTATCAAGTGGTACCAGAGCATTGGCTCGTGATTCTTCG
Source organism: Flaveria linearis (assembly GCA_024085815.1). Classification (NCBI taxonomy): domain Eukaryota; kingdom Viridiplantae; phylum Streptophyta; class Magnoliopsida; order Asterales; family Asteraceae; genus Flaveria; species Flaveria linearis. The sequence goes on along the minus strand of CM044008.1, from coordinate 78,966,312 downwards.
TGGATTCGGTTGGTGTTTTGTTAAAATTAACGTTTTTAATTGTAAAAGATTCATGTTTTGATTCAAAAAGTGTTTTTGAAGTGTGCATGATTCAGAAGTTTCAAACTTTTGACTTACGGCAGATTAGGGTTCGTGAAAAATCATTTTTTGGTATGAAAGGGTTCAAAATTGTGAATTTTTCATCCACAGCAGCTTTAGTCGCACGATTGGCTCAATCGCACGACTGAATCCCAATCGCACGATTCAACCGCACGACTAGACTTAGTCGTATTGTTCATTCGCAGGATTAAGCTAACCCACACGGTTGAACTCATTCCCATCTCTCAATCGCACGATTGAACTCAGTCGTACTCTCCAATCGCACGATTGACTCTGTTGTATACACAATTTTTCAAGTTTGAAACAATGGACGATCAGAGCTCTGCGTTTACTGCTGGGAAGGACTCACAGATCCAGAATCTATTACTTCTGGAAAATGAGACTGGAAATCATAACAAACCACCAAAACTGTTGACCTTGGATGAATACCCGCAATGGAAACAACAGTTTGAAATCTACCTTAACGGAGTTGACCCAAACTTGTGGACTACAATTGAGACTGGTTATACTATAGCTGTTGGAGCAAATAGAGTTAAACTGACTCTAAGTGAGATGAATGAAGTGCAAAAGGTTACACACAACGCTAAAAAGAAAGCCTATGCCTTACTAATATAGTCGATTCCAAAGGATATTTTCCATCAGTTTTCGGAACATAAACATTCAAAGAAGCTGTGGGAGGCACTTGAAAAGAGATATGATGGTAATGCAACCTTAAAGGCACTGAAGGCTAAAGCACTCAAGAAGGAATTTGCTAACTTCTCATCCATGGGAAATGAAAGCTTGGATGATATTATAGATAGGTTTTATCATCTGATGAGTGACCTGCATACTCATGGAGTAACTACCACAATGGAGGATAAATTTGCAAGCTTTGCTGATGGTCTGCCGGATAAATGGGATTCTTTTGTGTCTAATCTAAGACAGAATGAAGTTTTAGCTACTCTGGACATCAATGACTTTATCTTGAAGTTGAGGGAGGTGGAGCTAAGGATGAAATACAAGTACAAGAAAGGGTCATACACACCGAATCCATCACTATATAATGTTGTTTCCACACCAGTTTCATCCGGTGCACCTCTTCAAATAGCATTTGTTTCCAACATGTCCGGAACTTCTCAAAGTGGTTCTTCTAAAAGTGAATCATCAGGATCATCTGGAACTCAGTATATTTTCCCTGACTCTAATCCTACAAAGCTGAAGACTGAGAATCTGGGAAATGTTACTGTTGAGGTAGAAAAAGAGCATATGGATCTTCTCGCTACGGTTGTACACTCATATGATGGGTTAGTTGCTGGTAAGATAGGAAACTGTCATCTCGTGAAAGAGGACTATGAGCAGGTAGATGAGATAGAGTTGGAAAGAATGGATATCATATGGGCTTTGACCAGTGCTGTGAGAAGGGCTAAGAAGTTTGTGAAGAAGACGGGGCAAAATCTGGTTGCCACCAAAGACACAACTTTTGGTTTTGATAAAACCAAAGTTACATGCTTCAACTATGGTGAAAAGGGTCACTTCAAAAGAGAGTGCGTGAAACCTAAGAAGACAGGAAATGGTAACCCTTTTTCATCCATCAACCGTCAGGACAAAGAAATGAAAGTGGCATCAATGAGTAAGGATTCGAAGGCTTGGGTTGCTCAAGGAGATGAAGGACAGGACTGGTCCTTCAGATTTCTTTCTGATGGAGAAGCAAATGTGGCACTGGTAGAAGATTTTGATGACGGGTCAGCGAGTGAAGGAGATAACATAGCTGATTATGCTAATTCAGACGCTAAAGAAGCTATGGATGTCGTGGATCATTTGGTTGAAGATGAACTGACTGCTGCCAGCACAGAATCTCAAACTAACGAGGAATCTCAGGTTGCTTTCATTGCTGACACCTCCAGCATGTCACAGGTAAGTACCAAAAATGAACTTTTTGATAAACATGTTTGTGAAGAGTGCAATAAATTTCATGAAAGCATAAATTTAAAATTTGCTCGATTGTTAGATCACAATGATAGTTTAGTAAATGATGTAAAATTATGTACTAGAGCAAATAGGGTGTTAAACAAAATTAGAGCAGTTTTTAAGAAAAGATTGAACTGTTAGGAAAGCAACTTAGGGAAACTGAGATTGTTGCATTTAATCAAGCAAATGATATTAAGTTCTATCTGACAGCAATAAAGGAAACAAAGAAAGAAAAGCGATTCTTCAAGTTGAAATTGAATCTTTAAATCAGAAAATTCACAGTCTTGCTAGTTCCTCTCATATTGTTAAAAAGTTGGTTAAAGAGAGAAATGGGGAGGAAGGGATTGGTTATAAGGTTGTGCCACCACCACATGCCATCCTCTTAAACACAAAATGTCGACCTGTTAATAATAACCCTATAAAGGATCACATGGTAACAACACCCATAGTCAGTGATCCGGACACCACAGTTTAACCCTGTAACTCTGGTTACTGACCTGGATGCAACAACTTCTGGCACAAGAGATGAGGTTGTCATTGAAAATCGGGATGATGAGAATAGCAATGATACTCTTGGGTTGGGTTCAAAAGTTCATGTTTCGAAACCTAAAATTTCAGAATCAACTCATTCTAAAACTGTTCATCATCAAAATCTCAGCAAAATGAAAGGAAAAACTAATTAAAATGTGAAACAAATTAAATTTATTAAAGAATGAGAGCAACCTCAACTAGAAAAGAAAGAGACCAACCCTAGACCTTACTCCCCCCCACACAAAAGATCTCCTAGTCCTGTTGAATGGAGATCCTGTTATGGATTTGGAAAACAAGGACATATATCTCCTAATTGTCCTTATTATCAGACACCAAGACGAAAGGTTGAATTTTTTCAAGATAATAAACCAAGGTTTTCTACAATAAAAATATTTCCACAATACAACAGGCAACACAGTCAAGCCCCTGGCAAAGCTGTGAGGACTGAGGTAAAACATGGTGATGAAAGCAAACAAAATGTTAAAACGATAAACTAGTCGTCTGTTTATCACAAACAGGCCTTACACAAGACTGGTTTGTGGAATGCCAAATCATCAAGTGTGTCTAAAAGTGAGGATAAGATGAAGAATGTTGACTCTTTGACTTCCCAAGGACAGTGGGTGGAGTTTCTTATGTGTGATGCCTCTAGAAAACCCAAGCCAGTAAAGGCTTGGGTCCCACTCCTGAACTAATCTTTTCTGTTTTGTGCTGGTTGTCTGCTACAATGCTATCTGCAGGACCGGGTGAAGGGGTTATGCACTTGCACAACACAACAACACAAAGAGGAGAATGTATTTCAACACTTATAAATTTAAATGGGGAACTGATCAGTAATGAGTTTAGAGAACTTGGAAACACAAGATGTAGAAATAAGACAGAAAACTAGAGCAATACACAAGCAGTTGGTTTTCAAGGTTAAAGTATATTGATCTTCTAGTTCCTTACATAGTGGTTTACAAGTTCAACTCAAAACCTTACAAGGTTACAAAGAAAAGAAAATACTTATACTAAAGCCTACAGCCGGCCATGCTTTGAAGGCTAGCTGGATACATGAAATAGACAACAAAATCCAAGTAGAGTCAAAGGCAGATTGCCTTTTGACTAGTGACTATGACATGCCATAGCTCACATCCTAATATATTACAGAAAGGATAAAGTACATAAAGTGGAAAGTTACAGACTCAAGACCTCAATGTACAGTTTACAAAAGCATGGACCTTTTCACAAACTCATGAAAGGTTGGTGACTTTTCAGAGTGGCAGCGGAAAGTGGTTCAGCTTTAGGTAAAAAGTACATCAGATAAAGCATGTAATATAAAAGTCTTTGGAAGAAATCTGTCTTTAATGGTTGGCTTCGAATGACTTTGTCCTTGAAGTTTTGGAAGACTTCATCTTTTGGCTTCGGAAGATATTGGTCTTGGCTTCAAAAGATTTCACACTTGGAATAATTTCCAAGTTAGTGTGAATCTTCCGAAGCACTCCACTTCAGTGTACATGTGCATGCATGCACGAAAGACTTTGAGTGTTTGGGTTGCATCAGCCTTACTGATAACCTTTCAAACTCCCCCTAGGCTGATGCTACCAAAACACCTTAAGACACTAGATATTGACAGTCCTCATTATGATGATGACCATTCCTTTCTTCATGAGATGGTCAGGATCACTCGGACTCTCATAGTGTCTTCCCATATCAAAGAGATCATGCAGAGGTAGATTGAACATATCCTGCCATGTGTAGACATGTTCAATACCTTGATCTATTATGACATGCCATCTTTATGGATTTGTGGTGTATGTCCAAGATAAGATAGGTCTTCCTGATGCCAGAGGAGCTGCTTGAATTGGAGTTGATGGAGCATCCTCTTGTTGCACATCCTCAGGATGTTCTGACTCATCCTGAGGTTTGGAGGTGGATGTTTCCTTCATCTTCTTCTTTGACTTTGGTTTGGAAACCATCCTTTTCCTCCTCTTTGAACTCTTTAACTGAGAAGACTGGCCTGTAGCACCTGATTGATCTTCTTTGTCTTTCTCAGTTGGGTCTTACTCTCTCACAGGTTCAGATTAAGAGGGGATAGATCCCTACTGTGGATCAGAAGTGGAAGTATGCTGAGATTCAGCAAGAGGTTCTGGTTGTGTTGTCTTGGGTGTTTCAACCTTAACCTCTACTTCCTGAAGGACCTGACTTGGTGGGGAGTGTAAGTCAACAAGTTCACCTCTTTTAATCTTCTACTTGATCACCCAAATATGCTCATCCATGGTGGATAGAGACATGGGACCAAGTCTCCTTCCGGAGAATCCATATGGCTTCAAGAAGCTCATCATCTTCTGCCTGTCAGCAGACTTCTTCAGATTCTTATGGATGATGGCTCTTGATTTCACAGCTTCTTCCCTTAACTTCCTTTTGGTGATTTTTCTTTCTTTGGCTACATCAAGTTCAAGTTGTTTGAGGTACTCAAACTCAATGTAGTCAAAGGGTAAGGGAAGAAGTGTTTCATCTTGATAGAGGTCTGTGGCACTCAGGTAGTTGATCATGTTGATCCTATCCTTTTCTTTATCTACCTGAGGTTCTTATGGTACCACATCCTCTTGTTCCAGAGTTTCTTGAACTGGTGAGAGAGTAGGCATGTGCTTATAGAGCCTCTTCCTTCTTCTTTCTTCTTTGATTTTCAGAAGAAGCTTTGTATCCTTTTCTTCCTTTCTCTCTTTTGATAGTTCTGTGTCAGCAAGTTCATTCAACTCATCTAAGGGGAGAGAGATGATATCATCAATATCATAGTTCCTAGTCTGCAAGTAGTTTATCCTGGCTGCCCTTAACTCATCATTCTGAGTGTTTGGTCTGAGGGTAGCCCTGTTAGCACTTTCCATAAGCCTTGCAGACCTAGCAGAGGAACTTTCTCCCCTTAGCTTCCTTTTCCTCTCTCTCTCCTCCTCCTCAATCTCGTCAGAAGTTAACTTCCTTTTCCCTTTGTCACTCACAGACCTTTGTGACTCAGGGTGGAGAGAGCTTTGGCCTTCATTGCTTGGTGTAGCTTCCAAGCTCTGGCCAGAGAGAGGTTGAGATGCACCATCACCAACAGGTGTCTCATCAAGGGATTGAACCTCTGCAGTAGTTGATGGTGAGACAGGGCTCTCAGGTTCTACCACTAGGCCTTCAGTCAAGGTTTTCCCTTTGAAGCTAATCTCAGGGTCTACCTCAACATCCAGTTGACTGATGGTATAGCCTGATTTCCTTTGTCTTCCCCTAAGGCTGAGCTCTGCAGTGTTCCTTTGTTGAACTCTTTGAAGAATAAGAGTTCTTCTAGCAGTATCATACCTCCACCCAAAAGTGTGAGCTAGAGTTGGTGGAGATGATACTGATCTTGGGATGCCTTTCTCAAATAGACTCCTTATGACTGAGTCTATGCTGTCCACATCAATATGGACTTGAGAAAGTTGCTGAGTATGCACAACTGCAAGTGAGGATGGTGAGTCCTCAATGTCCATACTCCCTGAGGAACTCCCAGTTCTGTGATTGTAATGACTTCCTCCCCCTTTTTGGTAGCATCACCCTCTTGCATAGGGGACCTAGGAGTTTGGTCAATTACATCCACAGGTTCTTGTGTTCCTGGTTGAGTTTCTCTTACGGGTCTCCTAGCTAGTTGTTCCTTAAGATAAGATATCTCAAGTTGCTGATCATTGACCCTATGTTACAAGGTAGTCACCTGAGATTCAAGATGACTAACCTTGGAGACTAAATAGGTGCATGTTTTGGATAGTTTTTGCACCTTTAGTCTCAAGTTCCCCTCATCTTCATCAGAAGAGTCACTGGGGGACGAGAGAATGGGACCAAGGTCCTCTTCCTCATCACCAGCATGGTGTTCTTGGCTGCTGGATTTCCTCTACTCAGTGACAACTTTAGTTGAAGTGTCAATGTGCCGAGTTGCCATCGTTGAGGTCTTAATGAGGTAATCACTTGCTGAAGTAAGAGCCTCTTCCATATAGATATCCTGAACATGTTTAGAAGTATCCACCTCAGTGATAGGTGACTGATGTGGGCTAGACTTAGATGACTCAGAAGCACTCATCTCCCTTTGAGGAGAGATGTAGTAGGAAGACTCATGGTACTCATTGGCATATAAGTCCTCATCAGTATAGAAGTCAAGGTTGGGAATTGGTTGGTTTAAATCTAAAGGCTATGGATGGTAGCTGTCCCTTGAAGGTTGTTCACTAGAGTGTTGAGACTCAGAGTGAAGGCTTAAGGCTGTTGGGCTTGTGAGCTCATCAGGCTGAGCATGAGGAACCTCAGCACTGACTTGAGAAATGATGGGAGTGGTTTGCTCCTCAGTGGAAGTTGGAGCTCCAGTGTCCACTTCATCCTGTGTAGGTGAGTATATGGGGGCCTGCACAAACTCAATAGCTTGTGCAGGGGTTCTTTTGTGTTTTCTATGGTAGGTGAGGGTGATTTGTGTCTGTTTTGGAAGTTGGGATGTAGAAGGTGTGGGTTCAACACTAGCTTGTGTTGCTAGGTTGTCACCTTGAGCAATGAGCTCTAACATTTTTGGGACAAGGGTTGTTTCTACCCCTGAGAAGCCGACAGTTGGCTTCTTCAAGATCTTAAAGATGTCGGGCTTCATCTGTCCCAATTTAAGAATATTACCTGTTTCCCTCAACTATGAGCCAGTTCACAGTAAAGAATATATTGAACATATCTAGGAAACATGTAATATTCTAGGGAGTCTAAGTTTGCTATTAAATTTATATATACAAATTGAGAATACCTGAACTTGACCCCCTAAACCATTCCATGTACTATGAAGGAGAGATCTTCAGGAATCTGGTCCCATCCTCCATGCTTGTTAGACAAGTTGTGGATAACCACATGAAGTAAATACTTCCACTTGGATGAGACCTTCCCTTTCCTGAAGGTCTTTACAGAGAAATCTCCTTCATAACCCATCTATTCAAAAGAATGGTTGACAACCTCTTTTGGAAAGAACACCTCACATTCTTCATCATCCAGCTGAAGATGAGTGTTAATAATGGCCGGAGTGATGAAGACTGTTCTTCCCTGCACTGTGGCAGACAGTGCCTTCTCCCTATCCAAAATGACCTCTTGGCAGGTCTTCCAGAATTGAAGCAAATGATCCTCATAGAGAGGAGGATCTATGGTAAGGGAGGTGAAGTAGTTAGACAGAGCCAAGGCGGTTTCATCGAGAAGTCTGGGTCATTTCGCCGATCATGGTTGGCCATTTTGAGTAAGCTTTGATGTGAAGGAAGGATGAACAAAGGCGCTTTCAGAGAGAAATCTCAGAATTTAGGTTTAGTGAGAAGATGAAGATGATAAAAAGAGGGGGAACCGACACAGTTTACATGTGAAAAGGATTTGAGACAAAGTTAATGAAAGAGGATAAACTTTGAAATCCGGAAGGCGGTCCCACCTCTGAAAAAGTAGTTTGCTTTTTACTCAAAAGTTGTTTTCTTAGAAGTCGAAAATCTTCCAAAGGTAAAATGTTTTCGGAAGTTCTAACGAAAAAGCTTCCGAAGCCAAAATGGCTATGGAAGAATTTCTCAAAGAGTTTTGACAAATTTGCTTCGGAAGATAATTGTTAAACTGAGATGCTTTGTTCCATAAAAACAAAGCTTCTGAGAGTTAATATCCTTCGGAAGAGAAATGATCCTTTAAAAGACATACAGGTGCCTAAGAGAGTTTTTATGCTTTAGAAGATATTTGAGAAATTTCTTCCGAAGGTAAATTTCACTTAGACAATTATTTGTCTTGAAGGGATATTTTCTTCCGAAGATAAAAACATATCTTCCGAAAGATGAAAATTTGTAAAAAAAACTATGAAAAACTCTTCAGAAAATTTTGTCCCTAGAAAACATGAGCTTATGAAGGTGATAAACTGGACAACTTAGGACCCACAGATTTCAAGAAATAAAATTAATTAGTTTTTAAGAAAAGCTACTCAAGGTTAATCATCCCAATAGCTGATATAAGTTATTTAATGTAAGGCCCGTTCCTGGGCACCTTACGGTTGGTCGTCATCGCACATAAAACATAGATTTGATATAAACATAATAAAATAACGCAGCGGAACTTTATAAAGAGGGTCATTCTCATTACATCATAAAAGCTTTTACATCATTGACTTGGTTACAAAATACAAGCTTTCTTTACATTGCCTAGCTTTACTATGATTGCTGCTGAAGCATATGAAACCGAGGATAATCTCGTTTATGTGAATCCTCAGCAATCATAGGGTCATAACAGTGACCTCTAGTATAAAAATATAAAATTTTTCATCATAAAGGAGATTTCCTTAAGTAGTCCCGTACATCGGAACCCTAAGGAATCTCCTAACGGCATGCAACATAATGTGTTGCGTGCATCATGGACCCACAACACATGACGTTGCAGCATTATCAAAAGGAGAATGTCATCCCAAAAGAGCTGAGTAGCCGCCTCGTGCCATCCCCAGCAACACTACATGCCAACTGGAAACACATAAAAAGTTAGCGTTGCAGAGTGAGTTCTAGTTTTATAATAATATATTATATTTCCATTAGAAACCATTCTTTCACGTGATCATACATCATACGTACACAGAGATAATATTCATTATTATCTTCATCATTCGTTATACATCATCATCTTTAACTTCTCATATGGATTCTGTCAGGCTTTACCCACTTCATAGCACTCGGTTATGATTACTGTGGTCGAATGACAAGAATCCCGTTTCATACTTACTTGCACATTGAATTCTAATGTACCAATACCATATGCTATACCCCGAACCGTCTTAGCTACTGGGCCGTGAATCAATAGAGCGTATGCCACAGTAGCCTTAGCTACTGGGCCGTGAATCTAAGGGTATGCCACAGTACTAGAGGTAAGCGGTAGAGGTACCATGACCATGGCCAATCACAAAGAAGGACCAATCGACTTATTCAATGTTTGCAAGACTTAATTCGTTCGTTCGTTAATGCATGTATTCGTCATCTTATTACTCATTCATTCATTCATTAATACATGCATTCGTCATCGTGTTCCTCTTTCATTATCTTTCACTTTACGTACATAATACTTTGTTCGTTCATCGTCATAATACATGAGTCGTGAAAGATATACATACATCATCATAAGGAACACACATACACAAAAGTCATACATAACATCATACCTACATAGCCTATATCATCAATCACTTACAGGCACGTACAGGAGTTCCCACGTAAGGGTTTACTACCATATTTTCCCAAAAGCCGGGACTTGACTATGCATTTCCTCGAGTGCAACAGCTCTATTTGTCCCTCCTAAACCTTGGGGACTCATATCAACACATCATACAAACACATACAAGCCATCATCGTACCTTAAGCATACTACCCGTAATTATACCCCAAATGGGTCAAACATACATATTTCAATAAACAGGTTTATATGTGTTCCAGCCCCAAAATTGTTAAAACAAGTAAATGAGGGGTCCTAGAAACTCACCTGTGCTTGACAAGCAGCTTCTCAATCAAGTTTTAAAGACGTGGGTCACACTACGCTGCCTGCAGATAAATTAACACTCAAAGAATTAATTTCTGCCTAAATTCGCTAATAGTTTCGCCCATAGTTTCGCCCTAGCGAAAGTGGAGTTTCGCTAGGCGAATCAGCAGTTTCGCTGCTAATTTCGTTGGGCAGCCTTCTGCCAGTTTCGCTGGACAGATTCGCTACCTTGAGCGCCCAACTTTCGTTGGGATTCCCTAGTTTCGCAATGTCTAAGGGTCAACCTGCGCATCAGCGAAGTTACCATAAAATCAATAGTTTCGCCCAGGCGAAAGTATAGTTTCGCTGCAGCGAAACTGTAGTCTCGCTGAGAATCCTTATAGTTTCGCTGGACGAACTTACAGTTTCGCTGGACGAGTGCTTAAATTCGCAGAACGAGCTGAAATTTATAAATCAGCTCATTTTAACCCAAAAATCCAATCCTTTCCACCCAAACCCTTGGGTTATCATCCAGGAACCTAAATCGAAGCTTCTTACATGTTTTATTACCCTAAAACGTGTGTTTTTGGGCGATTCTTGCCACTTTTAAAACCCCAAAAACCCAAACCCAGGTTTTTCACCAAATGGAGCAATTATACTACGTTTCTTACCTTGATTCTTGCTGTTTAGGAGTCCACGAACACCAGCCTTCGATTCTTGACCAACCGAGCCTCGATCCGACACTTTCTCTCTCTACACTTTCTCTCTCTACACTTTCTCTCTCTACACTTTCTCTCTCTAGAAATGGGTGTTGAGTGAAAATGAGAGTTTTTCAGCTGATCCATTTATATATATGCCAGGCGTTCCCGCGACCCCAAACTCGTTAAACTCGTGTCGGTCTAATGCCCACAACCATTTTCTATTTATTAAATGGTTTTCGTCTGAGCCCATTATTATTACTTGACTTGCTTAGAAAAATTTCCGGCTGATCCAAGTGTGTTTACGTCCCCGAAACCTGTTATTCATCGAACAGACGTGGGTAATGTTGTCGCATCTCTTCTTCCGTCTCCCACGTTGATTCGGATCCTTTCCTGTGCTTCCACTGTACACGCACAAGAGGAACCACTTTATTCCTTAACCGCTTCTCTTTTCTATCGATGATTGCCACTGGTTGCTCCACATAATTGAGTCGTTCGTCTACTTCGATATCCTCCAGTGGAACAATCATATCTTCATCAGCTAAGCACTTTCTCAGATGAGATACATGAAATGTGGGATGAATTCCACTTAACTCATCTGGTAGTTCCAACCTATAGGCCACCTCTCCCACACGGACAATGATTCAGAAAGGTCCTATATATCTCGGGCTTAGCTTGCCTCGTTTCCTGAATCGGATAATGCCTTTCCAGGGCGAGACCTTTAACATGACTCGGTCACCAACCTTGAACTCTATCGGCCTTCGCCTCTTGTCAGCATACGACTTTTGTCTATCTTTCGCCGCCTTCATGAAGGCTTTGATCTTTTCTAACTTCTCAGTCGTTGCTTCAACTACCTCGACACCTCCCAGTTCCTTCTGCCCAATGTCTCCCCAACATACGGGCGTTCTACATTTCCTACCGTACAGCATCTCGTAGGGTGGCATGCCAATGCTGGCATGATAACTGTTATTGTACGAGAATTCTATTAACGGCAGGTGGTCATCCCAACTTCCTCCAAAATCGATCACACACGCCCGAAGCATGTCTTCGAGTGTTTGGATCGTCCTCTCAGACTGACCGTCCGTCTGAGGGTGATATGTCGTACTAATATGTAGTCTCGTCCCCATTGCATCATGAAATCTCTTCCAAAACTTGGAGGTAAACCGGGTGTCACGATCAGACACATTAGACACCGGTACACCATGACGAGCTACAATTTCTTTGATGAACAAATCCACCAATCTTTCGGATGAATACGTTTCGCGGATTGGTAGGAAGTGGGCACTCTTCGTCAATCGATCGACTATCACCCATATAGCATCATACCCTTTCGGGGTACGTGGTAGCTTCGTGATGAAATCCATGGTGATGTGCTCCCACTTCCACTCGGGTATATTCAACGGTTGGATCTTCCCGTAAGGTTTCTGGTGCTCTGCCTTTACTTGTAGACAAGCCAGGCACTTACTCACATATTCCACCACATCACGCTTCATGCCCGGCCACCAATAGTCTTTCTTCATGTCTTGGTACATCTTGGTAGCACCGGGGTGAATGGAATATCGAGTCTTATGGGCCTCATCCATGATCTTTCCACATAGATCCCCGTACCGAGGAATCCATATTCGCCCAGATCGGGTCTTAACACCAAGAGTGTTCTCACCCAGTTCTGTAACTAGACCTCTCATCCTTTCAGAGTTAAGACGATCTTCTTTTAAAGCCTCATCTTGGAACTCCTTAACCTGTGTCATCACATCAGAGGTCATAATTAGCTGATAAGCCTTCACCCGAATCGGCTCGGGCCTTTCCTTTCGGCTAAGGGCATCTGCCACCACATTGGCCTTACCCGGGTGGTAATGGATTTCACAATCATAATCTTTTATCAGTTCCAACCACCGTCTCTGCCTCATATTTAAATCCTTCTGCTCGAAGAAGTACTTCAAGCTCTTGTGGTCCGTGAAGATGGTGCACTTTGTCCCGTATAGATAGTGCCGCCAAATCTTCAACGCGAAAACCACCGCAGCCAGTTCTAGATCGTGCGTGGGATAGTTGACTTCGTGGGTCTTCAGTTGCCGAGATGCATAGGCTATTACCTTCACACGTTGCATCAATACGCAACCTAACCCAGAATAGGATGCATCCGAATAGACCACTAAGTCCTCATTTCCCTCGGGCAATGTCAAGACAGGAGCTTGTGTCAGTCTCGTCTTCAACTCCTCAAAGGCATCCTCCTGTTCCCGACCCCACACGAACTTTACGTCCTTGCGAGTCAATTTTGTCAAAGGTGAGGCTATCTTTGAAAAGTCTTGAATAAATCTTCTATAGTAGCCCGCCAATCCCAAGAAGCTGCGAATCTCGGATGGCGTCTTTGGTGACTTCCATTGCATCATGGCCTCACCCTTTGCATAGGGTCCACCATTATTCCCTGAGCATTTACCACATGACCCAGAAATTGCACCTCGCGTAGCCAGAACGCACACTTGGAGAACTTAGCATACAGTTTCTCCCTTCTCAGAGTTTCCAACACTTCCCGAATGTAATCGGCATGCTCTTCTTCACTCCTCGAATAAATCAGGATATCGTCGATGAACACAATCACTGACTTATCTAACATTGGCCGACACACTCGGTTCATCAAATCTATAAAAGCAGCCGGCGCATTGGTCAAACCAAAAGACATAACGAGAAACTCGTAATGACCATAGCGCGTACGGAAGGTTGTTTTAGTAATGTCCTGCTCCTTCACTTTCAATTGATGGTAGCCAGATCGAAGATCTATCCTCGAGAACCAACTGGCACCCTGGAGCTGGTCGAACAAGTCATCGATTCTCGACAAGGGGTATCTGTTCTTCACCGTCAACTTATTCAGCTCACGGTAGTCAATTCACATTCTCATACTACCATCCTTCTTCTTTATGAACAGAACCGGAGCACCCCAAGGTAAGATACTCGGTCTGATGAACCCCTTATCTAGCAGTTCTTGCAGTTGCCCCGTCAACTCTTTCATTTCCGTCGGAGCCAAGCGATACGGTGCTTTTACGACAGGTTGGGCACCCGGTATCAGTTCGATCTGGAATTCGATCTCTCGGTCAGGTGGCAATCCCGATAAGTCTTCGGGAAACACGTCTGGAAAGTCACGCACAACTGGTACATCGGATAGTTGTGGTGTTGGCGTCTCTACATTCTTTACATAACATTAGTAGGCGCTACATCCGCGCCTCATACACTTTCCCACCACCGCCATCGAGATCACCTTCGGAATCGTCGTAACTCGATCGCCATATATTGTCACCGGACTTCCGTCAGCCGCCGTCAGCCTAATCATTTTCCTTCGGCACACGATATTCGCTTCGTAGGTTGCTAACCAATCCATCCCTAATACTACATCAAATCCTCCTAGGGGCATCACATTTAAATTGGCAGCAAATCTATGGCCCTATAATTCTACAGCACAGTCCTCTATTACATTCGTAATCCTAGTGGATTTACCAATAGCAGTTTCTACATCAAAGGACTCATCAAGGCATTTACTCCTAACAGGCAGTTTAGCACAGAAGGTAGTAGAAATAAAACTCCTACTGGCACCCGAATCAAATAATACAGAGGCTAAAATTTGGTTTATCAGGAACGTACCGGACACAACGTCAGGGTCCGTCCTAGCCTCTTCTTGCGTCATCGTGAACGCCCTGGCCTTTGCCCTTGGTGCTTCTCCTCCCGTCTTCTTCTCCCCTGAGCCCTCAGCCCTCGACTTCTTGCAATCTCTGCTCATATGACCACTTTCCCCACAGTTAAAACACTTGGCCATCCGGCAGTCCTTTGACATATGCCCTGCCTTCCCGCATCTGAAACAGATGTTGGATCCCCACTTGCACTCCCCCGAGTACTCTCTCCCACATTGGCCACACTTCCTCAACCCTGCTCCTGACATGACCACACGGCGGTCATCCACCCTTGGCTTCTTGTTACTTGTCGAGGTATCACCTCGACCAAACCTCTTTCCCTGCCAAGTTTTCTCGCCACCTCCCTTCTTACCACCCTCAACCTTCACCACCCTAGCCCTTTCATCGTATAGCCGCCCCGCCAAATCTACTGCCGACCTAAAGGTACTTGGTCGGGCAATAATCAAGTGCGTGCGGATGTCGGCCGGCAGCCCCTGGATATACCGGTTGATCTTTCGAGACACTGGCGTCACCTGGTCCGGCACCATTCTCGCCATGTCATTAAACTTGGTGGTGTACTGTTGGTGGGTCATCGTCCCTGCCTCCAACTGCAGGAACTCTCTCTCTACTTTATCCATTTCCCGGCGAGGACTGAACTCCTCGATCACCATCCTTTTCAGCTCGGACCACTTCATCTTTCCAATGGCCCTGCTACCCTCGGCCTGGACTATGTTGTCCCACCAGCATAAAGCCGACCCTGTGAAAGAGTGGGTAGCAAACTTCACCTTCTTGTCCTCCCGACAATCACTAATATCGAGGACAGCCTCCATTTCTCTCACCCATTGGTGAGCATCAGCAGCAGTACCAGAACCGTCAAAAGTAGGGGGCTTGCACCTCATAAAGGCCCCGTAGTTACAACCCCGTGTTGACTCTTGCACTGGCTCCTCCTCCTCTTCCTCTTCATCATTAGAATGAACTGTTTCCGGCTCTTGTTGTTGTTGTCTTCCTGAGGATCGATTCCTCCCTCGCCTCTCATTTTCGCGTATAGCCTTTATCACCTCGGTCACTACAGACGGTAAGATTGTCTGCATGACCTGGTGCACCTCCTCGACCACTGCCTCTTTTACCGAGGCCCTCAAATCAACACTCTCGTCCACCCCCTCCGGAGGAGTAGTATCAGGTTCTTCAGGAACCTTCTTCTCTAGTCTAGGTCTTCCTTTTGGGGCTCGTGGTTCCGCACCACTTCCGCCACCGCCTCCACCACGTGGGGCTTTAGATGATCTACCACCGACCATCTTCTATCACACACTGAAAGGTTCAAATACCAACACGGTCATTCAAGGAAATAGCTTAGTTTATGTCAAGTATAGTAAGTCCCTAATTACAGTGGCCAGTTGTGATTAGCCACTTACTTTACTCTTGGAACCCTGAGCATCACCCGTCATGACTACACTAGCATCTAAATCTAACAGTACACGTATACCACATACATACGCACATCATACCAGTTAATCTTTTAAGAAAATACCTGATGGCACGCAGCTACTCAGATGGCATTCTTCCCCTTTTTCTGTCCCATTTTCAGTTTAAGTTTAGGTTTATTTTGAAAATTTAGCTATTTCACTTAAACTTTTGCTCTGATACCAACTTGTAAGGCCCCGTTCCCGGTCACCTCACAGTTGGTCTATCATCGTATGTAAAATATTTTTAAAACGTATATTTACTTTGCAGCGGAATTTAAAACTTTCATTAATAATTAAAAACATGTCATTTCATAACTTTACAACATTCGTTTTCTTCTTAAAATACAATGACATGTCAAAATATGGATGCCAGCCTCAATAGAGCGTATGCCACAATATCCTTAGCTACTGGGCCGTGAATCTAAGCGTATGCCACAGTACTAGAGGTAAGCGGTAGAGGTACCATGACCATGGCCAATCACAAAGAAGGACCAATCGACTTATTCAATGTTTGAAAGACTTAATTCGTTCGTTCATTAATGCATGTATTCGTCATCTTATTACTCATTCATTCATTCATTAATACATGCATTCGTCATCGTGTTCCTCTTTCATTATCTTTCACTTTACGTACATAATACTTTGTTCGTTCATCGTCATAATACATGAGTCGTGAAAGATATACATACATGACCATAAGGAACACACATACACAACAGTCATACATAACATCATACCTACATAGCCTATATCATCAATCACTTACAGGCACGTACAGGATTTCCCACGTAAGGGTTTACTACCGTATTTTCCCAAAAGCCGGGACTTGACTATGCATTTCCTCGAGTGCAACAGCTCTATTTGTCCCTCCTAAACCTTGGGGACTCATATCAACACATCATACAAACACATACAAGCCATCATCGTACCTTAAGCATACTACCCGTAATTATACCCCAAATGGGTCAAACATACATATTTCAATAAACAGGTTTATATGTGTTCCAGCCCTAAAATCGTTAAAACAAGTAAATGAGGGGTCCTAGAAACTCACCTGTGCTTGACAAGCAGCTTCTCAATCAAGTTTTAAAGACGTGGGTCACACTACGCTACCTGCAGATAAGTTAACACTCAAAGAGTTAATTTCTGCCTAAATTCGCTAATAGTTTCGCCCATAGTTTCGCCATAGCGAAAGTGTAGTTTCGCTAGGCGAATCAGCAGTTTTGCTGCTAATTTCGCTGGGCAGCCTTCTGCCAGTTTAGCTGGACAGATTCGCTACCTTGAGCGCCCAACTTTCGTTGGGATTCCCTAGTTTCGCAATGCCTAAGGGTCAACCTGGGCATCAGCGAAGTTATCATAAAATCAATAGTTTCGCCCAGGCGAAAGTATAGTTTCGCTGCAGCAAACTGTAGTCTCGCTGAGAATCCTTATAGTTTTGCTGGACGAACTTACAGTTTCGCTGGACGAGTGCTTAAATTCGCAGAACGAGCTGAAATTTACGAATCAGCTCATTTTAACCCAAAAATCCAATCCTTTCCACCCAAACCCTTGGGTTATCATCCAGGAACCTAAATCTAAGCTTCTTACATGTTTTATTACCCTAAAACGTGCGTTTTTGGGCGATTCTTGCCACTTTTAAAACCCCAAAAACCCAAACCCGGGTTTTTCACCAAATGGAGCAATTATACTACGTTTCTTACTTTGATTCTTGCTGTTTAGGAGTCCACGAACACCAGCCTTTGATTCTTGAACAACCGAGCCTCGATCCGACACTTTCTCTCTCTACACTTTCTCTCTCTAGAAATGGGTGTTGAGTGAAATGAGAGTTTTTCAGCTGATCCATCTATATATATGACAGGCGTTCCCGCGACCCCAAACTCGTTAAACTCGTGACCCGAAGGGTTAACTCTGTCTAATGCCCACAACCATTTTATATTTATTAAATGGTTTTCGTCTGAGCCCATTATTATTACTTGACTTGCTTAGAAAAATTTCCGGGTGTTACATTTAAATCTGTGTTCATCAAAGCTTTTGTGAACAGATCAGCATATTATTCATTTGTATTAACCTTAACTAGTTTAGTTAAACCCTTTTCAAAGTTATCTATAATTAGATGATACATGATGTTTATGTGTTTTGTCCTTGAGTGTTGCACTGGATTCTCTGTGATAGAGATAGCACTGTTGTTGTCTATGTGAATGGGAGTCTCCTTGAAGTTGAATACATAGTCAAGCATCTGATTCTGAATCCAAAGCACTTGAGCATAGCAACTTGCAGCAGCAATGTATTCAGCTTCAACAGTTGATTCAGAGACACAGGATTGTTTCTAGTATTGCCATGAGACAACCCTTCCACCAAGAAACTGACATCCCCCAGATGTAGACTTTGCAGTCATATTGCATCCACCATAGTCACTATCTGTATATGCATACAGATTGAAGTTAGAATTTTTGGGATACCAGAGGCCCAGTGTTGGAGCACCTTTGAGGTAACTTAGAATTCTCTTGACAGTAATGAGGTGTGACATCCTTGGGTTGGCTTGATATCTTGCACAAATGCATATGGCAAACATGATATCAGGCCTGCTAGATGTAAGATACATAAGTGACCCAATCATAGCCCTGTAAAGGTGTTCATCCACACACTCCCCCTCAAGATCAGGCCCAAGGGAGTGGTTCCTTGCTATGGGTGTCTTAGCAATCTTACAATTAGTCATATTGAATCTTTTGAGTATGTCCTCGACATACTTTGATTGACTTATGAAGATTCCATCTTCAACTTGCTTCACTTGAATGCCTAGAAAGAAATTTAGTTCCCCCATGGAACTCATTTCAAATCTTCCTTTCATCAACTTCTCAAAGTGTTTGCAGAGCCTTGGATTAGTTAAACCAAAGATGATGTCATCTACATACACTTAAACTAGCAGTAAGTCATTTCCCTATCCTTTGATGAAGAGAGTTCCATCTATAGTACCTCTTCTGTATCCATGCTTACAAAGATACTGAGATAGAGTCTCATACCACTTTCTCGGTGCTTGATGTAGCCCATAAAGAGCCTTATCAAGCTTGCAGACATAATCAAGGTGATCAGGATCTCCAAAACCAGGTTATTGTTTGACATACATTTCTTCATCAATCACCCCATACAGAAAAGCACACTTCACATCAAGTTGATAGACCTTGAAGTTCTTGGATGTAGCAAAGGCCAAGAATATCCTAACAGCTTCTAATCTTGCTACAGGAGCAAAGACATCAGTGTAATCAATTCCTTCTTCTTGTGTGTATCCTTGAACAACTAGTCTAGCTTTGTTCTTGATGACAATTCCTCTATCATCTTTCTTGTTCCTAAATACCCATTTGGTTCCTATAGTAGTCTTCCCATGAGGAAGAGGACATAGGTTCCAAACCTTCTATCTCTTGAATTGAAGTAGCTTCTCCTGTATGGCTTCAATCCAACTTCCGTCCCTCAGAGCCTCATCAACTTTCTTGGGCTCTATCTGAGACAACAAACAAGAGTGTGGACAAACATTTGCTTCATGTGTTTGTCCTCTTGTTCTTACCCCTGTGTCAACATTTCCAATGATGTTTGTGGTAGGATGGGACTTGTGGATCCTTAACTGAGGGATCATAGCAAGTTGCTGAGACTGATCTAAATTAGAGAAATTTAGATCTGGCATAGAAGCTTCCTCCACCACTTCAACACACTTATCAAGAGAAACTTGATCCAATGAGTGTGTACCATCATTGATATGTTCATCTATGGGATGGTTATCAGCATCAAGAAATTCTTGATACCACCACCATCATCTTCTTCTACATTTGAAGTTTCTTTGTTTGTCTGTTGTGCCTCTCCGCTGGAACTTGAATGCATCTCAGACGGATCAGCTGTAGTTGTCATTGTTCTGCTGATAGAAATCTCATTTGCTGAAGTAGTTACAACTGGAGCTGAAGATGTATAGCTTGAAGGTCTCCTTAGCTCAAATATTGGATTAGGATCACCTGGAGATAGAATGTCTGTAGACCCTGAAACATTCTCACAAGATTTGTTAAAATAGTTTATAACTAAGTCAAGATCAAATAGCCAATCCGGACCAAAACCTTTCACAATAGGAGTGCGCTCATTGAAAGCCACATTGGCTGACTCCTCAACTATTCTAGTTCTAAGATTGTATACTCTATAAACCTTAGCTTGAGAAGAGTATCCAATGAAGTAGCAAACATAGCAATTTGATCTTTGGTATTCAAGGTGCTGCATGGACATCCAAATGACCTAAGAAAACCAATGAATGTTTTTCTCTTGTGCCAAAGTTCATAAGGAGTCTTACCATGAGTCTTAACCACTAAGACTCTGTTCTGCACATAGCAGGCAGTGTTGACTGCCTTTGCCCAGAAGGTGATGGGCAGTTTAGAGTCAGACAATATGGTTCTAGCAGCTTCAATTAGTGTCCTGTTTCTCCTCTCAGCAACACCATTTTGCTGAGGAGTCCTGGGAGCACTGTATTATCTTGTAATACCCTTTTCATCACAAAATGTATCAAGGATTTGGTTCTTAAATTCAGTTCCTTGATCACATCTTATGGTTTTGACCTTGTGATCACATTGATTCTCAATTCTTAAGATGAAATTCTTCAGAATCTCAGGGGTCTTATCCTTAGTTCTAAGGAAGAAGACCCATGTGAATCTTGTAAAGTCACCTATGATCACTAGACAATAAGAGGTCCTTCCTAAACTCATTACAGTGGTGGGGCCAAAGAGATCCATATGTAACAAGTGTAGGGTTGTAGTGATGGAGTTTCTTTCCTTAGGCTTATGAGATTCCTTGTGTTGCTTCCCTTTCAGGCATGCAACACAATGGTCATCACTTGTAAACTCTTTCTTTGGTATTCCAGTTACCAAATCATTCTTAATTAGCTTATTCATGTTCTTAAAGTTTACATGGCACATTCTTTTATGCCAAAGAAAAGACTCATCATTATTATCTTTAGATAGAAAAAATGAAACTTCTCCTGTGGGAGATGTTTCTTCCAAATCCATCTTGTACATGTTCCCTTTTCTAGGGGCTCTAAGCAGAATATGCTCATAAGAAATAATCACCCCAGGTTTGAGAACAATGCACTCATGCTCAGTAAAGAGCATGTTATGACTCTGATAAAAAATTGGGATACACTCAGAAGATTGTACCCAAGCTCCTTGACAAAGTTTACCTTTTCAATGCTGAGCTTACCATTTGTGACCTTGCCCCTTCCAGATATGTAACCTCCTTCATCTCCTCCAAAGGCAACAGATCCTCCATCAATCCTTTCAAAGTTCTGGAGTAGTGACCTATTGCCTATCATGTGCCTGGAGCAGCCGCTATCAATGATCTAGACATTCTTCTTTGTCTTGAGTTGTTCCTACACACAGAAAATGATTAGTTACATTTGGAAACCCAAGCCTCATTGGTCTTGGGCTCATCACAGGAGGCAGAAGGTAATGAAACAGTAATAGATCATATGGTTGAGCTCTGGGGATCTTTTGCTATTGTTGATGGAAAACATTCAGTCATTTGGTCTTTCCATGACTTCCACACCACCTTTGGAAGTTTAGACCTGACCTTAATCACCTCGGAAGCTTTTAAGACTTCGGAAGTTTTGATGACTGAACCTTCGGAGGATTCTGCTAGCACTACAACAGACTTTAGTGCTTCGAAAGTAATTTTCCCCTTACCTTCTTCTTTCCTTTGGAGCTTTCGAAAGAAACAGATTTTCCTTCCGAAGCTGAGTTCTTTTTAGATCTCTAGGGAGTTTCCTTCTTGGTCATATGAAAAGTACTTTTTGGATTGTATGAACAATCCGTAGCAAGATGAGAAGTACTTTCACACATAACACAACTTATCCTTTTCTTCCCAAGAGTTTTCTTCTGAGAACAAGGCTGACTTTGATAACTTCCCTTCTCCACCTTCATCTTTGCTGATGATGAGACATTCCCTTTGGGCTTAGGATTGTTCTTGGAGTTGGATGGTTCAGGCTGTGTAGCAGTGGTACACAACGGATCAGCCTTCTTCTAGATGCTGAGATGATTTGAACATGAACCAGAACTCTTTGTAGTGGAGTTGAGGTTTAAATTTTCAGTCTTGACCATATCAAAACCTGTAGAAATAAAGGCATGTTTCTGCTTAGAGTTGAAAGTGGCCTTGATCTCTTAAGCCCTCCTGGCCCTTCTTTTGCTCTTTCTGATCAAGTTCTTCCTCATAGACTTGGTCATCTCAGTCTTCCTGTTCTCCTCAAAAGGATAGTGACCCTTCTTAAAATCCTCCTCTTCACTCTTCTTAGAGGAAGTTTTCACTATCACTTCTTCATCCTCTTCACTCAATGGGTCTATGTAAGGAAGCTCATATTCACAAGTTCCACATCTAGGTGATCTAACAGACAAGATTGTGCATGGAGGAGCTATCTCACTAGATCCCAGTCCCTTCCTATTTTGATAACAAACTTTTGCACGCAAGGATGAGGATATGATGTTCTTGAAGGTCTCTTCTTCAAGAACACATTTTTCTGCCGTGGCGTTGCTGATCACAAGCTCAGCCTGGCATTCAGTTAACTTAGTTATGAGATCTTGGATCTGAGTCCTGTAATTTGTATGCTCATGTTTTAAAACTGAAATTGTTTTCTCTAAGTCCTCTATTTTTAATTTATAATCATTTTCAGTTTTTCTAAAATCAGATTTTAGTATGTTCAAAGACTCAAGATCAGATCTCATCTCTAGGTTAAGGACCTCTATCTGTTGACTTAAGCAATACATTCTGGAATGCAAAGCTGCTCCAATACCTTGGTTTCATCATGGTCAGCCATTAATGTTTAGTTTGGAGATGCATCTTCCACTTGAAAGCTCCAGTCAAAGCCTTCTTCTTCAAGAGCAACTGCAGCTTGCTGCTTTGGCCTCTCATTCTATGTAGTTTTATAAGTGTAGTTTGGTCTGGATTGTGCTTGTCCACCATTTGTTCTAGGTGCTTTGCACTCCCTAGCAAAGTGACCCATTAAGTTACAGTTGTAAAATTTAACTTTGCTTTTGTCCAGTAAGATGTGGTTATCACTCCTAGCTTTGTGGTGTATTTCCCAAGGTATGACTCTTTAACTACCAAGCAAGAGCTTGATCCTAACTCTTTGTTAAGGATCCACATGAATAAAATGTGGTAACTTACCATTAAGGTAAGGATAATCACTCCTATCGTAACGGTGAAGTTTTGTAGAAACAAAATATAGCAAAATGAAAGACTTCATCAAAGTACAGAATTCACTCCTACTTTGATGAGGTCATTTCATTTGAGGAAATTACCATCCATAAAATTTTAAACGGTTGAAATTATCATCAAAGTATGGATTTCACGCCTATCTTGATGTTTGGATTTCATAATCACAAGAAAAGAATCGAGAATTGACATTTGTCACCAAAGTACGGGATTCAATC
The DNA here is from genome assembly GCA_024085815.1 of Flaveria linearis. Classification (NCBI taxonomy): domain Eukaryota; kingdom Viridiplantae; phylum Streptophyta; class Magnoliopsida; order Asterales; family Asteraceae; genus Flaveria; species Flaveria linearis. The sequence goes on along the minus strand of CM044008.1, from coordinate 78,943,018 downwards.
CTATTTTGGTGAGGTCATTTCATTCGTGAAATACAAGTTCCAAAGGAAAATGATTGAAATCTTTCCTCAAGATAAGGAATCGTCCCGATCCAAAGGATGAAATTTCATAAAACATCCAATAGAAAAATTGAAAACCATCATCGAGGTACAAAATTCACTCCTATTTTAAGGAGGTACTTCCATTGGTAAAATACGAATTCACAAGAAAAAGAAGAAGAAATGGTCATCAAGGTAAGGAATTTACTCCTGTCTTGAAGATGAAATTTCATAAGAACAATAATGACGTTTGGAAAATCATCACCAAAGTAAGGGATTCATCCATGTTTTGATGAGATAGGTTAAATGAGTGTCCTTAGTCATAAGTTGACTTGCAGACTCTTGCATTGCCTACGGTGCAAAACAGTTAAAAGATTTTACAAAGCTCGACTTAGCAAACGAAGAGAATATCAGCTAGAAATTCAGAAACATCAAATTACATCAATGTAACATTAACAGGAAAAGAAAATCATGCTTGCTAGGATTAAGGTTAAAGTTCAGGATAACAGAGTTAATTGTGATGGGTTCTCAAACCTTGAATGGTTTAAGTCAGGAAAACAAGATCAATGACGGAAATGATTCAACACAACAATGAGATGTAACCGTTCGGTTCAAAATAAAAGGGAAATGCGTTGACTCCTCAAAGTGTTACGTCAACCACAACTTTACGGAAGACACGCTTACCTATAAGCGAACACCTATCTCATGAGTTCCAGGTCAGATAAATGGATCCATAGGTTGAATCTTATTTATGTGTATACCTTTCCTAGACAAGGTATCCCAAGATGCAGGTATTCCACCTTTCGGCATTGCATGATTTCAGTTATGGGACACACTTTAAGGACATTTGAAAACCCTATGTAATAATTTTAAGCTTTGAAAACCATTCAGTTTAGACGACCAATATCTTTGGATATATTAAGATCCATGTGCACGTTGGTCAAGGTATAAATATAGTTACATGAGGCACACAACATATAACGATGTATAAACATAGGGAATGAGGAGTAAAACATGTTTAATATTTAACGGGAACCTTCTGTAAGATAGGAATAAGAAGGTATTAGAGTTTCAATGATAAACCAGCCCAAGGAATCAAGGATTTTTGATATTTTAAATATAAACCAGATGGTTCCGTTTGGTAACGCATTACCATTCGAAAACGTTAACAAATCAAGGTAAATTGACCCATTTACCTTAGAAACTTGTGTATGTTGACCATAGTTTATCACTCATCCCAGAAATCCCCAGGTAAGCATAACTGGTCTCGCAATGAGATTTATACGAAATGCTTACCTTAGCCCGAACGCATTTTGTCAGGAAATCCAGAATACAGGTGTCTATGTGTCAGACAATATTTCTTAGGTTCATGGAATCAAAACCTTGATGAGATTTGTATAGATTAGATGTGAAGTCTAAAGATTTAAACCTTCGATATAACGCATACGATTCCACGTGTCCTCGAGAATAAGTTTAAGAAGTTTCACTCGTCGGGGAGAATTAAACAATCAAGGATAAGTTTAGGGAGACAAGTAACCAAGTTTATTTAATTATAAGGCACACCTATCTAAGGGCATCAAGTTGCACAAAAGCCATCCCTAAATAGATAGCATCATGTGACATGCAGCAATAAGTATACACAAGATTATAAGGATTTTTCTATGAGGTTCATGCATAAACTATAGTCTAGGTCACCATTTCTAATAATCTAAATCCCTATAGTTATGGGCTCTGATACCAATCTGTCACACCCCAACCTTAACGGCGGAAACGTCGAGATGTGAGGGTTAAGATTGTTCACAGCCACATAACGCTATCTTTAAATGCAAATATGATTATCCTAAGTTTCAGATGTAACATTACAAACATAAGTCTCAAATAAGAAATCAAAATACATAATAAGAATATTTCAAGTTCATTCATTTATTTAACTAGGTTCATTCCTAGGTGTGAATAAGCTTCAAAGGTGGCAATCAAACTCGCGCGTTCCCTGAAACATGTTAAAAATAAAAGGTCAACATGATGTTGGTGAGATTTCCATAGTTTTCAATACATAAGTATATAAAAGATGGCAATTCATGTTATAGATTAGTGAACAAAGTACTAGGGATGTAAGACAGATGCACAAACAAACCTTGACAGTTTACAAGTTTTCCACGTTTACAAGTTTATACCATTAGCTAAGTGTACTTGGATTAACCAAGCAGGCTTGTCAAGCCCATAGATCTATGACGTCGCCAGGCTAGCAATAGTTAATGATTGTACATATAATTGTCAATACATGGTAATTACAAGATCAGCTAACCACAACATATAAGTGAATTGCCAAGAGTTTACAAGAATCAAACGAGTTTACAAGTGCAATGATTATAAGGTAACACGTTTCACCCCAAAGTGTGAAAATATTAAAAAGGGGTATGGAAATACTCACATGAATATAATGTGCACTTTTGTGCAATAATAAGAAAATAAGATTCCCAACGTTTTTTTCCTCACGATTCAACCTAAGGGTTGATGTCTTAGTGTTAAAATAAAGATAAGATCAACGACTAAACATGGATTGGGGTTTCAATTGAAATTTTGGGTTTTGATAATTAGGTTAAATAAAATAACATAGCCAATTATATTTTATTTTCATAAAAATGAATAAATTTATTAAATAGTTAAGATTGATACGAAAGTGAATCATTAGTGAATTTGAAAAATAAGTATTAACCAAATATTAATTATAATTGATTAAGTAATGATTGTGTAAAAAAAGAAATAACTAATCTAAAAGTTATTTAAAACTTGGTCAAAATAATTAATTAGATAATTTATTATTTATTTGTCTTGCAAAATAGCTTAAAAGTATTTAAGTTTGATTTATAATGTTTTTAAACTTTTCATTAATTCTTATTAAGATTTCATAATATTAAGACCTTTCAAAAAATAAAGAACTAGGAAACTATATGATTTAGAATTTTTTTAGGAATTAAATAAATATTTTAAAAAAATAATATTTATAAATATTTAAAACTTGCAACTACATTATATATTTTTATAACCTATAAATCTCTTAATAAAAATTAACAAAGTTTTTATATTATTAAGCTATATGTTTTAAAATAATAGATTATATTGTTACAACTTTTCAGAAATTAAATTAATAATTTCTAAATTAAGTTTAAGTATCACAATATTTCTATTTAATAGACCAATAAGAATTTTTGTGAAAAAGGTTTGAAAAACGGTTTGAGGGTGCCCGGGGTCGAACCTGGGACCCCTACTGCAACAGTTCATGATGTTGACCAGTGGGCTAGGGCCCCGTTTCTGGTTAAGACTTCCAATTAATATTTTATAAACCATGTTTTAGAAATTCCCCAAATCCATATGAACCCTAGTTTCGGGTTGCATCAAATTGAACATCCAAATGAAGTAGTTAACGAAATCAAATATGGGGCTTTGATTCCTTATGTAAAAACGAACATAAGCCCAAATATAATTACCTGATTCGAAGTTCTAATCAACGATTTCAGGTTCGCTATGCCTTCGACTGTTCTTGACAGAGATTTCCACGTGTGAAAGTATTGATTATGAAATTGAGTTTACAGAGAGTTTAGGAAACCCATTTCGAGCAAAAGCCCTCTAATTTATAGGTTCAATTCGATCTCGAACATGTCCAACGGTTATAAGCTTTAAGGTCGGACGTTTCGGTTTTATTTTAATGATTAATGGTTGTTTCCACTGACATTGATTGTAATATTGTATTCCCATTGATTACATAAGCGTTTAGGATCGACTAATTTGATCATTTGCAAGCTAAAGAGTCGAAACCGATCAAAAAATTCAAAGACGAAGGGGTTAGGGGTTCGAGGGTTTAGGTCGTGGTTTAGCCCGTTTTTTCTGTTTAATTAAGGTTTAAACACACTTATAATGATTTGGTGCGTTTTGGGCTTAGAAGAACCGAGTTTTAGGGCGGTTTGGGTGTCGCCGGCACCGCGCCGGAGCATCGCCGACCGGCTGCCAAAAAATCGTGGGAGAAGGCTGGCGGTTGGTTTTATTTTTTAAAATAATTACAGTTTGGTCCCTCAAATTTGAGTGGTTTTCATGTTATGACAAAACTTATATAAATAAGTTTTATATATTACCTTTTAAACCCAAAGCTTTTATTAAAAACATATTAATTTGTTTATCATCTATATATTTTAACTATAAAACTTTATAAATTAGTAAGAATATATTTTATAAATTATAGGATCATTTATAGATTGATTAAGTGGTTTAATAATAATAAAATTTACAATATTGGTTAAATATTGTATTTGTTGCATTTAAGTCGTCAAATCGACACACTAATTTAATAATGAAATATTTTATAGTAAAAAGAATATGGGTTCGGTTTTACATTTCAAACGGTCAAATGTTACTCTTAATATGATATAATAATTTATAAATTTGATTAACACACGAATGGACCAAAGGATTTCGTTATTGACAGAAATGATCCTTACAAGAATAACAAAAGATAACTATAAATTAACAAACATACGAAAGGTTACGTCATGATAGCAAAATTTGAAGCTCTTGAGTTGGATGAAAGAAGCAGAAACCTGAGTGGACCTCAAGTTATTGACGCATACAAATTTCCCTTAAAAACTCATTCTATGGAAAATGCCTTTATAACTAAAGAGTATGATTTCATGTCATCCAAAGATCAATCCAAAAACACTGGATTCGTTGCATCATCTCAACAACACAAGCAATCATCACCCAATCCATCCACTTCCACACCTACTACCATGCCTGTTGATAAAAAATCTAAAGAACAAAAGGCTACTAACAATGCCTTTGTTGCCAGCTTTGAAGCATACTTGGGAGGAAGACTCACTTCAGTACACTTGATACAAGAAGATCTGGAAGAAATGGATCCAGATGATGTTAAAGAAATGGATTTACAACGGCAAATGACCATGATTTCTGTGAGTGCAAAAAAATTATTTAGAAAGGGAAAGAATCTAAGCTTGAATGAAAACACAAAGCTTGGATATGACAATGCCAAGGTGAAGTGTTTCAACTGAACTTTTCAAGGGAATGCAATGCACCCCACCAAAGAAACAACAACTAACAGAGATAGTATCATAGTCAACCATCATCACAATGAACTTCAGCTCCATGATCAAGTCATCAAAATCAATTTCAGCATGAGCATCATCATCAATAATCTCATCAAAGTCAGCACCAATTGACTCAGCAACCCTATGAAAACAGTCAATCAACCTCTAATGCACTTGTTATAAGACAAGATGGAGTCTGTGATTGGAGCCTGTATGAAGAGGAAGTCAAACCTCAATTTCAAAATCATGCACTCATGGCTCATATCAATGATAGTCCAACTCCCATGCCATCTGAGGTAAAATCAAATCTCTATAGTGAAAAATGCATTAATGAATTACAAGGATACAGAGAACACAATCACAAACTGGCTGCTAAAATCAAAGAAGAAAAGGTAAAATCTGAAATGTTAAGACATGAAGTGAAAAGCTTTGAAATCAAAATCAAGTCATTACTTTCAGATTTTGAAAAAGTTCATGGTGAAAAGTATACTCTTGTTGCTGAGAATGAGAGGTTAACTGAATTGTTAACCAAAACCAAAGCGGAGCAATCAGCTACTAAAGTGAAACTTGAAAAGTTTCAATTCTTTTTACCAAGCTACAAGAGTTACTTGATTCACAAAAGGATCCTAAGGACATGACTGGATAGGATACAATTCTTGTCCTTCACCATACAATGACAATTACAGTATTATGCCTGAGCCACTCACTTTGTCTAAAACAAATGAATCTAAAGTTACTGAAACAAAAACAGTAATTTCACAGATAACTAATCCACAAAATAATCCAAATGTTTACATTGAAACAAATAAGGATAAAATCAGATTAGGTCATCCCATTAAGATCAAAGAGTGCTCAAACAAAACATGTAAGTGTCAAGAAACAAAAGAGTCCAGTCAAGGCAATTATTCTTTTTATGAAATTCTTTCAAGAAAGAATCACAGTGATTGAGAATGCTAAAGTGTCTTTGAAACCAACTGCTAAAAGCAGGTTTGATGGTGAGATTAAATCTCCTATAAATTCAAGCAAATCAGAAAAGGTTTCTATAAAAACTTAAGGCGAAGCATTAGTTTTCCCATCATTTAGAGTGAAATCACCCAAAATTCAAACACCAAAAATGAAAATTAAACTAAACTCGTCCCAGAAAACAAAACAAGGAATATTTTTTAATATCTTCAACAAAAAGGATGTTGATCAATTTGATTCAGAAGTGAGGAAGAGTCAAAATAAGCAAAGACATCCTTTAAACAAACAAAACAGTAAAATTGTGAAACAATCTACTAATGTCAAAAATGATGAAGTTGCTTCTTTAATAAAAGCAAAACAAGAGTCAAAATTAAAACCAATTAAAAAAATGAAGCTTCATCCCCCAAAACAAAGATCAAGCAGATGTACTATGAAAATTATGACATGTCCAATGACAATGAAGTTGAGTGATAATCAATATTGCTTAATCTGTTACATGAACAATCATTCAAACACAAACTATTATTTTAACAAGTATTGTTCTGTATGTGATATGACAAATCACAAGACATCTGATTGCTTCTTCAATCAAAAAGGCTTGAGAATTCCATAAAACAAGCCCATTTCACCAATTTCAATTATAAAGGTCAAAGCTAGAAGTCCACAACAGAATAAAAATTCAAGAATTTCAAATTCTGATGACGACTTCAATGACAATTAGCAGTCAAAGAGTGTCAAACAAAATTTAAATAAAATTACAAAACAATCACTCAATGTCTTTCCTATATATAAAACTAAGTGATTTCCGAAAATCAAAAGTGTGTCTAATTTCTATCTGCAAATAGGGATCAAAGGTTTCACTACTCTTCTGACACGTCAGTTGAAATTGAGCATAAGAAAACAAAAAGAATCTCACACAAACACATCAAAGCATCATCCTCTAAGATACAACCTAGAGTAAAATATCAAGAAGTTACAGCCATGGATAGGAACGTGTAACCCAAGACCATCTTGGCTTGGGTTCCTATTCTAACCTGTTTCTTTTTGCTTGTAGGGTCGTCCATACAGGTCCAACAGTTATGGTATATTGATAGTGGATGCTCCCGACACATGACAAGAGAGAGCTCCCAACACATGACAGGAGACAGATCCCTCTGTCATGACTTCAAGCACATTCAAGGAATTACTATAGCATTTGGTAGAGACTCACAAGGTGACATAATTACTGGTGAAGGATCTGTGATGAATGGATTACTGAGCTTTGACAGAGTGAACTACTACGAGCAGTTGGATTTCAATCTTCTTAGCGTGTCTTAGATCTGTGACAAGAAATATTCCACTCACTTCACTAACACTCATTACTACATTCTGAAACCAAGATTTCAAAATCCTGAAGAATGGGTTGTCTTGAAGACTCCAAGGAAAAATAATACCTATGTCTTAAATCTTAATTCTGCGCATTCTAAAGAAGAAACATGTCTTGTGTATAAAGCATCATTTAATTAGTTATAACTTTGGCATAGACGCTTGGGACATACAAATTTCAAAAACATGAATAAATTGGTCAAAGGTAACCATGTTATTGGTTCACTTTAAAAAGAATTCTATTTCATTGACCACTGTTCTGCATGTCTAAAAGGAAAACAACACAAGTCTTGTCATAAACCAAAGCTTGTGAACAGAAACAATACTACACTGATGTTACTTCACATGAATCATTTTGAACCAACTCATGTTATGAGCATTGCAAAGAAACAATATTGTTTGGTGATCATTGATGACTACTCATGTTTTACGTGGGTTTTCTTTTTTACTTCACAAAAACAAAGCATCAGAAATAGTAAAAGACTTTATCACTAATATTGAGAATCAACTTGATCATAAAGTAAAGTCAATTAGAAGTGATAATGGAATAGAATTCAAAAATGAAGATCTAAGTTCATTTTGTGCAACCAAAGGCATTGCTAGCAAGAAAGATGGCACATTTCGGATGTGCATTGACTACAGGGAACTAAACAAAGTGACAATCAAGAATAGATATCCCTTACCTTGAATACATGATTTGTTTGATCAACTGTAAGGGTCAAACTATTATTCTAAGATTGACCTGAGGTCTAGGTATCATCAGCTGAGAGTTCGAGAGGAGGACATCTCGAAGACTACCTTTCGTACACGATATGGCCATTACGAATTCTTAGTCATGCTATTTGGCTTGACAAATGCACCAGCAGTATTCATGGATCTCATGAATCGTGCGTGCAAACCCTATCTTGATCAATTTGTCATTGTATTTTTGATGATATATTGATCTATTCAAAGACTGAGGAGGAGCATGAGGAGCACTTACGTTTAATCTTGGAACTAATTAGAAAAGAACAACTGTACGTGAAATTTTCTATGTGTGATTTCTGGATACGTGAGGTGTAATTTTTGAGTGACATTGTTAATGAGAAAGGAATACATGTTGATCCTGCCAAGATTGAGGCACTAAAGAATTAGGTTATACCCAAAACGCCAAGCGAGATACGACAATTCCTTAGATTAGCAGGGTATTATCGATGGTTCATTGAAGGATTCTCTAAGATTGCTCAACCTCTCATAACTTTGACTTATAAGGGAACGATATACCAATGTGGTGAAAGTCAAGAATCAGCCTTCCAGTTGCTGAAACACAAACTCTGTAGCGCACCGATACTGGCACTACCGGAAGGAACATATGATTTCGTGGTGTATTGTGACGCATCCATTCAGGGACTGGGTTGTGTCTTGATGCAACAAGATAAGGTGATAGCCTACGCCTCGAGACAACTATAGGTTCACGAGAAGAACTATACGACCCATGACTTGGAATTGGGTGCAGTGGTTTTTGCCTTAAATATTTGGAGACATTACTTGTACGGTACCAATGCACTATCTACACCGATCACAAGAGTCTTCAACATATCTTTGCCCAAAAAGGACTGAATATGAGCCAGCGGCGCTGGGTGGAACTATTAAATGATTATGACTGTGCTATCAGTACCATCCGGGGAAGGCAAACGTGGTTGCGGATGCCTTAAGCCGGAAGGAGACAACTAAACCTAGACCAGTGCGAGCTTTACAGCTTACAATCAGTACCCAACTGCCTGAACAAGTTAAGGAAGCACAGATAGAGGCTTTAAAAGTAGAAAATATCAGGTCTGAGTCGTTCCGTGGGATGGATAAATAATTAGAGGTGAAAGATGATGGAATTCGTTACTTCATGGTTTGGGTACTTCTACACGAAAATCTGAGAGACTTGGTGATGAGTGAGGCCCACAAGTCTAAGTACTCTTTACATCCTGGATCTGACAAGATGTACCATGATTTGAAAGCGCACTACTGGTGGCCTAACGTCAAGGGGGATGTAGCTACTTATGTGAGCAAGTGTCTGACCTGCTCGAAGGTGAAAGTGGAGTATCAGAAACCGTCTGTTCTACTACAACAACCCGAGATCCCTTGTGGAAGTGGGATCAGATATCCATCGATTTTATCACTAAGTTACCTTGCACTTCTACTGGTTGTGACACAATATGGGTTATTGTGGATTGACAAAGTCTTGTTGGATCTTATATGCCCAAGACACATACAAGATTGATGTGGTTAGTACGTTATGATCCAAGTCGGGTCATACCCAATAACAAGCTATACAAACACCAACAAATATTTATTTGTTGATAAGATCATACAATAAATATTGACACCTATTTAGAAAACTGATTTTCTAAATATTGCTTTTGTGATACAACATTATATGGATAATTTGTTCATGAGATATTTATTTGTTTCATTATTTAAGTTGGTTAAATAATGATAAATAAAAGTGTGTTATGTTATAAAATTAAACTAGGTTTTAATTTTTATAATCTAAATGGTTAAAAGAGTGCAATTTTATAAAATAACAAAAATGGGTGGGAAACCCATTATGAAAAAAAAAGGATTCAGCCACCCCATGTGGGGTGTTGAGGGGTCTTTTAGTATTGGTTCTTTCAAGACATAACACACTCTTGCACTCTTCTAACTATCCTCTCTCCAAGACACACTTTCTCTCACACACACAAGCACACTCTTGCACTCTTCCAACTATCCTCTCTCCAAGACACACTTTCTCTCACACACACAAGCAAAATAACCTCCCAAACAAGGCTGAAAATTCAGATTTAGAAGCTGAAAACGGGGTTGAAATTTTCGGTTTTTGAGGACCAAATAGAAGAGGTTTCTTTGGTGTTGCATCCTAACAAGCAAGGTGTTTGAAGAGTTTGTGGGTATTACGGATTTGAGGTCTTCTCCTTTGAAGGCTAGCCACTCAAAACATCATCTTCTTCATCTTAAACATCTACCACAACTTGTCAAAGAAAGGTTGTATCTTTGAACACCCTATGTTTGTCTTTTTGGTTTGATAGCACATTATTTCACATATATTTATATGATCCTTATTCTTGGGTTTTGTTTGTGGTTTAAAATGGTAAAATTTTCAGATTCTTAACCATATGTTAAACCTATATTCCGCTGCGATTTTTCAAGTTTAAATGGTTAAACTAGCTTGTTTTACATGTGACAAAACCCAACAATGGCATCTAGAGCCGGTTATGTGGAATATGTGCTTCAAAAGGTCTTGAAAAGTTAGTTTTCATGGACCTTTTCAACCCATTAGGGGCTGTTTTGTTGTGGATGTATGAATCCCTTATGTTTCAAGGTTTATTCTTGCATGCTTTAGTGTAAACCTTGAAAGATTTACATCAAATGGTTGATTGTGTTGTTTTGACAAACCTTAAAATTTGAGTTCATGTAGGCTGAAATTTTAGGGCTGAAATAAGGGATTCATTGTTGTTCTTGGATGTTGAATATATTTCATATTTTGGTGCATAACATAGCCTTGGCCTTATGTGTTTGGTTTTGGTTGATTGTGATTTGTCATGTTGGTTTTGATTCATAAAAGGGTTGTAATTTTGTGTTTTGTATTTTGGGTTGTATTTTGTTTATTCATTTGGTTATGTAATAAATAGATTAGGTGCATTTCTTTTATTAGAAAAATGTATTAGGAAATGATTTTTGTAAAAGAAGATGCACAAGATGAAGACTCAAAGAAGGGCACAAATGACATGGACACTTGAAGCATTTGGATATGGATTCAAGTGGGAGTTCATGGACACATTTTGATGTGTCATCTCCACCCTTAGGAAAGACCTTATGACAACACTTGTATGGCAAACAAGTGTGGTCAACCTAGTGGCTATGGTTATGCACTCATGTTTGTATGTTTATGCTTGTTTGGATGATTGTTGTTCGATTGTTTGGTTGATATTTGGATATGCATTACAAACTCATTAACAACTTAACAAGCTGAAAATTTGATGGTTCTTTAACATTAAGTGGTTAATAAAAGGTTATTAAAAGGATTAATGGTTTTAATAAAAGAGGTTTTATTAAAAGTGAACCATAGGGTGCCCTGCATTTGAAAGCATGCAAATATAAGGTACATAGAGTTTTCTAAACTAAGATTATGAAAACTTTAAATTTCTTTTACAAACAAGTTTAACACCGTCCTTTTGCACAACACTTGAGTCATTTGGAAACTCTTAATGGGACAAAGGTCACCTAACCGTTTTGAGGGAACTTATGACTTGAGGTAGGGATACCATATTTGTGGGATAAAGATCACCTAACCACTTATGGTGGAAAACTCACATGTGTGTGCAAGTAGGGTGACTTGATTTGCAAACCATGTTAAATGGATCACCTACAATATGGTTTACAAAGGTGTTGATGGGATAAACATGCCGACCACACATATGATGTGTAAGTCGATCCCATACCCTAGAAGTTGCAAAGGGTTGCAATTGTTAAAACGTTGACTACCTTGTTAATTTAAATAATGGGACAAAGGTCACCTAACCACTATTTAAATGAAACGTTGGATTCTAGAATTTTAAAATTGTGTAAGACACATAAAAGGGCTTTAATTATTAAAATATAGATAATATCATAAATACTAAAATTGAACTTTGTTAAATTTTGTAGATGGCCACCAACAATAATGATAACCATGAAATCCCGTCCGCTCACTCACTATCACTAAGGACCATTCTCCAAAAGGTGCGTCTAAATCATAATAATTTTATTGATTGGTTTCGAAACTTGAGAATTGTTCTCAAGCAAGAGGAATGATCATATGTTTTAGACGATCCGATTCCCGATCAACCTAATGAGGAAGATGAGGAGGCCTTTATGAATTCGGTGAAATACACTGAGGACTCGGTCCAAGTGTCTTGCCTCATGTTGGCAAGTATGACTCCAGATCTCTAAAAGGAGTATGAACATCATGGAGCATACGACATGATAACCCAGTTGAAGGAAACGTTCCAACAACAAGCACAGGTTGAGTGCTTCGAAACGGTTCGAGCACTCCATGCATGTCGTATGGATGACACCCAATCCGTTTCATCTTATGTACTTAAGATGAAAAGCCACATCGACCGCCTCGAAAGGCTGAATTGTCCCGTCTCGAAAGAGCTGGCTACGGATTTGATCCTCAACTCTTTGTCAAAAAGTTTTGACAATTTTGTCATGAACTATAACATGAACGGATGGGACAAGAACATAAGTGAGCTTCACTCTATGCTCAAAACTGCCGAGGCGGCCATGGGTAAAAAGGTTTTACCCGTTCTCACCATCAATGAAGGTGGGAACAAGAAAAGGCCTTACCCCGCACCCAAGGCAAATGTTGCCAAAGGGAAAGGGTACGTTAGGGGAAAGGGGAAGGGAGTGGTAAGAGCGCCACCACCAAAACAAGCGGAGAAGAAGCAAAAGGTTGCCTCAAATAACCCATGCTTTCAGTGTGGGGAGATTGGACATTGGGCAAGAAATTGTCAAGTCCATCTCAAAGAGTTGCAAGCTAATAGGGATGCTGGGCAAACCTCAGGTAAAACTTACATGATTCATATTGATCTAAATTTAATATCCTCTAACACATGGGTATTGGATACCGGATGTGGAACTCACATTTGCAACTCATTGAAGGGGTTCAAAAGAAGTAAGCACTTCAAGAAAGGGGATGTTAGCCTATACATGGGGAATGGGGCAAAAGTTCAAGTTGAAGGCCGAAGGGACTACATCTTGAAGCATCCAAATGGTTTGGAAGCAATTTCGAACAATATTTTGTATGCTCCTAGTTTGACTAGGAACATTATTTTTGTTGCCCAATTAAGACAATATGGTTATCTTTTGACATTTATTGAAAATGAAGTTCATGTTTCTTTAAATGGCATATTTTATTTTAAAGCTATTCCTATGAATGGTATTTATGAATTGGTTCGTGAAAACACATTATATGATAGCTAATTATACCAAACCACCACTAAGAAACTCAAATTGGATTTGAGTGATACCTATCTTTGGCATTGCCGTCTTGGTCATATAAACAAGAAGCGCATACAAACACTTCAAAAGAACGGTCTTTTAAAAGCAAATGAATATGATTCATTTGATGTATGTGAATCTTGTTTACAAGGTAAAATGACCAAAGCACCTTTTAGTGGCAAATTCGAAAGGGCAAACTAGGTACCATGAAAAATACTTCATTACCTTTACCGACGACTATAGTCAATATGGTTATGTGTACTTGTTAAGACCCAAAGATGAAGCTTTTGAAATGTTGAAAATCTTCCAAAATGAAGTAGAAAATCGACTCAACAAAAAAATAAAAATCTCCGCACCGATAGAGGAGGTGAATACCTAAGTGATGCTTTCAGAGATCATCTTAGAAGTTGTGGTATTATCTCACAATTATCTCCACCTGGAACACCACAACATAATGGTGTGTCCGAGCGGAGAAATCAAACTCTATTGGATACGGTTCGATATATAATGGCTAGAAGCTTATTGCCTCTATCATTTTGGGGTTTCGCTTTGCTCTCAGCGGCCCGTATTTTGAATATGGCCCCAACCAAGAAAGTGGAAACGACACCTTTTGAAATATGGCATGGAAAGGTTCCATCACTATCATTTTTAAAGGTATGGGGTTGTGAGGCTTAGGTTAAGACTCCCACCTCAAACAAGCTAGAAAGCCGTTCCACTAAGTGTATCTTCACTGGATATCCTAGAGATTCTATGGGATATTATTTCTATGATCCATTGGAACAAAAGGAGTTTGTTGCCAAGAAGGCTGAGTTCTTAGAAGCTAAGTTCCTTACGGAAGGAACTAGCAGTAGAACTGTGGATCTTGAGGAGGATCAAGAACCACAAATCGATACACGCTTGGTTGACACTAGCACTCAACATGAGGATGTTGAAAATGATCAAGTGGTTGATCAATATACACAAAACGTTCGCCGATCTGGTAGAACTAGTAATCCACCTGAAAGATATGGATTTTTCATAGATGGATGCTATGTGATAGATTCTGATCAACCAACCACCTAGCGTGATGCAATGTCCAATTTGGATTGTGACAAATGGCTTGAAGCCATGAACGTTGAGATGCAATCCATATATGACAATCAAGTATGGGACTTAGTTGAACCCTCTCTTAACTCCAAGATAGTTGGAAGTAAGTGGGTTTTCAAGAAGAAAACCGATATGCATGAAAACTTGGATACTTATAGAGCTAGACATGTAGCAAAAGGTTTCACTCAAACTCAAGGGGTTGATTATGATGAGACCATCTCACCTGTTTCAATGCTAAAGTCTATTAGGATATTGTTTGCCATAGCTGCTCATTATGATTATGAGATTTGGCAAATGGATGTCAAAACCGCTTTCCTAAATGGATATATTGAGGAAGATGTCTAAATGGTTTAGCCTGAAGGTTTTGTCGATCAAAAACATCCTAACAAAGTATGCAAGTTAAAGAAATCTATCTATGGATTAAAGCAAGCATCAAAAAGTTGGAATCATCGTTTTGATGAAGAAATAGTCAAATTTGGATTCATCAAAAACGCGGATGAAGCTTGTGTATATAAGAAAGCTAGTGGGAGCATCACCACTTTCCTAGTATTGTATGTCAATGACATCCTACTATCTGGAAATGACATTCCAACCATGGAAGGTGTAAAAGCCTGGCTTGGAAACTGTTTCTCCATTAAGGATCTTGGTGAAGCCGCCTATATTTTAGGAATAAAGATCTATAGGGATAGGTCAAGGCGGTTGATAGGTTTGAATCAAAGTGCATACATTGACAAGATTTTGAAAAGGTTCAAGATGGAAAACTCTAAGAAAGGTACTGTACCTATTCAAAGAGGAATGATATTGAGTAAGACTCAATGTGTAACAACCCTAAAATTTTTTAAAATATTACGATTTTATTTTTGTTATAATTACTCTAATATTATGACTAGTATATATATATGGGTTGTACGTATGCATGTTTGCATGCATGCATACTTATTAGCAAATTTACGTATACATGTATGTATATATATCTGAAAATCACATATATATGTATATACACTAAAAATTTACGTATGCATGCTTGCATGCATGTATATATATATATATATATATATATATATATATATATATATATATATATGTATATATATAATTACGTATACATGCATATAAAGATATATATATATATATGTGTATATATATATATATTTAAGCATGACACATGAATACATTTTTAGTACTAATGGTTGTATGCATATATGCATGTCTATATCTTCGCATAAATAGATATATATTCTACATAAGTATATGTTTTACGTATGTTTATATACATATATATCTAAGTTAAGTTAAAGACTATCTAGACTATTGAATATGTGTGATATGTATCAAAATAACATAATAACTTAACCAAACAAAACACAACCCAACTAAAACTTTTGTTTATAGACTTAGATTAATAACTAAGTGAAGTTATTAACACCCTCACCTAAACCCCTCGGCCATGTGACCTTTACTACCACAAAACCACCTACTAATCACTTCATTAAGAGAACCACATGGACCATCATCATTTGGAAATAATGTGGCAAATTCTTGGTAACTTCTTGGACACCAAATCACCACAAACCGCCACCACATTACCACAATAATTACTAGGGGGCAAGGTGGCACACTCTCGGTTGAAGGCCTCTAGAACCCGCCACCTCTCCCTTGAGTCACCAAAGCTAGGTACTAGGCTATAATTGCCTAGGACTCGATCAAGCCACATAAACACCACCCAAGCACCATTTCAATCACCATCCAAATCTCTTGCTCTCTCCCGGGAATTCATTGAACATCACCCTCCAACAACCGCAACCATCACCTCCAAGGCTTCATCACCACCACACTCAAACACCACTACCTTTACTCCACCCACATCTCTCGGTCCTCATAACAAACATACCAACCGCAAGCATCACCTTTCACCACTTCCTCTACAAGTCTCGGTTCTACACCACCACCAACCATGATCATCACCACCCCTCATGACCTTTCTCTTGGTTGTAAAGCAATCAACACCATCCAAAAGATTTAGTTCCTTATTCTTTTGTATACCTTAAAAATCAAAGGTTACATATATGTATAAACACATATGTAACTAGTCTTGGTACTAATACACCAAGACTAAATTTAAAAGATTTTTAATCCTCTAAATATGATAATGAACTACTAAAAATCCAGGAAGATTTTTGATAAATGAATATTTTTGGATTCATAAAGATTGAATCTTAAAATGTTAAGAAAAACTTAGTAAAATACTAAATAAACGCGATTGTGGGAATAAACATTAAAAAACGTTTATTTATATACTGAAATATTATTCTGGAAATTTTGATAAAATTTTGATAAGTGAAACAATTTATACAAATTATTTTAAATAATGAAGAATAAAGAAGATATCACAAATAGAAATAAATCCGAGAAAATTCTGATAAATTCACAGAGTGATCCCTTTGAATTATAAAAGTCTCTGGAATTATTTCAGAATTTATTTCTTTACTATAAGTAAGATATGAATTTTTATGTGTCCTGTAGTAGACAAATCAGAATAAATATTTAAAGTAAATAATAAAATCTGAGAAAATCAGGGATATATATTAAATCTGGATCTACAGAATATATAAATTTTATAATTTTTGGAGTTATATAACTATTTTTACTAAATATTAAAGAAGATTGTAAAAATTACCGAAACTGATCTACTACGAGATAGACCTTGATATATTTACCTGATGTTCTATTCTATATAGGAAACTGTTTATAAAATTTTGGGAATTTATCAATTACAGAAGCTATTTTTAATAAATTTTGGGAATATTATAAAAATTACAGAGAACAGTCTGTTTAGAGTTAGATATTATAAAAATTATAGGATGTTGCTAACTATTGGAATAACATTCTATAAATTTTTGGTGATTTTTGGACAATAGTAAATAGTTTTGGTGATTTATGGAAGCTTTGGACAAATTAATAAGTACTTATGTATAATAAATTAATTGTTGGAAATTTGTGATAACATTTCTGGTATAACTGAATTTCCAAAAAGATACTTACATCTGAGGTTTTGAAAATTTTAAAGAAATTAATGTCTAATTTTGTGAATTATTTTATAGGTTCCACTTTGGAGATACGGTGAGTTCATAGCCCCATTTTTGACCATTTGGTATTCATAAAGTTTTGGGGGAAAAAGCATACTACTTGGGTTGATGTATTATTTTTAAAAATATTTTGATACTTACTGTCATTTGTGATACAACCATTAATCCGAATGAGGAACCGTCCGATAATATTAGTAGCGTTACTTAGGAGAATATTTGCACCAATAGTTGTTGCTATTTTCGTGCACCTAACCGAATGAGGGTTGAGATGTAATATTATCTGATTTTATGAATTATTTCATGACAGTATGATTTTGTTGTGAGCAGGTTTGGTTGTAATTGGTGCATCAACAAAAATATTTTGTTTGGATATAAACCTATGTTCTCACCAATATTTTTGTTGACTGGTTTAAGTATGCTTTTTCAGGAGATAATGAGTAACTCTTTTGACCTTAGCTTTGAAGTGCATAATGGTTGGGGAGAAATGGTAGGAAGGGTTTGTGTCACGTTAACTGTCAATATCGTTGACGGTAGTGTGTACGTTGAGGCACACTTCCACTGTATCTGAAGACATGCAGTAGTCCAAATGTAGAAAAATTACATCTAATTTTGAAACCTATGTACAAGATGTAATTCCAAATATTATAAATAAAAGCATGTCTTATGTTGTGATTTTATGTATGAATATTTATTGTATTTATTTCGCTATAATTAATGTACTCTGATAAAGCAAGTCACACCCGAACCGCATTTCACGCTTCCGCCGGGATGTGACAGGTTGGTATCAGAGCCATTGGTTATAGAGGATTAGATATTTTCAAAATATCTAGACTATAACCATAAGCTCAAAATATACTTAGAATTACTATATATAATTTATGATTTTATGTGAAATTATGTGGATTACATAAAATTCTATGATTTTATGATTAAGATTCTATCAAAATTTTGATGATTATTTGACTAACCATTTTGTGAAATATTATCAAGAAAGTTGTGCAGATATGAACTCAGATAGTTACCATTATGAGACCGATCCTTCCGAATATCCAGACCATAGCAATTCTAAGGAAATAACACCTGAACCAGAACCTCAACAAGCTATGGATATTCCTCCAACAGAAGTGGAGAATAAATCAAAATTTTATGTTCGACGTGCACCAGTACACGTGGGAGGATATACAATTAATACTCCTAGGAAAAAGATACAACGTGGACATAAGTTTAGAACTTACCAAGCTGAGGATCTAGAAATACAACCTTCTGATTCTTTCGAAGGTAATGATAAGGTCACTAAAACACAAGAGTTGGATCAGGTGAAGACAGCTCGACAAACTCTTAGAAAACTTAAGAAAATACAGCTATGAATCTGGAAAATCCACAAGGACATCAAGAAGCTCAAGACGCCCAAGAAAAGTATCTTTACGAGGATATGGAAATGGATTCGCAGGAACTAAAAGATTATAGTCTAACATTCTAGAATAAACGGAATAAGAGCTTAACTAATATATGTACTTTTGTGTTAAAGTATTTATTTGATATATGTTAAATGATTTTGTGTTAGAATATTTATTTGTGATACTAATGTTAAAATTCACTATAGTGAATCATGCCGTCTAAAAGAAACACTCAGCCTGTCCGAAGAACAGCTCGAGTGGAACGACCTAGAACCCGACTTGGGGAAGAAACACCCGTGAACACTGATACCAATGAGAATGACAGGATCTCTCAGATAGTAGCTCAATAAATAGAAGCTACCTTACCTACCTTGATAACCCAACTCCAACAAAATTTAAATTTTGGAACCACCTCACATCCACTAATAGAACCTGAAAATATTAACACAAATGGGCGACAGGAAGAAGAAATTCTGAATGGAATCTCAAAGGGATTTTCTTATAAGACTTTCATGTCCTGGAGACCCCGGGAATTTGATGGAAAAGGTGGAGCTGTACAAGCGTTAAAATGGCTAGATGAAATAGAAGGAGTTTTGGAAATCAGTGACTGTGCTGAAAATTTCAAGACACTGTTTGCCTCACATTCCCTAAAAGGAGAGGCACAATCCTGGTGGAAAATGGAGGTACACACTAGAGGTAGGAACGTTATGAATAAATTAAGTTGGGAAGACTTTAGAAATCTAGTGATAGAAAAATACTACCCTTATAATGAAATAGAAAAACTATAAGCTGAATTCTTAGCACTAGAAATGAAAGGAGCTGCACACCGGGAATATACTGATAGATATAATGAATTATCCAGGTTATTACCACATCTGATAACCCCGGAATCTAAAAGGATAGGAATGTATATTTGGGGACTAGTACCACAAATAAGAGGGTTAGTAAAATCTACAAGAACCAAAACCTTCCAAGAAACAGTAATCTTGTCAGGAAGTCTGACAGATGAGATGATCAGAAATGGATCATTTTGTCACCCACAGGTAGGAGAGAAAAGGAAATGTACTGAAAACCACTCTGGAAGAAGATTTGGAGAAAGTTCCCAGAAAAGAGTAACCTGACCTCCACCAAGAAACTTCTTGGGGACAGCTCAAGGGAAGAAAATGGATAAACCACCACAGTTTAATATCTGCCAAAGATATCATACAGGAAACTGTATGACAGTGGTTTGTTACAACTGCAAAAAGAAGGGACATATTTCTCGAGACTACAAAAATCCTACCAACCCTAAAACAGTCTGCTTTCAGTGTGGAAGTGAAAACCATTTTCGTAATGAATGTCCACAACGAAAGGTCAAGGCTCTAGTTAACCAGAACAACCCCCGTGGAAAGGCTTTCGTGATACAAGCTGATGAAGCTCGTCATGAACCAGAAGTATTAACGGGTACGTTCCTTATCAATAACCAGTACGCAAAAGTATTATTTGATACAGGAGCAACTCGTAGTTTTGTTTCAAACACTTTTAGACCATCACTTAGTTTAATATCTGAGAAATTAAGTGACAGCTATGTGATAGAATTAGCTGACGGTAAAATAATAGAAGCTGAAGAAATCATTCCTAATTGCATTTTGAATTTAGATGAATATTTTTTTGATATAAATCTGATACCTATTAAGTTAGGAGGATTTGATATCGTAGTAGGAATGGATTGGTTAAGTAAAAATCATGCTGAAATCATTTGCGATAAGAAAATGATAAAGATTCCATTGATTAAGGAAGACAAAACTCTCTGTATATATGGTGATAGACCAAATAATATTGTGAAACTGATTTCTTATGAAAACGCACAAAAATGCTTGAATAAGAAATGTTTAGCTTTCTTGGCTCACATAGTTGATGCAAAGCTTGATAAGGGAAATTTGGAAAGTGTTCCTGTTATAAATGAATACTCCGATGTTTTTCCTGATGAATTACCTGGATTACCACCCCCTCGTTAGGTCGAATTCAAAATAGAATTAATACCAGGAACAACCCCTATTGCCAAAGCACCCTATCATTTAGCACCAACTGAAATGAAAGAACTAATGACCCAATTACAAGAATTATTAGATAAAGGATTTATACGTCCTAGTGTATCACCTTGGGGAGCACCAGTTCTGTTTGTTAAAAAGAAAGATGGAACTTTTAGGATGTGTATCGATTATAGAGAACTCAATAAGGTTACTATAAAGAATAGGTATCCTCTCCCTAGAATTGATGATTTGTTTGACCAATTTCAAGGATCTAGTTATTTCTCGAAAATAGATTTAAGATCTGGATATCATCAATTAAGAATACAGGATGACGATGTTTTCTAAAACTGCATTTAGAACTAGGTATGAGCACTATGAATTTCTTGTGATGCCATTTGGATTAACCAATGCTCCAGCAGTATTTATGGATTTAATGAATAGAGTATGTAAACCATATTTGGATAAGTTTGTTATAGTCTTCGTAGATGACATTCTGATCTATTCTAAGAATAAGGAAGACCACGAACAACACCTGAGGTTAACCTTGGAGTTACTTCAAAAGGAAAAGTTATATGCTAAATTCTCAAAATGTGAATTTTGGAAAAGAGAAGTACAATTTCTAGGACATATAGTTAACCAGTATGGGATTCAGGTTGATCCAGCAAAGATCGAGGCAGTTAAGAAATGGGAAATTCTAAAAACCCCAACTGAAATAAGACAATTCTTAGGTTTAGCAGGATATTACAGAAGATTTATAGAAAACTTCTCAAGAATAGCTCAACCGTTGACAGAATTGACCCAAAAAGATAAAAAGTATGTATGGGAAGAAAGACAAAATAAAGCATTTGAACTTCTCAAAAGTAAGTTATGTAGTGCACCAATATTAGCTTTAGCAGAAGGAACAGATAATTTCATAGTCTATTGTGATGCATCTCGTCAAGGTTTTGGATGTGTCTTAATGCAAAAAGACAAAGTAATTGCATATGCATCCAGACAACTTAGAGGTAGTGAAAAGAATTATACCACCCATGACTTAGAGTTAGGAGCTGTAGTATTTGCACTAAAAATTTGGAGACATTATTTATATGGGACTAAGTGTATAATATATACGGATCACAAAAGTCTGCAACATATCTTTGATCAAAAGATATTTAATATGAGGCAAAGAAGATGGGTAGAATTTCTAAGTGATTATGACTGTGAAATTAAGTATCATCCCGGTAAGGCAAATGTAGTTGTTGATGCTTTAAGTAGGAAAGAAAGAACCAAGCCTTTATGGGTACGTGCTATGAAAGTGGAACTACGTTCAGATTTGTTAAGTCAAATCCGGGAGGCTCAACAAAAAGATATGTTAAAACTGAAAGGACAATTAAAAGACGTGAAAGAGGAAGCAGATAGAATTCTAAGATTTAAAGGAAGAATCTGGATACCCGACAACAACATGATTAGAACAACTATTCTGCAAGAAGCTCATAAGTCAAGATACTCTGTGCATCCAAGAAATAATAAAATGTACAAAGACTTGAAAAGTCAATACTGGTGGCCAGGCATGAAAAGATCAGTCGGAGAATTTGTGGAACAGTGTGATGTCTGCTCAAGAATAAAAGCTGAATATCAAAAACCTTCAGGATACCTGCAGCAACCAGAAATTCCAGAATGGAAATGGGATCAAATTACAATGGACTCATAACTAAGCTACCCAGGACCAGAAATGGATACGACATAATTTGGGTTATAGTGGATAGACTAACTAAGTCAGCTCATTTCTTACCTATACGAGAAGATTATAAGATTGAGAGATTAGCAAGAATTTACATGAAAGAAATTATGTCTAGACATGGAATACCTCTATCCATTATATCAGATAGAGATAGTAGATTTACTTCTAGGTTCTGGAAAACTTTACAAAAAGCCTTAGGAACCCAAGTACATTTAAGTACAGCTTATCACCCACAGAGTGATGGACAGAGTGAAAGAACAATACAAACTCTAGAAGATATGTTGAGAGCTTGCGTTATAGATTTTGGTGGAAATTAGGATAGTCATCTACCATTAATATAATTTTCATATAATAACAGTTATCATACTAGTATTGGGTTAGCTCCATTTGAAGCTCTATATGGAAGAAAATGTAGATCACCTCTGTGCTGGAATGAAATAGGTGATAGACAACTCACAGGTCCTGAACTAATCCAAGAAACCACAGATAAGATCACTGAGATTAAAAACAGGTTAAAAGCAGCTCGTGATCGACAAAAGAGTTATGCAGACAAACAAAGAAAGCCACTGGAATTTCAAATTGGAGACAGAGTCTATCTAAAAATATCACCCTCTAAAGAAATCTTTCGGTTTGGAAAATCCAGTAAGCTGAACCCTAGATACATTGGTCCATTCAAGATCATTGATAGAATTGGTCCTGTAGCATATAAGTTAGAATTACCACAGGAATTAAGTGAAGTACACAATACCTTTCATGTGTCAAACCTCAAGAAATGTTTAACCAATGAAACCCTAGAAGTACCAATTCAAGAAAGCAAAGTAGATAAGAAACTTCAATTTATGGAAGAACCAATAGCCATTGTAGACAAAGATATAAAGAAATTAAGAAGAAATAGAATTCCCATAGTGAAAGTTAAATGGAATGCAAAGAGAGGACCAGAATACACATAGGAAAGAGAAGATGAGATCCAGAGGAAATACCCCTACTTATTCAGAGGTAATAATCAGTTAAGTTGTTCTAAAAATTTAAGAAGTCACACCCAAGGAATTTCGGGACGCAATTCTTTAAACGGGGGGAGAATGTAACAACCCAAAAAATTTTTAAATATTACGAATTTATTTTTGTTATAATTACTCTAATATTATGACAAGTATATATATATGGGTTATACGTATGCATGTTTGCATGCATGCATACTTATTAGCAAATTTACGTATGTATGTATGTATGTATATATATCTGAAAATCACATATATATGTATATACACTAAAAATTTACGTATGCATGCTTGCATGCATGTATATATATATATAAAATTACGTATACATGCATATATATATATATAATTATATATATATATATATATATATATTTATATATATATATATATATATATATATATATATATATATATATATATATATATATCTAAGTTAAGTTAAAGACTATCTAGACTATTAAATATGTGTGATATGTATCAAAATAACATAATAACTTAACCAAACAAAACACAACCCAACTAAAACTTTTGTTTAAAGACTTAGATTAATAACTAAGTGAAGTTATTAACACCCTCACCTAAACCCTCGGCCATATGACCTTTACTACCATAAAACCACCTACTAATCACTTCATTAAGAGAACCACATGGACCATCATCATTTTGAAATAATGTGGCAAATTCTCGGTAACTTCTTGGACACCAAATCACCACAAACCGCCACCACATTACCACAATAATTACTAGGGGGCAAGGTGGCACACTCTCGGTTGAAGGCCTCTAGAACCCGCCACCTCTCCCTTGAGTCACCAAAGCTAGGTACTAGGCTATAATTGCCTAGGACTCGGTCAAGCCACATAAACACCACCCGAGCACCATTTCAATCACCATCCAAATCCCTTGCTCTCTCTCAGGAATTCTTTGAACATCACCCTCCAACAACCACAACCATCACCTCCAAAGCTTCATCACCACCATACTCAAACACCACCACCTTTACTCCACCCACTTCTCTCGGTCCTCATAACAAACATACCAACCGCAAGCATCACCTTTCACCACTTCCTCTACAACTCTCGGTTCTACACCACCACCAACCACGATCATCACCACCCTCATGACCTTTCTCTCGGTTTGTAAAGCAATCAACACCATCCAAAAGGTTTAGTTCCTTATTCTTTTATATACCTTAAAAATTAAAGGTTACATATATGTATAAACACATATGTAACTAGTCTTGGTACTAACACACCAAGACTAACTTTAAAATATTTTTAATCCTCTAAACACGATAATGAACTACTAAAAATCCAGGAAGATTTGTGATAAATGAATATTTTTGGATTCATAAAGATTGAATCTTAAAATGTTAAGAAAAACTTAGTAAAATACTAAATAATCACGATTGTGGGTAAACATTGAAAAACCTTTATTTATATACTGAAATATTGTTCTGGAAATTTTGATAAAATTTTGATAAGTGAAACAATTTATACAAATTGTTTTAAATAATGAAAAATAAAGAAGATATCAAAAATATAAATAAATCCGAGAAAATTCTGATAAATTCATAGATTAATCCTTTTGAAGTATAAAAGTATCTGGAATTATTTCAGAATTTATTACTTTATTATAAGTAAGATATGTATTTTTATGTGTTCTGCAGTAGAAAAATCAGAATAAATATTTAAATTAAATAATAAAATCGGAGAAAATCAGAGATATAATATTAAATCTGGATCTACAGAATATATAAATTTCATAATTTTTGGAGTTATATAACTATTTTTACTAAATATTAAAGAATATTCTAAAAATTACAGAAACTGATCTGCTACGAGATAGACCTTGATATATTTACCTGATGTTCTATTCTATATAGGAAACCTTTTATAAAATTTTGGAAATTTATCAATTAACGAAGCTATTTTAATAATTTTGGGAATATTATAAAAATTACAGAGAACAGAATGTTTAGAGTTAGATAGTATAAAAAATATGGGATGATGCTAACTATAGGAGTAACATTCCGTAAATTTTTGGTGATTTTTGGACAAAAGTAGGTAGTTTTGGTGATTTATGGAGACTTTGGACAAATTTATAAGTACTTATGTACAATAAATTAATTGTTGGAAATTTGTGATAACATTTCTGGTATAACTGAATTTCTAAAAAGATACCTACATCTGAGGTTTTGAATATTTTAAAGAAATTAATGTCTAATTTTGTGAATTATTTTATAGGTTCCACTTTGAAGATACGGTGAGTTCATAGCCCCATTTTTGACCATTTAGTATTCATAAAGTTTTGGGGGAAAAAGCATACTACTTGGGTTTATGTATTATTTTTAAAAATATTCTGATACTTACTGTCATTTGTGATACAACCATTATTTCGAATGAGGAACCGTCCGATAATATTAGTAGCGCTGCTTAGGAGAATATTTGCACCAACAGGATGAGTGTTGCTGCTATTTTCCTGCACCTAACCGAATGAGGGTTGAGATGTAATATTATCTGATTTTGTGAATTATTTTGTGACAGTATGATTTTGTTGTGAGCAGGTTTGGTTGTAATTGGTGCATCAACAAAAATATTTTGTTTGGATATAAACCTATGTTCTCACCAATATTTTTATTGACTGATTTAAGTATGCTTTTTCAGGAGATAATGAGTAACTCTTTTGACCTTAACTTTGAAGTGCATAATGGTTGGGGAGAAGTGGTAGGAAGGGTTTGTGTCACGTTAACTGTCAATATCGTTGACGGCAGTGTGTACGTTGACGCACACTTCCACTGTATCTGAAGGCATGCGGTAGTCCAAATGTAGAAAAATTACATCTAATTTTGAAACCTATGTACAAGATGTAATTCTAAATATTATAAATAAAAGCATGTCTTATGTTGTGATTTTATGTATGAATATTATTGTATTTATTTCGCTATAATTAATGTACTCTGATAAAGCAAGTCACACCCGAACCGCATTTCACGCTTCCGCCGGGATGTGACACAATGTCCAAGCTCAAAGGATGAGTAAGACAAAATGAAGGGAATCCCATATGCGTCTGCTATAGGATCCATCATGTATGCAATGATATGCACTAGACCGGACGTGTCATGCGCTTTGAGCATGACAAGTCGATACCAACGAAATCCTGGAAGCAGTCATTGGATGGCTGTTAAGAACATACTTAAGTACCTGAGGAGGACTAAAGATATGTTAGGTCTATGGATCTGGTGAAGAGGAACTCGTTGTGAAGGGTTACACGGATGCGAGTTTCCAAACTGATCGGGATGATTCACGATCAAAATCGGGGTACATTTTTATCTTGAATGGAGGAGCGATCTCTTGGAAGTCCCTAAGCAAGATGTGGTGGCATTATCAACTACAGAATCAGAATACATCGCCGCTACATTAGCAGCTCAGGAAGCTGCATGGTTAAAGAAGTTCGTTGCCGATCTAGGGGTAGACCCTTCCATTCAGGACCCCCTAGAAATCTTTTGCGAGATCGAGGGTGCGATTGCTCAAATCAAGGAACCCCGTGCACATCAAAAGACTAGGCACATTGAACGAAGATTCAACTACATAAGGATGAAGTTGAAAAGGAAAATTATGTATTCGCAAAGTTCACACGGATCAAAACATTGGGGATCCACTCACGAAGCTTCTTGAAAAGGCAAAGCATGAAAGTCATACTTGTGCCGTGTGACTTCAATATTCTAGTGACTGGATATGATGTGTAATTTCTGTATTGAGATATTGTAATACTTTATTACTTAAATGAATTACTTGGTAATAATGATTCAACTAATATTCCTATTTTGCATGTTTAAATCCATGAGTAAATTATTTACTCAGAATGTTCGTAGTTATTCATACTTGTGGGAACAAGTATGAGGGTAAAACTATTATGAACTTGGATTGGTAGATATTCATATGGATGAATATAGAGCAAAAGGTTGCTGCCAAAGTTCATAGATATTTGTGGGATGCAAATATTGGACTGACCTGCATCTCAAATATTACTACATGGAATCTTCCTGATTGATCATAAGTAAATTTGAGTAAAGGCGAACATCATTTGGTATCCTCTGACCTGAGATACATATTGGGTCTTGATATTTACCAAATATTATACTTTGGCTTAGTTCTTCGCTGTTCTGAAACATGGCAGTACATAAGTCTGAGTTCAGGTATGATATAAGGTAATTGTGAGAGATGTATGTAGTCAAGATGGAATTTGTCCCTCTTATTCATTAAGAGTAAGATGTCTAAGGCCTGATAAAGTTAAATCAATGGAGAATGGTCACTCTGTATCTCTGGGATTTAACATGACATCTGTGACAAAAGGATAGATGATTGATTCACCTAAAACATTTCAAGTATGGTACTTGAAGAGGATGATGTTATTGAATGGCACTTAGTCATACGTATTAAGGGTAGTAAACCGTTGTTAGGCGGTATTTACTGCTTGCATCAATCTTCTACGAATCTTGTGCAAGTGGGAGATTGTTGGATCTTATATGCCCAAGACACATACAAGATTGATGTGGTTAGTACGTTATGATCGAAGTCGGGTTATACCCAATAACAATCTATACAAACACCAACAAATATTTATTTGTTGATAAGATCATACAATAAATATTGTCACCTATTTAGAAAACTGGTTTTCTAAATATTGCTTTTATGATAGAACAACATTATATGGATAATTTATTCATGAGATATTTATTTGTTTTATTATTTAAGTTGGTTAAATAGTGACAAATAAAAGTGTGTTATGTTATAAAATTAAACTAGGTTTTAATTTTTATAATCTAAATGGTTGAAAGAGTGCACTTTTATAAAATAACAAAAATGGGTGGGAAACCCATTTCGAAAAAAAGGATTCGGCCGCCCCATGTGGAGTTTTGAGGGGTCTTTTAGTCTTGGTTCTTTCAAGACATAACACACTCTTGCACTCTTCCAACTATCCTCTCTCTAAGACACACTTTCTCTCACACACACAAGCAAAAGAACCTCTCAAACAAGGATGAAAATGCAGATTTAGAAGCTTAAAAAGGGGCTGAATTTTCGGTTTTGGAGGACCAAATAGAAGAGGTTTCTTTGGTGTTGCATCCTAACAAGCATGGTGTTTGAAGAGCTTGTGAGTATTACGGTTTTGAGGTCTTCTCCTTTGAAGGCTAGCCACTCAATACATCATCTTCTTCATCTTAAACATCTACCACAACTTGTCAAAGAAACGTTGTATCTTTGAACACCCTATGGTTGTCTTTTTGGTTTGATAGCACATTATTTCACATATATTTATATGATCCTTATTCTTGGGTTTTGTTTGTGGTTTAAAATGGTAAAATTTTCAGATTTTAACCATATGTTAAACCTATATTCCGCTGCGATTTTTTCAAGTTTAAATGGTTAAACTAGCTTGTTTTACATGTGACAAAACCAACAAGTCTGCTCATTTGCTAGCAATTATGGAAACAGACAAGATGGAAAAATTAACCCGACTCTATCTGAAGGAGATCGTTTCGAGACATGGAGTACCGATCTCAATTATTTCTGACCGCGACGCTCATTTCACATCGCACTTCTGGCAATCACTGCAGAAATCCTTGGGTAAGCGATTGGATATAAGTATTTCTTATCATCCACAGACTGATGGTCAAAGTGAGCATAGTATACAGACGTTGGAGGACATGCTACGTGCCTATGTTATTGTAACATCCGGTTTCTAAATCCGGATTTGTAAATTATATTATAGTTATGATTAATTAAAATAAGTTGAGTGATTGAGTGTTAAGTGTTCAGTCGCATAAGTTATATACGAATGAACTTCAGTCGCACCCCTTACGTGCGATTGAGACTCAGTCGTACGAATCGTAGGCGTATGAGCTTCAGTCGCACGATTCAGTCGTACGAATGGTTCAGTCGTGCGACTGAAGGTGAGGCGGTTAAGTTTAGTTTATGGATAAGTAGGGCGGTGCAGGGGTTCAAGGGCAGATTTCCAACTCCATCTTCTTGTCCCCTTCACACCCAAACACTCTGTTCTCTCGAAATTGCCTAGGCGAAACCCCGTTTGGTAAGTTTTGAACATCACGGATTAATCCGGAGATGTTATAAGCTGTGGGTATGATTGAGTTTGATCCAACAACCTGTTTTAATTAGTAAATTAGTCTAGTTCATTCTGAATTTAAAATCCAAGAATTCAAATCCAAGTTTTTGTGAAGTTTTGATAAAATAATGGTCCGAAACCATTGTAAACAATGTGTATAGGATCTGTTTTGAATATGGTATAATTTGGATGGTTAAAACTCAAATTTTGAGTGAGTTTGGATCAAAAACGCCAAGAACACAGCTGCTGATTCGTTTCAGGCGAATGGGCTCAATCGCATGCCTCAGTCGTACGAATGAGAGTCTAGTCGTGCGACTGAGTGCGAATGGAGGTTCAGTCGTGCGGTTGGAACTCAGTCGCCTGGTTAGAAGGCCGAATGAAGACGAGTGAACACTGGATACGAATGAGAACTCAATCGTACGAATGAACTGCTAGTCGTACGACTGAAGGTTTAGTCGCATGGTTCATTCGCATAGGTCCAGTAGCATGATTGCTCATTCGCATAAGTGTTCAATCGCATGAGGGCCTGTTTGAGAATAAGTTTATTGAATCAAGGTTTATTGCTTTAGATATACCTTGATTAGAGGAAGGACTAGTTATCTTGGGTACGTGGATTGTGTAGACTATGGTGAGGAAGTTGATAAGGTGAGTTCTAAGCCCTTTTTAAATGTTTGGTTTTAACATTCGGGCTAGCACACACATATTGATAAATGAATTGAATGTTTTAGTACCAGAATTGTGATAGTAATGATGGATATGTTTCTAACAGTTTGTTAAGCTGTTAGAGGGAAAGTGGGGGTAATAAATGATTACCTGAACATTGTTAATCATTACATGACGGTAATGATTGCAATGAGTCAGGTAGGGTGTAAAAGATAGTCCTCTGAACATTGTTAATCATTACGTGATGGTAATGATTCCAACGGGTCGGATGGGGTGTGATGATTAATGAAAATATGTTAAAACTGGTGCTAAAAGAAAGAATGTGTGGGGTGTGAGTGAATGTGATAATATTGGCAATAAATAAAAGAAATGTTTTTGAAATGGTAATATGATGTAAATCTCAACAGGCCAGTTAGGGTAAGATGCCTGGGTGTGAAACTGTACAGTTTGATAGGAGTGATGACGATCACTCAGCTTTGTGAACATCTTATGGTGACGACCCTAGATGATTATTTGGCATCCTACTGGATGAGAGATAGTAACCGGTAGTTGCTAGATGTGGGCAACCGACGTTACTGGGTATGGGAGACTGGTAGTTGCTAGATGTGGGCAACCGACGTCTCTGGGTATAGTAACCAGTAGTTGCTAGATGTGGGCAACCGACGTTACTGGGTATGGGAGACTGGTAGTTGCTAGATGTGGGCAACCGAAGTCTCTGGGTATGGTAACCGGTTGTTGCTAGATGTGGGCAACCGACGTTACCGAGTATGAGAAACTGGTAGTTGCTGGATGTGGGCAACCGATGTTTCTGAGTGTAGTAACTGGTAGTTGCTGGATGTGGGCAACCGACGTTACTGGGTATGGGGAACTGGTAGTTGCTAGATGTGGGCAACCGACGTTCGATGGGACAGGTCCAGTGGGACAAAATAATGATGAAAGTTGAATTTATTATATTGCCAATAAAAAGATAGCTGTGGTGTGTGTGAAATGTTGTTAATATTTTAATGAAAATTAGAACTCACCAGTTTATCTGATGTTTTGAGTGTGTTGTGTGTGCTAGGTAAGGAGGGATCCTCTGATAATAGAGGAAAGCAAGTATGAACTGATGAGGACGCTATCCTGGAGCAACTGCTGGCATAGGATTTAGGACTTGTTAATAATGTAAACAGGGCAATGTATAATTAAATACAATCTTATGTAAAATGTTTTAAAAAGTTGGGTTAATATATATATAGTAGTGTTTAACGTCTTCCGCTGTAAATAAAAAGCACTGATTTGTATTTAAAATATTAATCCAACTGCGTGATGTGCCTCCGGTGCCCTGCCGGGTTTAGGGCGTCACAGTTATTGACTTCGGGAATAACTAGGAAGTTCACCTACCATTGGAGGAATTTTCTTATAACAACAGTTATCACACTAGCATAAAGGCAGCACCTTTTGAAGCCTTGTATGGAGAAAATGTAGATCACCAGTTTGCTGGGCTGAAATATGGGATAGTCAGCTCACGGGTCCCGAGCTAATACATGAGACAACTGAGAAGATTGTGCAAATAAGGAACCGTATGGCTGCAGCGCGAGATAGACAGAAGAGTTATGCTGACAATCGATGTAAACCTTTAGAGTTTCAGATTAGTGACAAAGTTATATTAAAGGTCTCGCCATGGAAAGGTGTAGTTCGGTTTGGTAAGCGAGGAAAGCTAAATCCGAGATACGTTGGATCATTTGAGATATTAGAAAGAATAGGTCCAGTGGCCTATCGATTAGCCCTACCTGATTCACTAAGTGGAATCCATGATGTATTCCACATTTCAAATCTAAAGAAGCGTCTGAATGATGAAATGATGGTCGTACCGCTGGAAGAAGTTCAAGTGGATGAACAACTACGTTTCATTGAGGAACCAGTCGAGGTGATGGATCGTAAGGTGAAAACACTTAAGCAAAGCAAAATACCCATAGTCAAAGTTCATTGGAACTCACGACGTGGACCAGAATACATGTGGGAACGTGAGGATCAAATGAAGCATAAGTATCCTCAACTATTTGAAAGGACGATGCCAGCCAACGAAGGTATTGACATAAATTTCGGGATGAAATTTCTTTCAACATGGGGATGATGTGACAACTTACACTCACTCGATTTCTTTATGCCAATGCAGTAGACTAGCGATGGAACACTCACCATGTAATGTAATTTTCGGGACGAAAATTCTTTCAACATGGGGATAATGTGACATCCGGTAATTTTCCGTTACAAAACTCCGTTAGTTCCGTTAGGTCTTGCATACACATGGTGAGCACACACTAGTTGTTGTTGAACATTGGTGACTTAAAAATAATTAATAATGATAAACTAATAATAATCTAATCATAATGTGATTATTGTATTATGCTTATGTGTTTACGCGATTGAAATATTAATTATGGATTTTATCGCGTAATGTGGAAACGTGTGTATTAATTCGTATGTTTTGTGGTTAGCAAAGATAAAACATATAATGTTATTATTAGTTTATATGTTTAGTAATTTAGTTAAAAACACTTTTAAAAAGAGTTTTAGGCTTAATTTTTATAGAAATACAAAACACAAGGGTTAAAGGGGCAATTATCATAATTTAATCAAACAAAACCCTAATCACCCCTCCCCCACCCCTTCAGCCGTTACATCCATCCCAAACCCCCTCACCATTCGGAATTAGCCAATAACAAGCAAATCCCATTCGATTTTGGTCGATTGCAAGTAATACAACAAGTTAACAACATCAAATCGTGTTCCTTTTTGTGATTTAAAGGTTAGTTTGTGTTCTTTTCATGTGTTTCTTATTATGGCCGAAAGTTCCATTCGAAATATGAGATTGAATGTTGATTTTGAGTTGTTTGCTGATGTTAATATGTTAGTTAGGTTGAATACATGCTAGTTAACGTGGATTGTGCAATAAAGTTTGGATTTTGATGGATTGTTCATAGGTTACTAAGAATAGTAACTTTTATTTTGCATGAAATGTTGATTTGATGATGAATTGGTGTTATGGATGTGTTTAATGATGAGTAGGTGCTAGATTGTTGTTATGAATGTTGGAAATTCAAGAATGCACATTGTAGTTCTTACCTTGCTTAAAATAGTAACTTTTGGTGTTGAATGTTGATAAATCATGTTGATTAGAGGTTGCTGATCATGTCTATATATTGTTATGAACTAGAATGGGTATCTAAATGGTAAATTCATGAATGTAATGTGAGTTTGATGAATTTGGGAGGTACTTTCCCAAAAGGGAAACTTTAATTATGCAAAACCTTGAATATGATGATTTGAGTATGTTAGGAACATTAGGCTCATGCTAGTATGTTCATGGATGATTTCTGATGTGATAGAAGGTATTGGTTGGGTTGAATGAATGTTGATTTGGTTAGTTATCTGTTTTGGCCTGTCTATGGGAATTCATGGTTATGGGTTATAAGGGTATCTTAGGACTATTGTTAGTTGATGGTTGATCATGAATGGACATGTTGGATGTTATGGAAATCTGAGGCCCCTACTTAGTAGGATTGGTAGGGTTTAGGGTGTGAAGTCATGAGTGGCTTCACATGGCATGTGGTGCGTGATTTGGTCCTTGTATGATGTATCAGTTGTGTTATAGTATACTGAGCATGATCATTGTTGAGATTCGCATGACTTGTATGATATTTGGTGATATGATGATCTAGGTAGTACTTATGGGTAATGAAGTGTCATATGTGATCCTGTCTGTATGTTAATCATGTATGAAGTACTGTTATGATTTTTTTAATGAAAACTTCACCTATAATGTCACCAATGGGTCAAACGGGTCAACTGGGTCAAATGTATTGTCTTTATAAAACCTTAAGTCCTTTAATTGTAGAGCACTTAGGGTTTCCTTGGGATTTCTATGTGCACGTACTTATGTACTCGTGTGTTCTAGGTAACCTTTGAAGGTTGTCTTTCCACCCTTTTTTGTCAAGTTAAGCTTTAGGTATCTCTTACGCGCATCAGGTGAGTTCATGCCCCACTCTTTTTACATACTCTCTTTTGGGGGAGATATCATGGTTTTACAAACGCTTTATTTAAATGAGATGTGTATAGTATAATATAGTGTTGATTAGCATGGAAAGTCCTCACACTTTCGGATTATTAATAATGGATTAGCGGGAAATCTTGGGTAGTACTACTGGGTCTGACGAGCCCCACTTGTGTGACTCGAGGTTAGACAGGTGCAATATTGTCCTAATGAACATTGTCATGACCTGTTAAGTCGTGGCAGGAGGCAAAAAAAGTGTAACACAGTCGGCTTCGATCGTGAAATCACTATGATTATTACTTTTTGCTTATAGACTAGCTATCTATTACAATACACTTCTTATATTTTGCAATTGTTACTAATTATTGTTTATCGCAAACTCTTGAACTCACCAACCATTGTGTTGACTTGTTTAGTATGCTATTCTCAGGTTAAGGTTGCCAATTGCCTAGGAGCACTCACGAGTCAGCATTATGAAGTTGTCTGCATGTCATGAAATAGTATTTTGTTTTGGTTGTTAAATACTTATGCTTTGTTTTTGCATAACTTTTGGGCGCGTATGTTTGTGCATTTTCAACTCATGTTACACTGTTTTGGATTTTCTAGTTTCTTAAACGCTTCCACAGTATTTAAAGTAAATCTCTAATTTTGAATGTTAGTCCATATAGAGTCGTTCTTGGTAACTAATGACTGAGATCCTGGTATGTCACGCGCCTCGCGGTAAAACCCCGCATGCGGATTTTGAGGGTGTGACACGCCTGGATAGTGCCCATGCGCCCAAGTCTTGGACGTCCCAATAGTTGTCATATTTCGTAAAAGTTGTCATGCGCCTAAGTCTCGGACGTCCTAACAACTATCATGCGCCTCAACAGTTGCCATGCGCCTAGAATCTTTACTTTTGTATTTGTCTATGTATTCAACTTTTGATTGATTTCTACATCTATTTCCATCCATTGTCAATAATTGACTATTTTAGAGATTAATTATTTTAATTTAATCTATCCTTGGTATGATCATTATTGATATTATGAATATTTTCCTTATTGTTATTATTACTATTACATGTTTAATCTGTGACCTCTGATGACACCGAGCCACCAGAAGACTCTTCATCGACATCCCCAGCCAGGGTCAGGACACGCTCCAACTCGCCGCATGTCATCGTACCTACCCATTCACCTATTCCACCTATTATGGGTAGGAGTGCACATGTTATCACTCACCCTCGCAAGAGTGCTAGGCCAGGACCTTCAGTTTCCTTTAGGATGCCGCCCCCTCCACCTCCTCCTGCGATGGCCCCAGCACCAACACCTCTGATGATTGACCCGGCTAGACGCCAACCCCATGACGAGTACTGGATGCCGCCTAGACGTAGCATGTATGACGGCCCGAGTATCCTTGCTGGAGACCCTTACTCCCAGTCTAGCAGTTGGGCTAGTGATTTTGGTCCATCAGACCCTACGCTGAGTGACATACTAAGGACCATTTAGTGACATGAGTTGACTCTTCATCATGCTACGCGGACCTCTCAGTCCGCCCAGTTCAAGGCTATGATGGTGTCTCATGGTATGCAACGCTTGGAACAAAAGCAGAAGAAGAAGAAGAAGAAGAAGAAGAAGAAAGTTCAGGTTGGTTTGGGTGGTTGAAGAAGAAGTGGCAGTGATGATAGGGTGATGCTTGATTGTTGGACAGTAGGCTTCAAAACTATTTGAAGAAACTACTTTATTATCTATTTCAGAAGCTATTATTATTTATAAGGGTGATGACACCTTCCAATTTGTGAAACTATGACACTACTACTATTTTGTTTAGTTGACGCTATGCTTAAACTATCTACAAAACTATTATTTTATGATGCTAACTTTTGTAGTGTGAATTAATTCGAAATGTGCTAACCCATGTGTTAGGAAATTGATTTTGTTGCTCCGTAGGCAGTTAACTCCATGTTCTTTGAATGAAACAACTATGCATGAATAATAGGAGTAAATTAGATGTAATGGAATACTTCAAATCAAATCTATGAGATGCTAAATAAGTTTATCCATGGAGACACCAGAATGCCACCTAGACGAGGAGTTCACGTTGGAAGAAGGGGAGCTACTCGAGGTAGAAACGAGGAAGCTAGACGAACTAGAAATCAATGTGGAAACCAACCACCAACCCCACAAGAAACCCCACATGGAGAGAATGTCAACCAAGAGAACGATGAAAGGATTGCTAACTTAGTAGCTCAACAAATTGCCAATGCAATCCCGATAACAATCACCCAGATCAACGCTGATCGGGGAGATGCAACCGGAAATAATGGACTCGGGAATGATGAAGGTAACAATGACGATACTGAGGAAATAAGGAGTGGATATTCCTATAAGACCTTCATGGCTTGCAAACCAAAAGACTTCTATGGCACTAAGGGTGCAATTGAGACTTATAGGTGGCTGGATGAGATTAAAGTCTTGTTAGACATTAGTGAGTGCAAGCTTGAGCACATGGTAAGGTTTGCTTCACCATCGCTTTAAGGACCAGCACTGGAATGGTGGAAAACCATCATTCAGCCCCGACACAGGAATGCTGTAGGCCGAATGAACTTGTCTAAATCAGAGAGCTGACCACCAACAAGTACGTCCGGATCAACGAATTGGAGAAACTGGAGGCGGAATTCCTAAGCTTAGAGATGAAAGGCCCAAACTATACGGAGTACATCAACCATTTCCTAGCTTTGTCCCGATTGGTGCCACATCTAGTGACACCAGAATCTAAAGGAGTAGGTCGTTTCATTTGGGGACTACAACCTAGAGTTAGAGGCATGGTCTGGTCCTCCAGGCCAGCAACTTTACAAGGTGCAGTCAACTTTACTAGTAGCTTGACTGATGACATGGTTAGGGTGGGATGGATAGAGCAGAAAAGAATAGAGGACATGAAGAAAGTGATGGGTGAGAAGAGGAAATGGTTTGATGTTAAGAAGACGGTTGGTAATAGTCGTAGTTCAAGCAAGAGATCTGGTGAAGGAGCAAGGCGTGATGATCAAGGTGGAAGGGCTCGGAGGTTATACCTAGGTACAAGCCCCTTTTGCAACAAATACAAGATACACCATGAAGGGGAGTGCAACCAAATACCATATTTCAGATGCAAACGAACTGGTCACTTGATTAAGGATTGTACGTACGCACCAGGGAAACAATGCTATGAGTGTGGAGATCCAGGACACGTGAGGAATAAGTGTCCAAAGCTAGCAAGAGATAAGGATGCCAGGCCTAACAAGCCTAAGGGAAGGGCATTTGTGATGGACCCAAATGGTGCTCGTAAAGAACCTGATGTGGTTAACAGTACGCTTCTCATAAACAACCATCCTACTACCGTTCTATTTGATACTGGAGCAACTGCTAGTTTTGTTTCTTACTACCTTTAGTCCTTTGATTGATTTGACAGCTTGCACCTTAACCGATACATTTACCGTAGAATTGGCTGACGGTAATGTGATAGAAACTAATGAAATCATCAAAGATTGTAAAATGGTCCTAGAGGGTAGTTCATTTAATATAGACTTAATTCCTGTAAAGTTAGGAGGTTTCGATGTTGTAGTGGGTATGGATTGGTTGGCTAGGAATAAGGCTGAAATCATGTGTGATAAGCGTTTACTTAAGATACCTTTAGCCGATAGAGAGATGTTAGTGGTCCACGGTGAGATGAACCCGCTATGCCCCAAGATATCCCACCTAAAGGCTAATAAGAGACTCAAGAAAGGACACATAGTGTTCATAATTTACGTGATGAAAGCAAGAGGGGAACATAAAATTGAAGATGTGCCTGTGGTGTCTGAGTACTCGGAAGTACTCCCTGAAGACATACCAGGACTCCCTCTAACCGGACAAGTTGAGTTCTAGATATATTTAGTACCTGGTCCCGCGTCGGTGGCCAAAGCACCCTATCAACTCGCTCCGCCTAAGATGAAGCAGCTGATGCTACAAATCCAAGAGTTGCTTGATAAGGGGTTTATACGACCAAGTGTTTCACCATGGGGTGCTCTGGTACTATTTGTTAAGAAGAATGATGGAACACTAAGAATGTGCATCGACTATGGGGAATTGAACAAGCTCACGATAAAGACTCGTTAACCTCTTCCAAGAATTGATGACCAATTCAATCAGCTGCAAGGAGCCAGCTATTTTTCCAAGATACACGTGAGATCGAGATACCGCCAATTAAAGATAAAGGAGGAAGACATCCCCTAAACATCCTTCAGAACTAGATATGGACACACTGAGTACCTAGTCATGCCCTTTGGACTGACTAACGCACCAGCAGCATTCATGGATCTCATGAACCGAGTGTGCCGTCCATATCTAGACAAGTTTGTGATCGTGTTTATTAATGATATCTTGATCTACTCCCGAAGTAAAGAAGAACATGAGAAGCATCTCTAACTAATCCTTGAACTACTCAACAACGATCAATTATACGTAAAATTCTCGAAATGCAAGTTTTGGATGCGTGAAATCCAGTTTCTTGGGCATATAGTGAATAAGGATGGAATTCAAGTGGACCCAGCATAGAGGCCATCAATAATATGAAGATCCTAGAAACTCCTACCGAGATCAAACAATTCCTTGATTTGGCTGGTTATTACAGGAGGCTTACCAAAGACTTCTCACGAAGGGTACAACCACTAACCACTTTGTCCAAGAAGGATACAGTTTATGAGTGGGGAAAGGAACAAGATGAAGCTTTAATATGTTGAAATAAAAACTATGCAGCGCACCTATCCTTTCCCTACCCAAAGGAACTGTGGCCCTTGTAGTCTATTATGATGCCTCGCGTCAGGGATTTGGATGTGTACTAATGCAGCGAGACAAGGTGATTGCTTATGTGTCTAGATTGTTGAATGAACATGAAAGAAACTACAATACTCATGATCTAGAACTGGGTGCCTAGTGTTCGCACTCAAGATATGGAGACATTACCTTTATGGTACTAAGTGTGTTATCTATACCGATCACAAAAGCTTGCAACACATTCTTGATCAAAAGATGTTGAACATGCACCAGAGAAGATGGGTAGAATTATTAAGCGATTACGAATGTGAGATTTGCTACTATCCCGAAAAGGCAAATGGCCTCCAAGTTCTCTATCAGGTACATGAAAATCATGTTGGAGAAGCTGAAGGGGTGGTTTAGGATCAAAGCAACATAAGCATTTTGGATCTGATCTCATAGATCCACCCCTCCGAGAAGCAACGCACTTGAGGATGACATGTGCAAGATACTTATACTATGGGCTCAGGTTGCTCTTATTGAGCACCCCTGAGTTTATGTCCCCATAGTATCCAATCCTCATAAAACATCCTCGCACCGTGAGTGGATGTGCTTGAGTGGGTGGTCTGTATCTTCTCCTAAACTTAGTACCCGGCTGATATCTGCAGCGGTGATCTCAATCTCCCTACCAAAAATAGTACTTCTGATGCGGTAGGGTTCTTGAGAGCGATCAACCGTTGCTCCCTCCCAAAAGGCTTGCTGAATCGACTGGTAGGGGGTGCATGGAGTAGAGATGGCCTTGAAGATCCGTGACCTCCTAAGAAAAGCAATAATTCCCTCGAACTCACCACCATTCCTAGAGGTGGAATCCAGATGAGCATAAATATTGTGCTTTGGATTGATGGTCCATCTATTAGCCATCTGTCTGCAACAATAAACACATATACATTAGATCGGAGGGTTATGGAAAATAGTACTAGATAAATTTTGGTAAAATCAGTCAGGTTCAATCATGCGAATGAACTGCGCGAATGAGTTCATTTGGTTTATCAATGATGCGACTGGGCTTCAATCGGTTGACATTTCATACGATTTAGTTCAATCGGTTGACTGAGCGTGCGACTGGTTCAGTCGACCAATCTAGCTCATTCGCATTCTTCATTTGACCGATTGAATAATTCGCCCTTTTCAATCGTGCGAATGGAGTTCATTCTGGAGTCCAGTCGCATGACACACTGTTTGATTCCATTAAGACTCAGATCGACCAAAATTGCGAGTTAGACATTATGCTTAGGTTCTTTAGACTAGCAATCGTATACCTAACACCCTAATTTCATTTATTTCAACGTTTTAAGCGATTAAATGAGGTTATTTTCCAGATTAACTGTCGGTACTTAATTAGGTCAAACAGACCCGGATTTGGAATCAAATCGACTGTAATAACCCTCATCGTGCCACATTGTACCTGTATAAGAACGCCAAGTAGTCAGAAATCGTCTATAATAAGGTGTTTAAATCTGGTAGAATTTTGGCAGAGTAACGGTGCGATTTTCGAATTAGGGCGAATGGGTTCTGCGATCG
Organism: Flaveria linearis; assembly: GCA_024085815.1. Lineage (NCBI taxonomy): Eukaryota > Viridiplantae > Streptophyta > Magnoliopsida > Asterales > Asteraceae > Flaveria > Flaveria linearis. The sequence goes on along the minus strand of CM044008.1, from coordinate 78,902,096 downwards.
ACTGAGTGCCCTTTTTATACTAGGTTAATATCCAGTCGTACGACTGAGCCTAGTCGCCTGACTTAGTCGTGCGACTGAACCTAGTCGCCTGAATTAGTCGTGCGACTGAACTTGAGTCATACGATTCACCCAATCGTCCGTCTCCAATCGTACGATTGACCGTCATTCGCACGTCTGACATAGTCGGTCACTTGCAATCGGGTGATTGTGTTCATTCACATGGTCCAATCGTATGATTATACTCATTCGTATGGTCCATTCGTACGACTGGTTCATACTGATGATTCAGTCATGCGACTGGGCCATACTTGTGATACTTTGACCATTTTACCAACCGACACTTAGCTTCACTTAACAATAGATAAACATTAAGAACAATTTATCATCTCAGACATAATCACATTTAGGTTAACTCTGTTGATCACCTCAGACGTGATCCATTTATCCACCCGATCATTTCAGACATGATCCATTTATCCACCCGATCATCTCAGACATGATCCATTTATCCACCCGATCATCTCAGACATGATCCATTTATCCACACGACATCTCAGACATGATCCTTTTAACCTTTCAGAACCCATTTGTTTAAATAAACGTTAAGCTCATTTGGTGACGTTAACAGAGAACAATATGCACAGTCCGACACTGACACACTATACAAATAATTAGAAAAGTTTAAACGTACAAACAAAATAGACATCTTTTTTTTATTTTTGTTAGGGCAGATTAGTGTAGCTTATTAGCATTAACAACATATCAAGGACAGACTCATATGAAATCAAACAGGCATAAACACCATTACTTGGAACCTTTGATTTGTATTGAACTATAAACACTTGCATAATTTACATATCATAGTTTGTCACTCATCTAAGACTTCTAAGATCTAACTGGGAATCATGCTTAATATGATAAGTAACACCCATTGATTTTGAGCATCAGGCAAAGCAGCCACGACGATTGTCAGTATACTTGTCCACTTAAATCCATACACAGACTTTTGACATACATCAGTGATTAATTAGGTGAATTAGGTCAACAAGTGTTTGTGTGTTCCACATGTATGTGGTAATCAATCTTCCTCAGGAGATTTTTGAGCGGTCTTGGGACTTAGAAGATCTGGTTCTAAGAATTTTCAAAGAGATGCTAAGCCTTACGTCAGTGCCATCGCACAGCAGAGAGGCGCAAACGGCAATGAATGCTTAGAACGAATAGGTTATGCTAAGCCTCAGGTCAGTGCCATCGCACAGCAGAGAGGCGCAATGCCTATTTTCTTCTTAGAGCAGTATATTTGAATATACATTGTTTTTTAGTGACTTTTGTCATCTTTTGCTCTGTTTTACAGGTCTTTGCTCACATTTATGGCATTTGCTTGCTCCTCACCCCTTATTGGAAATTGATTGATTGTGCAGACCAGGGATACCATGAAAACCCACAACTTGTTGAATTATTTAAGTTTAAGCCAAATCACTGATGATGTCTACTGATCTGTTGTGTTGAATCTACCGACACATCGTCTAATGCACTGGCACCACCCTAGATCTACTTTCTCCGGTTAGTTACAGTACCAATCAAGCGTACTATCATTTTCCCAATATGTTAGACCTAGACTTCTATGATTTATAATTTTCTGTGATTTAATTAACCTTGCAAAAGATAACATCCTTTTGGTGTTCCAAGTAACGTGACGCCTGTGTACTATCACTTTCCACTTAGCTAAATCACATTTCCAGTCATTCTGTCTTTGCATTTTCAGCTTAACTAACCTTCCCCCCCCCTTTTTGTGTAAATAATTACTGAACATAACCTAATCTCCCCCTAAAATACTAAAATAGAAAATCTTTTTGAGTTTTTGGATTTTTAATGGACAAGGAAATTAAATGAAATAAAACTAGAAAATAAAAAATAAAAAGAAATTAAACATGTGTCGGACTACGCTTCTGTTTCTTCTGAGATAAGGTCATTTTTCTTCTTAACACCGTTGACCTCTAACAGATATAAAAATCTGGGTTTATCAAAGGCTTTTGTATAGAGGTCAGCGCGTTGAAAATCTGTATTAATTTTTATCACATCGATTAAATTCTTTTCAAAACAGTCACGTATAAAGTGATATTTAATTCCGATGTGTTTCGTCTTAGGATGTTGGACCGGATTTTTAGTTACTGCAATTGCAGCAGAATTATCAACAAATATAGGAGTAGAAGAGAAATGCAAACCGTAGTCCCGCATTTGCTGTTGAATCCATATGATTTGAGAGCAGCAGCTTGCGGCCGCAACATATTCGGCTTCATAGCTAGATAGAGCAACTGATGTCTGCTTCATACACTACCAAGTCACCAATCTCCTCCCGAAAAATTGACATCCTGCTAACGTAGACTTGTAATTCATTTTGCAGCCTCCATAATCCGAGTCATTATACGCCGTTAGCTCGAAGTCATCATCATGAGGATACCACAACCCCAAAGTTGGAGTACCTTTCAGATAACGGAAAATCCTCTTGACCCCAATCAAGTGATTCACTTTGGGCTTCGCTTGATATCTGGAACATAAACATGTGGCATACATGATATCTGGACGTAAGGTAGTGAGATACATGAGAGATCCGATCATCCCACTATACATAGTGGCATCCACCAAATCCCCATTCTCATCAGGAGCCACATCATGATTTGTGGCGAGAGGGGTACCTGCTAAAGTTACGTTTTCCATATCAAACCGATTCAGAATGTCGCCGACATACTTAGTCTGATGCAGGAAAATACCGGTTGGAGTTTGATCCACCTGTAAGCCCAAGAAGAACTTCATTTCCCCTATGGCACTCATTTCAAACTCTGCCTTCATCACAGATTCGAATTCTTTGCACAACTCTTCATTTCTGGAATCGAAGATGATGTCATCCACATAGATCTGCACCATAAGCAAATCACCATCCTTTTCCTTAATGAACAACGTACGGTCAATCACACCCCTGTGAAAGCCGTGTTTCAACAGATGCGTGGAGAGCTTTTCATACCAAGCTCGAGGAGCCTGATGTAGCCCATACAGAGCCTTGTCTAACTTGTAGACTCTGTCCCGATGATAGGGATCCTCGAATCCCTCGGGTTGACTGATGTATACCTCCTCACGGATTTCCCCATGAAGGAATGCACTCTTCACATCCAACTGATAAACTTTGATCTTCATATACGATGCATAGGCAAGAAATATCCGAATTGCTTCCATTCGTGCCACCGGTGCAAACACTTCATTGCAGTCGACTCCCTCGACTTGTCTGAATCCCTGAACAACCAACCGTGCCTTGTTTCTGATAACAACACCTTGGTCGTCCTTCTTGCACTTTAGTACCCATTTGGTACCAATCAGTTTCACGCCTTTTGGCCTGTCAACAAGTGTCCACACTCCAAGTTTTTTAAACTGGAGCAGCTCTTCTTGCATAGCATTGACCCAGGCCTCATCTTTGAGGGCGTCGCTGACATACTTAGGCTCGATTTGTGAAACGAAACATGAGAAAGCCCCATCATTGACGTATCCCTTTTCCATGACTGCAGCATAATCAGCAGAGTACAGCTGATTTCGTGTCTGCACACCGGATTGAATATCCCTAATGATAGACGTGGAGGGATGATTCATACTGATCCTAGTCAATGGTATTGTAGGAACAACCACCTCAGAATCCAAGTTTGTGACAACTGGTTCAGTATCCAGATTTTCCAATGCCGGTTCAGCAGCTGACGATCCAACTTCTGGATTTACATTATGCTCACTGTCTGGTTCAGCTGCTGCTTCATCATCTGAAGAATCATCACTCTCATCCTGAGCAGGAGTTGAGGAACCTGAAGCACCATCTGCAGGTGTTGTGTTGCTTGAATCCAGATTTGGTGTATTTAAAACATCGTACATCATCTGAGTCGCAATCACATCATCTGAATTAAGCTAAGGAAGATTAAAGTATTTGAAAAAGCCATCATAATCGAAGAATGACGATGGACCTTTTCCAGCAGGGGGGTGGTGTATCTTTGCGCATCTACGTTGCACCACACTTCAACCTGACCTGTCGAGTTATTGTAAACTCGTTTGTCTGGTATGCTGTATCCTAGAAAAATCCCTTGATTGGCTTTCTCGCAAAACTTGCCTTCCTGAGACTTCTTCAACAGGGTACATGGAGCTCCAAATGGTTCCAGATACTCTAAGTTAGGTTTTCGCTTCTAAAGCAACTCATAGCAAGTCTTTCCATGCTTTTTGACTACTGACACAAGGTTAAGTGTGTAGCAAGCATTTGCAAATGCTTCATTCCAGAACTGTACTGGAAGTTTAGAATCTGCCAACATTGTCCTCGCAGTCTCGATCAAGCTCCGATTCTTTCGTTCTGCAACTCCATTCATCTGTGGCGTGTATGCTGAGGTGAACTTATGAACAATTCCCTTCTCCTTGCAGAAAGCATCCATCCACTGATTCTTGAACTCTGTGCTATTGTCTGAACGAATCTTTCTAACCTTCAGGTTGTAGAGTGACTCCAGCGTTGTGACTAGTACCTTGAACGATTCAAACGTTTCTGACTTAGCTTTCAGAAACATCACCCAAGAAAAACGTGAGTAATCATCTGAGACTACAAAGCAGTACAAGTCTCCTGCTATACTCTTCGTGCTTACAGGACCAAATAGATCCACGTGTAGTAGCTCCAGGGGCATCTCTATAGAATTGACATGCTTGGTCTTATGAGATTTCCTGGTCTGCTTTCCCTTCTTGCATGAGACACAAAAATCAGGAAGTTTGAAGTTCTTGACAGTAACTCCATCAACTAAGTTGTTATGAATCAGATGATTCATCTTCCTGTGATTAATGTGTCCCATTCTTCTGTGCCATGAGACGGATTCCTTCTCTGTTGCTTTGGATAAGAAACACTGAACTGTAGACTCAGAGGAAGAAGCATTAGACATATCCAATACATATAAATCATTGTACCTGGATGCCAACATTAAGACCTGCTCTTCTGGAATCTCAATCTCTTTCTTCAGTATGTAACACTTGCGATTGTCAAACATCACTTTGAAGCCCTTATCACATATCTGTGACACTGAAAGCAGATTGTTTTCTAATTATTGAACAAAACTGACTTTGTCAAATCTTACCTTCGTATTAACTACTTCGCCTTGAGCGGTAATGTATCCTCCTTTGTTACCAGCAAAGGAAACGTGTCCCCCTTTAATTTGTTTGACATTGAAAAGGAGAGACTTATTTCCTGTCATGTGCCTGGAAGCTCCGCTATCTACAATCCAAGTATTGGAAGAAGCACTGTAGCGGACAACCTGCACATTATTGAAAACAATTAGTTAAGGAGGGGGACCCAAGCCTTAACTGGCTTGGGTTTCCCATAGGCATCACACATACCATCTTTGGTTTAGTTTCCAGAACTGGTTTCACCTCAGGCATCACAGACTTGCCAATGACTTGCCTATGGTGTCTGTGGTGTTAAGGAGATGTGTAAGACCTAGCAGGTGTGTTAGACCTAACAGGGGTCTTAGATCTCTATTTTGGGAACTAAGTAACTTCATTGTCCAGTTCAACCTTAACCCTAGGTGTCTGATAGCGGGGACAACTAGAAGATATGTAACCTCGTTTGCCACAAGTATAACAGGATCTCCTTTCAAACTGACTAGGAGATCTCTTGTGGGGGGGAGTAGACCTCAGGTATGGGCTCTTTGGTCTCGGTGTTTTGATGTTCACCTTCCTTGACAAACTTAACATGTTTAACATTATTTGCCTTTGAAGATGAGTGTTATCTTTCTTAACTGGTTTATTTGAGTGGTTTTGAAAATCTTGGATTGTGTGTTAGTAGACTTTGAACCCAACCCAAGAGATGCTTGAACATTCTCTTCCACCCGTTTTTCATTTCTAGTTATGCCTGATGTTCAGGGTTTCTGATCAGCACCCGAAGAAACAGGTTTAACTGCTATGTCCGGGTCACTGACTAGAGGAGTTGTCACCACGTGATCTTTAATTGGATTATTAATGACTGGATGTTGTTTGGTGTTCAATAGAATCTCATGTGGTGGGGGCACAACTTTATAACCCAAACCCTCCCCGTTGTTGCGTTCCTTAACCATGTTTTTCAAAATATGCGAGGAACTCGCAAGACTATGAAGTTTTGTTTTAAAGACTCATTTTCAACTTGTAAGACTGCTTTATCCTTTTTAGTTTCTTCAATGGTCTTTAAATAGAATTTAATATCATTCTCTTGGTTGAATGCAACAACTTCAGTCTCTTTTAATTGTTTCTTTAGTGACTTAACCTTTTCTTTGTAACTGCTTTCATTTTGTTTTAAAACTTTGTTAGCCTCTGTGCACAATTTCAAGTCATTTACTAAGTTATCATTATGATCTAATAACCTAGCAAATTTTAAGTCAATGCTTTCCCTAAATTTTTCACATTCAACACAAGCATGTTTAGCAAACAGTTCATTTTTTGATTCTACCTGTGCTGATGTGGACGTTCCGGCCATGAAAGCATTTTGAGACTGTGGTTGTGCTTCAGATTCAGCATTTAGCTCATTCTCAACAATTTGGTTAACGGCAACTAAAGTCTCTTCCATTTCAGCAGTATCAATCTCAGCTGAGCTCTCCCCCTCACTTGCTGAGTCTTCATTCAAATCTTCAACTGATGCTATGTTGGCTTCACTGTCAGATAAGAATCGGAAGGACCAATCCTGTGAGCAACCATAGCTTTGGAGTCACTGCTTGTTAGAACTGTCTTTTTCTCCTTTTCTTGTTCGTTGAAAGATGAGAATGGATTCCCATTGCCATTCTTCTTTGGTTTGACACATTCCCTCTTGGAATGGCGTTTTTCAACACAGTTGTAGCAAGTGACTGTGGACTTGTCGAAGCCAAATGTAGTATCTTTGGTAGCCACTAGATTCTGTCCCGTCTTTTTCACAAACTTCTTAGCTCGTCGCACAGCACTTGCTAGAGCCCATATTATGTCCATCCGTTCCAACTCGTTCTCATCCACCTGCTCGTAGTCTTCATCAGCCAGGTGGCAGTTTCCAATCTTCTCGGCCACTAAACCATCATAGGAATGAACTACTGCAGCCAGTAAATCCATGTGTTCCTTTGCAACCTCTACAGTTACTTTTCTAAATTTTTATTCATTAACTTTGTTGATTGAGTAACTATAGGACTTTGAAGAACCCCAGATGCACCATGTGACTCACTAGCAGATGATGAGCCTTAATCAGTAGATGGTGATGCATTTGACACAAAAGTAGTTTGCAGAGGAGCACTGGAGGTTTTGGAGGTAGATGTAGAAGTAGGAGTAACATTGTAGAGTGATGGATCTTGAGTGTAAGCTCCTTTCTTCGTTCTGTACTTGTGTCGCACCTCTTCCTCTCTCAGTTTCAGGATGAAGTCGTTAATATCTAAAGTCTCCAAAACTGAGTTATAGCATAAAGTGGAAATAAAGGAATCCCACTTTTCTGGTAGACCCTCAGCTAAGCTTGTAACTTTATCTTCTTTAGACGTCTTAACCCCATGAGTGTGAAGTTCACTCATCAGATGGTAGAAGCGATCAATAATCTCATCCAAGCTTTCATTCCCAATAGACGAGAAGTTGTAAAACTCTTTCTTCAACACTTTAGCCTTCAGTGACTTAAGTGTTGAATTGCTATCATATCTCTTCTCAAGAGCATCCCATAACTTTTGCTCTGTTTGTGCTCTGAGTATTGATAGAAGATGTCTTTGGGAATCGATTGTGTCAACATTGCATAAGCTTTCTTTTCAGCATTATAGGCAACCTTTTGAGCATCACTTAGTCCAGTTAAAGTCAACGGTATTCCATCAGCACCAACGGGCATGTTATATCCAGTCTCAATCGAGTTCCACAAATTGGTATCCACACCATTTAGATGAATTTCAAATCTTTGTTTCCACTGAGGAAATCATCAATAGACAGTAGTTTAGGTGGTTTATTGTGGTTTCCATTTTCATTTTCCAGTAACAGAAGGTTCTGAATCCTAGAGTCCTTTCCAGCTGAGAAGGAAAAATTTTCAGAGTCCATTTTGTCTTAGTTTAAACTTGAAGAGTGAACTGTGTTGGGCAACTGGAGAGTACGACTGAGAGGCGACTGACACAAACAGTGTGCGATTGAACTCAACCGTACAACTGGACAGGCGATTGTGACACTTGAGCGACTGGACAGACCGACTGACTCAACCGGGCGATTGAACAAGCGAATGAGTTCAATCGTACGATTGAACTATGCGACTGGACTTCAGTCGTACGGTTGACATAATCGTGCGACTGAGACTGCTGAAATCGGGGTTTTTCACACACTTTGACCTAAAACGCAAGTTTTTACACCCTAGACAGCTGAAACTCGAAAAAGATTGAATTTTCAGAACATGCACATGTAAAAACTTGATTTTTAGCAGAAAGAATGGATCTTTTCGCTTAAAAACATTGACTTTTTCAAAAACAAGATTGAATCAACGAAGAATCAAGAGCCAAAGCTCTGATACCACTTGTTAGGACCGTGTACGGACGGAGTACTAACTGATTCTTCGTTAAACCGGATCAAATAGTGCGGAATCCTATTTGATTGGTGATCCAATCAGGGAAAACGTTAACAAGATCAAACCTAACGATTAGAAAACGTTAAGAACAAACTAGGAATGATCTGAAACGTTTTATGAACTTGGAATGGACGAACAGGGCGCTCTGGGTCAACTAGGGTTGTAAATATTCGAAGTTTTACGTTTTTCCACGAATTAAGTGGTATATATAGGTAAGGTTTCTCATTCGTGCGACTGAACCATAAGCATGGTTCAGTCGTGCGATTGAGCCATGCGCTTGATCCATACGTACGACTGAGTATTCAGTCGTGCTACTGGTTCAATCTCATGTTCTAGTCGTGCGACTTCTCCAGTCTCCTGGTTCAGTCGTGCGACTGAGTCATGTGCATGAAGTTGTTCATGCGTATGGTCCATTCCTATGGGCCATTCGCATGATAACTTCATAATACTAAGGGGGCGTTTGGTTCGCGGAATTTGTTAGAATTAGAATTGGAATTGGAATTTGAATTGTAATTCAAATGAATTGCATTTAGAATTCAATATTTTCCAAATGATTTGGAATTCAAAGGATTTGGAATCTATTAAAAGAATTTAAATTCCAAATGTATTTCCAGTGCCAATACATTATAAAGGAATTGGAATTTATCACCCGTTACAAACCGCCACCACCTCAATGACCACCGATCATCGCCGCTACATACCACCGACCGCCGCCGCCGTCACCGTCGACAATCGACCGCGACCACCAACCGTGCCCGTTGTCGAAAACCGACCGCCGCCACCGATCGACCGCCACCAACCGATAATGCCCGTCGTCGAGACACGGTTCAGCAACGACGGTCGGTGACAATCGACGATTAGGGGTGGCGGTGGTCGGCGTCGGTGGAGATCGGTGGGCGGCGGTGACGGCAATTGGGGTCGACGGTGGTCGGGGTCGGGGTCGGCGGTCGGTGAGGGACGACGGCTGTCGGCGGCGGTCGGGGTCGGCGGTGGTCGGGGTCGGCGGTCGGTGACGAACGACGGCGGTCGGCGGCGGTCGGCCGGCAGTCGGGGTCGGCGGGGTTGGGGTCGGTGACGGACGACGGCGGTCGGCGGCGGTCGGGGTCGGCGGTCGGTGACGGACGACGGCGATCGGAGGCGTTCGGGGTCAGCGGGGTCGGGGTCGGCAGGGTCGGGGTCGGCGGTCGGCGGCGGACGACGACCGTGGTCAGTGATTGGGGGCGGACAGCAGCGTCGGCGGTTGGGGGCGTCACAGTCGGTTGGCGGTTGGGGGCGGCGGAGGTTAGGGTTGGCGGGGGGCGACGGCGGTTAGCGGTCGGGATCGTTGGTAGTGTCGGTCGGCGGTGAGCAGGGTGGTAGATGGCGATTAGTGGTTGAGGCACGAGTCAGTGGAATTTGAAATCCTTCAATATTTGGAAGTATTTTGAAATCCTTTATTTGAAGGAATTTGAGGGAATTAATTCCAATTCCAATTCTAATTCCTTTTTCAACCAAACACGTGAAGAATGGAATTCAAATTCCAATTCCAATGAATTGCTACTAACCAAACACAATGACCAATGAATTTCTGATTCCAATTTCATTGAATTCCATTGAATTCCTGCATACCAAACACCCGCTAAGTTTGAATGTATTAGTTATCATTACATTATATATACTAATTCAAACAATAACCTACCTATATAGTCAATCAAATAAGCATTACACAACCCATCAATGAAACATTAAACATTATAAGTACAATCAACCATTGGCATTTCATTAACTATCTTTCTATTACATATATGTAAGACATCAAAGAGATATTACATTAAGATCAGAATCTAGGTACACATGCATCAACACATCACATCGATTCACAAAATCAAACATCATAAACCCTAGCGGCCGTCACATCAATTCATCATCAAATCAACACGTTTGAAGCATTCATTGTTTATAACATTTATTGCCTATTCATCTATAATCATTAATCAGTTTTAATGAAATACTTTTGAATCCAATCTTGTTTGTGTAATTATTGTGTTTATATCATTGTGTTCATCATAATCAGTATTTATTGTGCTTGATATTTATTATTCATAAAACAGAACAATTAATCAACGGTTAATGTTCATTCTGCAATCATTAACTCGATTCCATTCCAACACTGATAATTCCTGATTGCGATCCTTGGATTCACAGCTGGTATCAGAGCTGGTGAATTCCAAGAAGTAGAAATCAGCAAAGGGTAAACAAGAATCCTTTGATAGCGTAGCAGGGAAAAGCAAGGATAAATCATCTGCTAAATTAGAAAAGGATTTGAAGCCTCAAAAGCTGAATAAGAAATCGAATGTAATCAATTCTGATGACGAATCAGAGGAAATGTATTGCAAATGGTGTGATATCAAAAATCACAATACTGAAGATTGTTACTTTAGTAGTTACTACTCTATTTGCAATATGAACAATCACTTGACCTCTAACTGCTACTTCAACAACATTGTGCTATATGTTACAAAAATAATCATTCAACTCAGGAATGTTATTTTAACAAAAAGAACAAGACAAAGAATTCAAAGAAACCACAATATAAGATGGCTGAATCAGACTCTCAATCCACTGATAGTCAAGAAGATTCAAAAACAAAGAAGCTGTAAAAAAAGCAAAAACCAAAACCAAAGGAGAAACCATTTGCTGATGGTAAACCGTTAAAGAAAGAACATTAATTCAGCAATCCAAAACACCTCACAAAAATGTGGATTTGACTGAAAAGAAGACAAATGTTGATGATGCTTTCTTTGATAATTTTGGAAAGGGGACTCATGTACCTCATTCAAAATGAAAAAGATGATGAAACTTTCAACAATCAAGGTTCATTGTCAAAACCAAAGCAACAAACAAAGAAAGTCAAGGTGAATGAAGAAGAGATTGAGAAGCCAGAACCAAGTTCAACAACCTCATCTTCAACATAATCATCCTCACCACAAACAACATAGAATGAATCAATTTAGACTAAAATTAATACTAAAACTTCAAGACTGATTCATGAAGGAGTAATAATTTTAGACATTGCTGGCAAACCCAAGATCATTAAGGCTTGGGTTATCAATTCTAATTGATTTCTTTATATGTGCAGGAACAATCATAGAGAACTAACAACAAGTGGTATGTTAACAGTGGTTGTTCCAGGCATATGACATAAAACTGTTCTCTTCTCCATGACTTCAAACATAAAAAAGCCTCATATATGGCATTTGGTGGGGATAAGAAGGGAGGTAAAATAGTTGGTGAAGGAATGGTAACTAATGGTGTGCTCAAATTTGAGAAAATATATTATTGTGAAAATTTACAGTATAATTTATTGAGTGTGTCTCAAATTTGTGATCAACATTATACCACATTTTTATAACACTAATTGTTACATTCTGAAGCCAAGTTTTTCAGTTGCAGAAAAATGGATCCTTCTTAAAGCATCAAGAAAAAGAAACACCTATGTTTTGGATAGAACAGTACTGCACTCACAGGCCATGAAACATGCCTGCTGTCTAAGTCATCAGAAGATGAATCTCAATTGTGGCATAGAAGGCTTGTTCATTCCAACATGAAGAACATGAATAAATTGGTGAAAAATGACCTAGTCATTGGACTGCCAAAGAAAGAGTTTTATTGTCAAACCGTTGTTCTTCATGTTATAAAGGAAAACAACACAGAGTGTCTTACAAATCCAAAATTATCAATACCAACACTACACCACTCAAATTGCTTCACATGGATTTTTTTGGTGCAACAAATGTGATGAGCATTGGAAAAAGGCAATATTGTTTAGTGATAATGGATGATTTCACTAGATTCACATGGGTCTTTTTCTTAAAACAAAAGAGTGAAACATCAGAAACATTAATGGACTTTGTCATCAAGATTGAGAATCAACTTGATAATTTTCAGGAGTGATAATAGGACTGAATTTGTTAATGCTGACTTAGATTCTTCTTGCAGGAATAAAGGCATTGCAAGGCAGTTCAGTGCACCAAGAATTCCATATAAAAAGGAGTTGCTGAAAGAAGAAACAGAACTCTCATTGAAGCATCAAGAACAATGCTAGCTGACTCCCAGCTGCCTATCACCTTTTGGGCTGAAGTTGTGAACACAGCATGCAATGTTCAAAATAGGACATTAATTGTCAAAGATCATAATAAATCACCTTATGAACGTTTGTTCAAAAGAAAATCTTATATACGATATCTTAGAGCCTTTGGGTGTCATGTATCTGTTTTATACACAAAGGAACAATTGGGAAAATTTTCAGAGAAAGCCTATGATGGTTTCTTTGTTAGATATTCTTCAACATCTAAATCATATAGGATTTATATTCCACAACAAAACGTTGTGGAAGAAACTCCTAATGTGTCATTTGATGAATCCCTATTTACTAAATATGTAAAAGGTTCATCATGGTTGTTTGATATAGATTCTCTAACAGACTCATTTAACTCTGGTTATTTGAATAATGCGGGTTCTGCTGATACATGTTATCCGTTTGTTCCTCCAAATCTGAATGAAGTATCACTATCAGCTGATCCTCCAAGACCACAAACATCAAGTATCATGGATCAAGGAACAACCAATAACAACAATGATGTTGCACAAGTCTAGCAAAATGGAAACACTGTATCCGCAGCTAATGACTCTACATCCGCAGATGAGAATCCTGCATCCGTAGATATGGATAATGCATCAGAAGATGGTCCTCACATTAGAGATGATCCATTGCATTCCAAAGAGTTGATGACAGCAAGTCAACAAATACCATCCGTAGATGTTCCTGTAACTCCTAAGAAAATACAAAACACTTTCGTAGAAGTTCCTGCGGAAGATATTCACACCATAGCCGATGTACCAACTCATGAAAATCATTCTACTTATAATGATGAACCAGAAGAACACTTCAATTACTTCCTAAATTCATCATCATAGCTAAACTCATCTGGATCAATGGATATGACTAACTTGGAATCATCCATTCCAGTTGAATCTATTCCAACAACCAGAATTCACAAGTCTCATCCAACAAACAAGATAATTGGAGATCTAAATGCAAGAACCACAAGAAGCCAAGGGGGAGCTGCAAACATTTGTTTGTTTACTTGTTTGCTTTCACAAGTTGTTCCTCCAAACATCATAGCTGCTCTAAAAGATAATAGCTGGATTAAGGCTATGTAGGAAGAGCATCAGCAATTCAGAAAGCAGAAAGTTTGGAATCTTGTTGATTTGCCTGAAGGACAACATCCAATTGGTACAAGATGGATCTTCAAAATTAAACTGGATGACAAATGTATAATTGTGAGAAAAAAGCTAGGCTAATTGCATAAGGGTATACTCCAGAAGAAGGGATAGACTATGATGATGTTTTTGCACCTGTTGCAAGAATTGAAGCAATCAGAGTATCTCTAGCCTATGCTTCATACAAGAAGTTCACTATCTATCAAATGGATGTCAAGTGTGCTTTCTTTTTTGGTAAAATTGATGAAGAGGTCTATGTAGCTCAACCTCCTGGTTTTGAAGATCCTGACTACCCGCATATGGTATACAAGCTAGACAAAGCTTTGTATGATCTTCATCAAGCACCAAGAAAATGGTATGAAACATTATCATCTTTCTTGCTCAAGAATGGATACAAAATGGGAACTATTGATCAGACACTCTTTCTCCAACAAGAACATCAAGAAGTTTTAGTTGTTCAAATATATGTAGATGACATCATATTGGGATCAATAAACAAAAGACTGTGTGTTAGTTTTGAAGAGCTAATGAAATCTGAGTTTCAGATAAGTTCAATGGGAGAATTGACTTTTTTCCTTGGTCTCCAAGTTCATCAAAAAAGAGATGGCATCTTTATCAATCAAGAGAAGTATATTCATCAAATATTGAATAAGTACAATCTAGCTGATACATCTTCATGCAAAACTCATGCTTCAACAATTGACAAGATTGTGCCTGATCCTACTGGAAATCTATTGATCAAAGATTGTATAGGTCAATGATAGGATCTCTTATGTATCTACCTATCAGCAGACCTAACATAATGTTTGTTGTGTGTGTTTGTGATAGGTACCAATCTGATCCAAAAGAGTCTCATCTGAATGCTGTTAAGAGAATCTTCAGATATCGGAAAGGGAAACATGCTCTTGGATTTTGGTTTCCAAAGGATGGTGACTTCACTCTCTACTCATATTCAGATAGTGACTTTGGAGGATGCAACAACAACAGAAAATCCACAACTGGTGGTTGTCAATTTATAGGACCAAGACTTGTTTCATGGCAGTGCAAGAAGCAAACAAATGTATCTGTATCCACAGCTGAGGCTAGTACATAGCTGCTTCAGCTGGTTGCTCTCAACTACTTTGGTTGCAGAACCAACTACTTGATTATGGTTACAATTTCCTTCAAACCCCAATTCATATTGATAATTCAGCTGCTACGTTTATCACTGCTAATCCAGTTCAACATAGCAAAACAAAGCATATTGATATCAGTTACCATTTTCTGAGAGATTGCTCAGAAAAGGGTTTAATCAAGTTAATCAAAGAGGATACAACAAATCAGCTTGCTGATTTATTCACTAAAGCCTTTGATTCAGTTAGATTTAATTTTCTAATTGAGTCTTTAGGCATGATTAACTTAGATTGATCATCATCAACAAAGAAAGCATGTGACTGTCCTTGTGAATAGTAATCTATAAAATCCGAAAACATTCAGAAAACCATATAAAAATACAAAAATATAGTCTTTCTTTATTATGTCTTTTGGTTTAGCATGACATATGTCTAGGAAATGATAGGACATTATGCCTTTGCTTACTTCCTGTGTAATTAACTTAATTTAAATCTGATCAAAAGTACTTTGATATGTGAGTTGGTTCATCTTGAGTGGAAACTACACTAAGAGCATGCCTAACATAATGAAAAGGTGACTGTCTATGGTAAACTCCACTTTGAGGATCAAGCAAGTAAGTCTTATCCTGATGTGATTAAATCACTCACCCAAGCACACTATGTAAAACACTTTATAACTTCTATCTTTGCAAATCAAATTCCCTTTATTTTGTATAAACAAAGACCTGGGTTTATGAACACCTTGGTATACCTCTGTAACCAACTGGTGTATAGAGTATGATCCTCATCATCCCTCTGTTTTGTGTAAACAAAGACCTGGGTTGAAGGCACCTCTGTTTTACATAAGTAAAGACCTGGTGACCTGATGATGATCATATCTATGCTCTCAAAAGAATCCATTATGATCAACTGTATATAATCTAAAGAGCTTTAGCAACAAAGCATTAATGAGACATCAAATTTGTCTCAAGATAGATTTTATAACTTAATGTACATTGTTTCTAAGTGTGAAAAAGTGATGAATCGACTCACAAATGGAGGACAAACTCTAATGTGAATTGAATGTGGAGCACATAATAGTTAATCTCTAATAAACATTAAAACATGATAAACAACATGCATAGTTGATACAATACTCTTGTTTGAATTTAAGTGGAAATACATACTTGCAATCAGGACTAGAATCAGGTCATATTTCATCAAACAAATCAAACAGGAAGAAGTTTAGTGCCATAGTATGATCCCCTTATATATATGCATGTACATAATAATTCTTTTATTTTTTTTATTTCTTTTACCTCAGTAGGTTTCATAACTTTTGGACTGTCATATGCCTTTCATGCTATTCTTCTACATAAATTTATGATGAATGCCACATCTTATCATTAATCACAAATTTAGGGGGAGTAGTTAATGCATGAAAATAATAAAATCTGAATTTTGATCAAAAATCTAAGAAGGAATTGGAGCTTAAGCTCTAACTTGGCTGCAGGATATATGAAGTTTTTCAAAATTTGTGCACAATTGTCATGAAAACAAAGTCAACAAGGTCCAATAGCAATAAATAGTTCTATCACTTGATTAGAACCGTACAATCAAAAGAAGTTTCAAACAGTGCATTCTAAGCATCAGTAGAAGCTACAGTGCAATTTCAACATCAGCAGAAGCTATAGTGCGAAACTTAGCCAACTAAAATATAACCATCCGTAGAATTGGTAAACTATGGGTGTGTCAACATTTTAAAAGTATAATCTATGTTCATAGAGTGGTAAGATATGGATAATCAAGTTATACTTCAAATTCTATCTCAGTTCTTGATGGTTAAGCATCCGCAGATGTAATGCATCCGCAGATGTCCTACGAAAGAACTGAAATCTGCGGAATAAATAAATTCCACAGAAGGGTAAAAGGGAAGTAGGACCCACTTCATTAAATAAATAAAATTAATGTGTCCGAGAGAGTATAAATGATGTTTTTGGACTTAAAACTTTCATTATTCACTTTTTCAGAGCACTTTTCAGACCTAGAAAAGCGCACACAACAAACCCTTTCCCCCTCTCACAAACATTCAAAATTACCAAATCAAAACCTCAAACAAACACATAATCTTGAACTTAGATCATTGTTTTAAAGGTAAAACATGTCATAATCATCAATAATAAACTATTTGATTCTTGTTTATCACTAAACCTGTTCGTATTCTAATGTCTATAATATTGATTCTAATCTATTCGTCTTAACTCTCCTGAACAGATAACTGATAGATTTGCAAGAGGGCACAATGTGTGTGTATTTCTTAATGCTGATGACCCTATATCGGAATCATCATATTCTTATGAGGATCAAGATTGTTCTATGCACTGACAGCGAATCCAGTGATCATATAGTCACACGTAATTGATTTTTGGAACTCGGCTAGAACAGATAACGTAGGAGAAACTAAAGTGATTCATGCTAACATTAGGAATGAACACTTAAGAATAGATGAACAGACCATCAGAAGGGTACTAGAATTAGGAGATCAGGAAATAGGTCACCCAGATGTCTTTGGACATGAATATATTAAGAAGATATTTTATCTGATGGGTTATAATGGTGACTTTGACAAGGGTGAAATCAAGAAAGGGTAATTGTGCAAACCTTACCGGTTCCTATGGCACACTTACCTTAAGTGTATCTCAAACAGGAAATCCAGATTTGATAGATTCTTAAGGCACATCTCTTCTGGAATCGTAGGCATCTTTGAGGGAAGGACATACAACTACTCAAAGTATATTTTCAGTTGTTTGAGTGATAAAATAAGAGTACAGAAGAATGATAAAATGTTCATGTTTCAATGATTCCTCCAGCTGATCATTAATGCTGGACAGTTGAAAGGAGCTAATTTTGAAGAAGTATCATAACTATGGATCTCAGAGCAAGATGAGTTGGAAATAATCCATAACAACAATGTGTTGGAAACTCTTACAACTGAAGAAGATATTCTGAGGCTCAGTTTTGAAACTCTACAAAAGATTAGTAGGATGAAGATCAACTACAAGTATGATGATCAGAAGACTGTTGTCTCATACTTATACAACAAAATCATAGCAAGAGTTAAGGAGCTTTCAGTGTTGAAGAGCTGATTACAAGTGTCTAAGCCTAAGGGGGAGTATTGTTAGATCTAGGAACAATAGGTCTAGATCATTTTGTATAGTCTTAGAACTTTAATCAACACATGTAATGAATGATTGTAATTCACTATTATGATGTATGCATTATGTATATAGGTTAACCCATATGTGTGTTGATTTATGTGTATGATGACAGGTAAAAGCATTATACTTGGTCAATTCGTGAAATCATCTAAGTGTAAGAAACATCTACGGATGAATATTTTTGTTCTTCTGTAGATATGTTTCTTACAAGACAAAACATCCGAAGATCTTCTACGGATAACCATCAGTATTGACTGATGAACAAACACCACAAGATAGAATGAAGACTCCTATAGAAGTCCAATCTCTTACGGAAGACAAATTTCCTGCGGAAGACCAAACACTTGGACGCATTATACAAGTGTTACAAGTCAACAAGTCAACAAGTCAACAAGACAATTTCAAATCCCAAGAGATCTGGTGTTTTCATAATAGACTCATAATTGTCTATAAATATGAGTCCTAGGTTTCATATCATAGGGGGAGAACACGAGAGCAATATGACGGCAAACACAAAATATCACATCGATTCACACAATCAAACATCACAAACCCTAGCCGTCACATCAATACATCATCAACATCAACACATTTGAAGCATTCATTGTTTATAACATTCATTGCTTATTCATATGTAATCATTAACCAGTTTTAGTGAAATACTTTTGAATCCAATATTGTTTGTTTAATTATTGTGTTGATATCATTGTGTTCATCATAATAAATATTTATTGTGCTTGATATTTATTTATTAATAAAACAAAACATTTAATCAACGGTTAATGATCATTCCGCAATCATTAACTCGATTCCATTCCAACACTGATAATTCCTGATTGCGATCCTTGGATTGACAAATAATAACATGCGTGAATGGATGCCAGTCTTGCCCCGCCAAGTAGCCTCCTTGCGTGCCATCCTCAGCAACCATTACCTGCCAACTGAAAATGCATAGAAGTCAGCGTTGCTGAGTGAGTTCTAGCTTTTATGTATTAAAATACATCATACATTTCGTACATGAAAATACCCTTTTTCCTTAAAATACTTTCCTTACTTTCGCACGTGATTATTCATCATACAAATAACAAAGTATAGCCTTGTTCATCTTTCTTTATCACACGTATTCATTCGTTTTGTACTTTATCTTTTCGTTCGTTTTGTACTTTATCTTAATCGTTCGTTTCGTACTTTATCATTATCGTTCATTTCGTACTTTATCATTATCTTTCACTGAGTCTAGATCCTTCCAAGCTTTTCCCCCCATCGTGGCCCGAAGCCACCATTCTAGGCACAAAGCCCCGTTCTAACTGGCACAAAGCCGTATCATATCTTAGCACAATGCCCGGGGTCGAATGACAAGGATCCCGTTTCATACTATGGGTCCAGTCACCAAGACCGATCCCCTGTGTGTGACCCCTCACAGGTTAGTCAAAATCGCACGTTATAAAACACAGTTGAGCTAACAACTCTCAAAGAGTTATGATCCCCCTTTAAATTTGCTTCCAAGCCTCTTCTTTCTTTCATTATTTTTCACTTTTCATCTTTGTTATCTTTCACTTCGTTATGTTTTACTTTACGTTCATTCACACATACGTCATACTACGTAAAGTCACAAAATAATACTTGACGTATATTAATATTTAAAATATACGTTTTGAAAACTATTGAAAGATAACACATCATGTACATATGCATAAAACAAATTCATCATTAGCTCTTACATATTCTATGCATAAACCCTCATATATTCATGCTTAGAATAGCCCAAAACAGTCCATAAGTCAAACTAGGGTCAAACTCTAAACTTCTGTTTTTCATAAAATTTTCAGAAATTTTTCTAAGTGTTGGGCGCATGGGAACTATTTGGGGGCATTAGCCCTGCTCAGACACATTACCACTATGCGGGCACATGTCCTCATACTTAACTGATTTTCCACTAATTTTGGGCGCATGAACTATTCAGGCGCATGAGCACTATTTGGGCGCCTCAACCTACACTTAGAAATTTCTAAGGCATTTCTAGGTGCATGGGCTACTGTTGGGGCGCATTAACATTTACTTTAGACTTTTAAGCCTATTTTTTAGGCGCATGGGCCCTATTTAGGCGCATGACCATACTTATAACCTTTCTAAGGCAAAAACTTAGACGCATGGGCCCTGTTTGGGCGCATGAACACCAACTTATACATTTCTAATGTATTTTTCAGTCCCAAACATGATTTTCGCATGTTCTAAAACTTCCACTACCATTCTAAGCCTTAACTCAGTATGCACAACCACAAAGCACTACCATACATGCAATAAAATATACGGTTATACATACAACTTTTATAAAAACTATTTACATGCATTTCAGCCCTGAAAACCTTTTAAAACATGTAAAACATGGGATCTAGAAACTCAGCTTAGCTGCTCTCAAGTTTAAACTCTTCAACTTGAGCTTCTTAGATGATTCTAACACCTAAACATGTCCAAAAACACATACCCGAACACATACATACACATGAGAACATGTAGAAACCGGTTTTATCACTAGAAATCCATAAAAACCGAACCCATTAAACTAAATTTACTTACCTTAACTGTATTTGGCTGCTCTCTCTAGAACCGAAGGTCTTCTGCTTTCTCTCTCTAAAAATGTGGAGCAGTTGAAATGTAGAAGGTGTGGGCAGCCATGCTTAGTTTATACAAAATAATAATAATATTTTATCCTTTTTTCACTTTTAGTCCTCCCACTTTATTTCCTTTTCTTTTCTTTCAAGGTACTTTCCTTTTCTCCTTTTTTTCTTTTATTTTATTGACTACAATTTCCGGGTGTTACACAAGTTTGTAGAGGAACCCATAGAAATTACAGATCGACTGGTCTAGAAAACTTAGGCGAAGTTGCATACCCAAGGTAAAAGTAAGATAGAACTCTAGGCGAGGACCCGAGTTCACTTGGGAACGAGAAGATGAGATGAGAAAGGAGTATCCGCATCTTTTCATACCCACTCGTGCAAAATCTAACCGAAATTTTCCTAAACGGTGGGAGAATGTAACAACCCCCTCCTTGGTCCCAAGGTGAGTTAAGGACTTATGCTAAATATCTAAGTAGGCGTCTGTCTAAGTCATGCACCTGAATAGTGCTCATGCGCCTGGACAGTGCCCCTGTGCCTGGACAATACCCATGCGCCCAAGTCTTGGACGTCTTAACAGTTGTCATGCGTCCTAACAGTTGTCATGCGCCTAAGTTTTGGACGTCGCAACTGTTGTCATGCGCCCCAACAGTTGCCATGTGCCCCAACAGTTGCCATGCGCCTAGAATCTTTTTGTATTTGTCTATGTATTCAACTTTTGATTGATTTCTACATCTATTTCCATCCATTGTCAGTAATTGACTATTTTAGAGCCTAATTATTTTAATTTAATCTATCCTTGGTATGATCATTATTGATATTATGAATATATATTCCTTTCTGGTATTATTACTATTACATGTTTAACCTTCTTGTCTAGCCTTAGCAATTCTGTTATTATAATAGTTTCTTTCAACTTGTAATGAATGCAATTTTAGCTTATGTGCTTGGGTCAATTGTATCTTCACATAAATAAATAATGCTTAAAAGATTTAAAGGAAACATATACAAAAAAAATCCGAATGTAAATGTTGCGGAATATTCAAACACCCCACTAAACAATAACTTCAGCCGCCCACTCACCCACTCACCAGCTCTCCTCATTCTTTTAAACACTCCACCTCTCTCCCTTATTCCCATACGTGGAAAACAATTATCGAACCTTCAATATCTCTCTCTCTCCTCTCGGATTTTCTCTCAACCGAGCACACACACACACTTTCCATCTTTCATGATTCTAACAATATTTTCGAAGAGCAACACCATTCCAACTTTATCCAAACCGAAACAAGCAAGGAAGTATGATTTAGTGAGTGGTTGGTGCATGGTTTTTATGAGAACTCCGAGGATTCAAGAAGTTCCAGCCTCTGTTTGAGAATTATCAGCCTTCATAGCTTTCAAATCTTCTCAAAATCATGGACTATCTAAAACGTAAGCACCATTGTACTCTAACAATGCTAAATCTTGAACTTATCACTTATTATCCACTTTAAACCTCACTTTCCTTTTTCTAACAGAAAACTTGCTGCTATAACCTTGTATTTGTGGGACTCATAAGTTCATTCAAGGTACATTCTAAGGAAAACCCATGAATCTAGGGTTGGTGCCCAAGGTTCCACCTTGAAAAGCCACTTTTTAAGTGTCATAGCACTATCTATCAACTTGTATTGAAAACACTCCCAACTTAAGTCGGAAATATACTTAAAAACAGTTTATTCGTGACATAACAATCTGC
Organism: Flaveria linearis; assembly: GCA_024085815.1. Taxonomy (NCBI): domain Eukaryota; kingdom Viridiplantae; phylum Streptophyta; class Magnoliopsida; order Asterales; family Asteraceae; genus Flaveria; species Flaveria linearis. The sequence continues at coordinate 78,879,606 of CM044008.1, read as the reverse complement.
TCTGAAAGTTATAAATGTTTTGGATACGTTTAGGTATAAATTATGTTGATTACACATGTGTAAACGGTGTAAAACACCCATTAAAAGCAATATCTATGCCATATATGTATAACTCGTGAACTAAGGTTTATTTACAGTAAATTTAGCGATGTTAAATGTTTTTAATTTGGTGTTAATGGTTGGAAATGGAAATAGAATGGATTAGTACTCAAAATGAGCTTGTTTGGAAATCCGAAAAGTGCTAAAATCTCTCTAAAATGATGAAACATAGGAAGTTACCAAATTAAAAATAATCCCAGGCCCTAGAATGAATATCATGGTCATAATGGTTAGATATGTTGATTTTTGGGTTAAAATTACGATTTCAATGGAATTATTCGTCAAAAATGAGACTTAATCGGGTAACTTTTGGGTAAAATCTTAAAAATAGTAAAAGAGACCTAAAATTCATAAAGATCATAATATTTCAGTAAGTTATGAACATTGAGTCAAGAAATAGGTAAAATTTTGATAAAAACGTACGCGTACGCTCGGTTTCGGGTAAAAACGTGTTTTAACGCGTAAGTCATAAAAATAAAGTTTCTAATCAAAAGAATTCAGAAACATATTTTTGACAGATTAGAAGGCTTATTATAAGTCCTTAAATAATATTTAAAGATTAATTGGATGAAATCAGAAGGATTTAAAACAAACTGTTAAAAACTTTAGTTTTATTGTAACCGGTAACTGAAAATATAAGTTTTAATTACCCTAAATTAAAATCTGGAAAAATTAGAACTTAACATGTTAAAAGTGAAATAATAAACTCCTAGAAACTAATAAGGGGCTATAAAAGTCAAGAAATCAAAGAAAACAAACTTTAGGGTGAAAACTATAAATTTTGAAACTTGAGGGACTAAACTAAAAATTCTGCCAAATCCTTAGAAATTCGACCCCTTTGACTAAAAATACATGATAAACTTAATACCACTGTGATAAAATGAATCAAGACATTCAAACATGTTGTTTATGGTAATAAACCCTAACTTTCCTAAAAAGAAAACTTTTTGAATCAAACCATAACAAATAAAAGCTAGTTGAACTTTTAACCTTATAACACACCTAGTTACACCCAACATGACCTTAGAACACCAAGCTTATTACTTGAATCTTGATGCTAGGGTTCTAGGATTTAATCATTTTCTGTACACGAAGATCCGTTGTTTGAAACCTACCGTGAGTTCTAGTGTTTCCCTTCTTACTATTGTTTTGGGATGAAGCATGCTCTATTTGAACTGTAACTATTACTGTGCTATTTTATGAATCTTACATGTTGTGGATAATGTTGATACCTTCTTATACTTGTATCACAATCATTAATTCTTTTGGGAACCGCTTGTTTTATATGGGTTGATCTACATGGGGAATCCCCCACACACAGTGCCTTCCGTATAATTGGAAGGGTACCACACTAAGATCCTATGGGGTCGTTTGTGTTATGTGACAGGTTTTTAATAATATACTATGGTGAAGCATCCAGTAGGTATGGTGCACTGTCCGTGGCTCAGTTCTCCCTATGGGATTAGCCGGTATACATAAGTTTAGAAGAGGCTAGCCGGGACGAGTGTAGGGTTGATTATGACCCTATAATAATGATATTTATGGATTCTAAAGAAACCTTTGTCTTTAAAATTCAACCACTTTAACTCACCAACTTTTTAGTTGACACAAAATCTTTTAAAGCATGTTTCAGGTAACCTCTAATGGAAGTCTGGCTCATTGGAGAACTGGATTGGATGACCTAGTACTGTGACTACCCATGGCATTACTTGACTTAGAAACATGTTGAACAATTTGATTTGTAGTTGATTAAACATTTGGAAATTATATAATGGATTTGTACTTCTGGTGTTGGGCCGGACTATTATAGCCCGGATTTGTTATTAAAATGTAATGCCATGTGATTTCTCTCCTTGTGTGCCCTTATGATGGTTTGTTTCCGCTACCATGTTTGTTATCAGTCTCTGACGTCCCACCCTCCTTGGGCCTGGGGTGTGACAAGAATCCATAAGTTAATTTTAAAAACATAAGTATCACTATTTTGGGGGTCACAATCAACCCTGCACTCAGTCCCAGCCAGCCTCTTCTAAACTTTTGTTACTGTCGGTTAACCCATAGGGAAAACTGAGCCTCAAACAGTGCACCATACCTGTTCGATGGTTCACCATAGTATCTTATAAAAACCTGTCACTTGACACAAACGACTTCGTAGAATCTCAGTGTTGTACCCTTCCTATAATGTATGGGTTATGATGGAAGGCACTGTATGTGGAGGATTCCCCAAGTAGATCTACCCATATAAACAAGCGGTTCATAAAAGAATTAATGATTGCATCACAAGATAGAGCAGGTCATAACAAATACCATAAAATATAAGCATCATATTACAACATGAAAATAGACTCATGTAACACCCGGAAGTTTGACTTTTGGGGTGATATGCGACTGAGTCTCAGTCGCATGGACTTCATGCGACTGGAGGCCCAATCGCATGATGCTCGGATGAATGAAGGCTCAAGCGCATGGAACTCATGCGACTAGAGGTCCAGTCGCATGGTGTTCGTGCGACTGAAAGTCCAGTCGCCTAGACCTCGGGCGACTGAGCTGTAACTATAAAAGAGGGGCAGCCCTCTTCTCCCCCACACTTGCACATTTTCAGTCGTGAAGAAGGGGCAGAAAGAGAGAGCAGAGAAAGAAGAGAAAGAAAGAGAGAGTGGTGATTCGGGCTCAAGATTTGTCAAGCGGCTAGCCAAATCAAAGCTCTTTACCTTCTCCTTGATAATGTGAGTTCTAGAACCCCACATTTTCATGTTTTCTTACGATTTTGGGGCTGGATCACATATAAATCCTATTTTGTAAAGTATGTGTTTAACCCGTTTGGGTGAAATCGGGTTTAGTAAATTTAACGTATGAATTTGGACTTGTATAAGCTTGTATGATGTTCTAGTATGAATCCCTGAGATTTAGGAGGGCTAATTTGGGCTGGAAATGAGTTTAGAGGAGTTAGATCGCGGCTGCTGTTCGCGATGAACTCCAGTCGCTGCCCAGTTAGGGCTAGGCGACTGAAGGGCCAGTCTCACGACTGAAGGAAAGCTGATGTCCAACCGTACGATTGAGGCTCAGTCGTACGGATGGGGCTCAAACGCCCGACAGGCCATGCGATTGAGGGATTCGGTCGCATAGGTCCATTCGCATGATAGTTCAGTCGCACGTATGAGGGTTAATCGCATAATAGTCCATTCGTATAGTGTTCACTCGTACGATAGGAGGTCCACTCGCATGAATGTATGCGCAGTCGCCCGATTGCCCAATCGCACGACCCAGTCGCATGGAGGCCATGCGACTGCAGTATGTTTAATCGCCCAAACAGGGCTGATGTGAATGAGGAGATAGGTGTATGTAGGACGTAAATATGATAAGTATGATGTTGCCTTAATATGATGGTAATGGCTGATGATTTGCAAATATTTATGTTCCTTATGATTATGCATGTTTATCTTTCCGAAAACTTTACGAATTATGGAGATGAATGAATGAGGTATTATGTAACGTAAAGCGAAAGATAATGAAAGAGGAACATGATGATGGATGCATGTATTAACGAATGAATGAGAAGAAATATGATGATGAATACATGCATTAATGAATGAACGAATTAAGTCTTGCAAACATTGAATAAGTCGATTGGTCTTTCTTACTGATTGACCATGGTCATGGTACCTCTACCGCTTACCTACTAGTACTGTGGCATACGCTTAGATTCACGGCCCAGTAGCTAAGGCTACTGTGGCATACGCTCTATTCATTCACGGCCCAGTAGCTAAGACTGATCGGGGTATAGCATATGGTATTGGTACAAAAGAATTCAATGTGCAAGTAAGGATGAAATGGGACCCTTGTCATTCGACCACAGTAATCATAGCCGAGTGCTATGAAGTGGGTAAAGCCTGACAGGATCCATATGAGAACTTAAAGATAATGATGTATAACGAATGATGAAGATAATAATGAATATTATCTCTGTATACATATGAATGAACGCAAAGAATGTATGCACGAACGCGAATGAAAACGATGAATGGTACACGAATGCAAGCTAATGAACGAATGAAGATAATAATAACAATATTATCTAAGTGTACGTATGTTGTATGATCGCCTGTGTGTAAGGACAGTTTTAACAAACGAAAATATGTTTTATTATAAAACTAGGACTCACTCAGCAACGCTGATTTTTATGTGTTTCTAGTTGGCAGGTAGTGTTGCTAGGGATGGCACGAGGCGGCTACTCAGCTCTTTTGGGATGGCATTCTCCTTTTGATAATGCTGCCACAAAATGGGGTGTGGACGCACAACGCATGCAACAACTTATGTTGCATGCAAGTGTCAAGTGTTCCTTGAGGATCCACATAAACGGGATTACTTAAGGAACCTTCTTTATGATGAAAATTTTAATGTTTTTATACTAGAGGTCACTGTATATGACCCTTTTGTAATAAGAAATGATGAAATCTTTTGTATAATGCTTTTGTGATGTAATGCAACATTAGATGTTTTGTAATCGACGTACATTGTATTAAATGGCAAAAGTATTTATAGAAAAAGGAACGTTTGTTTCAGAAATTCCGCTGCAATGTTTATTTAAGATGCTTATAAATGTATGTTTTATGTGCGATGAAATACCAACTGTGAGGTGCCCGGGAAGGGGCCTTACAACTCAATTCAAAAATAGCACGTTCCATCCCAAAATAGTAGTAAAAAGGGAACACTAAAACTCAAGTTAGAGTTAAACAACGGTTCTTCGAGCACATAAAAGATTCAATCCTAGCACCCCAGAATCAAGATTCAAGTAATAAGCTATGTGTTATAGGGTCATTATAGATGTATCTAGGTGTGCTTTCTGGTTAAAAGTTCAACTAGCTTCGATTCTTTAACGTTCGCGTCAAAAAGTTTCCTTTTTAGGAAAGTTAGTGTTTCTTTATTTAAATGACATGCTTTTATGATTTTAATCAGTTTGATAAAGTGATATTAAGTTTACCAAGTATTTTTAGGCAAAGGGTGGTCGAATTTTGGGTGGAATTGCAGAATTTACACTTTTTCCCTTAAGTTACAGAATTTACAGTTTGCACCCTAAAGTTTACTTTATTTTATTTATTGACTTCATATGGTCCTTTATTAATTTCCATAGGTTTAATATTATCTTTTTAGTTATTTTAATCCCAATTTTCCAAACTTTAGTTTGGGGAATTCAAAACAAAAGTTTTTGTTACCGGTAACGGTAAAACCGACAATTTTAAGCGTATAGTTTTAAATCATTTAATTTCAACCCATAACCCTAAAATATTACTTTTAAGGACTTCTAATAAGCTCTATAATCTTTTTAAAAGGTGTTTTGAGATATTATGAGTAAAAAGATTCATTTGTAAAATAACCTGTTTAAAAACTCGGTTTTACCAGGAATCGAACAACCAAATACATTTTCTTCCAATTATTCACCAAAATATTATCTTGGGGTTTTTAACCTACTGAAATAACATGAGTTTTATTGGTTTTAGACTCCTTATTTTATTTTTAAAATTGTATTTAAAATCTCACGGTTTAGGCTTACTTTTGTTAAATAAATCCATAAAAATCACAATTTAATCCAATAAATCACAAAATCTGAATTTTATCACTAGAATACTTATTTTAGGGCCTGAAAGTTGTGGGTTTTTCATAATTTGACCAAGTTCTTGAATTATTTCCACTTTTCGGGTCACCAAATATGCTCATTAAGTCTATTTTCCACTCTTTTTACATATTTAGCCATCATCACCAACTTATATACATTTAACATCACTAAACAAATTGAAATAAGGATTTTTCATGGTTTTTTATTTATTGCATAGTTGTTGCTTTTAAAGGGTGTTTTACACCATTTACACATGTGTAATCATCATAGATTGTACATAACGTCATCAAATCTTTTAGTAACTTTCAAACCAGATTATAATAATTTTCATAGGCTGTTTTTAAGCATGTATTTATCATAGCTTGGAAGGTTTTCAAAAAATGTGTGTTTTTGGTGCTAAAACACACAAAAAGAGGGTTTTCAAGGTGAAATCGTGTGCGCCAACCCTTGATTCACTAACTTTCTTTAGAATACACCTTTGTGAATTTTTGAGTCCCACAAAAACAATGATGTGGTCACAAGTTTCCATTTGAACAGGAAAAATGAGATTTTTGGTAGAATAAAGAAGTAAATGTCAAGAAATAGCTTCATTCGGGTATAATGATGCTTACACTTCAAATGTTCTATGTTTTTGGAAAGATTTGAAGGGTATGGAAGCTTTTGGTTCTCGAACTAGGGCTGGAGTTTCTTGTTCTTGCAAGAACCTTGCAAAAAATTCACCGAATGCCACTTCTAGCTTGTTTCGGGCTTGGTCGATGATGGAGTAGTATTGTTCTTTGAAAATGTTGCTAGAATGAAGATGAAAATGCGAATAATTGGTGGTGTTCTTGGCTGATTTTGAGAGAGAGAGTAGAGGTCGAGTGGAGGTGAGGTTTGAATGTATGGCGAAAAGGAGGAAGGGTAGTGTGTTTTAGGATGTTTTATGGAATCAAGAAAGCATGGGATAGGGGGATGGGGGGCAGCCAAATTGGTGGTTGTGGTGTGTTTAAATTATGCATTTTTTTAAAATTATTATATAGTGTTAATTTGTGGTGTAGTGTAGTATTTAAGGTGTTAGTTTCTAGTTTTATAAGTTTTTAAGTGTATTATATATATGTATGCATTTGAGCCGTGAATGTATATGCATATACACACATAATTAATTTGCTTTAAATTTAAAGTTATAGGGCTAGTGTATAATTAATATTTTTCTAATACGCTTAATAGTTTCTACTCTAAGGCTAGTCCTAGAGGAATTTTCTAAGGCAATTAAGCAGGTAAATAATTAGCATGGAAGAAAGGAAATAATAGTAATAATGAAATCAAATAATGTTAGATTAAATTAAAGTTTAAAGTTAAGATTTTGGAGTCGGTTGTTACATTCTTCCACCGTTTAGAAAATTTCATCCCGAAATTTAGCTTCGATTAAATTTTGAACGGGTGCGCTTGAAGAGGTGCGGATACTCCTTCCTCATCTCATCTTCTCGTTCCCAAGTCAACTCAGGTCCTCGCCTAGAGTTCTATCTTATTTTTACCTAAGTTTCTTGACCAATTGATCAACAATCTCTATGGGTTCCTTTGTGAAGTTCGACTTGTTATTAATTTTGCTTCCTTCAATGGCAATTCCAAGGTTTTGTCTACTAAACACTACTTCAGGTTAGACACATGGAAAGTGTCATGTATGTAGCTTAACTCTTGAGGTAGACTTAATTGATATGCTACCGGGCCCACTCTTGACAATATTTCAGATGGTCCAATGTATCTTGGGCTTAGTTTGCCTTTCTTACCAAATCTCAGGGCTCCCTTCCATGGTGCGACTTTTAATATCACTCTATCACCCACCTGAAATTCCAGGGGTTTTCATCTTCTGTCTGCATATTTCCTCTGACGATCTCTAGCTGTTCTCAGTCGCTCCTTGATATTAATTATTTTGTCTGTTGTTTCCATCATGATGTCGGGTCCCATCACTTGGCTGTCACCAACCTCATTCCAACTTAATGGCGATCAACATTTTCTACCATATAAAGCTTCATACGGTGTTGCTTTTGTTAGGTCTAGAAGTTTGTATAGGTTTAGTTCTTTAATAAACGAGAGTAATTTAGCAGTTGGATCAGCCTACCAACCCCCTAAGTTGGAGAACAAGGCTGACTTCAAAACATGGAAAATCCGTTTTAGGAACCATGTAAAGTATACTGATTCTGATCTGTGGCCTTCAATCACAGAGGGTCCATACATTCCACCAGCATCAGTACCAAATTATAAAGACAATAATCAGCTAATCAGTCTAAAGGATTTATCACTTGATGATGTGAAGAAGGTCGAGGTTGATATCAAAGCCTATAGTATGCTCACTATGGCTTTGCCTGAAGATCTTCTCGTTAGGTGTGAAGCCTATAAAAAAACTCACCGTGGAAAACTTTGCACACCCTGTGTGAAGGCAGTGATGAAATCAGAAGCATCACAAATGATACACTCAGGTCCCAATATGAGACATTCCATCATATTGAGGGTGAGTCTGTTCCTCAACAACTACATAGGTTTATGCAGCTTGTTACTGAGATGAGCATTTTGGAGCTCAAGTATGATAATGAGGAACTTAACAAGAAGATGCTCCATACTCTACGTAAGAGTTAGACTCAAATAGTATCTATGGTCAAGAACCACCTTGACTTGAAAGCCATTGAGATTGATACTCTTGCGACCAAAGTAAAAGCTCTTGAACTTGATCAGAAAACTTCAATTGACAAGAAACATGTAATAACTTGAAGGGTGAACACCATGATCTGATTTATCAACGATAGTGTTCCAAACGGTCAAGCTAAAGCATGATCCCTGAACTCAAAAGAGGTCTTTGTTATCTTAGGTTAATCTTAGTTCCAAGCCTGGAACATTTAAATTTTAAACCAATTTCTTCTTCACGCTTTTATGTTTCAACTTGGCGTCAGATCTAGTTTTATGAAACCTTTTATTTCTTACTTATCGACCTTCATTCTGAGTTATCATCAAAACCTAATTGCACGATGGTAGCATTTCTAAAACAATCTTTTCACTAAAATCATTATCAATTTATGTATTTGTCTTTCTAGCTATACAAATGTTTCGGCTGTGTTTATGGGTTTCATGAACCGCGTGTGCAAGCCGTACTTGAAAATTTATTTGTGATTGTCATTTCTTGATCAATGCAATTCATTTTTATTGTGTCATTTCTTGGACCATCTTTGAACTCCACATCTTGAAAATCTCTAAATCTCTAGTGACCGATTGACTAGATTCGTGCGTTTCATGTTGGCTCTTGAGAGATAACGAGTCGAGAAATTGACTCGTACCTACCTTAAATAGTCGGTCATCGTGGTGTGCCGTTAAACATCGTTCGTTAATTTAGATGATCGATTCACCTTCTGTTACCAGCAATGTCTCCAACCACCTTTGGGAAACTAGCTCAAAATCTCAGCATATCGTATCATTATTAATCTGACGGTTTGACCGAAGAACAATACATATTCACAAGATATGTGTTAAGCTTGTGTCATTTTATATAGTGGCACTTGGGATTCTTAAATTCCGTCGGTCAACCTTTCATACAATTACGAGACTTTTTTTGTTGTCTTCAAGACGTCACCTTTTTACATAATTTCATTCTAGATGTTGAGAGTAGTGTGACTTATAAGTCTTATATACCTCAGGAATTCATCATCGTTTTTTCAACGTTTCATGTGTCAAATCTCAGAGAGTTAGTTTGTCAGTGATAACTTTCGCATTTCACTGGGAGAGTTCAAATTTTCATGCATCGTGTCAATAACTCTGTAAAATTCCATAATTCGCAAAATGAAGCATCTCACTCGTAATCAAGCGTCAACCTCGGTCCGTCAGTACACTTATCTTTCATCATAAGTCTCCTGTTCGTTTAAGTTTCATTCTTAATTTCGGGATGAAATTCTTAAAAGTTGGGGAGACTGTAACATTTCGTATGTTTGTTAATTTATAGTTACCTTTCGTTAGTCTTGTAAGGATCATTTCTGTCAATAACGAAATCCTTTGGGCCATTCGTGTGTTAATCAAATTTATAAATTATTATATCATATTAAGAGTAGCATTTGACTGTTTGAATGATGGGTTTGCAAGAACACAAAATCTAGTTTAACCCTTTAAACTTTCTGAAAAACGCAGCGGAAGTTTAGCATTATATCATGTTTATAATCTAAAAATTTCATGTTCTAAATGATGTTTTAAGATAGAAAAACAAACCCAAATCAAAAGGATCTTCAATATGTGAACAAACAAGCTATATACTTATGTAAATGCACATAAAATCACAGCCACAATGAGCTGTGATTACTAACTCTTTCAGCAGCAAGAACCGACCAAAGAAGGAAGATTATGGATGCAAAAAAACGGCCAAGACTTCAAGGAAGAAGCCCTCAAGTGTGTATACCCCAAGCCCTTGCAAAGTACCTTCGTGTTAGGAAGAAAACACCACAAGAAGAAGCTCCCTAACCCCCTTTTTCTGCTGCTTGAATCCGTAAGTTTTAGAGAGAGAGGAGAGAGTTTTTCTTCTTTTGCATGTGTTGAGTGTATAGAGAAATGAAGACCCCAAGAACACTTATGATGTGTGTGATTCTCAAAACAAAATAACCAATGAGAATTCTAGGGGGGGCGACCGAAATTTTGAGATTAAAGGGTTTCCCCCCTTTAAATTATATCACACATTCATACATTAAAATGGTCTTTTAACTAGACATGCAATTAACCATTTAATTGCATGTACAAGTTATATAACTTATACAATTAACCATTTAACTTATAAGTTATAATTTCTCATTATTATTTGATGTCATCTAACTAATTTAAATGACATTTCAAATAATATTATTGAACAAAATATCCTAATAAGTTGTTCCCTCTCATATGCAACTTATTTAGAAAACCCATTTTCTAAATTGGTGTAAATATTTAATTGCATGATCATATCATCAATTAAATATTAATTGGTGTTTGCTAAGCTTGTTATTGGGTATAACCCGACTTGGATCATAACGTACTAACCGCATCAATATTCTACGTGTCTTGGGCACATAGAATCCTACAATCTCCCACTTGCCCAAGATTCATAGAAGATTGATGCAAGCAGTAAATACCGCCTAACAACAGTTTACTACCCTTAATAGCATGACTTATAGCCATTCAATAACATCATCAGATTCAATTACCTTACTTGAAATGATTTAGGTGAATCAATCATCTATACTTTTGTTATAGATGTCATGTTAAATCCAAGGACACAGAATGATCATTCCTTGTTGATTTAACTTATTCAGGCCTTAGACATCTTGCTCTCAACGAATAAGAGGAACAAATTCCATCTTGACTACATACGTTTCTCACAAACACCTTGTGTCATACCTGAACATACCCTTATGTACTGTCCACTATTTCAGGACAGTGAAGAATTAGCTCAACGTATAATACTTGGTGAATATCAAAACCCAATATGTATCTCAGGTCTGAGGATACCAAATGATATTCGCCTTTACTCAAATTTACTTATGATCAATCAATAAGATTCCATGTAGTAAAATTTGAGATGCGGGTTAGTCCAATATTTGTATCCCACAAATATTTGTGAACTTTGGTAGCAACCCATTGCTCTATATTCATCCTTATGAATATCAACCAATCCAAGTTCATAATAATCTTACCCTCACACTTGTTCCCACAAGTATGAACGATTACGGACATTTAGACTAAACAATTTACTCATGAATTAAACATGCTAAATTGGAACATTAATTGAAGCATTATAACCAAATAATTTTATTCAAATAATAAAGAGTTCCATATATCCAAATACAAAATTTACAGATCAAATCCAATCACTAGAATATCGAAGTCCCATGGCACAAGCATGACCTTCATGCTTTGCCTTTTCAAGGAGCTTCTGTAGGGTTTGTTAGAACATAAAATCATAGTTTAACCATTTAAACTTTCTGAAAACGCAGCAGAATTACAACTTTATAAACCCTTTTATAAGCTGAAAAATATGTTCATTAGATGACCATATTAATGTATAAAACAAACCCAAAAAACAAAGGATCATTTATGTGAATATGCAAGCTATGAACATATGTAAATGCACATAAAATCACAGCTATATAGAGCTGTGATTCTACCTTACTGCAGCAGCAAAAGTCGACCAAAATGAGATGTTTGATGAAGATGGAGATGCCCAAAGTTCAGCTAAGACTTCAAGGATAGAAGTCCTCAAGCTAGTATACCCCAAGCTCCTTGAAAACCACCTTCTTGTTAGGTAGAAATCACCAAAACAACACCAAAACACTTCAACAAAATCCTGAAACTGCAGCAGGTCCGTAGCTTCTTTGAGGGAGAGAGAGGAGTGTTTTTTGTTGTGTTCTAGCTGCATGCAAAATGGAATGAGTATGAGAGTATATGGACTAGTTAGTGGAGACACAATTGCATGTGCTTGTTCTTCCCAAAGGCATTAGTGGAGCATGCATGTGCTTGGTCTTACCAAGAGAATAAAACCATTCAACCACATGCACAAGAGAGGGACGGTTTGCATGTTTAAAAAAGGAGCTTTCTTTTATAAACTTGAAGCTTTCTTTTATAAACTTGAAGCTTTCTTTTATAAACTTGAAGCTTTCTTTTATAAACTTGAAGCTTTCTTTTATAAACTTCAAACACTAACACACACATATAACTAGTCTTTTATTAGATATATATACAACTAACCTTTTAATTGTATAATCCATACACTCCTATTATTAATTTGTAATGTTATCTAACTTACTTAAATAACATTAAAATAATATTATTGAACAAAATATCCTAATAAATCGTTCCATCTCATATGCAACTTATTTAGAAAACCAATTTTCTAAATTGGTGTAAATATTTAATTGCATGATCATATCATTAACTAAATATTAATTGGTGTAAATATTTAATTGCATGATCATATCATCAATTAAATATTAATTGGTGTTTGCTAAGCTTGTTATTGGGTATAACCCGACTTGGATCATATCGTACTAACCACATCAATATTCTATGTGTCTTGGGCATATAGAATCCTACAATCTGCCACTTGCCCAAGATTCATAGAAGATTGATGAAAGCAGTAAATAACGCCTAACAACGGTTTACTACCCTTAATACGCATGACTTATGGCCATTCAATAACATCATCCCATTCAAGTACCCTACTTGAAATGATTTAGGTGAATTAATCATCTATCCTTTTGTTACAGATGTCATGTTAAATCCAAGGACACAGAATGATCATTCCTTGTTGATTTAACTTAATCAGGCCTTAGACATCTAACTCTCAACGAATAAGAGGAACAAATTCCATCTTGACTACATACGTTTCTCACAAACACCTCGTGTTATATCTGAACATACCCTTATGTACTGTCCACTATTTCAGGACAGTGAAGAATTAGCTCAAGGTATAATACTTGGTGAATATCAAAACCCAATATGTATCTCAGGTCGAAGGATACCAAATGATATTCGCCTTTACTCAAATTTACTTATGATCAATCGATAAGATTCCATGTAGTAAAATTTGAGATGCGGGTTAGTCGAATATTTGTGTCCCACAAATATCTATGAACCTTGGTAGCAACCTATTGCTCTATATTCAGCCTTATGAATATCAAACAATCCAAGTTCATAATAATCTTACCCTCACACTTGTTCCCACAAGTATGAACGACTACGGACATTTAGAGTAAATAATTTACTCATGGATTAAACATGCTAAATTGGAACATTAATTGAAATATTATAACCAAATAATTTTACTCAAATAATAAACAGTTCCACATATTCAAATACTAAATTTGATCAAGTCCAATCACTAGAATATCGAAGTCCTAAGGCACAAGTGTGACTTTCATGCTTTGACCTATCTAGAAGCTTCGTGAATGGATCCGCAATGTTTTGATCGGTATGAACTTTGTGAATACATATCTTCCCCTTTTCAACTTCATCCCTAATGTAGTTGAATCTCCGTTCAATGTGCCGAGTTTTTTGATGAGCACGAGGTTCCTTGATTTGAGCAATAGCACCTTTGATGTCACAAAAGATCTCTAGGGGGTCTTGAATGGTAGCAACAACCCCTAGATCAGCAATGAACTTCCTAAGCGACGCAGCTTCTTGAGCTGCCAATGAAGCGGCGATGTATTCTGATTCTGTTGTAGATAGTGCCACTACATCTTGCTTTGAGCTCTTCCAAGAGACTGCTCCTCCATTCATAATGAAGACATATCCCGACTGAGATCGAGAATCATCTCGATCAGTTTGGAAACTCGCATCCGTGTAACCCTTTACAACGAGCTCCTCCTCACCAGATCCATATATTAAGAACATATCCTTAGTGTTTTTAAGGTATTTCAAAATACTCTTAACAGCCATCCAATGACTATTACCAGGATTCTGGTGATATCTACCTGTCATGCTTAGAGCACATGACACGTCCAGCCTAGTACATATCATTGCATACATGATGGATCCTATAGCAGATGCATATGGGACTCCATTCTTTCTTTCTTGTTCAACCTTTGAACTAGGGCACTGAGAAGAGCTCAATATAGTCCCCTTTTGAATAGGTACCAAACCTTTCTTAGAATTCTCCATCTTGAACCTTTTCAAGATCTTTTCAATGTATGTACTTTGGTTTAAACCTATTAACCGTCTTGATCTATCCCTATAGATCTTTATTCCCAAATATAGGTGGCTTCACCAAGATCCTTGATGGGAAAACAGCTTTCAAGCCAGGTTTTTACACCTTCCAAGGTTGGAATGTCGTTTCCAATTAGTAGAATGTCATCGACATATAGTACAAGGAAAGTAATAATGCTCCCACTAGCTTTCTTATATACACAAGCTTCATTAGCGTTTTTGATGAAGCCAAATTTCTTTACATCATCATCAAAACGGTGATTCCAACTTCTTGATGCTTGTTTCAATCCATAGATTGATTTCTTTAACTTGCATACCTTGTTAGGATGTTTTGGATCGACAAAACCTTCAGGCTGTTTCATATGGACATCTTCCTCAAGATATCCATTAAGAAAAGCGGTCTTGACATTCATTTGCCAAATCTCATAGTCATAATATGCTGCTATGGCAAACAATATCCTGATAGACTTTAGCATTGCCACAGGCAAAAAGGTTTCATCATAATCAACCCCTTGAGTTTGAGTGAAACCTTTTGCTACAAGTCTAGCTTTATAGGTATCCAAGTTTCCATGCATATCGGTTTTCTTCTTGAAAACCCACTTACTTCCAACTATCTTGGACTTAAGAGGTGGTGTAACCAATACCCAAACTTGGTTATCATACATGGATTGCATGTCAACATTCATGGCTTCTTGCCATTTGTCAAAATCAGGCTTTGACATTGCATGATGGTATGTGGTTGGTTCATCCGAATCTACCACATAGCATCCATCCATGAAAAATCCATATCTCTCAGGAGGAACTCTAATTCTACCAGATCTGTGAACGTTTTGTGTATCTTGATCATGATCATTCTCACATCCTCATGTTGATTGCTAGTATCAACCAATTGTGTATCGTCTTGTGAATCTTGAACCTCTTCAAGTTCCACTGCTCTTCCACTAGTTTCTTCCAAAAGAAACTTAGTTTCCAAGAACTCTGCCTTTCGAGCAATAAACACTTTCTGTTCTGCCGGATCATAGAAATAATATCCCATACAATCTCTAGGATATCCAATGAAGATACACTTTGTGGATCGGGCTTCCAGTTTGTTTTGAGTGTATTGCTTAGGATAAGCATCACACCCCCAAACTTTTAAATATGATAATGATGGAACCCTTCCATGCCATATTTCGAAAGGTGTCTTTTCCACTTTCTTGGTTAGGGCCATATTTAAAATACGGGCCGCGGAGAGCAACGCGAAACCCCAAAATGATAGAGGTAGTGTACTTCTAGCCATCATAGATCGAACCATATCCAATAGTGTCGATTCCTCCTCTCAGACACACCATTATGTTGTGGTGTCCCAGGTGGAGTATGTTGTGAGACAATCCCACAACTTCTAAGATACTCTTGAAATTCACTACTTAGGTATTCACCTCCTCTATCTGTACGAAGAATCTTGACCGTTTTGTTGAGTTGATTTTCTACTTCATTCTTGAAGATTTTGAACATTTCAAAAGATTCATGTTTGTGCCTTAACAAGTACACATACCCATAACAACTTTAGTCATCGGTAAAGGTAATCAAGTATCTTTCACCATTCTTAGTCATAGGTTTAAAAGGTCCACATACATCCGAATGTATGATCCCTAATAAATCCTTTGCCCTTTCATTAGTCCTACTAAAAGGGGCCTTTGTCATTTTACCTTGTAAACAAGACTCGCATACATCAAATGAATCATCTTCATTAGTTTTCAAAAGACCATTCTTTTGGAGTTTTTGCATACGATTCTTGTTTATGTGACCAAGGCGACAATGCCAAAGATAGGAATCACTCAAATCTAATTTGAGCCTTTTGGTGGTTACTTGGTACATTGAGCTATCATATGGTTGTGTTTTCATGAACCAATTCATAAATACCATTACAAGGTATAGCCTTAAAATAAAACATATGATTTAAAGAAACATGAATATCATTGTCAACAAACTTGAAATCATAATCATATTGTCTCAAACGGGAAACAGAAATAATGTTCCTAGTCAAACTAGGAGCATATAGTACATTCTTTAAAATGACTTCCAAACCACTTGGAAGCTTCAAAATGTAGTCTCACTTCTTTTGAACCCCTGCAACAAATTGCAAATATGAGTTCCACATCCGGTATCTAATACCCATGTGTTAGAAGAAATAACATTTAGCTCAACACGTATCATAAAGATTGTACCTGAGGTTTGCCCGTCCCTCTTCGACCTCAACGCTTTGAGATAGACCGGACAATTGCGTTTCCAATTGCCTACCTCACCACACTCAAAACAAGGGTCATCTTGAGCAACATTTTGCTTCTTTTCTTTCGGTTTGGGCGGTTCCACTTTTGCTTTTCCCTTTCCCTTGACGTGCCCCTTCCCTTTGGCAACGCTTGCCCTAGGGTCGTGGAGGTGCCTCTTCCTACTACCTCCTTCATTGATCGTAGGGACCGGTAGAACCTTTCTACCCATGCCCGCCTCTGCCGTTTTTAGCATTGGATGAAGCTCACCAATGCTCTTATCCTAACCATTCATGATGACAAAGCTATCAAACTTCTTTGATAGGGAGTTGAGGATCAAATCCGTTGCCAACTCATTAGACACAAGATAGTTAAGCCTTTCGAGGCGATTAATGTGGCTCTTCATCTTAAGAACGTAAGATGACACCGATTGGGTCTCGTCCTTTTGTGGTTCTCAAAGTCCTTTTGCAAGTCGGGAATCATACTCGCTAGCATGAGACATGAGACTTGCACGGAGTCCTCGGTGTACTTGACCCACTCGGTAAAGGCCTCAACGTCATTTTCATCGGGTTGATCGGGAATGGGATCGTCTAACACATAGGACTTCTTTTCTTGCTTGAGAACTATTCTCAAGTTTTGGTACCAATCCATGAAGTTCCCATGGTTTAGACGTTCCTTTTCAAGGATCGTTCTTAGTGATAGGTTATGGACGGTCGGTATTGCGTTGTTGTTGTTGTTAGCCATCTACAATTTTAAAAAGTTCAAATTTTAGTATTTTGATATTTAAGCATTTTTAATTATTAATACCCTTTTATGTCTCATAGATAACTAATAATTAAAATCTAGAATCCAACTTTACATTTAAATATCGGTTAGGTGACCTTTATCCCTTTATTTAAATTAACAAGGTAGTCAACGTTTGAAAAATGTAACCTATTACAATTTCTAGTTTTATGGGATCGTTTTAAACATCTCATGTTTTGTTTGGCATGTTTATCCCATCAACACCGTTTGTACGTCATGCTTCGGTGATCCTAATGCATGATTTCCAAATCAAGTCGTCCTACTTAGACACACGTGTGATTTTACTTATATAAGTGGTTAGGTGACCTTTATCCCACAAATATGGTAATTTCACCTCAACTTCACAAGTTTCTATATTTATGGTTAGGTGACCTTTATCCCATAAATAAGTTACAAGTGAATTGAGTGTTGTTTAAATGGATGGTGTTAAACTTGTTTTAAAAGGGTTTTTGCAGTTTCTAAAATTCTAGTTTTAGAAAAAGGCCTTTTATACCATACAACTTGTATGCATTCAAATGCATGGTATTATTTGAAAAACTATTTTCAAGGTTTCTTTTAATAAAATCCATTTTTATTAAATCATTAACCTTTAATAAACATATTTTATTAATCCCTTTAATGATTATAAAGAACCATTTTTATGCTTGATTTATCATAGTTGTTTAACTAGTTTGTCAATTTTCAATCAAAATATTAAACTCAACCAAAACAACCAAACAATCAACCAAACATAAAATAATAAGTGCACAACCAAAGCCAACTATTTTGATCACACTTGCTTGCCATAACAAGTGTGTCAAGTGGTCATTCCTAGGGTAAAACATGACACATTGTTGAGTTGATGAACTCCCACTTGAACTTGCATCCAAATGCTTCAAGTATGCCTTTTGTGTTGTGATTCCATCATCATCTTTAGGCTCCTTCTTTGTGTTACAAAACAGCCCCAAAAATACATATTACATAGAAAAAGTCCTAATACATTTTTCTAGTAAAATAAAGTGCAAGCTAATCTACTTATTACATACCAAATGAAATAAATAAATTACATAGCCTTTATTACATTCAAATGAATCACAACCACAAATAATCAATCACAAGGTCATGGCTAGGTTTTGTGCACTTAAAACACATCCAAATATGTTCCTATATTTCGATTTTGTGGCAGCCCCTTTTAATCCATATTCTTGGCCAACATAAACCAAGAACAAGTGGGTTTTTGTCCAAACAAACAAACCATCTTATGATCTAAATTTTTCAAGATCCTTACATGTATATAAAGTAATATCTTGAAAAACAAAGGGACTTCCATTTGGAGAAATTTCCAGCCCACTTTTTATAAAAAAAGGCATGATGAAATGCGGATTAAGCTTAGTAAGATTTGATTTATTTGGGTAAACGAGTAAACATAGGCATGATGATGATGATGATGTTGCATGGGTATACCTACTGTATAACATATATGTACGATGCCTTGTATGATTATGAATGAATGTTATGTGTATGTTCCTTATGATTATGTATGTTTATCTTTCCGAAACTTTACGAATTATGTAAATGAATGAATGAAGTATTATGTAACGTAAAGTGAAAGATAATGAAAGAGGAACATGATGATGAATGCATGTATTAATGAATAAATGAAAAGAAATATGATGATGAATACATGCATTAATGAATGAACGAACTAAGTCTTGCAAGCATTGAATAAGGTAAACGGGTCTTTCTTTGTGATTGACCATATTCATGGTACCTCTACCGCTTACCTACTAGTACTGTGGCATACGCTTTGATTCACGGCCCAGTAGCTAAGACTGATCGGGGTATAGCATATGGTATTGGTACAAAAGATATTCAATGTGCAAGCAAAGATGAAACGGGATCCTTGTCATTCGACCACAGTAATCATAGCCGAGTGCTATGAAGTGGGTAAAGCCTGACAGGATCCATATGAGAATTTAAAGATAATGACGTATAACGAATGATGAAGACAATAATAAATATTATCTTTGTATATGTATGATGTATGATCACGTGAAAGAATGGTTTATAATGGGCATTAAATATGTTTATTATAAAACTAGAACTCACTCAGCAACGCTGACTTTTATATGTTTCCAGTCGGCAGGTAGTGTTGCTGGGGATGGCACGAGGCGACTACTCAGCTCTTTTGGGATGGCATTCTCCTTTTGATAATGTTGCCATGCAATAGGATGCGGGCTTATAATGCATGCAACACATTATGTTGCATGCAAGTGTCAAGTGTTCCTTGAGGATCCCGAAAAACGGGATTACCTAAGGAACCTTCCTTAAGGATCCTGATAAACGGGATTACTTAAGTAATCTTCTTTATGATGAAAATTTTAATGTTTCTATACTAGAGGTCATTCTTTATGACCCATTTTGTAATCAGTAACGATGTAATCTTTGTACAAGCTTTTATGATGAAATGAAATGTATCTTTTGAATGTTTCCGCTGTAGTGTTTATTTAAGATGTTTATAAATATATATCAAATGTATGTTTTATGTGCGATGAACGACCAACTGTGAGGTGCCCGGGAACGGGGCCTTACAAGTTGGTATCAGAGTCAAAGTTTAAGTGAAATGGGTAAATTTTCCAAATAAACCTAAACTTAAACTGAAAATGGGACAGAAAGGAAGAGAATGTCATCTGAATAGTTGCGTGCCATCTGGTATTTTCTTAAAGTTTAACTGGTATTATGTGCGCATGTGATGTGATTTATGTGTACTGTTAGATTTAGATACTAATGTAGTCAGGACGGGTGATGCTCGGGGTGCGAAGAGTAGAGTAAGTGGCTAATCACAGCTGGCCACTATAATTAGGGACTTACCATACTTGACATAAACTGAGCTATTTCCTTGAATGACCGTGTTAGTATTTGAACCTTTCAGTGTGAGATAGAAAATAGCTGGTGGTAGATCTTCCAAAGCTTCCCGGGGTGGAGGTGGTGGCGGACGCGGTGCTGAACCGCGAGCCACAAAAGGAAGACTTAGGAGGGAGAAGGTGGTTCACGAGGAAAACAAGACCCCTCATCAGGAGGGAGTAGACGAGAGCGCCAACTTGAGGGCCTCGGTAAAAGAGTCAGTGGTTGAAGAGGTGCATCAGGTCATGCAGACGATCTTACCGTCTGTGGTGACCGAAGTAATTAAGGCTGTCAGGGAAGGTGAAAGAAAAGAGAGGAATAGGTCCTCAGGAAGACAGGAGCAACAAGAGCCGGAAACGGTTCTTTCTGATGATGAAGAGGAAGAGGCGGAGGAGCCAGTGCATGAGTCAACACGGGGTTGTAACTACGGGGCGTTTATGAGGTGCAAGCCCCCTACTTTTGATGGTTCTGGCACCGCGGCTGATGCTCACCAATGGGTGAGAGAAATGGAGGCTGTCCTCGATATTAGTGATTGCCAGGAGGACAAGAAGGTGAAGTTTGCTACCCACTCTTTTACGGGGTCGGCTTTGTGCTGCTGGGACAATATAGTCCAAGCCGAGGGTAGCAGGGCTATAGGGAAAATGAAGTGGGCCGAGTTAAAAAGGATGGTGATCGAGGGGTTCAGTCCTCGTCGGGAAATGGAC
Organism: Flaveria linearis; assembly: GCA_024085815.1. Classification (NCBI taxonomy): domain Eukaryota; kingdom Viridiplantae; phylum Streptophyta; class Magnoliopsida; order Asterales; family Asteraceae; genus Flaveria; species Flaveria linearis. The sequence goes on along the minus strand of CM044008.1, from coordinate 78,858,577 downwards.
AAAGTGGAGAGAGAGTTCCTGCAGTTGGAGGCGGGGACGATGACCCACCAACAATACACCACCAAGTTCAATGAAATGGCGCGGTTGGTGCCGGATCAGGTGACGCCGGTGTCTCGAAAGATCAACCGATATATTCAGGGGCTGCCAGCTGACATCCGCAGGCATTTGATTACTGCTCGACCGAGCACCTTTAGGTCGGCAGTGGATTTGGCTGGGAGATTATATGATGAACGGGCTGTGGTGGTGAAGGCTGAGATTAGTAAGAAAGGAGGTGGTGAGAGAAACTGGCAGGGGAAGAGGTTTGGTCGAGGTGATACTTCGACGAGTAACAAGAAGACAAGGGTGGATGACCGTCGTGTGGTCATGTCAGGAGCAGGGTTGAGGAAGTGAGTGTGGAGGGAGCACTCGGGGGAGTGCAAGTGAGGATCAAACATCTGTTTCAGATGCGAGAAGGCAGGGCATATGTCAAAGGATTGCCGGACAGGCAGATGTTTTAACTGTGGGGAAAGTGGTCATATGAGCAGAGATTGCAAGAAGCCGAGGGCTGAGGGATCAGGGGTGAAGAAGACGGGAGGTGAAGAACCGAGAGCAAAGGCCAGGGCATTCACGATGACGCAGGAGGAGGCCAGGACGGACCCTGATGTTGTGTCCAGTACGTTTCTTGTGAACCAAACTTTAGCCTCTGTATTATTTGATTCGGGTGCCAGTAGGAGTTTTATTTCTGCTGCCTTTTGTACTAAGCTGCCTGTTAGTAGTAGACGTGTTGATGTGCCATTTGATGTAGAAACTGCCATAGGTAAGTCTACTAGGGTCTCTGAGGTGATAGAGGGTTGTGATGTTGAATTGGAGGGCCACAAATTTCCGGTTAGACCCTTAGCTATGACTTTAGGTGGTTTCGATTTGGTGCTTGGGATGGATTGGTTGGCGGACTTTGAGGCGAACATCATGTGTCGCAAGAAGATGATTCAATTGACAGCGCCCGGCGGTGGTTCAGTGACAGTTTATGGTGATCGGGTTGCTACGATTCCGAAGGTGATCTCAATGGCTGTGGCGGCAAAATGTATGAGGCTTGGGTGCAGCGCCTACTTATGTTATGTAAAAGATGTAGAAACGCCAACACCACAGCTATCTGATGTTCCGGTGGTGTGTGATTTTCCAGACGTGTTCCCGGAAGACTTATCGGGATTGCCACCTGACAGAGAGATCGAGTTCCAGATTGACCTGATACCGGGTACTCAACCTGTCGCCAAGGAACCGTATCGATTGGCCCCGACGAAAATGAAAGAGTTGATGGAGCAGTTGCAAGAGCTGTTGGATAAGGGGTTCAATAGACCGAGTATTTCACCTGGGGTGCTCCGGTCCTGTTTGTGAAGAAGGAAGACGGTAGCATGAGGATGTGCATCGACTACCGTGAGCTGAACAAGTTGACGGTGAAAAATAGATACCCCTTGCAAAGAATCAATGATCTGTTTGATCAGTTTTAAGGCGCCAGTTGGTTTTCAAGAATAGATCTTCGATCGAGCTACCATCAGCTGAAAGTGAAGGAACAAGACATCCCTAAAACAGCTTTTCGTACGCGCTATGGTAACTACGAGTTTCTCCTCATGTCATTTGGTTTGACTAATGCACCAGCTGCTTTTATGGATCTGATGTACCGAGTGTGTCGGCCGATGTTGGATAAATCAGTGATCGTGTTTATTGATGACATCCTGATTTATTCAAGAAGCGAAATAGAGCATGCCGGTCATATTCGAGAAGTATTAAAGACGTTGAGAAGGGAGAAATTGTACGCCAAGTTCTCCAAGTGAGCATTCTGGTTGCGCGAGGTTCAATTTTTGGGTCACGTGGTTAATCCGGAGGGAATTATGGTCGATCCGGCAAAGTTGGAAGCGGTAATGCAATGGAAGTCTCCAAAGACGCCATCCGAAATCCGTAGTTTCTTGGGTTTGGCAGGCTACTACAGAAGATTCATTCAAGACTTCTCCAAGATTGCTTCTCCACTGACCAAGTTGACCCGAAAGGATGTGAATTTTGTATGGGGTCAGGCTCAGGAAAAGGCATTTGAAGAATTGAAGACGAAGTTGACCCAAGCTCCAGTATTGGCATTACCCGATGGAAGCGATGACTTGGTGGTTTATTCTGATGCTTCCTACTCGGGGTTGGGGTGCGTATTAATGCAAAGGGGAAAGGTGATAGCCTATGCATCCCGACAGCTGAAAGTTCATGAGGTTAATTATCCTACTCATGATTTGGAGTTAGCAGCTGTGGTCTTTGCCTTAAAGATTTGGAGGCACTACCTCTACGGAACGAAGTGCACCATCTTCACAGACCACAAGAGCTTGAAGTACTTCTTCGAGCAAAAAGATTTAAATATGAGGCAGAGGCGATGGTTGGAGCTGATAAAAGACTATGATTGTGAGATCCATTACCATCCGGGCAAAGCCAACGTGGTGGCTGATGCCCTTAGCCGAAAGGAGAGGCCCGAGCCGATACGGGTGAAGGCATACCAACTGATTATGACCTCGGATGTGATGAAGCAAGTCAAAGAGTTTCAAGATGAGGCACTGAAGGAAGATCGTTTTAACTCAGAACAAATGAGAGGTCTGGTCGCGGAACAGGGTGAAAACACGTTTGCTGTCAAGACTCGATTTGGGCGGATGTGGATTCCTTGTTTTGGGGATCTACGAATGAAGATTATGGACGAAGCCCACAAAACTTGATACTCCATTCATCCCGGTGTTACCAAGATGTACCAAGACATGAAGAAAGATTACAGGTGGCCGGGTATGAAGCGTGATGTGGTGGAGTATGTGAGTAAATGTATCACTTGTTTGCAAGTAAAGGCAGAACATCAGAAGCCGTATGGGAAGATTCAACCTTTGGATATACCGGAATGGAAGTGGGAGCACATCACCATGGATTTCATTATGAAGCTGCCGCGTACTCCGAAAGGGTATGATGCCATATGGGTGATTGTTGATCGTCTGACGAAGAGTGCTCACTTCCTACCGATACGCGAGACATACTCATCCGAGAGGTTGGCCGATCTTTTCATCTAAGAGATTGTGACTCGTCATGGTGTACCGGTGTCAATTGTGTCGGATCGCGACACCCAGTTTACATCCAAATTCTGGAAGAAATTCCACGATGCTATGGGGACGAGGTTACATATCAGTACGGCTTATCATCCCCAAACCGATGTTCAGTCGGAAAGGACCATTCAGACGTTAGAAGACATGCTCCGGGCATGTGTGATTGTTTTTGGGGGGAGTTGGGATGACCACCTACCGTTAGCTGAATTCTTGTACAACAACATCTATCATGCCAGTATTGGTATGCCACCTTATGAGATGCTATACGATAGGAGATGCAGGACACCAGTATGTTGGGGTGATATTGGTCAAAAGGAATTGGGAAGCGTCGAGGTGATCGAGGCTACGACTGAAAAGCTTGAAAATATCAAGGCCTACATGAAGGCTGCCAAAGACAGACAGAAGTTGTATGCTGATAAACGACGCAGGCCGATCGAATTCCAGGTGGGTGACCGGGTTATGTTAAAGGTCTCGCCTTGGAAAGGAATCATTCGGTTCCGAAAGCGGGGCAAGTTGAGTCCGCGGTACATAGGCCCTTTCCGAATCATTGCTCGAGTGGGAGAGGTGGCCTATAGATTGGAGTTGCCAGATGAGCTAAGTGGAATTCACCCTACCTTCCACGTATCTCATCTGAGAAAGTGTCTGGCCGATGAAGAAATGATTGTTCCACTGGAGGGTATCGAAGTAGATGAACGGCTCAATTATGTGGAGCAACCAGTGGCAATCATTGACAGAAAAGAGAAGCGGTTGCGAAATAAAGTGGTTCCCCTTGTGCGTGTACAGTGGAAGCACAGAAAGGGATCTGAGTCTACGTGGGAGACTGAGGAAGAGATGAGACAACATTACCCACGTCTGTTCGAGGAATAACAGGTTTCAGGGACGAAACCTTTATAAGGGGGTGGACTTGTAACACCCGAAATTTTAATTAGACAAAGAGAAATAATAAGAATAAAAGAAAAGAAAGAATTTTGGAAGGAAAGGAAAAGAAAGAAAAAGTGGAAGCGGGTATTGTGTAAAAGTACAAAGAAAAGGCAAATATCTGATATACATAGGGATGGCTGCCCACACTTTTCTCACAACCCTAAATCTTTGAAATATTCTAGAGAGAGAAAGAGCAGACCACGAGAATTTGAAGGAAGAACAAGAAGAGGAGAGTGCGGATTCGAGGTACAAGGTCTCACGGCGACGGGTTTTGAAGAAGCCATACCCAGCAACACAATGTGAGTTCTAAGACCCCTTCTTTTACGTATTTTTGAACGATTTTGGGGGCTGGAACACATCTTGAAACTGTTTTGTTGAGTTGCGGGTGTTTAATCCGTACATGTATGTATATGTATATGTGTATACGGTCTGTTCGGGACGCTGGTTCCACTACATGTGAACTTTCCAGAACAGATATATATAATTCACGCATGAATGTTCATAGGTATACTGTTAATGTATGTTCTAGAATGGTATACATGATGTTTAGGTGGTTCTAAATGGGTAATATGATGAATCTATGCTAAGGGTCTGTTAAATGATGAACAAGTATGAAAAAGGGCACAGGTTAGGTTGCAAGTCACCTTAGACAACCGCATCAATTTTATGCGACAGCCCATGAAATGCGGCTAAGGCAGTCAGTCGCATTAACTAATGCGGAAGGTTAAGGAAATGCGGTCCAGGCATTGTCTCATCCGCATTGTCCTAATGAAGAGAAGTGGCCAAGGCATCTCAGCCGCATTGACTGATGCGGACGAATGAAAGGAATGCGGCTGTGGCAATTGACTGCCGCATTGACCAATGCGGACATGTCCGGAAATGCGCTAAGGCATTTCTCAGCCGCATGGACTAATGCGGGTAGATCATGAAATGCGGATAGGGGATTCCTCATCCGCATTGACTAATGCGGATGGTTAGACTAATGCAGATGGACCAGAATGTGAAATGCGGATTAAGCTTAGTAAGATCTAATTTATTTGGGTAAACGAGTAAACATAGGCATGATGATGATGATGATGTTGCATGGGTATACCTACTGTATACCATATAAGTACGATGCCTTGTATGATTATGAATGAATGTTATGTGTATGTTCCTTATGATTATGTATGTTTATCTTTCCGAAACTTTACGAATTATGGAAATGAATGAATGAAGTATTGTGTAACGTAAAGTGAAGGATAATGAAAGAGGAACATGATGATGAATGCATGTATTAATGAATAAACGAAAAGAAATATGATGATGAATACATGCATTAATGAATGAACGAACTAAGTCTTGCAAGCATTGAATAAGGTAAACGGGTCTTTCTTTGTGATTGACCATATTCATGGTACCTCTACCACTTACCTACTAGTACTGTGGCATACACTTTGATTCACGGCCCAGTAGTTAAGAGTGATATGGGTATAGCATATGGTATTGGTACAAAAGATATTCAATGTGCAAGCAAAGATGAAACGGGATCCTTGTCATTTGACCACAGTAATCATAGCCGAGTGCTATGAAGTGGGTAAAGCCTGACAGGATCCATATGAGAATTTAAAAATAATGACGTATAACGAATGATGAAGACAATAATAAATATTATCTTTGTATATGTATGATGTATGACCACGTGAAAGAATGGTTTATAATGGGAATTAAATATGTTTATTATAAAACTAGAACTCACTCAGCAACGCTGACTTTTAAGTGATTCCAGTCGGCAGGTAGTGTTGCTGGGGATGGCACGAGGCAACTACTCAGCTCTTTTGGGATGGCATTCTCCTTTTGATAATGCTGCCACGCAATAGGATGCGGGCTTATAATGCATGCAACACATTATGTTGCATGCAAGTGTCAAGTGTTCCTTGAGGATCCCGATAAACGGGATTACCTAAAGATCCTTCCTTAAGGATCCTGATAAACGGGATTACTTAAGGAATCTTCTTTATGATGAAAATTTTAATGTTTCTATACTAGAGGTCACTGTTTATGACCCATTTTGTAATCAGTAACGATGTAATCTTTGTACAAGCTTTTATGATGAAATGAAATGTATCTTTTGAATGTTTCTGCTGCAGTGTTTATTTAAGATGTTTATAAATATATATCAAATGTATGTTTTATGTGCGATGAATGCCCAACTGTGAGGTGCCCGGGAACTGGGCCTTACAATTATTTTCAAACCTTTTCAAGTAAACATGATTAAATATGTTTAGTCAGGTGTTAGTGCTGGATGGACTATGAATCCTAGGCATGGAAACCCTGTGATGAACATATTAGCAAGAATAGTGCCGGAAGGACTAAAGTTTACTAGGCATAGACATTGTGGCAAGTCTTGAATATCTGTCAGTAGACAGAAAATTTTGTAAACATTGCGTTGAACAACGTTATGTAAAATTATGGGTATTTAATTCCCAAGTAATATATGAAAGTCTGTTTTTTTTAATCATTAGAATATTTTATTCTATGAAATAAATTATGAAATGTTTTTTCCGCTGCGTAAACACCTTTCAAAACAAACAAATAAAAAGTGAACAATGACGCGTACCAATTGGTCGCACTCCCGGGGTGCCCTGAGACCGGGGTGTGACAGGCATCATCAAAGGCATCCTCCTCAAACAAAATCAACAATCAAATAGAACCACTTACTATGGTTCTGGACTCAGAAGAAAAGAAGGCAACTTTTGCAGCATTCAGTTTAAGCTTTCACGCTTATCTGGGTAGTACATTGACACCTGGACATATTTTCCAGCAAGATCTTGAGGAACTACATCCAGATGAAGTTGAAGAGATGGATCTGCAATGGCAAATGGCCATGATTGCTTACAGAGCCAAAATGTATTTAAGAAGAAACAAAGGATTGGCGGCTGCAGACAGAAGAACAAAGATTGGTGTTAATAAATCCATGGTGAGATTCTACAAATGTAATTTGTGTGGTCATTTCTCAAGGGAATGTAATCAATAGTCAACAACTGATTTAAGACAAAATCAACATCAGTTTCAACAACATCAGTCTAACCAACAATTAGCAAGTCAAATAACCTTCAAACAGCCTCAACTTACAAACTCATCCCCACCAGCCACAAGTTCATCAGCAGGTCCATGCAAAACCAAGGAAACTGAGTTAATCATTCTATAAAATGGAACATCTAATTGGATCATGTATGAGAAGGAGGTGTTGGAAGAAAATCAAGCTTTGATAGCCAACATAGGGAACAAAGCCCACCTATGGCTAGAGAGGTAAGGGATAGATTATGTTCATCAAGTTGTGATGAAGAGGTCGAGAGATATAGAGTCCATGCTCAACAATTGGCTAATAAAGTAGAAGAAACAATGATTTTGAATGAATTCTGTGTAAGAGAGCATAAATTATAATAGATTAAAATCAACTCTTTACAAAAGGATTTAGACAAACTTGTTTTTGAAAATTACAACTTAAAACCCAAGTTGAGCATCTAACCACCTCTTTAACAAAATTCATGTCTGATCATGCATCAACTGACGTGAAACTTTAGAAGTTTCAATTTTTATCTCAGCAATATGAGAAATTTCTAAATTCTCATATAGAATCAAAGAACAGGTATGGGTTGGGATTTAATGCTATTGCACCCCCATTGAATGATAATTATATCCCTTTACTTGAGTCAATGACCAATAGTTTATCAAACCATTTTGTGCCACACACAAAAATTGAACCAAAAGTTGAAATTAATCAATTGGTAAATGGTAGTGATACAGAGGTGAGTGAAACTGAGTCTTCTAAGTCAGAAGTTTTAAAACAAAATGACTCAGGATTTGACTTTGATGAGTATGATGACTTGGGTGATTCTGATGAACATTATGAACAAAATGTTGATGGTTTGGGTAATGGAAAGAGTGTTTCATCTGAACCCTTTTATGCCCAAAGTTCTTGAAGAAATCAAGCTACCTTATCCTCCAAAGCAAAGAAGTATGTTGAAGATAATTTACAAGAGGATAACTCAGCTGAATGAAGGACTTCATGAGCTCTACAAACAACAAAAATCTCCATCAACAATAGCTGATGTTGTCAATGTTAAATCTGAGGAAGAAGTAAAAATCACTTCCGTAGAAAAGGCAAAGAAAACACCATCAGTAGAACTTTTACGGAAGAAGAAACATGTTGATCTATCAACAACCATAGAAGATATACGGAAGAAGAAATCAACTACATCTACAATCATCAAGAAAGCCAAGCAACAGAAACCTGTGAATCCTAAGCAACAGAAATCATCTAATGCTAAACAAGAACCCTTTGACATTATGTCTGGGAGTGGCAAGGATTCATCAGCAGCCAAATTTGAAATGAATTGAAGGCACAAAAGCAAACAAAGAAAAAGAAAGTTATTGAGTCTGGAGGTGAAGTAGAAGAAAAATACTGGAAGTGGTGTGATATGCATAATCACAACACTGAGGAATGCTACATCAGCAGTTATTGTTCAATCTGCAACATGAACAATCACATGACTTCTGATTGTTATTTTAACAGACATTGTGCTATTTGTAACTAGAATAACCATTCTACTCAGGAATGATATTTCAATAAAAAGAACAAAACAAAGAGCACAAGGAAGCAACAAACTAAGAAGGTTCATTTAGACTCACAATCAAGTGAGAGTCAAGAAGACTCAAAGAAAAAGAAGCAACAGCAAAAGAAAAAGGTGTCCAAAGCAAAGAAGCAACCTTTTACTGAGGATAAGCCTAAGAAGAAGAAGGTGAAACAACAACCTTAACTCAAAACACCTCATAAGAATGTAAAGTTTAAGGAATAGAAAGCCAATGCTGATGAAACCTTCTTTGAACATTTTAAAAAGGGTACTCAAATACCACAATCAAAATCGAAGGATGGTGAAACATTTTTTTATCAACGTTTATAATCAAATTCAAAGCAAAAAAAAAGTTAGGATGAAAGAAGAAGTGATTGTGAAACAAGAAAAAAGTGTTTCAAGCCTATCTTCACCAGAATCATCCTCACAATAAACAAAACATAATGAATCAAATGAGTATAAAGTCGAACTTGAATCATCCAGACTCATTCATGAGGGAATAATAATTTTAGACACAAGTGGTCAAACCAAGATCATTAAGGCTAGGGTTCCACATGCTAATTGTTTTTGTTATTTACGGAGGAACATCCTTGGAGGACTAATAACAAGTGGTGTGTTGACAGTGGCTGTTCAAGAGATATGACATGCAGCTGTTCTCTACTCCATGACTTCAAACATAAAAATTCTTCATCTGTGGCATTTGGTAGGGGATAAGAAGGGAGGTAAAATTATTGGTGAAGGAATGGTGACAAATGGTGTACTCAAGTTGAGAAAGTAAATTATTATGAAAATTTATAGTACAATTTACTCAGTGTTTCTCGGATTTGTGATCAAAATTATACCACTTTATTTGATAACACTTACTGTTACATTCTTAAGCCAGGTCTTCAAATTCCAGAAGACTGGATTCTTCTTAAAGCACCAAGAAAAGGCAACACATGTTTTGGATATGAACAACACATCTTTGACAAGCAAGGAAACCTGCCGGATTTCTAAGTCTTCACACGATGAATCTCAACTGTGGCATAGAAGGATGGCTCATTCCAACATGAAGAACATGAGCAAGCTGGTCAAAAATGAGTTAGTCATTGACCTACCAAAGAAAGAATTTTATTATTCTAATCATTGTTCATCATGTTATAAAGGAAAATAACATAGAGTGTCTCATAAATCCAAAACAATCAACACAAATAGAACACCACTCAAAATGCTTCACATGGATCTTTTTGGTCAAACCAATGTGATGAGCATTGGAAAGAGGCAATATTGTTTAGTGATTGTTGATGATTTCACTAGATTCACATGGGTCTTTTTCTTAAAATAGAAATGTAAAACATCAGAAACATTAATGGAGTTTATCACTAAGATTGAAATCAACTTGATTTAAAAATAAAAAATTTTAAGAAGTGATAATGGGACTGAATTTGTTAATCATTTTTTAGATTCCTTTTGCAGGAACGAAGGCATAGCAAGACAATTCTGTGCACCAAGAACTCCATAACAAAATAGAGTTGCTAAAAGAAGTGACAGAACTATCATTAAAGCAACAACAACAATGCTAGCTTATTCATAACTACCAAACACTTTTGGGTAGAAGCAGTGAACACAGCATGCAATGTTCAAAGCAAGACAATAATTGTCAAAGAACATAGCAAAACACCATGTGAGCTTTTATTTTAAAGAAAACCTTTTATAGGATATCTTAGAGCTTTTGGGTGTCATGTGTCTATTTTAAACATAAAAGATCAATTAGGAAAGTTTTTGGAAAAAGCCTATGATGGTTTCGTTATTGGTTATTTATCACCATTTAAATCGTATAGAGTTTGCATTCCACATCAAAACATCATAGAGGAAATACCTAATGTATCATTTGATGAATCCTTATTTCCAAAATCTGTTAAAGGATCATCATGGTTGTTTGATATAGATGCATTAACAAACTCATTTAACACTGTTTATTTGAATGTTGTAGGTTTTACGGAGATATGCTATCCTTATGTACCTTCAAACATGAGTGAAGTGCCATTGACTGCTGATCCTTCAAGACCACTATCTCACAGTGTTGCTAATCCTAGCCCTTCGTTACCAATAGTAATGAACAGACTGATGGAAATGGTACAAGTTCCAAAGAGATGAACAAAGCATTAGCAGGAGTTAACTCTGTATCCGTAGAAGTTACTACTGCATCCGGAGGAATGAACACTGCATCAGCAGATGTTCCCTCAACATCAGTAGATATTCCATTTACTTCTGGATGTTCTTCCTTATCTTCAAAGAACAAAAACACATCAGCAGATCCTCAAACAACAACCGTAGATGTTCCTATACCTCCTACGGAAGTTATTCCTACATCTGCTGATACACAAGAGCATGAGGATGGTTATCATTCAGGTACATAAGATCATAATAATGAAGAATTTGACTACTTTGTTTATTCTCCATCTCCATCAACTACTTGACCAACTTGGACTCATCTGTTCTAGTTGCAGTACCAACATCTAGAATTCATAAGAATCATCCAATAGACAACGTCATTGGTGATCTTAATGAAACAACCACAAGAGGCCAGGAAGGGACAGCCAACATTTGTCTTTTCTCTTGTTTTCTTTCACAAGTGGTTCCTCCTAACATCACTGCTGCATTAAAAGACAATAGTTGGATTGAAGCTATGCAAGAAGAGGTTCAACAATTAAGAAAGCAGAAAGTTTGGAATCTCATTGATCTTCCTGATGGCCAATATCCCATTGGCACAAGGTGGCTTTTCAAGAACAAACTTGATGATAGAGGTATCATATTAAGAAACAAAGCAAGGCTGATAGCCCAAGACTATACCCAAGAAGAATGGATAGACTTTAATGAAGTCTTTGCAACAAGTGCCAGGAATAAAGCAATTAGAGTCTTCCTAGCCTAGCTTCATATAAGAAGTTCATAGATTATCAAATGGATGTAAAATGTGCCTTCTTATATGGTAAGATTAATGAAGAATTCTATGTTGCCCAACCACCAGGCTTTGAAGATCCCGATTACCACACAGGGTATACAAACTTGACAAAGCACTGTATGGTCTTTATCAGGCACTAAGAAAGTGGTATGAAACATTATCTACTTTATTGCTCTAGCATTGATACAAAAGGGGAACAATTGATCAGACTCACTTCCTCAAGCATGAACATCAAGATCTCCTGGTTGTCCAAATCTATGTTGATGACAATATTTTTAGATCAAAAAACAAGAGACTGTGTGAAAGCTTTGAAAGTTTGATGAAATCTGAATTTCAGATGGGTTCCATAGGAGAACCAACATTCTTTTTTGGTTTATAAGTTCATCAGAAACTAGATGGCATATTCATCAATCAAGAGAAGTATGTCCACTAAATCTTAAAGAAGTAGAATCTTGTTGATACTTCCTCATACAAAACACCAGCATCAATAATAGATAAGATTGTACCTAATCCTACAGGGAAGTTAGTTGATCAAAGATTATATAGACCAATGATAGGATCCTTAATGTACTTAACTGCCAGCAGACCTGATATAATTATTGCTATGTGTGTTTGTGCTAGGTACTAATCAGATCCAGAAGAGTCACATTTTGTAAGGCCACATTCCCGGGCACCTCACAGTTGGTCATTCACAACAATAATTACATAAAACGTTACATATTACAAATTTAACCAGTGTAATTAATTTAACAAAAGTCATTCATTTCATTATAAACACTGTTATTAAGCAATACACCATGGTTTAATCATGTTACAAAATAATAGTTCAGTTGCATTACAAAACAACAGTATTATCATGTATGAATGGATGTCAGTCATGCCCCGCCGAGTAACTTCACCCACGTGCCATCCTCAGCAACATTTTACCTGCCAACTGAAAAATGCATAAAAGTCGGCGTTGCTGAGTGAGTCCTAGTTTTTATAATAAAACATACTTTACTTTCACTTAAGAACTATTCTTTACTTTTGCATGTGAACACACATCATACGTACACTTAGGTAATATCATTATTATCTTCATCATTCGTTCATTTCGTACTTTTATCATTATCTTTCCGAGTCTTTTGCGACAACAGGGTCACTTACCTCATTAGCAATCTCAATGATTGCACTTTATCCGAATCTTTTGCGACAACTGGGTCACTCACCTCATTAGCAATCTTAATGATTGCACTTTATCCGAGTCTTTTGCGACAACAGGGTCGCTCACCTCATTGTCAATATCAATGATTGACCATGTGTGCATCCTTCGGGGTAGCTAACCCACATCACAGTTGAGCTAAAGACAGCAAGGCCGTGCACCTGTATATATTTGTTTGCAAGACTTTGTTTCATTCATTTACGTTCCACTTTTCTTCATCATTAATCTTTCACTTTATTAATGATAATACTTTCTGTTTCGATCATAAACATACCACGTAAAGTCATACAATAATAATATTAATAACATTAATAATAAGGTTAACAATAATGATAATAATAATAATAAGGAATCGTAAAAACAGTCATAATTATGCTTGGAATCGGACGCATGGGCCTCTCAGACGCATGAAGTCACTTAGGCACATGGAAGGTCCCGACGCATGGTCACTATTCAGACGGTTGGACACTTAGGCGTGTGGGGAAATCCCAGATGCATGGGCCCTGTTCAGACGGTTGGGCCCTGTTTAGACGTATGGACTTACTTAGCATTTTCTAAGGCAACTTTTAGATGGTTGGGGTGATGTTTATGTAGGATTCTATGTGCCCAAGACACTTAGAATATTGATGTGTTTAGTACGTTATGATCCAAGTCGGGTTATACCCAATAACAAGCTTAGCAAACACCAATTAATATTTAATTGATGATGTGATCATGCAACTAAATATTTACACCAAATTTAGAAAATGGGTTTTCTAAATAAATTGCATATGAGATGGAACAATTTATTAGGATATTTTGTTCAATGATATTATTTGAAGTGTTATTTAAATTGGTTGTATAACACCAAATAATAATGAGAGTATACTACTTATACAATTAAATGTTTAATTGCATAAACTAGTTACAAGACTAGACAATATATGTGTGTGTTAGTATTTGACATTTATAAAATATAACCACCTATTTTATAAATCTCAAACATTAATAAAAGCGAATGAAAACCCATTTTTTAGCCCTTGAGGCCGTTCAAAGTAACATGCATGTGCATGTTAGTGCATTGCTTTTGTGTCTTGAGAAGAACACACAATTGTCTTCCACTCACTAAGTTATTCTCTTGATTAATACAAACACATGCAAGCTTCGTCTACTCTTCCACTAACTAGATAACAAGCACTCTCCTTCTCATTTTTCATATATGCATGCAACTAACAAAAACTCAGCTCTCTCTCTCTTTCTCCCTACGGTTTTCAGCAGCTCCATAGGAGGGTTTTCTAGCTGAGTTTTGAGCTGCATTTTGGTGTTTTCTACCTAACAAGAAGGTGTGTTTGCAATGAGGCTTGGGGTATACACACTTGAGGGTTTCTCCTCTTGGAACCTTGGTCGATTTCATCTTCATAAATCATCAAGTTTGCTGCTGGAAGATCACGATCTTGAAGGGTTTTGGCAGCTTTCATTTTGGTGTTTTTGGTGTCCAACTTCAAGCAAGGATGATGCTTACTTAGAGCTTTGTGGGAGTCAACGTTTGAGGACATCCAACCTTGAAGCTTTGGCCATATTTCAGCATCATTCAACCTTTCTTTGGTCGACTTCTTGCTACTGCAGTAAGGTAGTTTCACAGCTCAATGAAGCTGTGATTTTCTGTAGTTTTACATATGTTCATAGCTTGCTAATTCACATAAATGATCCTTTGTTCTTTGGGTTTGTTTTATACATTAATATGGTCATCTAATGAACATATTTTTCAGCTTATAAAAGGGTTTATAAAGTTGTAATTCCGCTTCAGAAAGTTTAAGAGGTTAAACTATGATTTTATGTTCTAACAAACCCAACAATGGCATCAAGAACCGGTTATGTGAATAGCTTGCTTGTTCTTATCCTTTAAAAATCATTTTAAAGGATGTTAATCAACTAATTAGGGGCTGATTTTGGTTGATTTAATAAACCCCAAGTCTTTCAAAGTTATATCTTCATGCTTATGATTAAACTTTGAAAGATAGGAATGTCAATTGGTTGATATGTTTGGTTGTTGTTTGTTTGGACAAACAAACCCAAATTTTCAGTTTATGTTGGCTGAAAATTTAGGGTTTGATGGGGTTTATTTTGTTTATTGAATAATATTTATGATTGTTCATATGATAGTGCATAACCTAGCCTTTGGCCCTATGTTATTTGGATGATTGGAATGGTTGTTTTAATTCATTCAATTGGGTTGCAATATTTATGTTTATTATTTGGGTTGTAATTATTTATTCATTTGGTTATGTAATAAATAGATTAGGTGCATTTCTTTTATTAGAAAAATGTATTAGGATATAATTTTTGTAAAAGGAAGATGCACAAGATGAAGACCCAAAGATGGACATCAAAGACACAAAAAAGGACTTGAAGCATATGGATGCAAGTTCAAGTGGGAGTCAATGTAGACCTCTATTTTGTGTTGTATTCAACCCTTAGGAATGACCAAATGACCACACTTGTGATGGCGAACAAGTGTGGTCATAATAGTAGCTATGGTTATGCACATTGTGGTTGTTTATATTATGCTTGTTTGATTGTGATTCTATGAATGATTGTATGATATTTGGATATGATAAACAATCTTAAAAAAAGATCTTAACAAGCTAATATAAAATGGTTCTTAATCATTAAGTGTTAATAAATGGTTATTAAAAGGATTAATGGTTTTATAATAAAATGAGTTTTATTAAAAGAACCATAGGGTATCTTGTATTTGAAAGCATGCAAATACAAATATATAGAGTTTTCAAAACTAGAATTAATGAAAACCAAAAATCCCTTTTGAAACAAGTTTAACACCATCCTTTTACACGACACTCGAATCACTTGAGAACTATTTTTGGGATAATGGTCACCTAACCACTTATAGGGAACTTGTGTGTTTGAGGTGAGTCTAACATACTTATGGGATAAAGGTCACCTAACCGCTTGTATGTGAAAACTCACACGTGTGTATAAGTAGGACGACTTGAATTGGAAACCATGTGCATAGGGTCACCGAAGCATGGAGTACAATGGTGTTGATGGGATTAAACATGTCAACCAAACATAAGATGTTTATCCGATCCCATAAAGGCTAGAAGTTGCAAAAGGTTGCAATTGTCAAATATTGACTACCTTGTTAAATTAAATAATGGGATAAAGGTCACCTAACCATTATTTGAATGTAACGTTAGATTCTAGATTTTAATTATTAATTGTCTATGAGACATAAAAGGGTATTAATAATTAAAATGAAATTTTTCAGAAATACTAATAAGGACTTTGTAAATTTTGTAGAATGGCCGCAAACAATAATGCTACCACCCCGACCGTCCATACCCTATCACTGAGAATCGTTATCAAAATGAGTAAAGGCTTATGTCCTTGACGATCCCATGTCTCACCAACCAACGCTGTTGATGTTAAGGCCTTTTGACGATTGGTTTAAGCACATTAAGGTTTCTGTGCAAGTTTCCTACCTCATGTTGGGAATATGATTCCCGAACTCCAAAAGGGTTTGGAACATCATAGGGGCATATGACATAATAATCTAGTTGAAGGAAATGTTCCTTCAACAAACTTTAGTAAGATTGCTTCGAAACGGTTCAAGCACTTTATGCATGTCACATGGAAGAAACCCAATCGATATCATCTTATATATATTCTTAAGATGAAAAGCCACATTGATAGCCTCAAGATGCTTAAATGTCCTGTCTCAAAGTAGTTGGCCAAGGATTTGATCCTTGATTGCCTAACTAAAGGTTTGAGACATTCATAATAAACTGTAATATGAACGGATGGGACAAGAGCATCCGTGAAATTCACGCAATGCTCAAAGCAACCGAGGCAGGGATGGGTAGAGAGGTTCTACCCATTCTCTCGATCAATGAGGGAGACTATAAGAAATGGCCAATCTTGATCCTAAGGCAATTATTGCTAAAAGAAAGGAATACATCAAAGCAAAGGTTAAAGCGAAACCTCAACAACCTAAGCTTATGAAGCCTAAAGTAAAGGAGAACGATCCATGCTTTGAGCATGGAGAGATAGGACAATAAAAGGGAATTGTCCCTCCTATCTCAAGGAGTTGAAAAATAAGAGGGATGCTAGGCAAACCTCGATACAATTTTTCATGATTCACATTGTATTAAATGTCATTTCTTCAAACACATGGGTATTGGATACCGGATCTGAGACTCATACTTGCAATTGTTGCAAAGGGGTTCAAAAGAAATGTGCGCTTCAAGGAGGGAAACTCTATTTTGAGACTTAAAAATGGTTTGAAACTTGTTCTCAAAACCTTTTGTATGCACCTAGTTTGATTAGGAACATAATTAATGTTTCCTATTTAAACAATATGGTCATGATTTAAAATTTGTATATAATGGTATTAAGTTTTATGGATGATGTATTTCATTTTAAGGATATGCCTTTAATGATATTCATGAATTAGTTCATGACAATTCGTCCTATAATAACTCATTATACACATTAAGCACCAAGAAACTTAAAATCGGTTTAAGTTATTATTATCTTTGACATTGTCATCTTGGTCACATAAACGAGAATTGGATTCAAACACTTCAAAAGAATGGTCTTTTGGAAACAAATGAAAATGTTTTATTTGATAAGTGTAAACTAAAAGACTTATTAGGAATGATACATTTGGATGTATGTGGTCCTTTTAAGACAATGACAAAGATTGGTGTAAAGATACTTCATTACTGTTACCGACGATTACAGTCGCTATTATTGTGTGCACTTGATGACACATAAGAATGAAGGTTTTGAAATGTTCAAAATCTTCAATAATAAAGTAGAAAATCAACTCTACATAACTATCTAAGTTCTTCATTCTGATAAAGGAGAAACTGAACCCTATTTGGATATGGTTCAATTCATTAAGGCTATGAGCTTACCACCTTTATCATCTTGGGTTTTCGCACTAATCTCCATGGCTCGTATTTTGAATATGGCCCAAACCAAGAAAGTGGATTCGACACCTTTTGAAATATGGCATGGAAAGAGTTCCATCACTATCATATTTAAAAGGTATGGGGTAGTGAAGCTTATGTTAAGCTTAACACCCAAAACATATTTGAAAGTCGATCCTATACGTGTATATTTGTTGGATATCCCAAAGACTGTATAGGATACTACTTCTTTGATCCAACAGAGCAAAAGGAATTTATTGCTCGAAGGGCAGAGTTCTTGGAAGCCAAGTTGCTTATGGAAGGAATGACGCCTAGAACAATGGAGTTTGATGAAGATCAAGATCCACAAGCCGATACACGTTTGGTTGACACTAGCTATCAACAAGAGGTTGTTGATGATGATCAAGAGGTTGATCAATACACACAAAACGTTCACAGATCTGGTAGAGTTAGCATTCCACCTGTAGTATATGGATTTTTCATGGATGGATGCTATGAAGTTGACTCTGATGAGCCAACTACATACCTTGATGCTAAGTCCAAATCGGATTGTGACAAATGGATGGAAGCCATGAACGTAGAGATACAATCCATGTATGACAACCAAGTTTAGGAATTGGTTGACCCTCCACTTAACTCCAAACCGGTTGGATGCAAGTGGGTTTTCGAGAAGAAAACAAATACGCATGGAAACTTGGATACTTACAAGGCAAGACTTGTAGCAAAAGGTTTCACTCAAACTAAAGTCTATAAGGATATTGTTTGCCATAGCTGCTTATTATGATTATGAGATTTGGCAAATGGATGTCAAAACCGCTTTCCTAAATGGATATCTTGAGGAAGATGTCTATATGGTTCAGCCTGAAGGTTTTGTCGATCCAAAACATCCTAATAAAGTATGCAATTTAAAAGGATCAATCTATGGATTGAAACAAGCATCGAGCAGTTGGAATCAATGTTTTGATGAAGAGATGAAGAAATTTGGTTTCATCAAGAACGCTGACAAGGCTTGTGTGTATAAAAGGCTAGTGGGAGTGTAATCACATTCTTAGTATTGTATGTTGATGACATAGTACTATATGGAAAGGACATTCCAACCATGGAAGGTGTTAAAGCCTGGCTTGGAAATTGTTTTTCCATGAAAGATCTCGGTGAAGCCACCTATATTTTGGGAATAAAGATCTATAAGGATAGATCAAGGTGGTTGATAGGTCTAAACCAAAGTGCATATATTGATAAAATCTTGAAAAGGTTCAACATGGAAAACTCTAAGAAAGGTATGGTACCTATTTAAAGAGGGAAAAAATTGAGTGCATCTCAATGTCCAAGCTCAAAGGATAAGCAAGATTGTATAAAGGACATCCCATATGCGTCGGCTATAGGATCCATCATATATGCGATGATATGCACTAAGACCAGACGTGTCATGCGCGTTAAGCATGACAAGAAAATATCAGCAGAATCCAAGTAATAGCCACTGGATGGCTATTAAAAGTATATTGAAATACCTTAGGAAGACTAAGGATATGTTTCTAATATACGGATCTGAGAAAGAGGAACTCGTTGTAAAGAGTTACACGGATGCGAGTTTCCAAACTGATCGAGATGATCCTCGATCACAATCGTGGTATGTCTCCATTATGAATAGGGTAACATTGTCCACTACAAAATACGAATACATAGCCGCCTCATTAGCAGCTTTGGAAGCTGCATGAATAAAAGGTTTATCGCCGATCTAAGGGTGGTCTCTACCATTCAAGACCCCATAGAAATCTTTTGTGATAACGAGGGTGTGATTGCTCAAATCAAGGAACCCCGTGCACATCAAAATATTAGGCACAATGAGCGGAGATTCAACTACATAAGGGATGAAGTTGAAAAGGGAAAGATATGTATTCGCAAAGTTCACTTTGATCAAAAGATTGCGGATCCACTCACGAAGCTCCTCGAAAGGTCAAAGCATGAAATTCATACTTGTGCCTTAGGACTTCGATATTCTAGTGATTGGACTTGATCAAATTTTGTATTTGAATAAGTGGAACTCTTTATTATTTGAGTAAAATTATTTGGTTATAATGTTTCAATTAATGTTCCAATTTAGCATATTTAATCCATGAGTAAATTATTTATTCTAAATGTCCGTAGTCGTTCATACTTGTGAGAACAAGTGTGAGGGTAAGATTATTATGAACTTAGATTGGTTGATATTCATAAGGATGAATATAGAGCAATGGGTTGCTACCAAGGTTCATAGATATTTGTGGGATACAAATATTGGACGAACCCGCATCTCAAATTTTACTACATGGAATCTTATCGATTGATCATAAGTAAATTTGAGTAAAGGCGAATATCATTTGGTATCCTCCGACCTCAGATACATATTGGGTTTTGATATTCACTAAGTATTATACCTTGAGCTAATTCTTCACTGTCCTGAAATAGTGGACAGTACATAAGGGTATGTTCAGGTATGACACGAGGTGTTTGTGAGAAACGTATGTAGTCAAGATGGAATTTGTTCCTCTTATTCGTTGAGAGTTAGATGTCTAAGGCCTGATTAAGTTAAATCAACAAGGAATGATCATTCTGTGTTCTTGGATTTAACATGACATCTATAACAAAAGGATAAATGATTGATTCAACTAAATCATTTCAAGTAAGGTACTTGAATGGGAAGATGTTATTGAATGGCCATAAGTCATGCGTATTAAGGGTAGTAAACCGTTGTTAGGCGTTATTTACTGCTTGCATCAATCTTCTATAAATCTTGGGCAAGTGGGAGATTGTAGGTTTCTATGTGCCTAAGACACTTAGAATATTGATATGGTTAGTACGTTATGATCCAAGTCGGGTTATACCCAATAACATGCTTAGCAAACACTAATTAATATTTAATTGATGATATGATCATGCAACTAAATATTTACACCAAATTTAGAAAATGGGTTTTCTAAATAAATTGCATATGAGATGGAACAATTTATTAGGATATTTTGTTCAATGATATTATTTGAAGTGTTATTTAAATTGGTTGTATAACACCAAATAATAATGAGAGTATACTACTGATACAATTAAATGGTTAATTGCATAAACTAGTTACAAGACTAGACAATATATGTGTGTGTTAGTATTTGACATTTATAAAATATAACCACCTATTTTATAAATCTCAAACATTAATAAAAGAGAATGAAAACCCATTTTTAGCCCTTGAGGCCGTTCAAAGTAACATGCATGTGCATGTTAGTGCATTGCTTTTGTGTCTTGAGAAGAACACACAATTGTCTTCCACTCACTAAGTTATTCTCTTGATTAATGCAAACACATGCAAGCTTTGTCTACTCTTACACTAACTAGAAAACAAGCACTCTCCTTCTCATTTTTCATAAATGCATGCAACTAACAAAAACTCAGCTCTCTCTCTCTTTCTCCCTACGGTTTTCAGCAGCTCCATAGGAGGGTTTTCTAGCTGAGTTTTGAGCTGCATTTTGGTGTTTTCTACCTAACAAGAAGGTGTGTTTGCAATGAGGCTTGGGGTATACACACTTGAGGGTTCCTCCTCTTGGAACCTTGGTCGAGTTCATCTTCATAAATCATCAAGTTTGCTGCTGGAAGATCACGATCTTGAAGGGTTTTGGCAGCTTTCATTTTGGTGTTTTTGGTGTCCAACTTCAACCAAGGATGATGCTTACTTAGAGCTTTATGGGAGTCAACGTTTGAGGACATCCAACCTTGAAGCTTTGGCCATATTTCAGCATCATTCAACCTTTCTTTGGTCGACTTTTTGCTGCTGCAGTAAGGTAGTTTCACAGCTCAATGAAGCTATGATTTTATGTAGTTTTACATATGTTCATAGCTTGCTAATTCACATAAATGATCCGTTGTTCTTTGGGTTTGTTTTATACATTAATATGGTCATCTAATGAACATATTTTTCAGCTTATAAAAGGGTTTATAAAGTTGTAATTCCGCTGCGTTTTCAGAAAGTTTAAGAGGTTAAACTATGATTTTATGTTCTAACAAACCCAACAGTTTAGGCGGTTGGGCATCTCATTTGCACTTAAACGACATAAATCAGTCCCAAATTCATCCTAAATCAAATTCCATGCCTAATACTAACATTCTAAGCATCATAACACATTCATAATCATAATAATCACATCATTTACCCCCAAAACATACACCAATCCACATACACGTTCACACACACATACGGGTAGAAACATAATCTTATAAAAACACATACACATGCATTTTCCAACCCCAAAATTGTTAAAAACATGTTAAAAAGTGGATTCTAGAACTAACCTTAGTAGCTTTCAAACTTAAACTCTTCTCTTGAACTTTCTCAGACGTTTTCAACACCTAAAACCCACCATAAACACACACATACGAACCCACACAAACATATGAGCACATAACCGAGACTAGAACTATTTATAACATCACAAAACCAAGAATTCTTACCAAAAACTTTGAATTTCTTGCTTCTTCTAAAACTCCTGAGAGTTTTCTGCTCTCTCTCTCCCTCTCTAGAATCGAAATGGAAATGGTGTGCAAGCAAGAGTGGGCGGCCATGCCCACTTTTGTACCAACTTTTTGATATTTTGCCTTTTTGCCACTTTTAACCCGTCTACTTGGGTTAACTTATATTTTCTTTCTTTTCCTTTGCTTTTATTTTTTTTTATACCTTTACAAATAACAGGGTGTTACAAGTCCACCCCCTTATATAGTTTTCGTCCACGAAACCTGTTATTCTTCAAACAGATGAGGGTAATGCTGCCTCATCTCTCCTTCAACCTCCCATGTAGACTCGGATCCCTTTCTGTGCTTTCACTGTACATGCACAAGAAGGACCATTTTATTCCTTAACCTCTTCTCCTTACGATCAATGATTGCCACTGGTTGCTCCACGTAATTGAGCCGTTCATCCACTTCGATGTCCTCCAGTGGTACAATCATATCCTCGTCTGGAATGTTGGGTGAATTCCACTTAACTCATCTGGTAGTTCCAACCTATAGGCCACCTCTTCTACTCGAGCAATTATTCGGAAAGGCCCTATATACCTTGGGCTCAACTTGCCCCGCTTTCTAAACCGAATGATACCTTTCCAAGGTGAAACCTTCAACATAACCCTGTCACCCACCTGGAACTCAATCGATCTACATCTCTTATCAGCATACGACTTCTGTAACACACCACCTTATTTATCATAATTTATAAACATGTTTGAGGTGTAAAAGATTTTTAATTTAGGTCCCAGTTAAAATCTCTACTTTTAAAACTCTATTACACATACCCATGACTACGTCAACACACTATTACGTTTTACACACCTCAAATTACATTTATGTAATTTGCATAACGTTAAGTTTGTTTAACAGAAACTAATTAACAACCCATTGTTCGATCCACAAGCATCTTCATCGATCACCTTTGCCATCTTGAAAAATTCCTACAAAACAACCACTTTTATCACATTAGTCCATTGGAACTAAATAAGAACTCTTATACTCACTTTATAGGTTATTAGGAGGTGATTGGGGGCTTAAAATACCAATCGAAAGCAAAAATATTACAAGGGACGTAGCTTACGTCCTCAAGGACGTAGCTTACGTCCTTAACCTAATTCCCCTGAATTTGAGGACGTAAGACAGAAGCTCAGGACGTACCAATGAGTAAAGGACGTAACTTACGCCCTTATGGACGTAACTTACGTCCCTATCAGCTACTGCTATTGTTAGTTTGTTTTTTTTTTCCTCAAAGTTTTGACCCGTTTCGTTTGTTTCGACTTTTCAATGATCCCGGGTCCATTTCAACATCTCTATCAGCTCAATTTAGAAGCTTTAACTCTCTTAGCCTCGACTCTTTGCATCTATCACATTATCACCCATTCTATAATCACACTTTCACATTTAAATAGAAATGGGTCATAATTCTACTTTTAAGCTAGTCATTCACTAACTTGAATTAGCATATTAGATTTGGATCACACACCTATACACTTCGCAATACATCTTTATGTTTGACATACACACAGTCGCCAAACCACAAGTTTATCACCCACTGGTGAATTAGGCTTACACACAGTAGCCAAAGTATAGTTTATCACTCACTAGTGATTTAAATGTTACCACCGTAACTGAATATATTTATAACCCCTCCAGGTTTGATTCACACACCTGTGAACTATACCGGTATATTTATTTCATGCACACGCGCATGTAGTTTCAACCCAATTCATGCACTCGTGCATGTATACTTACTATTACTACAACCATTACTTATGGTCATTATTCATAACTCACATTAACTCAAGAGTAACATAATAAAATCATAAAGATAAGACTATATATGGTTATAAGATTAATGTTCTTACCTCAAACAAGCTTCAATTCAACCTTTGTCTTTGCTCACCGCCTTGCTAATACTCCCTTCACCTTAACATACGTTTAGGATTAATTTAGCACATACATACATATGATATAAAACCAATCCATATGACCCATTTTTGACTAGTTTAAGCATAACTAACTCTATATTGACCCACCGGTCGTTTTATTCCCACCTTGCCCTTCCTTTCATATTTTGAACTTCTTGGAGGCATTTCATCAAACACCTTATGGGCATGATTTATAACTCAACATATTTCATACAACAAATTTGCTATAAACCATCAAGTTTCAAAATTGGCATACATGATACATAGAACACCTAATACATACTATTCTAAGTTCAACACATATTAATTTGATCATAGATGAATTCCTCCTCAACACCCCAATCATGAAGTAAACTACTTAGCAAGAAAACATCCAATTAAGACTCACCTTATGAGTTAGATGCAGGAACTAGGTGATTTATAACTCAATTCCACAATTAGAAATTTGGATTCAACACAACCGCAACTCAATTTGACTAGGGTTCTTGATCTCCTTCCTCCTTCCCGTTCTCCTCTCTTCGTGAGTGTGTGTGTGTGTGTCCAGGAGGTTCTACACCTCCTTACTAATATGTAAATTTAATTTTCTCAATTTGGCAAAAGTAGTCCCTCTAGTTACTTCTATTCATTTACACTAACAATACTAACTTAACTCAGTTAGTTCTAATTTACCACTCATTTTATTGAAAAACACAAATTATAAAATTACCTAAAATGGGACGTTACAAGTTCTCCCCCACTTGGGAAGTTTCGTCCCCGAAACTTACTGATGCATCAAATAAGTAAGGGTAGCATTCTCTCATCTCGTCTTCTAGCTCCCAAGTGACATCCGACCCTTTTCGGTTCTTCCACTGTATCAGCACTTGCTTTATTTCTTTGTTTCTCAGCTTTTTGATTTTTCTGTCAAGTATTACCACAGGTTCTTCCACATAATTCAGTCTATTATCAATTACTAAGTCCTTATACGGGATATACGCTGATTCATCTGCTAGACATTTTCTCAAATGAGAGACATGAAAGGTATTATGGACCCCACTTAGTTCTTCTGGTAGCTCAAGACGATAAGCAACCTCGCCCACCCGAGCTATAATTTTAAATGGTCCAATGAATCGCGGTCCTAACTTTCCTCGCTTTCGGAATCGAATTATACCTTTCCATGGGGAAACCTTTAATAACACATAATCTCCTACTTGGAATTCAATCGGTTTTCTTCTTCTATCCGCATACGACTTTTGACGATCTTGAGCCGCCTTTAGATGAGCTCGCACTTGATCAATGTGTTCATTAGTTTTTCTTACCACTTCGGTACTAGCTAGCTCTCGTGGACCGATTTCTCCCCAACATACGGGAGTTCTACATTTTCTCCCATATAACATTTCATATGGCGCCATTTTCATACCCGAATGATAGCTGTTATTATAAGAAAATTCTGCCAAGGGTAGGTATGTATCCCAACTACCTCCGAAATCAATAATGCACGCGCGCAACATATCTTCTAAAATTTGGATAATCCTCTCACTTTGACCATCTGTTTGTGGGTGATATGCGGTGCTAATCAACAGTTTGGTACCCATTTCTTCATGAAATTTTCTCCAGAACCTCGAAGTAAATCGAACATCTCGATCTGATATTATGGATACAGGTATGCCATGCTTAGACACAATTTCCTTGATATATATTTCTGACATTGTTTCCGATGAGTAAGTCTCCCGAATTGGAATGAAATGAGCACTCTTCGTCAATCTATCCACTACTACCCAGATGGTATCATATCCTTTTCGGGTTTTTGGAAGCTTTGTTATTAAATCCATGGCTATATGATCCCACTTCCAAACTGGAATTTCTAAAGGTTGTAATTCACCATGTGGTTTTTGATGTTCTGCTTTTACTTGTAAACATGTTAAACACTTTTCCACATATTTAATGATATCCCGTTTCATTCCTGGCCACCAATAATTTACTTTTAAATCACAATACATCTTAGTAGCTCCTGGGTGAATCGAATACTTAGATTTATGTGCCTCATCCAGTATCAATTCTTTTACTGGACAAATTGGAGGAATCCACACTCGTCCCCTCATTGTTTTTAATCCATAACTGTATTCCTTTAGGATTTGCACTTGACCCTGAATACGGTTTCGTTTCCAATTCTCCTCTTTGAGTGCCTCCATTTGCGCTTCTTTAATTCGCTCGATTATGCTTGAGTTAATTGTTATTCTCATCGCTTTTACTCTAATAGGCTCATACTCATCTTTTCTACTTAATGCATCCGCTACCACGTTAGCCTTCCCAGGATGATATAGGATTTCACAGTCGTAATCCTTTAATAATTCCAACCAACGCCTCTGTCTCATATTAAGCTCTTTCTGAGTGAAGAAATATTTTAAACTTTTATGATCGGTAAAAATAGTGCATTTCACACCATAGAGATAATGCCTCCAAATTTTCAAGGCAAATACCACTGCGGCCAGCTCTAAATCATGTGTTGGGTAGTTCATCTCATGTGTTTTCAGTTGTCTTGAGGCATAAGCTATCACTCTACCCCTTTGCATCAGAACACACCCCAACCCAAAATAGGACGCATCAGAATACACAACAAAATCCTCATTCCCCTCGGGTAATGCTAGTATTGGTGCCTGCGTCAATCTTAATTTCAACTCTTGAAACGCTTTTTCTTGTTCGACATCCCATTTAAAAATAATCCCTTTTTTAGTAAGCTTAGTCAACGGAGAAGCTATTTTGGCAAAGTCTTGAATAAACCTCCGGTAATACCCTGCTAGGCCCAAGAAACTTCTAATCTCAGTTGGAGTTTTTGGAGGATTCCATTTCATTACTGCTTGAATCTTTGAGGAGTCTACTTGAATTCCATTTGCATTTACAACATGCCCCAAGAATTGCACTTCTCGTAACCAAAAATTACATTTTGAAAATTTAGCATATAATTTTTCTTGTTGAAGAGTTTCCAAAACCTCTCGTAAATGGCGCGCATGCTCTTCTTCACTTTTAGAATACACTAATATATCATCAATGAAAACAATAACCGAACGGTCTAACATAGGTCGACATACCCGATTCATTAAATCCATAAACGCCGCCGGTGCATTTGTTAACCCAAAAGACATCACAAGAAACTCATAGTGACCGTAACGAGTACGAAACGCTGTCTTAGGTACATCATCCTCCTTTATCCTTAGTTGATGATACGCTGACCTTAAATCAATCTTTGAAAACCCAGACGCGCCTTGTAGTTGGTCAAATAAATCATCAATCCTAGGTAAAGGATATCGGTTCTTGATAGTCACCTTATTTAATTCTCGATAATCAATACACATTCTAAAACTTCCATCTTTCTTTTTAACAAAAAGAACTGGTGCACCCCATGGGGAGATGCTTGGGCGAATAAAACCCTTTTCAAGGAGTTCTTGTAATTGTTTCATCAACTCTTGTAATTCAGATGATGCTAATCGATATGGGGCTTTAGCAATAGGTTTAGCTTCTGGTACTAAATCAATTCGAAACTCCACATCTCTTACAGGTGGAAGGCCTGGTAAGTCATCTGGAAACACCTCAGGAAATTCTCTAACCACTGGAACATCTTCTAATTTCGGTACACTTTGGTTAGTATCAACTACATATGCCAGGAAACATTGCCCTTCACGCCTCATATGCTTTAGGGTCTTAATTAATGAACACAACACTACTCCTTTACACTTTTCTCCGTGAATAACTACCTTATGGCCCCTCGGAGATTTTAACTTTATCTTTTTATGATGACATACAATATCAGCCTGGTATGTAGAAAGCCAATCCATTCCCACAACCACATCAAACTCACCTAAGGTCATAGGTATTAGATCAATAGGATACTCTTCCTTCTTAATAGTTAACCTACACCCTCGGTAAACTTCAAACACTAAAAATGTTTTAGAATTAGCCACTTCGACCTCTACTGGTGCAGGCAATGTACTTATTTCAAACAAAGGATGAGACGCAAATTTAATCGACACAAACGATCTATTAGCACCGGAATCAAATAACACATACGCAGGTAAAGAATTTAACAGGAAAGTACCCGACACCACATCGGCGGTCTTTTTAGCTTCTTCAGCTGTAATTTGAAAAGCCCTTCCCCTTGCTTTCGGTATTTCAAGTTTCTTTACACTGCTCTGAGCGCTCGAACTTCCACCAGTTTTCAAATCTGGACATTCACTCCTCTTGTGCCCAGGTTTATAACAATTGAAACACAGCTCCAACTGACTGGTGCATTGGGTAGACAAGTGTCCGGACTTCCCACATCTAAAACATGTTCTTGGAGGTAAACGGCATTCCCCCGGATGCCTCTTGCCACAGTTAACACACGGTTTAATTTCTTTAACCTGACTCGGCTTCTTAAATTGGGTAGAAAATTTAGGCTTCTTGGAAGGTCCTTCATCTTTATGTACGGGCCTTTTTTCACCACGCTCCATCTGTCGTTTCAACTCAGCTTCTCTCTCCCGAGCACAATCTATAAGTTCCACTAGGGTCTCACATCGAGAAGGTGTAAGAAACTCCCGGTATTTAGCATTTAACATCCCATAGTACTGATTAATCCACATCCTTTCTGTTCTTAAAAAGTCGCGACAGAACTTAGCCTTTTCATAGAAAATCGCCGTGATGGTATCTATGTCCTCGTCCTTCTGTCGCAGTTGTAAGAATTCTTCATAAATTCGGTTGATCGCCGCTTGCGAGCTAAACCGCTTTAAAAACCTCTCTTTAAACTCCTCCCAAGTCATCACTCGTATACCTTCCAACCCAATTTCTTCTCGCACTAAATCCCACCAGTCTTTACCTCGCTGTTTTAACTGGCCACCCGCAAATATCACCCTATCATTAGGATCACAATGTGAAGTTTCAAACGTCCCCTCTATATCCGAAATCCACCGAATTGCTAGTAATGGGTCCACCTCACCATTAAACTCAGCGGGTTTACATGCTACAAAATCTTTATACGTTACCCGTTTAGGTGCTTTCTCAGTTTTCTCTCCAACCTGCAGCACTGTAAGTTCATGCTGTATAAACTCTTGTAGCGTTCTTTGCATATCTTCCATGTACATTGGTAAATTGGCCCCTATGGCTTTAGCCACCTCTTCACTAATAACTTTTCTCATCTCTGAATTACTTGATTCACATTCCTCGCGAATATGTTCCTCAGCCATCCTTGATGACTGAAATATAACTCAAGTTCAATTTTATATTTACTGCATCACTATGCTTATAATCATGTAAATCACATATTTACATTTATAAAAACTTTCACACATATCGCATATTAACACAGGTACACTAACCTTGATTGATGGCTCAGTGATCGAATCTTGGAATCAAACAAGTTCTCTTCTATTATCACGAGCACAAGATTTGAGTTCAAGCTTTCTCTACTCACTTGAATCCCTCAAACCACGGCTCTGATACCAACTTGTAACACACCACCTTATTTATCATAATTTATAAACATGTTTGAGGTGTAAAAGATTTTTAATTTAGGTCCCAGTTAAAATCTCTACTTTTAAAACTCTATTACACATACCCATGACTACGTCAACACACTATTACGTTTTACACACCTCAAATTACATTTATGTAATTTGCATAACGTTAAGTTTGTTTAACAGAAACTAATTAACAACCCATTGTTCGATCCACAAGCATCTTCATCGATCACCTTTGCCATCTTGAAAAATTCCTACAAAACAACCACTTTTATCACATTAGTCCATTGGAACTAAATAAGAACTCTTATACTCACTTTATAGGTTATTAGGAGGTGATTGGGGGCTTAAAATACCAATCGAAAGCAAAAATATTACAAGGGACGTAGCTTACGTCCTCAAGGACGTAGCTTACGTCCTTAACCTAATTCCCCTGAATTTGAGGACGTAAGACAGAAGCTCAGGACGTACCAATGAGTAAAGGACGTAACTTACGCCCTTATGGACGTAACTTACGTCCCTATCAGCTACTGCTATTGTTAGTTTGTTTTTTTTTTCCTCAAAGTTTTGACCCGTTTCGTTTGTTTCGACTTTTCAATGATCCCGGGTCCATTTCAACATCTCTATCAGCTCAATTTAGAAGCTTTAACTCTCTTAGCCTCGACTCTTTGCATCTATCACATTATCACCCATTCTATAATCACACTTTCACATTTAAATAGAAATGGGTCATAATTCTACTTTTAAGCTAGTCATTCACTAACTTGAATTAGCATATTAGATTTGGATCACACACCTATACACTTCGCAATACATCTTTATGTTTGACATACACACAGTCGCCAAACCACAAGTTTATCACCCACTGGTGAATTAGGCTTACACACAGTAGCCAAAGTATAGTTTAACACTCACTAGTGATTTAAATGTTACCACCGTAACTGAATATAATTATAACCCCTCCAGGTTTGATTCACACACCTGTGAACTATACCGGTATATTTATTTCATGCACACGCGCATGTAGTTTCAACCCAATTCATGCACTCGTGCATGTATACTTACTATTACTACAACCATTACTTATGGTCATTATTCATAACTCACATTAACTCAAGAGTAACATAATAAAATCATAAAGATAAGACTATATATGGTTATAAGATTAATGTTCTTACCTCAAACAAGCTTCAATTCAACCTTTGTCTTTGCTCACCGCCTTGCTAATACTCCCTTCACCTTAACATACGTTTAGGATTAATTTAGCACATACATACATATGATATAAAACCAATCCATATGACCCATTTTTGACTAGTTTAAGCATAACTAACTCTATATTGACCCACCGGTCGTTTTATTCCCACCTTTCCCTTCCTTTCATATTTTGAACTTCTTGGAGGCATTTCATCAAACACCTTATGGGCATGATTTATAACTCAACATATTTCATACAACTAATTTGCTATAAACCATCAAGTTTCAAAATTGGCATACATGATACATAGAACACCTAATACATACTATTCTAAGTTCAACACATATTAATTTGATCATAGATGAATTCCTCATCAACACCCCAATCATGAAGTAAACTACTTAGCAAGAAAACATCCAATTAAGACTCACCTTATGAGTTAGATGCAGGAACTAGGTGATTTATAACTCAATTCCACAATTAGAAATTTGGATTCAACACAACCGCAACTCAATTTGACTAGGGTTCTTGATCTCCTTCCTCCTTCCCGTTCTCCTCTCTTCGTGAGTGTGTGTGTGTGTGTCCAGGAGGTTCTACACCTCCTTACTAATATGTAAATTTAATTTTCTCAATTTGGCAAAAGTAGTCCCTCTAGTTACTTCTATTCATTTACACTAACAATACTAACTTAACTCAGTTAGTTCTAATTTACCACTCATTTTATTGAAAAACACAAATTATAAAATTACCTAAAATGGGACGTTACAAGTTCTCCCCCACTTGGGAAGTTTCGTCCCCGAAACTTACTGATGCATCAAATAAGTAAGGGTAGCATTCTCTCATCTCGTCTTCTAGCTCCCAAGTGACATCCGACCCTTTTCGGTTCTTCCACTGTATCAGCACTTGCTTTATTTCTTTGTTTCTCAGCTTTTTGATTTTTCTGTCAAGTATTACCACAGGTTCTTCCACATAATTCAGTCTATTATCAATTACTAAGTCCTTATACGGGATATACGCTGATTCATCTGCTAGACATTTTCTCAAATGAGAGACATGAAAGGTATTATGGACCCCACTTAGTTCTTCTGGTAGCTCAAGACGATAAGCAACCTCGCCCACCCGAGCTATAATTTTAAATGGTCCAATGAATCGCGGTCCTAACTTTCCTCGCTTTCGGAATCGAATTATACCTTTCCATGGGGAAACCTTTAATAACACATAATCTCCTACTTGGAATTCAATCGGTTTTCTTCTTCTATCCGCATACGACTTTTGACGATCTTGAGCCGCCTTTAGATGAGCTCGCACTTGATCAATGTGTTCATTAGTTTTTCTCACCACTTCGGTACTAGCTAGCTCTCGTGGACCGATTTCTTCCCAACATACGGGAGTTCTACATTTTCTCCCATATAACATTTCATATGGCGCCATTTTCATACCCGAATGATAGCTGTTATTATAAGAAAATTCTGCCAAGGGTAGGTATGTATCCCAACTACCTCCGAAATCAATAATGCACGCGCGCAACATATCTTCTAAAATTTGGATAATCCTCTCACTTTGACCATCTGTTTGTGGGTGATATGCGGTGCTAATCAACAGTTTGGTACCTATTTCTTCATGAAATTTTCTCCAGAACCTCGAAGTAAATCGAACATCTCGATCTGATATTATGGATACAGGTATGCCATGCTTAGACACAATTTCCTTGATATATATTTCTGACATTGTTTCCGATGAGTAAGTCTCCCGAATTGGAATGAAATGAGCACTCTTCGTCAATCTATCCACTACTACCCAGATGGTATCATATCCTTTTCGGGTTTTTGGAAGCTTTGTTATTAAATCCATGGCTATATGATCCCACTTCCAAACTGGAATTTCTAAAGGTTGTAATTCACCATGTGGTTTTTGATGTTCTGCTTTTACTTGTAAACATGTTAAACACTTTTCCACATATTTAATGATATCCCGTTTCATTCCTGGCCACCAATAATTTACTTTTAAATCACAATACATCTTAGTAGCTCCTGGGTGAATCGAATACTTAGATTTATGTGCCTCATCCAGTATCAATTCTTTTACTGGACAAATTGGAGGAATCCACACTCGTCCCCTCATTGTTTTTAATCCATAACTGTCTTCCTTTAGGATTTGCACTTGACCCTGAATACGGTTTCGTTTCCAATTCTCCTCTTTGAGTGCCTCCATTTGCGCTTCTTTAATTCGCTCGATTATGCTTGAGTTAATCGTTATTCTCATCGCTTTTACTCTAATAGGCTCATACTCATCTTTTCTACTTAATGCATCCGCTACCACGTTAGCCTTCCCAGGATGATATAGGATTTCACAGTCGTAATCCTTTAATAATTCCAACCAACGCCTCTGTCTCATATTAAGCTCTTTCTGAGTGAAGAAATATTTTAAACTTTTATGATCGGTAAAAATAGTGCATTTCACACCATAGAGATAATGCCTCCAAATTTTCAAGGCAAATACCACTGCGGCCAGCTCTAAATCATGTGTTGGGTAGTTCATCTCATGTGTTTTCAGTTGTCTTGAGGCATAAGCTATCACTCTACCCCTTTGCATCAGAACACACCCCAACCCAAAATAGGACGCATCAGAATACACAACAAAATCCTCATTCCCCTCGGGTAATGCTAGTATTGGTGCCTGCGTCAATCTTAATTTCAACTCTTGAAACGCTTTTTCTTGTTCGACATCCCATTTAAAAATAATCCCTTTTTTAGTAAGCTTAGTCAACGGAGAAGCTATTTTGGCAAAGTCTTGAATAAACCTCCGGTAATACCCTGCTAGGCCCAAGAAACTTCTAATCTCAGTTGGAGTTTTTGGAGGACTCCATTTCATTACTGCTTGAATCTTTGAGGAGTCTACTTGAATTCCATTTGCATTTACAACATGCCCCAAGAATTGCACTTCTTGTAACCAAAAATTACATTTTGAAAATTTAGCATATAATTTTTCTTGTTGAAGAGTTTCCAAAACCTCTCGTAAATGGCGCGCATGCTCTTCTTCACTTTTAGAATACACTAATATATCATCAATGAAAACAATAACCGAACGGTCTAACATAGGTCGACATACCCGATTCATTAAATCCATAAACGCCGCCGGTGCATTTGTTAACCCAAAAGACATCACAAGAAACTCATAGTGACCGTAACGAGTACGAAACGCTGTCTTAGGTACATCATCCTCCTTTATCCTTAGTTGATGATACGCTGACCTTAAATCAATCTTTGAAAACCCAGACGCGCCTTGTAGTTGGTCAAATAAATCATCAATCCTAGGTAAAGGATATCGGTTCTTGATAGTCACCTTATTTAATTCTCGATAATCAATACACATTCTAAAACTTCCATCTTTCTTTTTAACAAAAAGAACTGGTGCACCCCATGGGGAGATGCTTGGGCGAATAAAACCCTTTTCAAGGAGTTCTTGTAATTGTTTCATCAACTCTTGTAATTCAGATGATGCTAATCGATATGGGGCTTTAGCAATAGGTTTAGCTTCTGGTACTAAATCAATTCGAAA
Source organism: Flaveria linearis (assembly GCA_024085815.1). Lineage (NCBI taxonomy): Eukaryota > Viridiplantae > Streptophyta > Magnoliopsida > Asterales > Asteraceae > Flaveria > Flaveria linearis. The sequence continues at coordinate 78,824,202 of CM044008.1, read as the reverse complement.
CTCCACATCTCTTACAGGTGGAAGGCCTGGTAAGTCATCTAGAAACACCTCAGGAAATTCTCTAACCACTGGAACATCTTCTAATTTCGGTACACTTTGGTTAGTATCAACTACATATGCCAGGAAACATAGCCCTTCACGCCTCATATGCTTTAGGGTCTTAATTAATGAACACAACACTACTCCTTTACACTTTTCTCCGTGAATAACTACCTTATGGCCCCTCGGAGATTTTAACTTTATCTTTTTATGATGACATACAATATCAGCCTGGTATGTAGAAAGCCAATCCATTCCCACAACCACATCAAACTCACCTAAGGTCATAGGTATTAGATCAATAGGATACTCTTCCTTCTTAATAGTTAACCTACACCCTCGGTAAACTTCAAACACTAAAAATGTTTTAGAATTAGCCACTTCGACCTCTACTGGTGCAGGCAATGTACTTATTTCAAACAAAGGATGAGACGCAAATTTAATCGACACAAACGATCTATTAGCACCGGAATCAAATAACACATACGCAGGTAAAGAATTTAACAGGAAAGTACCCGACACCACATCGGCGGTCTTTTTAGCATATAGCATCATACCCTTTCGGGGTACGTGGTAGCTTCGTAATAAAGTCCATGGTGATATGCTCCCACTTCCATTCGGGTATATCCAACGGTTGGATTTTCCCGTACGGCTTCTGGTGTTCCGTCTTCACCTGCAAACAGGTAAGGCATTTACTCGCATACTCCGCTACGTCGCGCTTCATACCCGGCCACCAGTAATCTTTCTTCATATCGTGGTACATCTTGGTAGCACCGGGATGAATGGAGTATCGAGTCTTGTGGTTTTCATCCATGATTCACCCTCATAGATCTCCATAATAAGGGATCCACATTCGCCCAAAGTGGGTTATAACCTCGTGGGTGTTTTCTCCCAGATCTGCGACTAGACCTCTCATTCGTTTAGAGTTAAGACAATCTTCTTTCTGAGCCTCGTCTTGAAACTCCTTGACCTGCGTCATCACGTCAGAGGTCATAATCAACTGATAAGCCTTCACCCGAATCGGCGCGGGTCTCTCCTTTCAGCTAAGGGCATCGTCCACCACGTTGGCCTTGCCCGGATGGTAATGGATCTCGCAATCGTAATCCTTTATGAGCTCCAACCATTGTCTCTGCCTCATGTTCAAATCTTTCTGCTCTTAGAAGTACTTCAAGCTTTTATGGTCTGTGAAGATGGTGCACTTCGTCCCGTATAGGTAGTGTCGCCAAATCTTCAATGCGAAAACCACCGCGGGTAATTCTAGATCGTGCGTGGGATAGTTGACTTCGTGGGTTTTCAGCTGTCGGGATGCATAAGCTATCACCCTTCCGTGTTGCATCAATACGCAACCTAGCCCAGAATAAGATGCATCCGAATACACCACTAGATCTTCACTACCCTCGGGCAACGTCATGACAGGAGCTTGTGTTAATCTCGCCTTTAACTGCTCGAAAGCACCCTCCTGCTCTCGAACCCAGACAAACTTCACATCCTTGCGAGTCAACTATGTCAAAGGTGAAGATATCTTGGAAAAGTCTTGAATAAACCTCCTGTAGTAGCCCGCCAATCCCAAGAAGCTACGAATCTCGGATGGCGTCTTAGGAGACTTCCATTGTATCACGGCCTCAACCTTTGCCGGGTCCACCATGATTCCTCAGCATTTACCACGTGACCCAGAAATTGCACCTCGCATAACCAAAAAGCACACTTGGAGAACTTAGCATACAGCTTCTCCTTTCTCAACATCTCCAACACTTCCCGAATGTGACCGGCATACTCTTCTTCGCTCCTTGAATAAATCAGGATATCATCGATGAACACAATCACTGATTTATCCAACATCAACCGGCACACTCGATTCATCAAATCCATAAAAGCATCTGGCGCGTTGGTTAGATCAAAGGACATAACGAGAAACTCGTAGTGTCCATAACGCGTGCGAAAAGCTATTTTAGGAATATCTTGCTCCTTCAACTTCAACTGATGGTAGCCAGATCGAAGATCTATCCTCGAGAACCAACTGGCACCTTGGAGCTGATCGAACAAGTCATCAATCCTTGGTAATGGATACTAATTCTTTACCGTCAACTTGTTCAACTCATGATAGTCAATACAAATCCTCATACTACAATCCTTCTTCTTAACAAACAAGACCGGAGCACCCCAGGGAGAGATACTCAGTCTAATGAACCCCTTATCGAGCAACTCTTGCAGTTGCTCCATCAATTCCTTCATCTCCGTCGGAGTCAACTGATACGGCGCCTTAGCTACTAGCTGAGCACCAGGTATCATGTCAATTTGAAATTAGATTTCGTGATTCGGTGGCACACCTGATAAGTCTTCTGGAAACACATCGGGAAAGTCACACACCACTGGTACATTGGACAATTGTGGTGTTGACGTGTCCACATCTTTCACGTAGGCCAAGTAAGCACAACATCCATGCCTCATGCACTTTCTCGCCACCGCCATCGAAATCACTTTCGAAATCGTCGTAACTCGATCACCGTATATCGTCACCGAACTTCCGTTAGGCGTTATCAGTCTAATCATCTTCTTTCGACACACGATGTTTGCTTTGTAGGTCGGTAACCAATCCATCCCTAGTACTACATCAAATCCACCTAGGGGCATCACATGTAACTTAGCAGCAAACCTACGACCCTCAGGTTCTATGGCGCAGTCCTCTATCATATTAGTAACTCTAGTGGACTTACCAATAGCAGTTTCTACATCAAAGGGCTCATCAATATGTCTACTACTAACAGGCAATTCAGCAGAGAAAGTAGCAGAAATAAAACTCCTACTAGCACCAGAATCAAATAACACAGAAGCAACAGTTTGATTTACTAGAAACGTACCTGACACAACATCAGGGTCCGTCCTAGCCTCCTCCTTGGTCATGGTGAGAGCTCTGGCGCTCGCCTTCTGCCCTTCAGTTCTGGCTGTCTTCTTTGCCCTGGAACTCTCTACCCTCGGCCTCCTGCAGTCCCTGCTCATATGGCCCTCCTCACCATAGGTATAACACCTCAGCGCCTTATAGTCTCTTGATATGTGGCCTGGCTTCCCACACTTGAAACACATGTTGAGCCCCAGCCTGCACTCCCCCGTATGCTCCTTCCCACATTTGCCACACCTCTTGGGTCCCGAGCTTGATGACCCCAGCCTACGATCATCCATTCTCATCTTCTTGTTGTTCAGGACGAAACCACCACGCCGGAACCACTTTCCGTTCCAGTTCTGGTCACCCCCACCAGCCTTTTTCACCTCCACCACCATCACCTCCCTCTCATCATAGAGCCTCCTGACCAAATCCACTGCCGACCTAAAAGTGCTTGGTCGGGCAGCGATCAAGTGCCTACGAATGTCGGCTGGCAATCCCTTGATGTACCGATTGATCTTTCAGGACACCGGCGTCACCTGATCCGGTACCAGTCTTGCCATCTCGTTGAACTTGGTGGTGTACTGTTGGTGGGTCATGATTCCCGCCTCGAGTTGTAGGAACTCCCTCTTGATCTTATCGAGTTCCCTGCGAGGATAGAATTCCTCAATCACCAATTGCTTCAGCTCCTTCCATTCCCGATGGCTCTGGCACCCTCAGCTTGGGCAATGTTGTCCCACCACTGAGTCAACAAGGGAGTGAGTCACGAACTTCACCTTCTTGTCTTCACGACACTCACTGATTTCCAACACCGCCTCTATCTCCCTTACCCAGCGGTGAGCGGTAGCAGCATTGCCATTGCCATAGAAGGCCGGGGGCTTGCACCTTTGGAATGCCCCATAACTGCACCCTTTGGTAGTCACCCCCACTACATCGTCCTCTTCTTCGTCAGACAATACGGTCTTAGGATCTGGTCATTCCTCCTCCCCTCTGCTCTCCTTGCCCATTGATCCCTTCCTATTCTCCTTTTCCTTTCTCTCCTCGCTTCTCACAGCCCTAATGACTTCAGTAACCACAGACGGTAAAACTGTCTGTATGACCTGGTGCACTTCATCAGCAATCGCCTCCCTAGCTGAGGCGTTCAGGCTGGCATTCTCATTCTCCTCACTTCAGCCATGAACCTCAGGGTTCTCACGATCCGTCTCAGGAGCCTTAGCACTACTCCTAGTCACATGTGGCCGAGCTCTGCCTCTAGAAGCCTTGGAAGACTTCTGTCCAGCCATTTCCTAGATGCTATAAGATTCAAACACGGACACAGTCATTCAAGTTAATAACTCAGTTTATGTCAAGTATAGTAAGTCCTTAATGACAGTGGCCAGTTGTGATTAACCATTTACTTTCCTCTTCACACCCCAAGCATTTCCTATCCTGACTACATCAGTATCTAAATCTACTAAAAACACATAAGTCAAATAGCACACGCACATAATACTGATTAGCTTTAAGAAAAGAAATACCTGATGGCACGTAGCCACTCGGGCTGACATCCCTCTTTCTGTCCCATTTTCAGTTTAAGTTTAGGTTTCTTTTGAAAGTATTTACCCATTTCACTTAAACTTTGGCTCTGATACCAACTTGTAAGGCCCCGTTCCCGGGCACCTCACAGTTGGTCATTCACAGCAATAATTACATAAAACGTTACATATTACAAATTTAAGCTGCGGAATTAATTTAATAAAAGCCATTCATTTCATTATAAACACTGTTGTTAAGCAATAAACCATGGTTTAATCATGTTACAAAATAATAGTTCAGTTGCATTACAAAACAACAGTATTATCATGTGTGAATGGATGTGAGTCATGTCCCACCGAGTAACTTCACCCGCGTGCCATCCTCAGCAACATTTACCTGCCAACTGAAAAATGCATAAAAGTCAGCGTTGCTGAGTGAGTCCTAGTTTCTATAATAAAACATAATTTACTTTCGTTTAAGAACTATTCTTTACTTTGCATGTGAACACACATCATACGTACACTTATGTAATATCATTATTATCTTCATCATTCGTTCATTTCGTACTTTTATCATTATCTTTCTGAGTCTTTTGCGACAACAGGGTCGCTCACCTCAATGATTGCACTTTATCCGAGTCTTTTGCGACAACTGAGTCACTCACCCCATTAGAAATCTTAATGATTGCACTTTATCCGAGTCTTTTGTGACAACAGGGTCGCTCGTCTGATTGTCAATCTCAATGATCGACCCTGTGTGCATCCTTCGAGGTAGCTAACCCGCATCACAGTTGAGCTAATGACAGCAAGGCCGTGCACCTCCATATATTTTCTTGCAAGACTTTCATTCATTCATTTACGTTCCACTTTTCTTCATCATTAATCTTTCACTTTATTAATGATAATACTTTCTGTTTCGATCATAAACATACCACGCAAAGTCATACAATAATAATATTAATAACATTAATAATAAGGTTAACAATAATGATAATAATAATAATAAGGAATCGTAAAAACAATCATGATTATGCTTGGAATTAAGCATTTATTAACCCTAGTCAAACATTGTTGCAAAACCTAATGGCACAGACTCCTATAAAATTCCCAAAATAAATTCTAAGAACAGACTCCCATAAAATTCCCTAAATAAACTCTAAGTGTTGGGCGCATGGGCCCTGTTCGGACACATGGGCCTCTCAGACACATGAAGTCACTTAGGCGCATGGAAGGTCCAGACGCATGGTCACTATTCAGACGGTTGGACACTTAAGCGTGTGGGGAAATCCCAGACGCAAGGGCCCTGTTCAGACAATTGGGCCCTGTTTAGACGTATGGGCTTACTTAGCATTTTCTAAGGCAACTTTCAGATGGTTGGGGTACTATTTAGGTGGTTGGGCATCTCATTTGCACTTAAACGACATAAATCAGTCCCAAATTCATCCTATATCAAATTCCATGCCTAATACTAACATTCTAAGCATCATAACACATTCATAATCATAATAATCACATCATTTACCCCTAAAACATACACCCATCCACATACACGTTCACACACACATACGGGTAGAAACATAATCTTATAAAAACACTTACACATGCATTTTTCAGCCCCAAAATTGTTAAAACATGTTAAAAAGGGGATCCTAGAACTCACCTTAGTAGCTTTCGAACTTAAACTCTTCTCTTGAACTTTCTCAGACGTTTTCAACACCTAAAACCCACCATAAACACACACATACGAACCCACACAAACATATGAGCACATAACCAAGACTAGAACTATTTATAACATTACAAGACCAAGAATTCTTACCAAAAACTTTTAATTTCTTGCTTCTTCTAAAATTCCCGAGAGTTTTCTGCTCTCTCTCTCTCTAGAATCGAAATGGAAATGGTGTGCAGGCAAGAGTGGGCGGCCATGCCCACTTTTGTACCAACTTTTTGATATTTTGCTTTTTTGCCACTTTTAACCCCCCTTCTTGGTTAACTTACATTTTGTTTCTTTTCCTTTGCTTTTATTCTTTCTTTATACCTTTAAAAATAACCGGGTGTTACACATTTGAATGCAGTCAAGAGGATTTTCAGATACCTTAAAGAGAAACCAGCCCTTGGACTTTGTTATCCCAAAAAAGGAGAATTTACTCTCTACTCATATTATGATAGTTACTTTGGAGGATGCAACAACAACAGAAAATCCATAACTGGTGGATGTCAAAAAAGGTAAGTTCACCTTGATGCTTAAACATCTCAAGCAACTTCCCGTACTGCTCCTCAGACCAATGCTGAGCCAATCATCCGAGATAATCAAAGTAGAATAATGACTTCTTCACCTTCTTCTGCTCAACAACCTTCTCTATCATCTCCTCTAACAGTGCTATACTTACTAGGCATAGCCTTTGTTGCACCTTGCCAGCAGGAGTGTCCATCTCTATCTCCCTGTCGACCTCCTCTTCAACCACTAGAGGATTCACAACCACACCTGATGACTTACCACTCAGAGTTTGATTCTTCACTACATTACTAGGTAGGCCTCCAAGTTTCCTTTCCTTACAATAAGTGGCCCACAGTCATTTCTATTATCTGCAATAATACTCCTTCGTTCATGATCATGGCCTCGTTCTCCTGGAACCGAACCTGATATGCTTGATCTCTACCCTGCACTTCCTTAAACCTAATGTCATCCCTTGCCATGAATTGAGTCTTCTGTTACTGTTGCATCATCATTTCCTTAAGGGTGGGCTTCTTCTCCCCTTAACCTATGCCATTAGTCTGACCGCTACTTAAACTTTGATTCTGAAATACACTCTGAGTACACGGTAGAAAACCCAATGGATTTCCACTCCTCCAATTCTGTTGATTTCTCAAACCATGGTTATAGGAACTACCAAAGGCATTTCATTGCGTCCGATTGGGATTGCTGATAAAGTCAACCTGCTGAAAACTATCAGCAGAATTAGGACAATCAATAATGTCATGACCACCCAATTGATCTTATAGGCATGCTCTTTCATCTTCTGTAGGTATGCTACCATCTTATCTAATGCCTCAACTCGGGTGGCTAAAGAAACACTAGAATCAACCTGGTGCACTCCTTGTTGAGTAGTAACCAGGGGTTTAGAATCAGGATACTCATAACTACTTATAACTAGGTCCTCAAAAATGGTGCTACACTCCTCAACAGCCTTGGTGGTCATTAGATTACCACATGTAGTAGTTTCCAGCATGTTCCTCATCATATGATTAACTCCATTGTATGATTTCTCAATCAACGCTCAATCCTCCAAACCATAATGTGTACACTTATGCACTAGCTCCTTAAAACGCTCCCAGGTCTCGTAGAAATTCTCTCCCGACTTCTACTGAAAGGAATGAATCATGCTCCTTGGACGAGTTGCCTTCGAAGGGGAAAGTACTTACACAAGAACTTGTATTACATATTAGCCCATGTGGTAATAGATCCTGTAGGCTAGGACTCAAGCCAGCTGCGGGCGCGGTTAGTAAGAGAGAATGGAAAGAGGCATAACTTGTAAGCATCCTCGAGAACACCATTCACCTAAAAGGTGTCATAGATCCTCGCGAAGCGAGCCAAATAAGAATTCAGGTTTTAAGTAGGAAACCCATGAAACTGAACAATGTTTGTAACCATGGAAATTATCTAAGGAGGGATTTGCCAATTGTTGGCAATGACAGGTGGTCATACAATACTAGACCTAGCTCCAGAAGAAGTGGGCTTGGCATAGTCAGCAATCGCTCTCCTCACTTGTGGTTATTCGGCAGCCATTGTGGATTTTGTAGAGTAAGTCAATTCGTTATCGTAGGAATCTTCCTCGGTCTCAAGCTCTATGTCAGACTCGTTCGAATATCGATCGAACACACGCTCTGGATCGTCAAGTGGCTGAAACTCTGGCTGTCCGACAAAATGGGTGTGGCACATAACTAAAAGAAAATTTAAAACAAAGAAATTTACCTAGCTGACTAAAGCATGAAAAATATAAATAAATTAAAAGGCAAAATACTAAATAAAGGAACAATCAAGCAAATAAGTAGAAATTAAACTAACAAAATAAACTCTAAACTAGAAAACAAATTATTAGATCCCTGACTAAGGGCGTTCTCAAAATCGCCAAAATAGTGTCCCCGGTAACGGTGCCAAATACTTGATGTGTGAAATAGGATTTTCACAAATTAGTTTTAAAAAGGAAATTCCTAACTAAACTTCACACGAACGGAAAATGTATCAGTTGTGATATAGTAAAGTGTTGGTAAGTCCGGATATCGAATCCGTGGACACTTTTGGCGGCTCTCGATTATAAACTTTTGTCGACTTCTAACCTAATTAATTTAATTAATTTAATTATTTATTAATAAACATAATAAACAATTCAACCAAAAGTAATAATTCTATACATGACGTTTGAGATAACCAAATACGGATTCAAACTTAAAAAATTGAATACGATCAAATATGTGAAATAACTACCTAAGAAATAACTACCTATGTAGGAATCCAACTAACATGTAATGACACAAAGGCAATGACTTGTATGACTCTCTCTAAAAGTACGATCTTGGGTTAACTAGATTTATAAAATGTATGAAGCACAAGAAAGGTTTATAAAATGTCTAATGGAAGATCGCCCCTAGGTTTTCTATCATATTATCTTTAAGATTATATTTTCCAACCTAATATAAAGGAGAAGCTAATTAAATCCAATTAGATATCATAAAACACTAAGACCATGAATAAAATGCAAAAGAAGCTCTCATGAAATCTTGACCTAACAAGCAATGGGTAGGAGGTTGTACGCAATGTATATCACCGCTAGGTTCTAGACAAGGTAGCATATTAGAAACGTTAGCCTAGAATAATCACACTTGAATCAAATCATAAAGATTATGGATCAAACAATGATGAACACAATAAAACCCCTTTGATCTTCAATTAGATTGCAAAAATATGTTTACAAGTAAATCCCTCAATCAATTGGTCATGCAACCATTAACCACTCCTAATTACAATTAGGCTATTTATAGTCTAGACTAACTTTCACTATTTACATTTAACCCCCTAGACTATTAAACTAGACTAAAACAAATTAAAATATATTTTGTTCACACGAAATATATTTATTACAATAAAGTCTCAAAACATAATAAATCCTCAATATCTTCACTCGGTTCTTCGTCTCAAACTCGTCATTTGACTTTCTGTTGATCTTGACTGAGACGTTGACTTTTGTTGACTTTGACTATATTGATAATATAGACTATCTTGTACATCTCCAACAATACTCCCCCTTAGTCTATCATTATCAACGACTTCATACGAATTCAGCCCTGAGAAGTCAATCATAGAAAGATCTTCAAATTGAAGCTTTCTGAATCTGATGAGAAAGATTATTCATCTCATAAGCTCCCCCTATTATATGCTCTCCCTTTTCCAGTGCATCCTTTGTGAATATATTGGAACAGCTTTCCTAAATCTCTAATCTTGAGTGCTTCCGAAGATGTAAGAGGAGAATTCCTAGCTCGGTATCTTCTGTAAACTTGAGGAATAGGTTCTCTGATCAGGTACACTGCTCAACTGATGATCGGCCATCACTTACAGCAAAAATCTGAAACACATTCACAAACACAATCTCGACATTTCTAATTAGATGATTTCATTTTAACAAAATAAACCCGTGTTTATCTTTGTGTGAAAAACAAGCAAACCCATGTTCGTTTGTGCACAATTTCTATGAAATGCGTGAAAAATGATAGTATTGTAATAGCATAATACGGAAGACCTAAATGAATATTGAAATGAAAATTTATTATAATTTTTTTAATTTTATTTTATGTATATGTTTTTTTTGTATATTTTTTTAATTACCGAGAACTGAATCGATCATGAGATCACATCCTCAAGATATACGTTAGCGCAAAGATGAATTAAAACATCGACAAGAAATGAGATCACACTGATAACTGAATCTAATCATAGTCTTTGAAAGATTTTGAAATTCTTAAACAGATCAATAATGATTGCTGATATGTTTGTTCACTTAAACCCATGCCCTATCTTTTTCAACAAGCAGCAGATGATTCGTTAAGGTTTGACTAAATACTTTAGAATGCTAGGACCTTACAATCATTTGGCAAAAACCCTCACCTAACCTCAGGATTTCTTGAATTTCATTACGATCTTTATGGAACAAGGCTTGTGCATTAGTGTGCAAGAGATTATCATCAGAATATTGCATTCTGTGATCAATTCATCGTTAGATGATTTGACATAACTTAGACCAAAATGGTGAGAGCTCCAGGTCTATACTCACGTATAACAAAGGAGATGACTATTTAATCATGTGCCGATGAGAGCTCCAGGTCAGTACTTCCATACAGCAAAGGAGATCATCACTCCATGTCAGTACTTCCGTATAGTAGAGGAGATTATCACAAACATAAGACACATAAATACACCAAACATGGCTCAAAGATATGGCTTATATGATTTGTATCATAGTGGGTGAAATATCAATTCTCAATCCAATTTTTGTCAGGACTTAGTTTTCGTGCAGGCCAAAATGATTGCGTAAATCCAGACATCCTTAAGCATATATTTTAATTTAAATCATTATGTTGTTGTCTACTTTATTCTTTAGGCTGAGTCTATCAAGCATATCATTAAAGAATCTGTTTGTTTTTCTATTATTTGCAATTAAAAATAAGATGCGAATCAAATAACAGGATTAGTTACTATCTTTTCTTATTTTAAAACACAAGTCATGCAAGAACAAGTATTTCAAGATGATATACAATCATTTCTCAGTCATCTCGAATCAAGTTCCCAGTTCTCCTTTTATTTTTATTTATTTAATTTTGATATACTCTCCCCCTAAATTTTTATTTTTACAAACCTATTTTTTTGTTTTTATTTTTTTATATTTTTGTTTTTTAATAAAAAATGTGCGAAAATAGAAATTTACCAAAGAAGGTCTTCCAAACTACACTGATATAAAAATAAGAAATGGATGATCAAAAAAATATGCAGTGATTGTGAAGTGAGAACTGTGAATGTGCAGATAAAAACCAGATTATGGATAAAATACAATGACCTTAACCTGTTTGTTCTGCCTCAAATTTGAATTGGGAACAATCTCTGTCAGTAAACTGGATTACTAACAGTCCTCCTAATTTTTTTCTGCACTCATAAACAGATTAATTTGAAAGGGGAACCCCGGCCATCGTTGCCCAGGGTGTTCCTTTTTGCAAACGGTAAAAGTAACCTGCTTCAGCAAACAATCTGTTGAAATATTGGGGATATCTATATCCTTCTTTTTAATTTGCTAAGTTTGTTTCGGTTCAATTAATTTGGATTTGAATGAATTAAATTTGGAAATCATTTTCTGTTTAAGACCGGAAGGAAAAGAATTTGGTTTTGAACCTTTGGTCACTTTCATCTTTGAATTATATGAAACCGGCTTCACATGAAAAGGTTTGGATGGAGGGTTTTTCATCCAACCATTCAAAGATGTGTGCTTTTTACCTCTTGGACTAGAAAAGCAACCCGTGTTGCGTTTATCATTTCGAACATTCTTTGTAGACTTACATCCAAAGAAGCAATTTGTTTTGCCTTTACCATCCTTAGCAAGTCTTTGAGGACACTTCTTTATCACATGACCTTTTTTTCAACACTCAAAACAATCCTTGAAAGGCTTTTGATGCTTGACTGACCCATGTGAAGCGTTTGGAATTGGAGATTGCTTTGAGGTTGTTGCAGATTCTTGCTTGTTTTGAAGTTTCCTCTACTGAACAGTGAATGAGATCTTCACTAGTTGATTGACTTGTTTTGCAGTTGGAGAAGAGACCCATATTGGTCTTGATTCAGCTTTTGGAAGCTTTTGAGACTTGAAAATTTCAGCAGATATCTTGATCTGTGAGGAACCAACACGCTCCTCTATGTTTGATTCATCATCTGAGCTTATCCAGTCTCGTATACACAGGTCAGCTTCCAATGGATCTTGGTTGATAACTCTTGTTGTGTCGGTTTGTGTTGTTGAGTTCTGATTGCTTGACGATTCAACAGTTGTTCCTTCTTTGACAAACTTAACAGGAACAAAAGTAGGGATGTTACCTGTCTTTAATTTGTGAAAGAAGTTACGGGAAACAAGTGATACTGGTTCTGAAGCATCAGAGGTGGAATCATCATTTTGCAGATCAGATCCTTGCTTGATGAGCCCCAAACCTGCAGGAAAATGATATTCATCTCGAACCTCTTTGTGATTAACGCTGCTTAAACCTGCATGTACACTTTTAGAATCTATAACTTCAATTAAATCATTAGATGGATAAGGTTGAGGCATAGGAGAATAACAGTAAGTGCTAGGAGGAGGATCAACATATGAAGTTTCACCACATCCCACACCCGTTTTAATTCTAGCTCCCCTTTGCTTAGAAAATAGTTTTCCTGCTTCATCCCTGATATGGTCCATCTATCAAGCTTTGTTTTAAGCTTGCTTGTTTCAAATTCAGCCAAGGTGACTCTTTCGTTTAAAAGATTAATTTCAATATTTCTTTCAAGAAGAGTTCGTTTTAAATGATCATTTTCTTTTAAAGCTTCTTTTAATTTTATAAAATACTTGGCTTCATTCTTTTTAGGTTCCATGTTTATGGTGGTTAATTCCTTTTGGTTATCTAAAAGTAATCTATTAGCTTTATACACACCAAATAAATGAATTTTACAAGCAGAAGAACACATATGCTGAACTGTCTCGTATGGAAGATCGTGGGATGACTCTTTCAGCAGCAAGAGCCTTCTTGCAGTTGTAAACTCTGGTATTTCGCTTCCATTCCTCTTCCTTCTCAGCATCACAAACTTCATCATTCAACTCAGCTCCACCTTTACCCATTGATGTCTGATTAAGCTCCCCTTGTACCTCTTCAATTCTAGGTTTCGGTAAACCTTCGGAATTGGTGCCAGAATCTGATCTCTCTTCTGGCTTCTCTTTGGAGTTTGAAGTGATATTTGGAGTTAGATATGTCGCTTCATAGTACTCACGACGTTTGATATCCAATTCAATTGCCTTTAGTTTGTTGATCACCTCCATCAATTTGTAATCCCGAAAACTTCTATCTCGTTTAATCGACTTGCCGTGTGAGCTCCATTCTGATGGGGGGAATCAAGCAATCTCAGAACTTGTTCATGATTTTCCAATTGGGCATCAAACTTCTTCAGATTGCTTGCCACCAATAGAAAACGATCAATAAAATCAGACATCATTTCATTCTTTAAAGCTGAAAATTATCAAACCGACATTGTGCAATTGTGAGATTATCAGATTCAAAGGATTTAAACAAATCTACAGAATCCATTTTTTATTATTATTTTTTATTGTGTTAAAAATTTTGAACAATTAAACGCCTCAAAAATGTTTTTCCCAAAAATTTTAAAATAATTCTCCTCAGGGAAAAATATTTTTTTTTAAAATGACACGCTATGCAATCTTAGCAACTGGGGTCAAGCTGCCAGGTCAGCTTTTTTTTATAAATCTTTTAAAAACGTTGAATATTTTTTTATCGAGATGAAATCAATTAATCCCAACTAGTAAATTGTCTTTGATTGTTTTTATTAGCCCAATCTTTTCTTTATTGATTTTTAATAAGCCCACACATTAATTTTTTAAAAAAATTCTGCCCAATTTGTTGAACCCAATTGAAAACCCAGCCCAATGAGAATTAACCCAATTACCATACACAAATGCCCACTATCCAACACAAACCCTAAACCACTTGTCAAACACCAACAAAACACACACACAAGTGTATAGAGAGAGAAAGAGGCGGATGAGAGAAAGATTCTAGGGTTTCAGCCACTTTTCTGGTGAGCCCACGGCGGCAACGGTGGCCGGAAAAAAAATTCCGACGAGTTATGGTCGAAACAACCTTTATCCCCACTAAATACAACCTCCTGATTCCAATTATGGGTTCGGTTTGCTTTGAAACTCAACAATGAATGAGATATCGAAAAGAGAGAAGGTGGTGGCTATGATGGTGATTTGCACGAGGATGAAGGTTACTGGTAAGTGTGGTTCGGTGATGGTGAGGTTGGTTCCGGCCCCTCGTGGTACGGGGATTGTGGCTGCTAGGGTTTCGAAGAAGGTGCTGCAGTTTGCTGGGATTGATGATGTGTTTACTTCTTCTTGTGGGTCGACTAAGACTCTTAGGAGCTTTGTGAAGGCTACTTTTGATTGTCTGTTGAAGACTTATGGATTCCTTACTCCTGATTTCTAGAGGGAGACAAGATTCAGCACGTCTCCATTCTAAGAGTATATTGATCAGCTCGTAAAGCCCTCCACAAAGGCGATCACTTATCTTGATGATGTTGATATTTCTGCTTGAATATCATCTGGCCCTCTGAAAGAAAGTATGCTATGTCTTTAGTATTGCTTTAGTTGTGATGGTGTATTCTTCATTTGGGAATATTCTTTGTTACTGATTATTGATGTTAAATCTTGTTTCTAGGAATGAAGATCAAATACTATGTGTGCTGATTATAAAAATAATTGTATTGTAGGGTTACTGTTACGGTGGCTACCATTGGGCAGGGGGCGTGGTCAATAGAGGAACCACTAAGATGGGATGGGGTTAGGAGTGGTGTTGATTGTATGGTGGTGGTTCTGGATTTCCGGTGGTGGTGATAGATCTGTGAAGTCAAACTTTAATTTCGCAGTCTTTTTTGTTAATATCACTGATTTATGTTTAATTTCGCTGATAATTTTGTAGTTTCGCCAGAGTTTGGAGTTTCACCGAAATTTTGCCGGAGTTTCGCCGGACGAAACTGTAGTTTTGCCGGAAAAGTACAATTTCGCCAGACGAAATTATGGTTTCGCGGGAGCGTAATTTCGCTGGAAACTTAATAGTTTCGCCGGACTGATCGAACTTTCGTTCAAGAATGGATCTAGTTTCACTGGATAAAGATGTTGAAGCTCCAAGAACACACACACTAGTGTGTGTGAGAGAAACTTCTTCAGATCTGAATTTTTCTTTCAATTTCTTGTATAAAATATGTTGTAAATCAGAAATATATGTTGAATATCTTCAAATTTGTAGCTGATTGTTGTAGATCTGATGAATTGATTGTGTTTGAGATGAAATTTGAATTTTAGATCTACTTTCTCTCTCCAAACTCCCACTTTCTCTCTCTAAAAAACTGATGAACACCTTCAAAAATCATCAAATCTTTAATGAATTTGATCCAAAATGGCTCTGATACCAAATTGTTAGCCTAGAATAATCACACTTGAATCAAATCATGAAGATTATGGATCAAACAATGATGAACATAATAAAACCCCTTTGATCTTCAATTAGATTGCAAAAATATGTGTAGGTCCATATGATTGAATTTTCAATGCAAAAGAAAGCTTGAATCGTTCAATACAAGAAACTAACACACACAATGATTTAGAAGAACAATGAAGACCAAAATGTATTCAAAGATGTCCCATTAAGCAACAATACAAATGAAATAAGATAAGCTCAATATATATCAATAAGAAACATCTTACAAAAGGCACTTGCAACACAGATATTCGATTAGGGTTTTTGCAAGGATGCCAAACAATGAACAAGATGATTTCTATATATAGCAGTCTTAGTTTCGTAGATAGTTTCGCTGACTGACAAACTGTGCTGCCGAAACTATAGTTTCGCCCGGTAGAAATAACATTTTCGCCGGGTAAACTGACAGCTGACTGTGAGTGAAACTACATTTTCGCTCACAGTTTCGCTGGACTACAAAAAGTGATTAATTAAACTAATCAACTTACAAAAGTAATCTAACATTAATCCTATTACATAGAAATATATACAAATACTAATCTAAGGTGAGTCTAACCTATACTTGATCTTCAATACTCTCCCTAGGTTGGATCTCACCGACTTCGCTTGTCTTGAGGTCTCGATTCAGCTCCAGCTTCCCCCGTTCCTGCAGCTAATATATCTGTCTCAGCTCCTGCAGTCTTCTTTTGGTTAGTTTAAGCAACTGATCCACCTTGGTCACCTCCTGCTTCATCAGCTCCTTCGGACGAGCACTAGCTTGTGTAAATTGTTTTGTCAAGTCCCGGATTTCCATGTGCAGATCATCATCAGCCCTTACTTTCTCTGCTGGCTCCTTTACTTCAGCCCTTACTCCTCTCACCTTGTTAGCCACTATCATGAACAGGCTTGCCTCCTTCCTCGTCTCTTCTCCTGCTCCTGCTTTGATATGATTCTCACAGAGAACGGGCAAGTCTTCATCAGAGAATCCAAAAAGCTCCATTGGGTCAAAAAGTGTGTGTTCTGTACTACCTTTCACCCTGATCACCACCTCCCCCGTTTTGTTATCATAAAACCATTTCTCAAATTCTTGTAGACGTTGGGGGGAAGGGACAGCCAATCTAACTCTATGAATAGTTTTCGATGGCTTCACACTTAGCACAATCTTACCTTTACCGATCACCCAATCCTTATCTTTCTTGGACCTATTCCTCTATGCCTTCATAAACCCAAATGCCTCGAAGTTATCATTCAGTCCATTCTTAATCTCTTTCTCTAGCAACTTGGCTCTTTCACTCAAATCAGCATCAAGCAGAGGCAAAGTTGCCAACCTTCTTAGATCCCATCTAGACAAGGTCTTGAACGCCTTCTTTTTGCTCTTGTATGTAATCCCTCCCCCTCTCCTCTTAATCATGAACATCTTGAGGCCGGGGTGATATTTCCAGCTAACTATCCTCTTGTCAGCCTCCTTTTCGCTCAACCCTTCCATGTTTTGGAATAGGGGAGTCAGCTTTTCAGGATCCTTCTCTTTCACAAACCAATCTGCCTTCTCCATCTCAATCACATCATTTTCATCATCCCCTTTCTGGAACACATATGTCAGAGGCCTTTCATCTACCTCATAATATTCTAGTTTAGAGCTATAGTCTACCAGCTGTTCATCATCTTCCTCCTCATCTACTAACCCCTTCTCAGCAGCCTTCTCAGTATCTTCAGACTGTTTGGCTATTCTCTCCTCTCCAGTAAAATCATCAAGGTTCATGCCCATATCCACAATCCCAGCCTCAATCACCTCCTCTACATGCTCCACATGCTCACCCTCTATTCTTTTTTCTGATCCTCCTATTTCTTCTACTCCTGCACCTGATGTGCCCTCTCCTGCCTTGGAAGAAGTACCCATATTCAGAAATAGGTACTTGCCATCTATCTCATGTTGAGATAGCTGATTAGGCAGGTCGGCTGTAGCTTTCAATTGGTTCATCTCCTTAAGCAGTCTTTTGATCAATTTGTTTTTATCAATTAGCATTTTAGTCATTCCTTCCATCAATTCATCCTTCTGCTTCTCTCTAATCTCCTGATTAATAAGCTTTGTCTTGATCATACTCAGTTCATTGGAGAGAGATGTGTTGAGGTTCCTGATTACATCCTCATCTAATCCTGCCCTTCCTTCAGTTTGTGAGGGCTCAGTAAAGGTTTGATGTCTCTGTTTCGTCCTCCTCTCAGTATCTCTAACATTGGCTTTCTTCTTAGCCCTCTTCTCCATCTCCGCCCTGGCCTCAGACGCCATCTCATGAACCTCCACTTGAAAAACATAATCCTTTTCCTTGGAGTATCTCTTTCTCTTCTTTACAGCTTCAATCTGTTGTTGTCTCATCTCCTCAGCACGTTTGTCCTCAGACTCTATCACCCTCCTAATATATGCCCAACGATCTGGAGGGTATATGTTCTCCCACAAATGGGTGATCTTCCCACTAAAGTCGTGCCTGATTGCATAACAATCAGCAAAAATGTGAGTGTTCATCGACACTAATCTCTTTACCTCTCCATGTCTTGGAACATTAGGAATGAGGTCATCTATGATCATCTGAAGAAATCGAGGATATAGCAGCCATTTGTCCTTCTTCAGGGCCATCACATTCTCCGCCATGCACGCAAATATCAACCTGGCTATGTTGGCCTTCTCTCCCCTACAACATATCACCATTGCCTTGGCCCAATCCAGGTTCAGCCCGTCTGATCCACCTTTACGGTGATCTAAGCACATAATAAATACATGGGCTATATATCTCCACTCCTTGGACAGAAAGGATTTTTGATTTCCTTTCTAGTCACAAAAGGAGGACCCTCATATCCTATTAAGTGGAATGCATCAAATACCTCCTGATCAGATAGCTCAACCTCCTATCCAGAGTCCTCTTCTAGCCTCAGTACTCTAGATATAACATCTTCAGTAATAATTAGCTCGTTCTCCAGGACTTTGGCTATGATCCTCTGTGAGTCTCCCCTTGTATCATACATGACAGTACGCTATAAATCTCAAATGTGCAGATCATATACGGTAGTGGAGTGTGAGATAGCGTATGCAATCGGGGATCTCTACAGCCACCGGATGCAATCTCTAAACCCAGCTGCTTTCGGATGAGTATTGTCTAATATGGCTATGATGTTGTTCCTCTCATCAAATTTGAGAGTAGCCATTTAAACTGAAAACCAAGTAGAACAAGTTAGCAAGAAATATACAAAAAAAATATATAAAGAGAAGATAGTAATAAATAATAGTAATAATAATATTTTTTTATTAACTATGAAAGAATGGCGAAGGGCGGTGGGGCAAAAGAAAAAGAAAGAAAGAAAGAAAAGGAAGAAAGTTACGAAAGAAATATAAACAATATAAACACAAAATGTTTTGAGGAAAGACAGGTTTAAAATGATATTAATCCCAGCATGGAAATCAATTCATAAAAACGAGGTTTATCAAAAGTTTTCATGAAAAGATCTGCTTTTTTATTTTTTGTATCAATGGGAATAATATTAATGAAAACCCTTTCCTGAGCATCACGGATTGCATGAATCTGTGTCTCGATGTGCTTGGTTCGGCAATTATGAATAGGATTTTTGGCAATACCGATGGCTGCTTCGTTGTCACAGAACAACGGGGTATGAAGAAAGTTGATCCCATAGTCCACCATCTGGTGCTGAATCCATAACACTTGAGAACAGTGTGACATCCGTCGTCGAAAGGTCCGTCATTTAACGTGACATCCGTTAACCTTTCTGTGATCATTCATTCCTTATCTTTATAAACTATTCAGGTGTACATTATACTTGCTTATTATCATGTTGCTTGTGTCCTCGTTGTTAGCGTTGCTATTATTTTAGAAATCTTTAAAATCATCGTTATCGTTACTATTAAACCTATCGTTATTTATTATTATTGTTATTAATAAGACCATTTTTAAGTTATTAATACCATTATTTACATTTTATCATTAATATAACTAACTGATTTAAGGTCGTTTTTAACTGAAAACAAACTTGGGAACTCGGGGGTTAAGTGTAAGGACCAAATGGCACATTTTGCCAAACTAGGGCTGGGTATATATACCCTATTTCCAGCCCTAGCCTCCATTTCATCATCTTCTTCTTCATCTTCTTCTTCTTCATCTTTTTCTTTTTCCACTTTTCTCCTCGTCCTTGCACCAAAAGCGCCCCTTTCTTCGCGTTTTCACCGGCAAAGCCTCGGCTACAGCTGAGTCTACTCCATTATTGCAGGTAGACGACCTTGGTCGTCCATTTTCTTGCTTGTTTTTCTGCTGTCCTTGAAGGGTTTCGGGTGCTCGGGGCCAACCCGAGCACATGAGGTCGTGTGGGTGCGTGTGATGTCTTTTAGTGCATTCTTCTGGTTGGTGTGTGTGTGAAATGTGTTTTTGGAAGTGCTTATGGTGTAAATCTCATGCAATGAGCAGCCGAAGGCTGCTCTGCACTTCTGCATTCATGATTCTGCTGTTCTGGCGACTGGGTCTACCGTGTGACTGAGTCGTGCGACTGGGTGTGTCGTGCAACAGAGTCGTGCGACTGTGTCTATTGTGCAACTGAGTTGTGCGACTCGGTGTTCGTGCGACTGAGTCGTGTGACTGAGTGTATTCATGCGATTGAGTCTATGTGGATGAATGTGTGCGATTGTGCGTGTATCGCACGACTGAATGCTAAGTCGCACGAATGGAGGTTCTGTCGTACGAATGAAGCCGATTCGTACGAATGAATGTTGACTCGTGCGTATGGATGTTGAGTCGTGCGATTGAGTGCTGTGTGGTATGACTGAATCCCAAATCGCACGAATGGAGGTCCATTCAAACGAATGTAGCTGATTCGTACGAATGAAGGTTGATTCGTGCGGATGGAGTGTTGAGTCGTGCGTCTGGTCCTGTCGTGCGACTGAAGTTGTTGTGTGCGAGTTTCTTCTTGTGTGTGTGGCATGTGTATGTCGTGTCATGTTAAGGTGACATCGACACGGTTGCCATTGCTAATGACAATATTAAAGTTAACACTATCAAACTACTAATGCTATCATAAATCAAATCAACTTTAACATTTTACAATTATCAAGAACTAATTTATAACCATTAATATCTACTAAGTACTTCTCTAATAACAATGAAACCTTTACACTCAAATCATCAGCAATGGTGACGATTCCAAGTACTTGGATCTATATAAGATCTAATACTTATGTCTACTTGTGTGTGTGTTCCGCGTGGCCGAACCGATACAACCTGAACCGACCGAACATTACTATTTTCTCTAACGTATCATTAATGTTTAACAATAACTGATAATAGGTGTTTGACTGTTTATCGCTTACATCATTTGGAAACTTGATCATTCATACTTACCACCGAACAAGTTTATTTTTGTGCCCCGTTTTATGCTTATTCAATACTTCAATCATTTACAAACTTGGGGGAAAAGTATGCTCACCCATTTTTATGCTGTACAACTTACATTCTTGGACTCAACGTGTTACTGTTTTGTGAGTACTTATCCGATACATACATGAGTTTGCTGTGTGGTACTTTCTTTACAACCATTTAATTCCGGTGTTGGAACCGACGGAGAGGTATTGGTAGTACTACTGGGTTGACACCCCCCCCTTGTATGTTGGTATACTAGTTGGTACCAACAGTGGCCAGGAACGGGCCCTTGGGTGAATATATTCTGACAAGATTCTGTGTGTATGTCGTTAGGTTTGGTTGTAAAGCTCATGGTTATGTGATTTTGCTTACTTATAACTATATACACGGTATTCCACAAAACTATTATGCAATATCAATTTACTTTCTACTTAAACCTGCGAGCTCACCAACAATTTTTGTTGACCATTTTGAGCATATCTTTTCAGGTGACAATGCTAATTGAAGATCTAGGTGTGCTGCCTTAGTGGAGACCCTAGGATGAATTTTGAGACTATACAATACTTGACAAACATTCTTTTGAAACATTGTACTCTGATTACATACAATTATTCTTTTGGATACTTGTTCCCGGGTTGTGGGAATTACATTACAATGATACTATTTTTTGGTTATGTGATTCATTTGCAAGTTTATGCTTATGGCTATGTTGTCGTGAATATTGACTAAACACGACACAAGTCTCCTTTGTGTCGGGTGTCGTCATGACACGTTTTATCATCAATTACATATTTTGCATCTCTATTGTTACAATGTGTTATGACGATCCCGTCAAGTTACATCCCCGTGTTTCCGCTTTAGCGGGGGTGTGACAGACTGGTATCAGAGCCATTGGTTATAGAGAATTAGGCAATTCACTTGACCTAGACTATAACCTAGGAACCTTCATGTAGAATGCATGCTAGGATTGGCTTGCATCTGATATTACATTTATGTTCCTCTATACTTGTTCTTTATCTCTATGTCTTGTTATCTGACCATCCTGAGGAAAGCACTATTACTCTTACTCTTTCCTCACGTGATGCCTTCTACTGGGATCTTCCATTCCTATGCGCGCCGCATTATACTATTAGGTTGGGATACCCAACCTGAAGGGATCTTCACAGATCACGCGAAGCATTGATCTTGGATATTGAGTCCGACCCTGAGATAGTTATGCCTGAAGTCCCGAAAGAAGAAGGGATAAGCAACTTTTGTAGACCGATTGCGATTGTGAGCATGGACTCTATTTGTTATGATGGACTACTATTGGGATACTATTGATCATGGACATGAGGACTTACACGGTCTGTGTATGATGAATGGCGTCAACGCTGTGATGTTAACTTGGGTAGGTGAAGCTGAGGGGGGCCATGCAAGGCAAATTACCATTACGGGTGCACACGTAATTGCAATTTGCAGTGCATGTGAAGCCTGGCTAATCTTACCATGAGGTAACGATCATGGTTAGTACAAGTCCTCCATTCTATACCTTAGGACACTAGAATCACAATTCTAGTAAGACCTGCTAATGATGATAAAACATTCATAACCTCTACAATTACTTAAGTCCTGTTCTACTTGGAGCCTTCATGAGATTTCAATAATGATATTAGTCATATTCCCTATGAAACATTACTATGTCTAGCATTTCAGTAACTGTGGAACTGACTAAATGCTTAGAATGAATGTGGACTCCAAAGAAATGTAGAAGAGTGATGATACTCCCTACACATACATTACTTTGTTCATTGGGATGATGTTAAGGAAAATTGGATGTCATTTAACTGGTTTAAGCATCGTTCTCAGTATATCATGGATGTGGTGGGAATGCTGTGGGGAACCCTATACATAAGCGTCATCGATATACCAAGAACGTGCTTGAACTGGGCTACATGATGATCTTGATTGACTGGAGCATGAAATGTTAGAACTTGATGAGTGGGATTAAATGTGTATCTTAAGTGACTAAAGTTTACATGTTTACACCTTTTATGATTAGAAAATGCCGCCTTGAAGAGTCACCCGTAGTACAAATCGCGAAGGTGAGACCCCACGGGACAGAGGTAGAGGTAGGCCACCAAGAACAGGTGGTGGTCCCGCCGGCAACAATCAGGGGACTGAAAACCCCGATATAGCTGCCATGATTGCTCAGCAGCTAGCCGCACTGATTCCTACGATAGTGACCCAAGTGAGCGACACTCTTCTGAATCATAATCTCCACAGGGATAACGATACTAACAAGAGCGTAACCAAGGAACATGGGAAGATACTGAGAATGGTGGAACAGCTGGTAATGAAACTGGGGTTGTTAATGCAAGACGGGGGTGTTCGTACAAGGAGTTGGTGGCCTGGAAACTGAAAGAATTTGATGGGAAAGGTGGGGCGATAGCCCTAACTAGGTGGCTTGAGAAGAAATATACAAAAATAATAGGTCCAGTGGCATATCGATTAAGGTTGCCAACAGAACTCAGTGGTGTACACGATACATTTCACGTATCAAACCTTAAAAAGTGCCTGGTGGATGAAACTCTTCATGTACCAATTGAGGAAATCAATATCGATGAAAAGCTTCATTTTATCGAAGAACCTATAGAGATCATGGACCGAAAGTTCAAACGATTAAGGCGCAGCAAGATACCGATAGTCCACGTGAGATGGAACTCAAAACGAGGACCAGAATTCACATAAGAAAGGGAAGACCAGATGAAACTCAAGTACCCGCACCTATTCATTGATGACACTCAAGGACCAAACTGGGGGATACTGTGACATCCATCGCCGAAAGGTCCGTCATTTAACGTGACTTCCGTTAACCTTTCTGTGATCATTCATTCCTTATCTTTATAAACTATTTGGGTGTACATTATTCTTGTTTATTATCATGTTGCTTGTGTCCTCGTTGTTAGCGTTGCTATTATTTTAGAAATCTTTACAATCATCATTATCGTTACTATTAAACCTATCGTTATTTATTATTATTGTTATTAATAGGACCATTTTTAAGTTATTAATATCATTATTTAGATTTTATCATTAATATAACTAACCGATTTAAGGTCTTTTTTAACTGAAAACAAACTTGGGAACTCGGGGGTTAAGTGTAGGTACCAAATGGGACATTTTGCCAAACTAGGGCTGGGTATATATACCCCATTTCCAGCCCTAGCCTCCATTTCATCTTCTTCTTCTTCTTCCACTTTTCTCCTCCTCCTTGCACCAAAACCACCCCTTTCTTCGCGTTTTCATAGGCAAGGCCTCGGCTACAGCTAAGTCTACTCCATTATTACAGGTAGACGACCTTGGTCGTCCCTTTTCTTGCTTGTTTTTCTGCTGTCCTTGAAGGGTTTCGGGTGCTTGGGGCCAACCCGAGCACATGAGGTCGTGTGGGTGCGTGTGATGTGTTTTAGTGCGTTCTTCTGGTTGGTGTGTGTGTGAAATATGTTTCTGGAAGTGCTTATGTTGTAAATCTCGTGCACAGAGCAGCCGAAGGCTCCTCTGCAGTTCTGCAGTCGCGATTCTACGTTTCTGGTGAATGGGTCTGCCGTGCAACTGAGTCGTGTGACTGTGTCTATCGTGCGACTGAGTTGTGCGACTGGGTGTGTCGTGCGACTGAGTCGGGCGACTGAGTGTATTCATGCGATTGAGTCTATGCCGATGAATGTGTGCGATTGTGCGTGTATCGCATGACTGAATGCTGAGTCGCATGAATGGAGGTTCAGTCGTACGAATGAAGCCGATTCGTACGAACGAAGGTTGATTCGTGCGTATGGATGTTGAGTCGTGCGATTGAGTGCTGTGTGGTACGACTGAATGCCAAATCACACGAATGGAGGTCCATTCGTACGAATGTAGTTGATTCGTACGAATGAAGGTTGATTCGTGCGGATGGAGTGTTGAGTCGTGCGTCTGGTCCTGTCGTGCGACTGAAGTTATTGTGTGCGAGTTTCTTCTTGTGTGTGTGGCATGTGTATGTCATGTGATGGTAAGGTGACATCGACATGGTTGCCATTGCTAATGACGATATTCAAGTTAACACTATCAAACTACTAATGCTATCACAAATCAAATCAACTTTAACATTTTACAATTATCAAGAACTAATTTATAACCATTAATATCTACTAAGTACTTCTCTAATAACAATGAAACCTTTACACTCAAATCATCAGCAATGGCGACAATTCCAAGTACTTGGATCTATATAAGATCTAATACTTATGTCTACTTGTGTGTGTTCTGCGTGGCCGAACCGATACAACCTGAACCGACCGAACATTACTATTTCTCTAACGTATCATTAATGTTTAACAATAACTGATAATAGGTGTTTGACCGTTTATCGCTTACATCATTTGGAAACTTGATCATTCATACTTACCACCAAACAAGTGAGTTTCGTGGCCCCTTTTTATGCTTATTCAATACTTCAATCATTTACAAACTTGGGGGAAAAGTATGCTCACCCATTTTTATGCTGTACAACTTACATTCTTGGAATCAACGTGTTACTGTTTTTTGAGTACTTATCTGATACATACATGAGTTTGCTGTGTGGTAGTTTCTTTACAACCATTTAATTCCAGTGTTGCAACAGACGGATAGGTATTGGTAGTACTACTTGGTTGACACCCCACCCTTGTATGTTGGTATACTAGTTGGTACCAACGGTGGCCAGGAACGGGCCCTTGGGTGAATATATTCTGACAAGATTCTGTGTGTATGTTGTTAGGTTTGGTTGTAAAGCTCATGGTTATGTGATTTTGCTTACTTATAACTATATACACGGTATTCCGCAAAACTATAATGCAACATCAATTTACTTTCTACTTAAACCTGCGAGCTCACCAACAATTTTTGTTGACCATTTTGAGCATATCTTTTCAGGTGACAATGCTAATTGAAGATCTAGGTGTGCTGCCTTAGTGGAGACCCTAGGATGCATTTTGAGACTATACAATACTTGACAAACATTCTTTTGAGACATTGTACTCTGATTACATAAAATTATTCTTTTGGATACTTGTTTCGGGGTTGTGGGAATTACATTACAATGATACTACTTTTTGGTTATGTGATTCATTTGCAAGTTTATGCTTATTGCTATGTTGTCATGAATATTGACTAAACACGACACAAGTCTCCTTTGTGTCAGGTGTCGTCATGACACGTTTAATCATCAATTACATATTTTGCATCTCTATTATTACAATGTGTTATGACGATCCCGTCTCATTACATCCCCGTGTTTCCGCTTTAGCGGGGGTGGGACAGACTGGTATCAGAGCCATTGGTTATAGAGAATTAGGCAATTTACTTGACCTAGACTATAACCTAGGAACCTTCATGTAGAATGCATGCTAGGATTGGCTTGCATCTGATATTACATGTATGTTCCTCTATGCTTGTTCTTTATCTCTATGTCTTGTTATCTGACCATCCTGAGGAAAGCACTATTACTCTTACTCTTTCCTCACGTGATGCCTTCTACTGGGATCTTCCATTCTTATGCACGCCGCATTATACTATTTGGTTGGGATACCCAACCTGAAGGGATCTTCGCAGATCACATGAAGCGTTGATCTTGGATATTGAGTCCGACCCTGAGATAGTTATGCCTGAAGTCCCAAAAGAAGAAGGGATAGGCAACTTTTGTAGACCGATTGCGATTGTGAGCATGGACTCTATTTGTTATGATGGACTACTATTGGGATACTATTGATCATGGACATGAGGACTTACACGGTCTGTGTATGATGAATGGCGTCAACGCTGTGATGTTAACTTGGGTAGGTGAAGCTGAGGGGGGCCATGCAAGGCAAATTACCATTACGGGTGCACACGTAATTGCAATTTGCAGTGCATGTGAAGCCTGGCTAATCTTACCATGAGGTAAAGATCATGGTTAGTACAAGTCCTCCATTCTATACCTTAGGACACTAGAATCATAATTCTAGTAAGACCTGCTAATGATGATAAAACATTTATAACCTCTATAATTACTTAAGTCCTGTTCTACTTGGAGCCTTCATGAGATTTCAATAATGATATTAGTCATATTCCCTATGAAACATTACTATGTCTAGCATTTCAGTAACTATGGAACTGACTAAATGCTTAGAATGAATGTGGACTCCAAAGAAATGTAGAATAGTGATGATACTCCATACACATACATTACGTTGTTCATTAATTGGGATGATGTTAAGGAAAATTTGATGTCATGTAACTGGTTTAAGCATCGTTCTCGGTATATCATGGATGTGGTGGGAATGCTGCGGGGAACCCTATACATAAGCGTCATCGATATACCAAGAACGTGCTTGAACTGGGCTACATGATGATCTTGATTGACTGGAGCATGAAATGTTGGAACTTGATGAGTGGGATTAAATGTGTATCTTAAAGTGACTAAAGTTTACATGTTTACTCCTTTTATGATTAGAAGATGCCGTCTTGAAGAGTCACCCGTAGTACAAATCGCGAAGGTGAGACCCCACGGGACAGAGGTAGAGGTAGGCCACCAAGAACAGGTGGTGGTCCCGTCAGCAACAATCAGGGGACTGAAAACCCCGATATAGCTGCCATGATTGCTCAGCAGCTAGCCGCACTGATTCCTACGATAGTGACCCAAGTGAGCGACACTCTTCTGAATCATAATCTCCACAGGGATAATGATACTAACAATGAGCATAACCCAGGAACAGGGGAAGATACTGAGAATGGTGGAACAGCTGGTAATGAAACTGGGGTTGTTAATACAAGATGGGGGTGTTCGTACAAGGAGTTTGTGGCCTGGAAACCAAAAGAATTTGATGGGAAAGGTGGGGCGATAGCCCTAACTAGGTGGCTTGAGAAGATGGAGGCAGTCATTGATATAGTGTATGCCTAGACAACCAAAAGATTAAGTATGCCACGTGTTCACTACTGGGCTAGGCACTAACTTGGTGGAACACACAGATTCAAGCGAGGGGAAGAGAATCATCAATGCAGATGACTTGGGATGAGTTTAAATCATTAATCACCAAAGAATACTATCCACTCAATGAGATGCAGAAGCTGGAACAGGAGTTCTTGAATCATGCTATGGGAGGAGCTAGGCACGCAGCTTACACTGATTGTTTCCATGAGTTGGCAAGACTGGTTCCACATCTGGTGACTCTGGAATCCAAGAGGATCGAAAGGTACATCTGGGGACTTGTGCCTCAAATCCGGGCAATGGTAATAGCGGCAGCCCCTCTTACTATTCAGAGTGAGATTCTAAAGGCTGGTACTTTAATAGATGAGATGGTGAGGACTGGGGTTCTGGGGAAAGAAGCAGAGAAAAGAAAGGATGTTAGAGAAGCAAGCCGGTCGAGTGCCGGGAAATTAGACAAAAGGGCCAAGACAACCAGAAATTTTATAGCCGTGACGCAAGCCAAGAGGGAATACGTCGGGCCGCACCCCAAATGTGATAGGTGTAACTTCCATCATCCCCCAACGATGCAGTGTCGGGTGTCTGTGAACTGTAGGTGCCCACTGTAGGCGCCCGGGGCACCTAGCGAAAGATTGTAGAGTAGCGCCGAATCTGGTTGCGCCTGTTAATGCGGTTAACCCCGCAGGGAATGCTAGGGTTTGCTATGAGTGTGGAAACCCGGGTCACTACCGGAACATGTGCCCCAGACTGAATCGGGCGCATGGTCAGCAAGGAAACAACCAACCACAGGTGATGGCCATAGACGGTAACCAAGGCCAGGGAAATCAAGGAAATGCTGCCAGAGGACGTGCGTTCGTCATCGGAGCAAATGACGCCCGTCAGGACCAGAATGTCGTTACGGGTACGTACTTGCTCACACCACTTCACATCTATATTGTTTGATACTGGAGCAGACAATAGTTTTATATCCTCTGAATTTGCTCACGTGCTTGACTTGAACCCTAGTAGGCTAGAAACTAGCTACTCCGTAGAAATGACCAACGGTAGAATTGTACAGGCTGACGAGATTATTAGAATGTGCTCGATGATATTGGAAAACCATGCCTTCGATATAGACTTAATACCTGTTGAACTGGGAAGTTTCGATGTGATTGTGGGAATGGATTGGTTGTTAAGACACGGAGTTGAGATTGTCTGTAAGGAAAAAGTAGTATGAATCCCCATGCCAGACGGGGAGGTACTCAAGATTCAAGGAGAATGATCGGGGAGAACCCTAAAGTTTATCTCTTGCATGAAGACACGTCGATGTTTACAAAAGCAGTGTTACGCGTTTCTGGCCCATGTAGTGGAAAAGAAAGAAGAGGACAACAGGTTGGTAGATATTCCGGTAGTACGAGACTATCCAGATGTATTCCCTGATGACTTGTCGGGTTTGCCTCCTTCACACCAAGTGGAATTTCGTATAAAGTTGGTTCCTGGAGCTACACCGGTAGCAAAGACGCCATATCGGTTGGCACCATCAGAAATGCAAGAGTTATCTAGCCAATTACAGGAGCTACTGGAGAAGGGTTTTATCCGGCCGAGTCACTCACCATGTGGAGCACCGGTATTATTTGTCAAAAAGAAAGATGGGTCATTCCGTATGTGCATATATTACCGTGAGCTGAACATATTGACCGTGAAGAATCGATATCCTCTTCCCAGAATCGATGATTTGTTCGATCAGTTGCAAGGAGCCTCGTATTTCTCCAAGATTGACCTTCGTTCGGGATACCATCGACTAAGGGTTTTCGAGGATGACATACCGAAAACAGCATTTAGAACACGGTATGGGCATTATGAGTTCTTATTCATGCCATTCGGACTGACTAATGCACCAGCCGTGTTCATGGATCTGATGAATGGAGTGTGCAAACCTTATTTAGATAAGTTCATGATCGTATTCATCGATGATATACTTATCTACTCCCGATCGAAAGAGGACCATGGGGAACACCTTCGGGCAATACTTATTCTATTATAAGAAGATAAACTTTTAGCTAAGTTCTCGAAGTGCGACTTTTGGCTTCGAGAAGTGAAATTTTTTGGGACACGTGGTGAACAAAAATGGGATCCACGTAGATCCTGGAAAGATTGAAGCAGTGAAGAAATGGGATGCACCCCAGACACCTTCAGAAATATGGCAATTCTTAGGATTGGCCGGATACTATCGACGTTTCATCGGGAATTTTTCAAGGATCGCTCAACCAATGACACTGCTGACTCAGAAAGACAAGAAGTTTGATTGGGGACATGCACAGGAACAAGCGTTCCAAACACTGAAAGAAAAGTTGTGCAACGCTCCGATATTGTCCCTCCCAGACGGAATTGATGATTTTGTGTTGTACTGCGATGCTTCACATCAAGGATTGGGGTGTGTGCTAATGCAGAAGGATACGGTGATTGCCTACACCTCACGACAACTTAAGGTGCACGAAAAGAACTATACGTCTCATGACCTGGAGTTGGGCGCTGTGGTATTTGCACTCAAGATATGGAGGCATTACTTGTATGGAACCAAATGCATCATTTACACAGATCATAAGAGCCTACAACATATTCTGAATCAGAAGGAACTTAATATGCGTCAGCGACGTTGGGTGGAACTACTTAGTGACTACGATTGTGAAATCCGGTATCATCCGGGGAAAGCAAACGTGGTGGCTGATGCTTTAAGCCGCAATGAACGCGTGAAACCACTACGTGCTCGAGCGTTAGGGTTGATTATTCAAAAAAATCTGAAAGCCCAGATCCTAATTGCACAAAGTGAGGTGTTGAAAGAAGAAAACATTGCGGGAGAAAAATTTCGAGGGTTGGAAAAACAGATGATTTGCAAGGAAGATGGCTTACAGTATTTCATGGATCGTATATGGGTACCCAAATAGGGAGATGTCCATACCCTACTCATGGATGAAGCGCACAAGACATGATATTCGGTTCAACCTGGTGCAGACAAGATGTACCAGATCTGAAAGATTTGTATTGGTGGCCAGGCATGAAGAAAGACATCGCTATGTATGTAAACCGATGCTTGACGTGCTCGAAAGTTAAAGCTGAACATCAAAAACCATCAGGATTACTGCAGCAACTGGAAAATCCAGAGTGGAAGTGGGAAAACATAGCTATGGATTTTATTTCCAAACATCCCAGAACGGGTAGCGGGCACGACTCGATATGGGTCGTAGTGGATCGGATAAAAATTCAGCTCATTTCTTACCAATCCGAGAGGATTACAAAATGGATAAGTTGGCGAGATTGTACATAAAGGAGGTCGTGACAAGGCAAGGAGTGCTGATGTCGATCATATCCGACCGTGACAGCCGATTTACTTCATGATTTGGCAGACACTACAGAAAACGATGGCACTATATTAGATATGAGTACCGCCTATCACCCACAGACAGACGGTCAAAGTGAACGTACAATACAAACATTGGAAGACATGCTCAGGGCTTGTGTAATCGATTTTGGTGGTAGCTGCAACACTCATTTACCGCTAATCGAGTTCTCTTACAACAACAGCTACCATACGAGCATTGGATACGCTCCATTTGAAGCATTGTATGGGAGGAAATGTAGATCTACAGTTTGTTGGGCAGAGATTGGTGAAAGCCAGTTGACAGACCCAGAGATCATTCAGGAAACAACAGACAAGATCTTCCAGATCAAAGATAGACTAAAAGCAGCCAGAGATCACCAAAAGAGCTACGCTGACAACCATCGGAAACCTCTAGAATTCAACATGGGAGATCGCGTTCTACTTAAAGTCTCTCCTTGGAAAGGGATTGTACGATTTGGAAAGAAAGGGAAGTTAGCCCCGAGATACGTAGGACCATTCGAAATCATGGAAAGAATTGGTCCAGTGGCATATCGATTAAGGTTGCCACCAGAATTCAGTGGTGTACACGATACATTTCACGTATCAAACCTTAAAAAGTGCCTGGTGGATGAAACTCTTCATGTACCAATTGAGGAAATCAAGATCGATGAAAAGCTTCATTTTATCGAAGAACCTATAGAGGTCATGGACCGAAAGGTCAAACGATTAAGGCGCAGCAAGATACCCATAGTCCACATGAGATGGAACTCAAAACGAGGACCAGAATTCACAAAAGAAAGGGAAGACCAGATGAAACTCAAGTACCCGCACCAATTCGTGGATGACACTCTAGGACCTAACTGGGGGATACTGTGACATCCATCGCCGAAAGGTCCGTCATTTAACGTGACTTCCGTTAACCTTTCTGTGATCATTCTTTCCTTATCTTTATAAACTATTCGGGTGTACATTATTCTTGTTTATTATCATGTTGCTTGTGTCCTCGTTGTTAGCGTTGCTATTATTTTAGAAATCTTTACAATCATCGTTATCGTTACTATTAAACCTATCGTTATTTATTATTATTGTTATTAATAAGACCATTTTTAAGTTATTAATACCATTATTTACATTTTATCATTAATATAACTAACCGATTTAAGGTCGTTTTTAACTGAAAACAAACTTGGGAACTCGGGGGTTAAGTGCAGGTACCAAATAGGACATTTTGCCAAACTAGGGCTGGGTATATATACCCCATTTCCAGCCCTAGCCTCCATTTCATCTTCTTCTTCTTCCACTTTTCTCCTCCTCCATGCACCAAAACCGCCCCCTTCTTGCGTTTTCACCGGCAAGGCCTCGGCTACAGCTGAGTCTACTCCATTATTACAGGTAGACGACCTTGGTCGTCCCTTTTCTTGCTTGTTTTTCTGCTGTCCTTGAAGGGTTTCGGGTGCTCGGGGCCAACCCGAGCACATGAGGTCGTGTGGGTGTGTGTGATGTGTTTTAGTGCGCTCTTCTGGTTGGTGTGTGTGTGAAATGTGTTTCTGGAAGTGCTTATGTTGTAAATCTCGTGCACAGAGCAGCCGAAGGCTGCTATGCACTTCTGCAGTCGTGATTCTACTGTTCTGGTGACTGGGTCTGCCGTGCGACTGAGCCGTGTGACTGGGTGTGTCGCGCGACTGACTCATGCGACTGTGTCTATCGTGCCACTGAGTTGTGCGACTTGGTGTTTCGTGCGACTGAGTCGGGCGACTGAGTGTATTCATGGAATTGAGTCTATGCGGATGAATGTGTGCGATTGTGCGTGTATCGCACGACTGAATGCTGTGTCGCACGAATGGAGGTTCAGTCGTACGAATGAAGCCGATTCATACGAATGAAGGTTGATTCATGCGTATGGATGTTGAGTCGTGCGATTGAGTGCTGTGTGGTACGACTGAATACCAAATCGCACGAATGGAGGTCCATTCGTACGAATGTAGTTTATTCGTACGAATGAAGGTTGATTCGTGCGGATAGAGTGTTGAGTCGTGCGTCTGGTCCTATCGTGCGACTGAAGTTATTGTTTGCGAGTTTCTTCTTGTGTGTGTGGCGTGTGTATGTCGTGTGATGGTAAGGTGACATCGACATGGTTGCCATTGCTAATGACAATATTAAAGTTAACACTATCAAACTACTAATGCTATCACAAATCAAATCAACTTTAACATTTTACAATTATCAAGAACTAATTTATAACCATTAATATCTACTAAGTACTTCTCTAATAACAATGAAACCTTTACACTCAAATCATCAGCAATGGAGACGATTCCAAGTACTTGGATCTATATAAGATCTAATACTTATGTCTACTTGTGTGTGTTCCGCGTGACCGAACTGATACAACCCGAACCGACCGAACATTACTATTTTCTCTAACGTATCATTAATGTTTAACAATAACTGATAATAGGTGTTTGACCGTTTATCGCTTACATTATTTGGAAACTTGATCATTCATACTTACCACCGAACAAGTGAGTTTCATGGCCCCTTTTTATGCTTATTCAATACTTCAATCATTAACGAACTTGGGGGAAAAGTATGCTCACCCATTTTTACGGTGTATAACTTACATTCTTGGAATCAACGTGTTACTGTTTTGTGAGTACTTATCTGATACATACATGAGTTCGCTGTGTGGTACTTTCTTTGCAACCATTTAATTCCGGTGTTGGAACCGACGGATAGGTATTGGTAGTACTACTGGGTTGACACCCCCACCCTTGTATGTTGGTATACTAGTTGGTACCAACAGTGGCCAGGAACGGGTTATGGGAATTACATTACAATGATACTATTTTTTGGTTATGTGATTCGTTTGCAAGTTTATGCTTATGGCTATGTTGTCGTGAATATTGACTAAACACGACACAAGTCTCCTTTGTGTCAGGTGTCGTCATGACATGCTTTATCATCAATTACATATTTTGGATCTCTATTGTTACAATGTGTTATAACGATCCCGTCTCGTTTCATCCTCATGTTTCTGCTTTAGCGAGGGTGTGACAAACAGCAACTGGAGGCGGCAATGTTTCTTGCTTTGCCATGAAACAGACAATTGCCCAAGTATTGACAGCCTCCGGTAACCGACTTTCTGTTTAACCTGCAGCCATTGGAATCATAATCAGAGTAAGCATGTAAGTCAAAATTCCCACCATAAGGATACCAAAGTCCTAAACGAGAATAGCCCTTTAGATAACGAAAAATTCATTTGACAGCCTTTTCATGAGACTCTTTAGGAGTTGATTGGTATCGAGCACAATATCCTACAGCAAAGGTGATGTCAGGATGACGTGTTGTAAGATACATAATGGAACCAATCATGGGTCTGTAAAGATGAGGATCAATTGGTTTCCCGTTCTCAGCAGGAGTGAGGCATGTTTGAGCAGTAAAAGGAGTCATCTCAGAAGAAGCGTCATCCATCTTGAATTTCTTCAACATTTCTTTAAACTTCTCTTGATGAATGAGAATTCCCTCTAGCTTTTGTTCAACTTGCAACCCGAGGAAAAAGCACATCTCTCCCATCATGCTCATTTCAAATCGGCTTCGCATAACCTCCTCAAACTCCCGACATAATTTTTGATTGGAGGAGCCAAAGATAATGTCATCGACGTAGACTTGCACGATCAGCATCTCACCATCTACCTCCTTCATAAATAAAGTCATGTCAATGGTGCCTTGAGAAAAACCATTGCTTAAGAGATACTGTGTTAAAGTCTCATACCAGATTCAAGGTGCTTGATGAAGACCGTAAAGAGACTTATCAAGCTTGTATACTTTGTCTGGAAATTAGGATCCTCAAAACCTGGTGGTTGACACACATATATCTCTTCATCAATGTCGCCATAGAGAAATACACATTTCACATCCTTCTGATAGGCTTTGTATTGCTTGTGAGCAGCATGCGCCAAAAATATTCTGATAGCTTCTAGACGGGCGACAGGCGCAAAGACTTTGAATAGACTTTGATCTATTCAATGAGTTTAAGAGTGAAATTGAAGTGGTTGAGGAGATGAAAGAGAATGAGAAGATGAAAGAAAGTGATATGGAGTTTGGGAAACAAGGAAGTCAAACCACTGAGCTAGAAAAGGATAAGGATGATGTTGCTACCACTGGGAGGAAAACAAGTTGAGCACTCCGGGTGTTGTTGGACCAAAAGAACCAATGAGCCAAGATCAGGAAAACCTCTAAGTCCCACATGACATCACAACAACTGCTGAAGACCCTCATCAGCTGTTCTGACAAAGTCTGAAGAATCAACAGCTGAAGTTCAAAGAACTGAAGTACAACAGCTGAAGATCTCAAAGTACTGAAGACAAGTACTGAAGTCTAAAGTACTGATAAACTAAAGTACTGAAGACTTCAAGTACTGAAGACAAGTGCTGAAGATCAAAAGTCTGAAGAACTAAAGAACTGATGAACAACTGCTGATGCACAAAGTCTGAAGACAACGACTGAAGACAACAGCTGATGACAACTACTGAAGTCATCAGCTGATGAAACATCTGAAGACCAAAGTCTGAAGACCAAGTGCTGAAGTTTCAGAGTTTGTAACAACAGCTGAAGAAGTCTTCTTCAGTTGTTGTGATGGTTTATTTTCCTTTCAGTAGTTTTATATTTTTCATTTCAGTAGTTTGTACAACAGCTGAAGAGTTTGTTCTTCAGCTGTTATAGTTCAGTAGTTGTAAACGACTGAAGAGTTTGTTCTTCAGTCGTTGTAGTTTTCAGTAGTTTCCTTTTCACTACTTGTAACAGGTAGAACACTTAGGAAATTTTGTAAGAAGATGTCAGCTGTTGTGACATCTTCAGTAGTTGTGTTCTATCAGTAGTTAGTTTAATAATTGTTTAAAGTCAGTGGAATCTGACAACAGTATGGGTCATTTGCCTATAAAAGGGCAGTGACCTGAATGTATTCCACGCCGAAACATGAAATAAACGAATATTATTCTTTCAAGGCAGAATTATTCTCTCTACATCTACTTTTGGTTTGCATGCAATATTCTTTATGTTCTTGCTTTAATTGCTAATATTCATGCTAAATCCGCTGCGAACACAATCTAATTGATAAAACTAGAGGCTGAGATCCTAACAAATGGTATCAGAGCGGGTTAATCATTGATCGATTTCACTATTGATCATTTGAAACTGCTCTTTTGATCTCTAAGTTTGATCGAATTAGCAATTTTCAAGAATTAGCTGTAGAGAGAGAGATTCTGCTGTTTCGGGCCAAAAACTTGAGGTTCTCTTGGTGGTTTTGAGCTACATTTGTTTTGTTTAAACTTGAGTTTGACTAATAACTGAGATGACTACATTAACAAACGATCCT
Organism: Flaveria linearis; assembly: GCA_024085815.1. Classification (NCBI taxonomy): domain Eukaryota; kingdom Viridiplantae; phylum Streptophyta; class Magnoliopsida; order Asterales; family Asteraceae; genus Flaveria; species Flaveria linearis. The sequence goes on along the minus strand of CM044008.1, from coordinate 78,787,366 downwards.
CACAATACTGGTTCCTCAACCAAGCCACCAATGCTTGTGAGGAATGAGTACAACATATGGCAAAGACGTATGCTTCACCACTTGTCTGTCAACAGTGCTGGTTGTTGGAAGTCAGTGGTGCATGGACCATACAGGCCTATGGTGAGCGTCCCTGAATCTAATGAACAGGTTCCAAAGAAACCTGAACAATATTCGGACGAAGATCTAAAGCTGTTCGAGATTGATGCTAGAGCCCATGGAATTTTAGCCATGGCTATTCCAAATGAGATTTACTCAGGGCTCTTGCATCATGAAACTGCTCATGACCTATGGGTTGCTCTAAAGGAACAATTTGGAGGAACTGATTCGGTCTTAGCAAACAATAGGGAAATCCTCGCTCAACAATATGAGACATTCTCATATAGAAAGGGTGAGACTCTGACCCAGCAGTTTGAGCGGTTCTCTTGTTTGATTTCTGAGCTGAAGATGGTTAAACAAGAGTACTCCAACAGCCAGATGAACAACAGGTTCCTCAGATCACTGCCTGAGAGATTGGACACTTATACCATTGTTCTACGCTCCAGTGCAAATCTGGAAACTCTATCTCTCACCCAACTTCATGGGAAACTGCTCACTTTTGAGAGAGAGAGAGCAAAAGAGGAAGTTGTCTACTTCTGGCAAGCTCGCTGATGACTTTGTTCAAGGCAAGGCTGCCTTGATAAGTCAGGAGTCTAAATATGCTTCATCAGAAAGTTCTTATGATGAGCATATTGATTTCTCTACCAACTCAGAACAAGCTTTTGTTGGTGTAGGTAGTAGTTCAGGAGGCTGCAGTGATAACTGGTGCTTCTTGATGGATGATTTGAAGGGCATTCCAGATGATGATCTGGAAGAGATGGATATTTTGAGTCAAATGGCAATGATCAATATCAGATCTCAAAAGTTCTACAAAAGAACTGGTAGGAAATTCCCTGGTCTCTCTGGCAAAACCAAAGTTGGTTTTGACAAAAGCAAGTTGAGGTGTCACAAGTGCCAAAGGCTTGGACACTTTGCAAGAGAGTTTAGATCATCTGGATCTAACTCCTCTGCACCCTTTATGACTTTTCCAAGCAATAGCTCACAGCACAGAGGGCAACCTTCCTCCAGTTCTGGTCATCCATCACAAGCACAGGCATCACCTGCTTATTTTGTGCCTCAGGGGTATATGCCATACTCTCACCCCTGCTACTATGTGCCTCAGTCCAGTCAAACTCAAGCACCTTCGGCTCAACCACCACAGGCTCTTCCTGAGCCTCAATCTTCCACATCTCATCATCAAACACAACCTCAACAACACAGCTTCTTCACCCCAGGAGTTGTTGACTGGAGTAGTCTACCAGATGATCTATCTGGACAGGAACAACTACTCCAAGGTGTTGGTCAACATGGTGGTGATAGCCCTTTTGGAAATCTTGCTCTGATGGCCCTTGAGTCTGCTGAGGGGTCATCATCCAATGCCTCATCACAGGTATCATCTGAGGCCAAAGCCAAGCTTTGTTCTGAATCATGCATAGCAGCATTTGCTTCTATTAGAGAAGCAAATGTAGCTTTAATAGATAAAAATCTTGAGCTAGAGCACACTATTTCCAAAAGAAAAGCTGATTTTGAGGTTGTACTAAAAGAGAAAAATGATGAGATTTACAAACTTAAATGCCAAATCAAAGATGGTAAAGCTAGGGAAGATGTACTTCTAGAGAAGTACAGAGACCTCAAGGAAACTCTTGCCAACACCCAAGTAGAGTGTGATCGATAGGTGCAATCATGCAAGTGTTTTAAAATGCTTCTTAAGAAGCAATCAGCTTCCAATGTGAAGTTTGGGATTGGTTATAAACACACTGCTCCTCCTACAGATTTCACTTTAAGAGCAGAAGTTGAATCTGATAAAGAGAGCAATAACCAATCCTTCTCATCATGTGACCTACTATCTTCTGATTCAGCATCATCAGAGATAGAAGTCAGCAACCAATTAGCAGATACTACAAGAGCTGATGGTTCAAATGCTGACTATCACATGATCAAAAAGTTGATCAACTCAAGTGTTGTCTCTAGAAGTACTGAAAGTACTAGAGAGCAAGTGATAACACTTGAAGTTCAAAACTCAATTACTGCCAGCACTGAAGAGAAGAAAACTGACAGTAGAAAAGGTTTGAAGACAACTAAAGAAGAGGTCAGGAAAGCAGGTACTAAAGGGAAGAAAACTGCTAGTACTGATAACAAACAGCTGAAGAACAAGTCTTTAGTTGTTTCATCTTCTTTGGTTGATGGTCAACACAAGATGAAGAAGAAGCCATGTGAGATATGTGGCTTGTTCAATCATCTTACTGATGATTGCTGGTACAAAAGGGGTTCCAAACTCAAACAACAGGAGGAAATTAAAGAGCAAATAAAGAAAATGAAAAATGAGTTTGAAACCAAGTTTGTACTAGCAACATCAAAGCCTGAGATCCCTAAACCCAAAGCTAAATCCAAAAGAAAGTAGGGAATACTCAGGCAACAGCTGAGGTTGCTCAGAAAAAGATGGTACAACAGAGGAATCCATCATCAGCAAACTCCAGTGTGTCTGAAGAGCTGAAAGCTTTATCACAAAGTCAGACACAACTGGTGATGATGGTTCAGCATCTAATGGGAAGAGTCAACCATTTAGATGCTCCTGTGTTGAAACCACAGAAAAGGAAGTCCAAGCCAAAGGGTTCCTCTTCTATACCATCTTCTTCACCTCAGGCTGTTACACATAACACACCTGTTAGTGCTGCACCTATAGTTGAGAACAGACCCAAAACCAAACAGGTTTGGGTCTCTAAAACTAACTAACATGTGGTTATGATTGCAGGGTTCTTCAACATACCAAAAGAGCATCTGGTATGTAGACAGTGGAGGATCTATGACATGACTGGAAGCAGCTCCCTTCTTAATGACTACTCTCAAGGAAAGAAGGGATTTGTTTCTTTTGGCAATGATGCAAAGGGTTACATCGTCGGAAAAGGCTTTGTTTCCAATGGGGAAATAAGGTTTGATGATGTTAACCATGTGGAGAATCTCAAGTACAACCTCTTGAGTGTCAGTCAAATGTGTGACAAAGGCCATGTTGCCCTTTTCACAAGCCAGGACTGTCGGATTCTGTCATCCAAAGTTCTGAGTTTGATTGACAAGGCATTGGATGAACACACTCTCCTGAAGGCCAACAGGACAGGAAGAGTGTATGCCTTAGATCTTTCCAAAAAGATGGATCTAAAAGGCCATCCTTGCCTATTCTCCAAGGCTTCTCCTCAAGAGTCTACACTATGGCATAGAAGGCTGGGTCATGTTAATTTCAAGAACATGAATCAGTTGATAAGCCATGGTTTAGTAAGAGGATTGCCCTTGAAGGAGTTCAAGTGTGAAGACAACTGCACTGCTTGCTTAAAAGGAAAACAACACAAAGTTTCATTCCCTTCAATAGAAGAACCAAAGTCCACTGCCTGCTTGCAGCTCCTGCACATGGATCTCTTTGGTCCTGTCAGAGTGATGAGCATGGCAAAGAAGAAATACTGCCTGGTAATTGTGGATGATTATTCCAGGTATGTATGGACTTTCTTCTTACACTCTAAGGATGAAGCAGCCAAGACTATCATGAACTTTGTGTTATTTGTGGAAAAGCAGTATTCCCTACAGGTCAAGTGTGTGAGGAGTGACAATGGATCAGAATTTAGAAACCACACACTTGATGACTTCTACCTGTCCAAGGGAATTAAAAGGCAGTTTAGCATTCCCAGAACTCCTGAGCAGAATGGAGTGGTGGAGAGAAAGAACAGGACTCTCATTGAAGCTGCAAGGTCAATGCTGGCTGACTCAGGATTACCACTGACCTTTTGGGCTGAAGCTGTCAATACAGCTTGTTATGTACAAAATAGAACTTTAGTGAATAAGAGGTTGATGAAGACTCCTTATGAAATTCTTCATCTTTTGGCTCCTCTAATTTCATTCTTTAGAGCCTTTGGGTGTCCATGTTTTATTCTCAACACTAGCAACCCACTCCAGAAATTTGCTAGTAAGGTGGATGCAGGGTATTTTGTTGGTTATTCATCAACTTGCAAGGCATACAGAGTCTTCAACTGTAGGACAAAGATGGTTGAAGAAACTCTGCATGTTAAGTTCAATGAATCTCCAAAGGACAAGATTCCACAAAACCCTGTGGAGTTGTTTGATCTGGACATACTGCAATATGTTTCCTATCAACCTCTAGCTGTTGAGCCTGTCAACAGTTCTCCACCTGGTGATACTGATGATGATGTAGTCAGTACTCACCTCTTCAGGTTTAGTGACAACCTGCCTGAGTTCACTAAACCTGATGCTCCTATAGCTTCAGCAGCCCCATCCACAACAAATGCTGATGAGATTTCTGCAAGCTCTACTTCATTTGAGCTGCCATCTCCTACATGGTTTCAGGAATCTCCATCACCATTTGTTGCTGCTGAAAGTCCTACAAACACTTGCACTGACATTGTAGTCTATCAAGAGCTGAAGATTCACCCCACATCTCAAATCATTGGTGATATCAATGCTGGAGTTTCAACCAGGAGTCAATTGTCCAATTTCTGCTTCTATGCTCTCTTCATCAGTCAGCAAGAGCCAAAGAACTATCATGTTGCTTTAAGAGACAATGGATGGGTTGAAGCAATGCAGCTTGAGCTTCTTCAGTTCAAGAAACAGCAAGTGTGGGAGCTTGTTTCTTTACCCCAAGGGAAGTGTGCAATAGGCACCAAATGGGTATTCAGGAACAAAACAGATGATAAGGGCCAAATTGTCAAGAACAAGGCCAGGCTGGTTGTCCAAGGATTTGCACAAGAGGAAGGCATCGATTATGATGAGACCTTTGCTCCTGTGGCAAGACTTGAAGCAATCAGACTGTTCTTAGCTTATGCTGCCTTTCACAGTCTTAAGGTTTATCAAATGGATGTCAAAAGTGCCTTCTTATATGGAAAAATAAAAGAAGAAGTTTATGTGTGTCAACCACCAGGATTTAAGGACAATAAACATCCTGATTGGGTGTACAAGCTTGATAAGGCTCTTTATGGGCTGAAGCAAGCACCTAGAGCCTGGTATGAGACACTCTCAACCTTTCTTCTAGAGAATAAATTCACTAGAGGCACCATTGATAAAACCTTATTCATCAAGACTGTGGGACAACATAAGCTCCTTGTTCAGATTTATGTTGATGACATCATCTTTGCATCCTTTGATCCAAAGTTGTGTGATGAATTTACAAAGCTTATGAAGCTGAGATTTGAAATGAGTGCTATGGGAGAATTACAGTATTTTCTGGGTTTGCAAATCAAACAACTGGATGATGGAATCTTCATCCATCAGTCCAAGTATACCAAAGAGTTGTTAAATAAGTTTGATTTACAATCCTGTAAGCCCTGTTCTACTCCCATGAGCAGCATCACACAACTAGATGTAGATCAGAAAGGTAAAGCGGTTGATGAAACCCTTTACAGATGTATGATTAGGTCCTTGATGTACCTTACAGCTTCTAGACCAGACATCATGTTTTCAACATGTGCTTGTGCTAGATTTCAGGCTGCACCTAATGAATCCCATTTGATTGCAGTCAAAAGGATCTTTAGATATCTGCAAGGTACCCAATCACTAGGTCTTTGGAATTCAGCTGGGCATTCTTGCAAATTAGTTGCTTTCTCTGATAGTGACTATGCAGGATGCAAAGTCACCAGAAAATCCACTTCTGGTGGTTGCCAATTCCTAGGCAATTGTTTAGTTTCTTGGCAGAGTAAGAAACAAACATCAATTGCTACATCTACTGCTGAAGCTGAGTATATTGCTGCTGCAAGTTGTACCTCTCAGATACTCTGGCTTCAGAACCAACTCTTGGATTATGGCATTACAGAGACTAAGACTCCATTATTAATGGATAGTGCTTCAGCTCTTTGCATTGTCAAAAATCCAGTCCAGCACTCTAGGACCAAACATATAGAGATCAGACATCACTTTATTAGGGATTGCTATGAAAAAGGTCTGATTGATCCAAAGTTTGTGCCTAGTGCTGATGAGCTTGCAGATATATTTACTAAGCCTTTGGATAGTGCCACATTTCAAAACTTGGTACTAAGGCTTGGTATGCTGCAGCTCGAATAACATGACCAATACTGATGCTCTCAGTTCACAAGTACTGATGAGCATTAGTATGCAAAGGTCAAATATAAGTACTGATGAGTAATTTAGTCTTCAGCATTTTCACAACTACTGAAGACTAAAAGGCTTCAAAGTACAGATGTACATTATTTGTTGAAAACAACTGATGTAGTGAGGTGGATTACAACTACTGATGTATCATTTTCAAACAAATAAGTACTGAAGAACAAATTTTGTTCACAAGTACTGATGTGTAATTCACATAAGTACTGAAGACAAAATTTGTTCACCAGCTCTAGAATATTCCATCAGCACTTGTGAACATCTGATCACAAGAGCTGAAGGCATAAATACTCATAAGAGCTGAAGGGTCAATGAAACATCTGAAAGTCAGCCAAAGAGCTGATGAGTAAATGTGTAGGTCAGCATGAAACAACTGATTTGACGGAAACAGCTGATGAGTAATTTTATTCTTCAGCTAATGCCAACAGCTGTTGTTTCATACCTAAATAACTGAAGGACAAAACCATGTCTTCAGTAGTTTCACAACTACTGATGACTACCACCAAGTCCTCAGTTGTTTACAACAACTGAAGCAATACCATGTCTTCAGTAGTTCACAACTACTGATATCAGTAGTTCACAACTACTGAAGGCTAACACCAAGTCTTCAGTTGTTACAACGCCTGAAGATGAAAACTAGGTCTTCAGTAGTTTATAACTACTGAAGACTGACAATAAGTCTTTAGCCGTTTACAACATCTGAAGGACAAAACCAAGGATTCAGTAGTTTCAACTACTGAAGACTAACACCAAGTTCTCAGATGTTACAACCACTGAAGGTTAAAACCACATCATCAGTAGTTTCAACAACTGATAACTAACACCAAACCTTCAGTAGTTTTCTTTCAGCCTTTGCCTTACCCTATAAATACCCAACCTTCAGAGCTTTTCATTCTCACGACCTAACTTTTTCAAAAACCTCTGATATTCTCATACACCATTAATGGCGGCCATGCAACTCAAACCTCGACACAACTGTGTCGCTCATCTCACTAAACCGCCATTCTGGGCCAAGTTCCACAATGCCGTCGATCTGATGACCGACTCACAATACCAGACGGCATTCCTCATCAACCCCACCATATACACCGACTCCTTGGCGGAGTTCTGGACGAATATCACCGTCCAAACCGGAGAGAATAACGGCGAGGTCTCTCTCCGGTCCTCCGTCAACAACCACCCAGTGGTTATTACTCCAGCTACTCTTCGAGAAACCCTAAAGCTGGAGGATGCCACCTACCCAACCTCCTACCCCAAAGGCGCCCTCGATCTATGCTTCACTGCCAATGACTATCAGGGTGACCTTTCAGCCACCACCTTGTTGAAGAAACACTTCCCAGATCCCCAACGACTGATCTTTCACATGGTGAATGTGTGTCTGGCTCCCAAAACTTCTTCATGGGACCAGATGTCAACAAGGTGGCAACAGGTATTGTACTCTATCCTTGAGAAACAACCCCTAAACTTCACTGATATTATATTTTGGGAACTCAGGGATATGGCCACAAAACCCATTTCTAACCGTTGGATCTTGTATCCTCGGTTTATAATGGCCATCGTCCAAAGCCAGCTTCAAGCTGAGGAACTAGTTGGCACTGGAGTCCCTGCCATGGCTGTTCTAGCCGAGGTATACTCCAGGCACAACACCGACCACACACTCAAACAGGCTGGCCGGCTGCGAAAACCCACGCAGCAGGAACCCACAGCCTCCACCTCCAAATCCAATGTCCCCACCAAGCCAAAAGCCAAGAAGCCCAAAAAGGCTACTCAGGGAAATGAGTCCCCTGAGGATGCCCCTGCAACACAAAGGCAGGATGTGGCTGCTGGTTCGATTCTCCCAGCAGCTACCACGACTCCACCCACCACAACCGCACAGGCTTCCTCTCAACAAGAGCCTGATACAACCAATTTTGGGGCAACCACATTACTGGGGTCTTTCTCACTTGAGAAGACTGCCATTGAAGAGCACAGTCCTCCCCATGTGCACACTGCTTCGAGCCCATCTCTTGATGAGACCGCCCCACAAAGCCCTACATTGGTTATCGCCAAAGTGCTGACCCATCTGAGCACTCCACCCTCTCCCCAGAAACCTATTACAACTGGGGAGACTCCAACCGAAGAGGGGGTGGATACAAGTGCCGGTGGGAGCCCACAGCACAGAGAATCAGTCCAATCTCCCAGTGTGGCTAGGGAGACAGGACAATCTGGTGAGGCTGCCACTTCCCCTGCATCAACATCTGAGCAGGGTGAAGCTGGTAACATCACTAAGACCTCACCAGAGGCAACTGCCGATGATGGATCCAATCCGGAGGCTAGAAGTCCCCAGTACCATGAACAAGGGGCACATGCTATCACTGAGCCACACTCAGGGTATGTACATCCTGACATTGTCAGGAGGTCAGGTGATTCAGCTCATACTGATGATGACCTGAGCTTCTTCTACGATGTAGTAGCTCAAAACACTATCCTAGAGGATGAGATAAGCAGACTCAAAGAGCTGCTTGCTCAAATGACTCAGGATAGAAGTCCATCTGCCACCACTACCCCACAGATGGCACCTTCACCCGAAGGTCTCACAAACACTGAGCCACTCCCACAAACTCAGCCACCAGCCCCTGCTTCTGGCACTAGCTCTCAGGGTCAGAACCCCCCTGAGCAGCTAGATGCTATCCTCCGGAAATCCCTGCCTCTCATCACACCCATAATCACAGAAATTGTGATGAAAACCATTGATGAGAGGCTTCCCACACATATCCAACCTCTGGTGGAGGTTGCTGTTGCTAAAGCCCTTGCTGAGAGTCAAACCCCAACCAATGCACCCAAAAAGGGGGAGACCTCAGTGCAAGGAAAGAGGAAGAGGGGAGAGGAGGAGCTAGAGGTAGGTAGAAAGGAGGTGGTTGAGAGGGAGAAGGTTCAGGAGACCAAGGGGAAGGGGAGGGAAGAGGAGGAGAGAGCTGAGAAAGAAGTGACTGGAATCCAAAAGGATTTCAGTGTCACTTATCAAAAGAGAGGAGAGGTGAAGAAGGTGGTTGATCCTGATCTAGCAGCCCTTGTCAAGGAGGCTGATGCTGAGCACAGCCGTTCATTGGACTCTGTCATTGAACAGCTATTCAGGCAAGGCTTTGACAAGGACACTGCCTTGCTAGATCAAGAGATCAGGAATATGGAGAGAAGAGAGATTGAGTACCGATGGACTACTCATAGCCAAGAGGAAAGAAAGAAACTTGAGGCTATGAGTAGGTTCACTTCGAAGTACCTGGGCAGACCAGTCCTTGATGTCAAGGCATGGACCAGGGACAGACTCTTGGCAATAACCACCAAGATCTGTTCGGCTGGTGATTTCACTAAGGGACTGGTCGCTGAGGCCCTATCTGAAGACGGTGCTGGGAACAGGACACTGCTAGTAAAACTGACCAAACCAGCCCTTATCTCTAGGTTACTAGCAGTGCCTGCCAACATTCCCACATCAACAACCCAACCACAACCCACTAAACCAACCCCTTCACCACCAAAACCCGCAGCCAATGATCCACCCTTGAAGAAGAAGAGAAGGGTGCTGAGGCTGCAAGATGAAGAAGAGGAGGATGAGGAGGATAGCCTGCCACTTTCAGCAGTTATACCTCTACCCAAAGCCAAACCATAAACCATCACTCCCACCTCACAGCAGGACACTGTGAGGGTAAAATTAGAAGAGGAGGAGCAGCAAAAGCGACATGATGAGGAAATGCTGAAAAGCATTGACAAATGCTATGCTGCTTCCACCTCTATAATGAATATGCAAAAAGAAGCTCTGAGACTCTTCACTCTCAAACAAACCTTCCAATATAACAAGGAAAGAGTGAGGACTTGGCCTGATCCTAGGGTGGCTCACAGGATCACAAAGAAAGATATTCCTGTGAGACACAAGAGCCAGATAAAGAGGATTGTAGATGAAGTAATCACAGTGGCTCTTGTGGTAACACCCTGGGAAATTGTGGATGAGTTCGAGAAAGCTTATAAAGCTAAGCTACCTCCTGAAATGATGTTGGAAAACAGGATGGTGAGGAAAGGCTTAGTTTATAAGAAGCTTGAGAACTTCCGCAGAGATGAGCTCAACTTGTTGTTAGAAGGCAGACATCCAGATGAATTTGCTTACAAGCAAATCACAACAGTTGAGCTCAAAAATGGGAAACAGGTCAAGTATGTCTTAGAGACATACGGCCGTGAAGGATTGTTCGATAGTGGGGATGAGGGCATGACCAAGGAAGAACAAATGATCTTTGTCCGAGACTACACCCGAGAATCCTACCGGCTTGTACATGGAAGGTAGATCTCATGGATGGGACAACAGCTCTGTATCCAATTCCCCAAGACAGAGCTCCCATCCATACTTAGCCAAACAAACACTAGAGACTACCTCTCAGGCCAGTGCTTATCTGGGTCAACTTCTAATCTGATCTAGAAGGAAATAGACCAATCATTATGCCACCAATAAGTGGGACAACCAATAATTAGAGGTTTTGGCTGCATTGGTTCAGGGGGAGTTTGTTGGACCAAAAGAACCAATGAGCCAAGATCAAGAAAACCTCTAAGTCCCACATGACATCACAACAACTGCTGAAGACCCTCATCAGCTGTTCTGACAAAGTCTGAAGAATCAACAGCTGAAGTTCAAAGAACTGAAGTACAACAGCTAAAGATCTCAAAGTACTGAAGACAAGTACTGAAGTCTAAAGTACTGATAAACTAAAGTACTGAAGACTTCAAGTACTGAAGACAAGTGCTGAAGATCAAAAGTCTGAAGAACTGAAGAACTGATGAACAACTGCTGATGCACAAAGTCTGAAGACAACGACTGAAGACAACAGCTGATGACAGCTACTGAAGTCATCAGCTGATGAAACATCTGAAGACCAAAATCTGAAGACCAAGTGCTGAAGTTTCAGAGTTTGTCACAACAGCTGAAGAAGTCTTCTTCAGTTGTTGTGATGGTTTATTTTCCTTTCAGTAGTTTTATATTTTTCATTTTAGTAGTTTGTACAACAGCTGAAGAGTTTGTTCTTCAGCTGTTATAGTTCAGTAGTTGTAAACGACTGAAGAGTTTGTTCTTCAGTCGTTGTAGTTTTCAGTAGTTTCCTTTTCAGTACTTGTAACAGGTAGAACACTTAGGAAATTTTGTAAGAAGATGTCAGCTGTTGTGACATCTTCAGTAGTTGTGTTCTATCAGTAGTTAGTTTAATAATTGTTTAAAGTCAGTGGAATCTGACAACAGTATGGGTCATTTGCCTATAAAAGGGCAGTGACCTGAATGTATTCCACGCCGAAACATGAAATAAACGAATATTATTCTTTCAAGGCAGAATTATTCTCTCTACATCTACTTTTGGTTTGCATGCAATATTCTTTATGTTCTTGCTTTAATTGCTAATATTCATGCTAAATCCGCTGCAAACACAATCTAATTGATCAAACTAGAGGCTGAGATCCTAACATGTGTCAATGTGAGAAAGCTCTTGCGGCTGAAAAGGTGGTGATGGCACTTCCCTATGAGGTAATTCAAGATATGTGTTCATCAGCTTGCAAAATCAGGTTATTTGGGGTCTATAAAGCTAATTGTTTATTAATTGATAATGAAAAGGATTTGAAACAAATTAATGAGGAGCTTAAAACAAATGAGTCAAAATATTTTGTTAAATTAAACGAGGCCTTAAAAGAGAATGATCATTTAAAAAGAATAGTTTGGAAAGAAATGTTGAAGTTAATAATTTGACTGAAAGGGTTGCTCTTGCTGAGTTTGAAACAAGCAAGCTTCAGTCAAAACTTGATAAATGGACTATATCGGGAATGAAACATGACGATTTATGTAAATCTCAACAGGGGGCTAGGATTAAAACTAGTTTGGGATATGAAAATGCTAAAGTTTATCCTTCTCCTAGTACTTACTGTTATTCACCTACGCCTGTTCCCCGTCCTTCTAATGATTTGATCCAAATAGATACTAACAGTATGTCTGCAGGTTTAGAAGGTGTGAACCCTATGTATGTTCGTGAGGACTACGATTATGGACCGACTAGCGGGCTTGGATGCTCTAGCATTAGTAAGCCTGAACCTCAGCATTTTGTTTTAGATCATAAATCTAGTTTAAATTCTATTTTTGTCTCTAGTAATGCTGTAAAAGACTCTATTTCTTCATGTTCTAGTGATGTTTCTATTTCCTCTTTAAATTCTGTGGATTGTGATGTCGCTACATCTTTTGATTGTGTTGATCTTGTGACTGATATCACTGTGAAGAGTGATGAGGAAATTAAAATTAGTTCTTTTGAAAAATTCTTTTCTCACCCTATTCCATCTTTTACTCCAGCTAAAATTTATGTGTCTCATGACAGGGTTACATCTTCATCTGAGGCAAGTATAAGTGGTACTAATACCACATGTATTTCAAATGACATCTCATCTTCTTCTGTAAATAATTATTCTTTTTCAAATAAAAACTATTCTATTGACATATATGAGACATACAGTGATGTTGATTCTAGATTATCTGAATGTGATGAGGAAATATGCATTGACAAAATCCCAACCTCGTTACATAATAGACCCAGATTAAAACCACACTATTTTCAATGTGATAAAGATGATCTTGTTGTTAAGCATTGTCCTCTGCTTCATCATAGACACGCTAATAGAAATTCTTTTAGGAATAGATTAACTCAATTAGTTAATAATTTCTTTGGTAAGAAATCTATTTCTCCTAAACCAAAAGTTGTTCAAACTTGGGTTCCTGTTTCACCTGGTTAACTTTTTCTGATATTCGTGCAGGAGTCATCCACTAAAGTTGTAAATAGTGTATGGCATGTCGATAGTGGATGCTCCAGACATATGACGGGACTTAAAGATCTATTGACTAACTATCGAATAATCAATGGAGGTTACGTTACGTTCGCCGGCGACAAGAAAGGAGGGAAAATGATCGGTTAAGGAGAAGTTTCCAACGACTCTCTTACCTTAGAGAAAGTCAACTACGTACCTGAGCTTGCATTCAATCTATTGAGCGTCTCTCAGATTTATGATAAAAGTATTCTGGTCTTATTCAAGTCCAATGAATGTCTCTTTTTGAAATCTGAGATTGATATTCCAGATAATATGTTACTAATATGGGCTCCAAGGAAGCATGATACATATCTTCTTGATATGAGTTTAAAGGATTCAACATCTACTATCACCTGTCTTCTGTCTAAAGCTTCCACCTCTGAGTCTTTCCTATGGCATCACAGATTGGGCCACGTTAATTTTAAAAATATAAACAAATTAGTTAAAAACAATCTTGTTAGGGGATTACCTTTAAAAGACTTTTCTGTGGTTGAAAAATGCATGGCGTGCGCAAATGGAAAACAACATAAGAAACCACATAAATCTAAAATTAAAAATATCATATCCAATCCCCTCGAGTTGTTACATACTAATCTGTTCGGCCCAATTAGCGTTAAATCAATTGCTAAGAAATCTTTCTGTTTTGTGATTACAGATGATTATTCCAGATACTCCTAGGTGAGATTTCTTGCTCATAAAGGAGAGACTGCTGAGGAGCTGCGGAAGTTAATTCTTTCAAATGAAATGATAAGTAAGAGGAAGGTTATGGTGATCTGAAGTGACAACAGTACTGAATTCAGGAATTAGATCTTTGATTCTTTCTTTGCTGCTAAGGGAATTTTAAGACAATACAGTGCTGCAAGGACCCCTCCACAGAATGGTGTGGCTGAACGAAAGAATCGCACCCTTATTGAAGCTGCTCGTACACTGCTAATAGAATCCTCCTTACCCATCATCTTTTGGGCTGAGGCGGTGAATTATGCTACATATGTTCTCAACAGGGGTTGATAGTCAAGGACAAGATGAAGACCCCGTATAAACTATTTCATAAGAGAAAGCCTTTGATTGACTTCTTTCGACCATTCGGTTGCTCGTGCACTTTATTGAACACTCAAGCGCAGAAGACAAAATTTGGTGCCGTGTCTGATGAATGTTATTTTGTAGGCTATTCTTCTTCACAAAAGGCTTATCGGGTATATAACAAGAGAACACGTATTGTTCAAGAGTCATTCTATGTTGATTGGCAGGAATCTAATTCCTCCGATGTTCCATCAGAACCAGCATGGTTCTTTGACTCCGATACGGTGTTCAACATTTAATCTTCCAGTTTTTGATGATGATGCGTCCCTCTCCCATGTTAAAACAAACATTATCCTTCCAACTCCATTACCAGTCGAACCTCCAATCACACCAACAAATGATGCTACATCAGTTGATGTTGCATCTTCCTCATCCATATTTGATCTTCCGCCCCCACCTGTGTCAACATCTCTTCCCTCATCACCTACATGTACCACATCCCAACCGACATTTCCCATTCCCCAATTCACTCTACCTCACCATCTCCTTTATCATCTTCACCTTTAACTACTCATCAACAATCCCTTAGCCAACCATCCACTCACACCCCACCCATGACTGCCGATTTCAAAACCTTGAAAGATCATCCACATGATAACATAATAGGATCTATCACTGATGGAGTTCGGACGTGAAGTCAATCTAGTTTGATTAACGTCTGCTTATTCTCTTGTTTTTATATCACAAATCGTCCCTAAAAACTTTCATGCAGCTCTTCAGGACCCTTGCTGGATTGAATCAATGCAATTAGAGCTACAGCAGTTTATGAAACTCAAGGTGTGGACTCTGGTCGATCTTCCACCAAACAAATGCCCCATTTGAACGAAATGGGTGTTTAAGAACAAACCCGATGACCAGGGCATCATGGTAAGAAACAAATCCAGACTAGTAGTCTAAGGATTTGCTCAACAGAAGAAGCCACAAGTCTCTCAAAAAACTACTACAAGCTCAAAGAAAGCTCCACTCCAAGTTGCACCACACGGACCAATCAAGCATAAAAAGCCATTCAAGGCTTTCTTCAAGTGTGGAAAGGAAGATCACGTGCTCAAGAAATGCCCAAAGAGAAATGCTTCGGATGGTAAAGGCAAAACGAATTGCTTCTCTGGATCAGATTCTAAAAGGAATGTGCCAGACGGTAAAGGCAACGAGGGTTGCTTCTCTAGATTCCAAGGTAAAACGCACACATCTTTGAATGGTTAACGACAAACATTCCATCCAAACCTTCGCATGTGAAGCTGTTTTCACATGATTCAAAGATGAAAGTGACAAAAGCATCAAAACCAAAATCTTTTCCCTCGGGGATTATACAGAATATGATTGACAAATTTAATTCTTTCAAATCGAAAATGCTTGAAACAAAAAAAATTTGGCAAATTAAAAGGAAAGAGAAAAAGATCATGGATACAAGAACATGTTGTGTACTTAAACAAGTGTCTTACACTGATGAAAATTGAACACCCAGGAATACGATGTCTTGAGTCCCCCTTTCTAACTAATCTGTTAATGAGTGCAGGAACATTTTAGGAGGACTGTTAGTAATCCGGTTTACTGACAGAGAATGTTCCTCATTCAAATTTGAGGCGGAACAAACAGGTTATGGTTTTGGTATCTTATCCATATTTTGGATCCTTATCTGCATTTTCATATCTCATTTGACAATCATTACATTTCTCTTGATAGTTCATTTTTAATCATTCGATAGAGTAAAATGGAAGACGTTTCTTTGGTTATTCCATTTTTAGTAAGTAAAGAAGGTGTACATAAATAAAATTTAGGGGGAGAGTAGTATAAAAGAAAAGAACAAAAAGATTTTAAATTTTATTAGTTAATTAGTTGCTTTAGGTTATAAAATAAATAAAATTTGAGAACTTGATTTGGGATGACTGAGAAATGATAGCATGTCTTCTGGGTATGCTTATTTGCATGACTTGTACTATGTGAGAAATGATAGTAACTAATGTAGATGTCTGTATCACTTAAAATTATGAAATATGAAAAAGACAGTTTCATTATATGATATACTTGGTAGGCTCAGCCCGAAAACAAAGTAAACAATGATCTGTAGGTTAACTAAAGCTTTAGAACTCGGTGACATGGATCATTTCCATGACATCTCGGTCTGCACAAAGTTACAAGTCATGTCAAAACTTGGTTGAGAGTTGCTGATTTATGTCTTGAGTCTGTTCTTAGTCTATGTTGGGTCTAACATACCTTAGCCCAATTTGTATAATATGTATAATAAAATGCATGCTTATCTCCTCTGCTATGTGTGAACATTGACCTGGAGTGATGATCTCCTCTGCTGTATGATAGTACTGACCTGGAGCTCTCATCGGCATAAAATGATGATCTTCTCTATTATACGTAAGTATAGACCTGAAGCTCTCATCCGTAAGACTCAACTGATCAACTCCTCTGTTATACGTGAGTATAGACCTGGAGATATCATCATAGAGTCTGTATAGTAAAGTGTCTCGTTAAATGATCATGCTATCATATGCATGCATCTGTGTCAATTCAGAACTACTCAGGCAAAATCAATGATTACACTCAATAAACCATGATGACGGGATGAGTTCTTTGCCAAATGTCTGTGGGGACCAAGTCACCTGAGCTTCTCTTAATCAAACCAAAAACATGATAAAATCAATTGCAGGTCACTTGTTGAAAAAACTAAGGCATGGGTTTAGTAGGACAAACATACCAGCAATCATTTCTGGGCTTTCAAATTAAATATATATATATATATATATATATATATATATATATAATGGTGATCAGACTCTATGTAAGTGTGTTTTCATTGCTTGTCGATGTCTAATTACATCTTTATGCTTTAGTATATCTTGAGAATGTGATCTCATGATTAAATCAATTCTTGGTTCTCGAATTATTAAAAAAATAAAATTAAAACTAAAAAAATTATTATTAGGTTAAAGTGTTATGATTAAAATAAAATATAAAAAAAACCAAAAAGATTTTCATTTCAAATTATTTTTCAAGTGTTCCATATTATCCTATTGAAATGATCTCATATGATTTCACGGGAAATTGCACACACAAACGAATACAGTTTGGCTTGTTTACATTCACAGATAAACACGGGTTTATTTGTTTGTTGAAGTGATCTGATAAGGAATGTGTAGAATGTGTTTGTGATTGTCTTGCAGATTTTGCTGCAAGTGATGGCCAATCATCACATGAGCAATGAACCAGGCCAAAGATCCTGTTCCTCAAATTTACAGAAGATACCGAGCTAGGAATCCTCCTCCTACATCTTCTGAACCACTCAGAGATTCAAGAAAGGGTTTCCACTATAATCAAGAGGATGCACACAACAAGGGGGAGCATGCAAAAAGGGAGAGCTTGTGAGATAAAGATCTTCAGCAAGAAAATTTAAGAAGCATCAGTCTAGGGGGAGTATTGTTGGACCTTAAAATTGAGATTGAAGCTTACCAAATTAAAAATCAAATTTCAGCTGCCTTATCGGTGTTGATCGATGAAAGACGTTGATAATAATAGACTAAGGGGGAGTATTGTTAGGTCTGAAAGATAGTCTAATATTATCAACACAATCAAAGTCAATAAAGTCCACGTCAACGGTCAAAGTCAACGTAAAAGTCAAACACGACGCGTGCGGGACGAAGATCCAAGATGAGAAGTTGAAGATATATTTGACTTTGAGTTTATTGCTAACAAATATATTTTGTGTCAACAAAATATATTTAATCACATTTTAGTCATTTTTATGTTTTATTTGTATTTTCCCTAATTAGTTTAAGTCTAGGGGCTTTATGTGTCATTAGTGAATATTATATTCACTATAAATAGAAAAGTGGTAATTAGGGTTTAAGCAAGCTTGTATGAGCTGGGATTGGGGTTTCCACTTTGTAAACATCTTATGCAATCCAAATAGATCAAACAAGGGTTTTATTCATTGTTCTTGGTGTTCATCTTTGTTCATCTTATTTTATGGTGTTTGATCCAAAATCTTCATCAAATTCATGATTCAAGCGTTGCTTGGGACTAACAATATGTTTACAAGTAAATCCCTCAATCAATTGGTCATGCAACCATTAACCAATCCTAATTACAATTAGGCTATTTATATCTAGGCTAACTTTGACTATTTACATTTAACCCCCTAGACTATTAAACTAGACTAAAACAAAGTAAAATATATTATATTCATACAAAATATATTTATTACAATAAAGTCTCAAAACATAATAAATCTTCAATATCTTCACTCGGTTCTTCGTCTCGAACTCGTCGTTTAACTTTTCTGTTGACCTTGACTGAGACGTTGACTTTTGTTGACTTTGACTATGTTGATAATATAGACTATCTTGTACAGCTCCAACAGGAAATACTATCTAATCACAGCCAAAACTATCAATATTATCTCTAATCAATGTTTAAAATTCAAAACAGAAAGTAATTAATTATAACTTGCAAAACTAATCCGGATGTTACGCAATCAATCAAGATCAAACACACACGAGTATGGCAACAATTTTTAAGCATTAACCCGTAGACACGTTCATATTTAATTGCGAAAATAATCAAGAATGATAATAATTAGTAAACAAATATATGAAACAAAACAAAATATTTAGTCAAAACATAGTAGTTTTCAACCAAACCTAAGCAATGCTAAAAAGTTAGCTACTCGTAACGTTGAGAAACATCAAGAATGATAATAATGTTGCAAATTTTAGTAAGAAACAAAGAAAAAAATCCAAATCAAGACGGAAACTAAAATGATCTTCAATGCTTATTGTGATCTTCAAATTTGAATCTTCTCATGATCTTTACAAAACATTTAAACTGGTGAATCAAATTAATTTAAAAGTCATTGAACTTCAAGAATTCATGTAATTGCCATGTATTCTATTGAAGTCTACTAGAATTCAACTAATAAATAAAATAATTTATGTACTTGTTTGTTTAAATAATTTATGTACTTGTTTGTTTAAATAATTTATGTACTTGTTTGTTTAAATAATTTAAATGCCATATAGATTTGGAAGAATTGAAATGCTAGCTTACTTACATTTGTTTGAAATTTGTATTTTTCTTCTAAGTTATAATAAACGATTTTGGCAATTAAATATATACTTAAATCTAAAGAAAATTAATAATCATAATACAAATATTTGAAGTTTTACATTTTACTCTTAAGATTTACTATAATACGTTATTTTTAATTATTGAATTAAGTTTTATTAAAAGTATACATATTTAGCTCATTGTCTCTTAATGTATTCAAAATCTATTTATGGACTATTTAAAAATAATATTTGATAAAAACTAACGTAAAACTTGTCAAAAGTGAGGGAAATATTTATAGATTATATAATTTATACAACATGAGATAGCAATTGTTATTGCTTTGTTTTGTTGGCCTTCATCGAATCCGAGAAAGAAGCAGGAGAAGACTTTATAAGTTGTGTGCTTGCTTGCCATCTTGAAATCAAAAAAATGGTGGAATCAAATAAAGAATACTTTGTTCCTTGGGTTTTTCTTCATGCATTGTATCGTTAACGTAAGGATTACAATTAGAGGCTGACGCAACCAAAGAGCTCTCAGCATGTACACATGTGAAGTACAAGGAAATTACTTCTGAAGATTTGATACAACTTAGTGAATTATGCTAAGTATCAAATCTTCCGAAGCCAAGACACTGATTTAAACTGTAGACAGAGAAGATATGTTTTTTCTGAATCACCTTTTGACAAAAGCTGAACTACTTTTCGCTACCATCTCTGAAGACTAACCAACTTGCATAAGTTGGTGAAAAGTTCATACTTTTGTCCAACTGTATATTAAGGTCTTATGTCTGTAACTTTTTACTTTTAAACTTTTATGCCTTTTATATTAGATAAGAATATGAGCTATGGCATGTCATAGTCACTAGTCAAAAGGCAATCTGCCTTGTGACTTTATATTGATCTTGTTGTCTAGATTAGTGTTTCCAGCTGGCCTTTAAAGTATGGTCGGTTGTAGGATGTAGTACAATGTATCTCAAGTATTATTATTTCTTTTAATGTTTGGTAACACTTGTGAGAACTTGAAATCAATATACATCATTCTTGAAAACCATATTATCTTGTTTTTGTTCTATTCTTTACTTGTGTTCTTTGTATCACTATAAGCTGGTTTCCTATTTGACTTCTTAAGTGTTCTAAGTCTCTCCACCTTGTGAAACTGTTGCATTGACCCCCTTCACCAGTTTTGCAATTGGTATTGGAGCATTTTTAGGCTTTTGATTGTAAGATCTCGTCATCTTAAATCCCTACATTTTCACAAAACACTTAACAACACAAATGGCAGCTCTTACCGAGGCTGATATAGAGATCGGCACTATGACCAAATAATCACTCTTGATGACTTTGATACTTGGTGCCAAAGAATGGAAGGCTTCATCAAGTCTCAAGACAGTAGGATGTGGGTATCTGTTGTCTCTGGACCTCATGTTCCAAGCACCACTTCAGCTGCTGCTAGAGGTGGTATGATTCCAAAGTAAGTGGCTGACTACACAGAGGAAGATTGTAAGAAAATTGATGTAGATCAGAAGGCCATGACCGCACTCCAAACTGCTCTTCTTATCTCTATCTATAGAGGCTTCAAGAAGTGTAAAACTGCAAAGCAACTCTGAGATGCACTGAAGCTTACGTATGAGGGGTCTACTGAAGCAAAAGAAAACAAGAGAGAACTCTTGAAGTAGCAATTGAGAACTTCACCTATAAAAAAGATGAAACCATGACTCAACAATACTTGAGGTATGTTGAGATTATGGATACTCTAATTGATGTTGGAGTAACTCTTGAGAATAGGAACATCATGGGGAAGTTCATGTCCACTCTTCCCAAACAATAGACACACTACTAAAGGATCTATTGACTTTGAAGGAGAATCTGGTGGTTACATCACTTGAAGGGGCAGAGTCATAAATGGTAAGCTCAACCCTTATTTTTTGACCAGAGACATAACATGCTCTTTACTGACGATGAGTGCATTGTTCTCAAGCCTGACCTAGTCATTCATCAAGAGCATATCCTACTCAGAGCACCCAGGAAAAGGAACATGTACAAGATGGATTTGAAGGAAACCTCACCCTTAGGAGAAGTGTCTTGCTTTCTATCTAAAGCTAATAGTGATGAGTCTTTCCTATGGTATAAAATAATATACCATGTAAACTTTAAGAACATGAATAAACTAATTAAGAATGACTTGGTAACTGGAATGCCAAAGAAAGAGTTTACAAGTGATGAGCACTATGTTGCATGCCTGGAAGGGAAACAATACAAAGTGTCTCACAAGCCAAAGGAAAGAAACTCCATCATTACACTCCTACACTTATTACATATGGATCTCTTTGGCCCCACCAGTGTAATACGTCTAGAAAGGACCTCATATTGTTTGGTGATCACAGATCACTTCATAAGATACACTTGGTTCTTCTTTCTTAGAACTAAGTATGAGAGCCCTGAGATCTTGAACAACTTTATACTAAAAATTAAGAATCAATGTGATCACAGGGTCAAAATCATAAGATGTGATCAAGGAACTAGATTCAAGAGTCAAATCCTTGATACATTTTATAATAAGAAAGGTATTACAAGACAATATAGTGCTCCCAGGACTCCTCAGTAGAATGGTGTTGCTAGGAGGAGAAATAGGACACTTATTAAAGCTGCAAGAACCATGTTGTCTGACTCTAAACTACCCATCACCTTCTGGGCAGAGGCAGTCAACAATGCCTGCTATGTGCATTGCATGCTATCTTTAGGTCAACTAATCCAAAGCTTTGTAAAGAATTTGAGAAGCTGATGAAGAATAGATTTGAAATAAGTTTCATAGGGGAACTCAATTTCTTTCTAGAAATTCAAGTGAGGCAGGTTGACAATGACATTTTCATAAACCAGTCAAAGTATGTGCAAGACATACACACCAGATTTCATCTGACTGGGTGCAAGGTTGCTAAGACACCTGTTGATACACATGTCCCTAGTTCTAGTCTAGTGAGCTTCAATGTAATAAACTTTCATCTTGTAACACATATGTAATGTTGAATCTATGTAATGAAAAACTCTTCTGTGAATGTTTATTGGTTGTTTAATGTTATATCTATTAATATTATTTATTGTTACATGCTTATATGAACATGTTATATAGGTTTACAGTTGGTAGACATAGTTCTGAATCATTAAAGGTTCAAGAATGTGTTTAACTAAGTATTCTGATTCAGTCGCACGACTGGACCATGCGAATGGGCCAATCGCACGAATGAACCAGGTGATTGAGTCAATCGCACGATTGAGTCATAAGACTGACTCAGTCGTACGAATGAATCAATCGTAAGACTCAGTCGCACGACTGAGCCAGTCGCTTGGCTCAGTCGTACGAATGAAAGCTGTAACCTATAAATACCACTTAATTCGTGGAAAAAGATAACACTTCGATAATTCACAACCCTAGCCATCCCAGTTCGCACAGAGCGTCCCTTCCAACTTCATAGACCGTTTCAGATCATTCCTACTTCATTCTTAACGTATTCTAATTGTTAGGTTTGATCCAGTTAACATTCTCCCTGATTGGATCACCAACCAAATAGAATTCCGCGCAATTTGATTCGGTTTCATGTAGAATCAGTTAGTACTCCGTCTGTACACGGTCCTAACAAGTGGTATCAGAGCTTTGGCTCTTGATTCTTCGTGGATTCAATCGTTTTGGTGAAAACTTAACGTTTTTTTGCGAAAAGATCCGTTCTTTCTGCTCGAAATCCAGTTTTTTACGTGTGCATGCTTTGAAAATTGAGTCTTTTTCGAGTTGCAGCCGTCTAGGGTATTCAAAATCGTGTTTTAGGTCGAATTGTGTGAAACAGGCTGAAAATTTTCAAAGTTAGCAGTCTCAGTCGCACGATTGACTCAATCGTACGACTGAACTCCAATCGCCCAGTTCAATCGCACGATTGGAACAATCGCTCATTCAATCGTACGATTGTCCCAGCCATTCTGCTCATTCGCACAACTGCCCTAATCGCCTGCCCAGTCGTACGACTCATCTCAATCGCACATTGATTGTCTCAGTCGGTCTGCAAACGATTCTACCCTCCTTAACTAATTATTTTCTATTATGTGCAGGTTGTTCGCTATAGTGCTTCTACCAACACATGGATAGTTGATAGCGGAGCATCCAGGCACATGATAGGAAATCAGTCTCTCCTTTACAATGTCAAACAAATTAAAGGGGGACACGTTTCTTTTGCTGGAAACAAAGGAGGATACATTACCGCACAAGGAGAAGTAGGTAATGCAAAGGTAAGGTTTGATAAAGTTAATTTCGTTCAACAATTGGAAAACAATCTGCTTTCAGTGTCTCAGATATGTGACAAGGGCTTCAAAGTTACGTTTGACAATCGGAAGTGTTACATTCTGAAGAAAGAGATGGAGATTCCAGAGGAGCAGGTATTAATGTCAGCATCTAGGTATAATGACCTGTATGTTCTAGATATGTCTAATGCTTCTACTAGTGTGTCCATTGTTCAATGCTTTTCGTCTAAAGCTACAGAGAAGGATTCCATCTCATGGAACAGGAGAATGGGACACATTAATCACAGGAAGATGAATCATCTGATTCATAACAACTTAGTTGATGGAGTTCCTGTAAAGAACTTCAAACTTCCTGATTTTTGTGTCTCATGCAAGAAGGGAAAGCAGACCAGGAAATCTCACAAGACCAAGCACGTCAATTCTATCGAGATGCCCCTGGAGCTATTGCATATGGATCTATTCGGTCCCATCCGCACGAAGAGTATCGCCGGAGACTGGTACTGCTTTGTAGTCACAGATGACTACTCACAGTTCTCCTGGGTGATGTTTCTGAAAGCAAAGTCAGAAACCTATGAGTCATTCAAGGTGCTCGTTACTACACTGGAGTCTCTCTACGAGCTGAAAGTTACGAAGATTTGTTCAGACAATGGAACAGAGTTCAAGAATCAGTGGATGGATGCTTTCTGCAAAGAAAAGGGAATTGTTCATCAGTTCACGTCTGCATACACACCACAGATGAATGGAGTTGCTGAGCGGAAGAACAGGAGCTTGATCGAGACTGCCAGGACTATGTTGGCAGATTCAAAGCTGCCAGTGCAGTTCTAGAATGAAGCTGTTGCCAACGCATGCTACACACTTAATCGTGTGTCAGTTGTCAAGAGGCATAGGAAGACTTGCTTGAGTTGCTTCAGAAACGTAAACCTAACCTGGAGTATCTGGAACCATTCGAAGCTCCATGTACGCTACTGAAGAAAACTCCGGAGGGCAAGTTTAGTGAAAAGGCAGATCAGGGGATCTTTCTAGGATACAGCATACCAGATAAAAGAGTTTACAACAACTCAACTGGTCAGGTCAAAGTATGGTGCAATGTCGACGTTCAACGATTCACCATCCCCCCTGCTGGAAAAGGTCCATCGTCGTTTTTTGACTACGATGGCTTTTTCAAATCATTCAACCTTCCTCAGATAGATTCAGACGAAGAGATTGCTACTCAGATGATGCACGATTTTCTAAACACACCGAATCTGGATACTAGCAATACAACACCTGCGAGTGGTTCTTCGGGTCCTCACCAGCTGATCAGGACGAGAGTGATGACTCATCAGATGATGAAGAAGCAGCTGAGACAGGCATTGAGCATAATGTTGATCAAGAGGAAAGCTCATCAGCTGTTGAACATGCATGAGGAAATACGGATACTGAACCACCTGCGACTAGGATCAGTACGAATCATCCGCAGGAGGCTATTATTGGAGATTTACACTCGGGCGTGCAGATGAGAAATCAGTTGTACTATGCTGATTACGCTGCAATTATGGAAAGGGCTACGTGAATGATGGAGCATTCAAATGCTTTGTATCTCAAGTCGAACCCAAACACGTAAGCGATGCCCTGGAGGATGAGGCTTGGGTCAATGCTATGCAAGAGGAGCTGCTACAGTTCAAGAAGCTTAGAGTGTGGACACTTGTTGACCGACCGAGAGGAGTGAAAGTGATAGGCACCAAATGGGTGCTACGCTGCACGAAGGATGTCCAAGGTGTCGTTATCAGAAACAAGGCACGGTTGGTTGTTCAAGGCTTCAGACAAGTCGAAGGAGTCGACTATAATGAAATCTTTGCACCAGTAGCTAGAATAGAAGCAATCCGCATCTTTCTAGCCTACGCATCTTACATGAAGATCAAATTCTATCAACTAGATGTAAAGAGTGCGTTCCTTCATGGGGAAATCCGTGAAGAGGTCTACGTCAGTCAACCCGAGGGATTCGAAGATCCTTACCAACGGGACAGAGTCTACAAGTTAGACAAGGCTCTGTATGGGCTACATCAGGCTCCTCGAGCTTGGTATGAAAAGTTTTCCCCCACTTGCTGAAACACGGGTTTCGCAGGGGTGTGATTGACTGCACACTGTTTATCAATGAAAGAGAAGGAGATTTACTGATGGTGCAAGTTTATGTCGATGACATTATCTTCGGTTCGCGAAACGAAGATCTGTGTAAAGAATTCGAATCTGTGATGAAGGCAAGATTTGAAATGAGCGTCATGTGAGAAATGAAGTTCTTCCTGGGATTACAGGTGGATCAGACACCTACCGGTATTTTTCTACATCAGACTAAGTATGTCAAAGACATTCTTAGTCGATTTGATATGGAAATTGTCACTGCTACCGGTACCCCACTCGCCACAAATCATGATGTGGCTCCTGATGAGAATGGGGATATGGTGGATGCCACTATGTATCGTGGGATGAAAAGGATGCCACTATGTACCGAAAGTAAATCATCTGATCGGGGTGAAAAGGATCTTTCATTATCTGAAGGGTACACCAACACTGGGGTTGTGGTATCCTCATGATGATGACTTCGAGCTGACGGCGTATAGTGATTCAGACTATGGCAGCTGTAAGATGAACTTCAAGTCTACATCACCAGGGTGTCAGTTTTTTGGAAGGCGTTTAGTCACGTGGCAATGCAAGAAGCAGACCTCGGTTGCCTTATCAACCTGTGAAGCTGAATACGTTGCTGCTGCAAGCTGCTGTTCTCAGATTATCTGGATCGAACAGCAAATGCGGGACTACAGTTTGCAATTCTCTAATACCCCTATCTATGTTGATAACTCTGCTGCCATAGCTGTAACTAAAAATCCGGTTCAACACCCTAAAACAAAACACATCAGTATAAAGTATCACTTCATACGCGACTGCTATGAAAAATAATTAATTGATGTGGTTAAGATAAACACTGATTTTCAACCTCTACACCAAACCATTTGATAAACCCAGATTTTTCTATCTGTTAGAGGTCAACGGCGTGAAAAAGAAAAGTGACATTACTCTGAAGACACAGATGCATAGTTCAACACTAGTTCAGTATTTTTATTTTATTTTATTTTATTTTTAATTTCCTTGTCTTATAAAAATTCAAAAACACAAAAAGATTTTCCGTTTTAGAATTTTAGGGGGAGATTAGTTTACTTTCAATATTTATTTATTTAAAAAAAAGGGGGGAAGGACAGATAAGCTAAAAGGAAAAAACAACAAAGATAAGACTGTGATTCTACACAATGGAAAGTGATAGTACACAGGCGTCTAGTTACTTGGAACACCAAAAAGATTTTAAATTTTTGCAATTTTAGTTTCAATTAAATCACAGAAAATTGTTAGTCAGAGAACTCTAAGTCTAACAAATTGGGAAAATGATAGTACGCTTGGGTGTTACTGTAATTACACGGAGAAAGTTGATCTAGGGAGGTGCTAGTTCACTATACGATGTGTCGGTAGATTCAACACGATAGACCAGTAGACAGCACTGGTGAACACAATTCAAACTAATCTGTTCAACGAACTGTGGGTTCCCATCTTATCACTGGTTAACACAATCAGTTATTTTCAATAAGGGATGACGAGTAAATTAACGCAACTAAAAGTGTGCGGATGACCATAAAAAGAGCAAAGCACTAAAAAATTGAAATTAAGCGCAATCAAGCTGATAACATATGTTGTTGGTGCGTTATGTGCAAAAGAAAATAAGAAATGCTCTAACAAGGAGATAGGTTGTGTGCCTCTCTGCTGTGCGATGGAACTGACATGAGGATAATTTATTTGTCACAAAAACATGTTTATTTTGTTACTTAGTTTAGTCTTTTAATTTATTTGTAAAGTGTGTCGGTGTCGGACTGTGCTATGTTACTCATTGCAGTAAATGTCACAATATGAACTTAACGTTTAATATAAAATCAATTGTTTCGGAAAGGATAAATGCATCATGTCTGAGATGATCAGGTGGATAAATGGATCATGTCTGAGATGATCAAGTGGATAAATGGATCATGTCTGAGATGATCAGGTGGATAAATGGATCATGTCTGAGATGATTAGGTGGATAAATGGATCACATCTGAGGTGATCAAATGTTGGTTTAATCTTAAAATGGTCATGTCTGAGATGATCAAATTGATCAAAAAGTTTTATCTATTGAAATAAGGGTATAAGTGTCCATGGGTAAAAAAGGAAAAACTTCACAAGTATAACCCATTCGCACGACTGGAACATGAGTATGGACCAGTCGTACGAATGGACCATGCGAATGAACCCATTAGCACGACTGGACCATGAGTATGGACCAGTCGTACGAATGGACCATACGAATGATCCCAATCGTACGATTGGAGGTAACCGATTGTGACAGTCGCACGAATGAACCTCAATCGTACGACTAGTGATGACCGAATGGGCGAGTCGTAAGACTGAAGCTCAGTCGCACGACTCAATCGTGCGACTAGGTTCAGTCGCATGACTGAAGGCTACCCTAGTATAAATTGAGGGGGAGTCGATCTCATTCACCTCATTCTCTCCAATCGCCCTCTCAAACGCATGATACACCCATACTCTGCCAAAATTTCGTTTGATCTCCTTACACCTGTTTTGACACTGACGGACCATTGGTTTCTGTTCCATAGGTACTACGCGACACTTGTTGGATGACAAATCGGTTACTACAACATAAAAAGGATCGAGCATTGACCTAAGTTAAAACCGAACCAAATCTGAAAAATAAACCAATAAAACTAAGCGTTTTGAACATATAAAAGTTGTTAGAAGCTTAGTCGGTCATATGCGAACCTAATGAGCCATTTCTCAACGTTTAACAACAAGAATAGCTCAAAAATCAAATTTGAATGGACAAACCGTCAGTCATGCGACTGGACACACTGATGAACTCCAATCGCACGACTGAGCAGGACGACTAGACTCATTCGCATGACTGAGATAGACAAATGGTTCAATCGCACGACTGAACCATGCGTCTAAGCTCAATCGCACGACTGAGGTAAACGCATGAGCAATCACACGACTAAGTCCAATCGCTTGACTTAGTCGCACGTATGAGCTAAATCGCATAACTAGAGCTCAGTCGTCCAGCTCAGTCGCACGACTAGATTCAATCTCTCAGTTCAGTCACACGACTGAACAAAATGTTCAATTACATGAAACAAATCTGGCATACCTTGACACGTACTAACGTTTATTTACTTTGTGTCACAGATGGCGAGCAGATGGACTATGAGCTCTAAGCACAACATCTGTGCTTATCTTGACCTGACTTCCCGCAACTCTGCGGAGTTTGCTGGGATCATCACATTTTTACGACGCTCGAGGATCTCTCGTACGATCTCAGCGCCTTGCACTCCTTACCGATCGATACAGCAGGCGTTCTAGGAAAACGCTGCAGTAGACAGGTCTACCGATCCCCACACCATCAGGAGTTCGATTTTTGGGGAGGTCGTCCAGATCACCGAAGAGGATATACGGATGGTTCTTGAGTTTGGGGATGATGCTGATTGCCCCACTAGATTACATCCCCTTACCGTCTGTGGCTGCTTCATGAGAGCCAAGTATTCTGGGGACATCAACACTAGTATGCTCAACAAGAGGAACTTGTGCCACCAGTTCAAATACTTGGCACATGTACTTCTTAGATGCATCGCCTCAAGGAAGGGCGGCTTTGATGAGTTGTCGGACCAGATGCAGAATGCATATGCTGCACTGGTGCTGAACCATCCTTTTAGCTTCTCCAGGATGATCTTCACCTACTTGGTGGAGAACATCGAGGCCAAGGGGAAGGAGAGTTTCTGTATGTACCCAAGGTTCATTCAGATGATTATCGATCAGAAACTCCCCCAGCTGCCTAAGGAGAAAGATGATGCAGTCGTATTGGAAGTTATGGATGATACGACACTGGGGAGAATGAAGGTATGCCGGGGGAAGCAGGTGAAGCCCCCGGTGAGGAGATTGTTTGGGCATTTGGCCCGTGAGGATTACGTGGCGCCAGGTAGGAAAAAGTTGCATCACGATGATAGTGATTCGGACTCAGAGCCGATAGCGGTTCCGGATGATGATTCAGATGATGATGACGGTGATGGTGGAGATACTGGTCCCACACAATCTAGGGCCACTACTACCGATGTGACATCTCCATCATCCATCCAAGGAGGAGCAGAGAGTGCTAGTTTCCATCAGGGATTTCAGCCTGATGATGAAGAAGAGTCGGATGATGAGCCCCTGGTACGAACGGTAGGAAGCCGTGTCGTAGCCACGGAGAGGGGTATTAGGATGGTTGGCGGACGTCCTGGAGGGTCTGGGGAGACTGTCACTGACCCATCTTACATCCCAGACTCTCCTAGTAGTGGAGGGGGAGCCTCTGGTTCTAGGGGGACTCGGAGGAAACGGATGGCTCAGCCACATGGGCTGAAGCCCAAGCGAAGGAGGTTTACCCTACTCACTACCTCCACAGCCACCACCACCACCTCTGTACCACCCCGAATCTTCACCACCACCACTACACCACCTACCACCTCTATACCACCCCCAATCTTCACCACCACCACTACACCACCTACAACCTCTATACCACCCCCAATCTTTACCACCACCACGAGCCACCAAGCCGGCCCATCCTCCTTCCCCACAGGATCATCCCTCCCTTATATTGGAGTGGAGGAACAGCTTGCAGCACTTAAAAGAATGGTGCTGAAGCTGTTAGCTGCAGACGAGGAGAAGGAAGCTAGGCTTCGTCAGCTTAAGGAGCAAAATGCTTCTCAAGCTCAGCATATTGCTTGAGCAGGCTAAGCAGATCTCCTAACTCCAGGAGCAAAACATCTTATCTTCTAAGAAGATTGAGGAGTTGGAGGAGGCTAAGAAGATGATCTTGCTCAAGCTGAAAGGGTCGCAGGATGAGTCGTTGAAGACAGATGAAGGTGATGATGATGGTGATGATGATGATGATGATGATGAGGATGAGAGTGAGAATGATGATGAGGAGGGTGATGGCGAGGCTAGAGGCAAGGATGGTGATGAAGATGAAGGGGATGCAGCTGCATCAGCCTCTGCTCCTGGTCAAGAGAAAAGAACTAAGAGGAAACAAGACCAGGGAGCTTTAGCGTCTCCCCCGCCTACCTCCCCTTCTACCAAAGACCCAGTGATGATTCAATGCAAAATTCAAGATTAGATGTCAAGTTATTATTAAACTTTTGTTCTTGAAATCATGTATCAAATATGTGTTTAATTAAATAAATGAAAAGTTAAACCGACAATTGTTATGTGTTTAATGTATACTAACTTGCATTGTGTTTGGTTATTTCTTTAACAGATTCATCAAAACAGGCTGACGAGCACGATGTGGTGCCCCTTCGACAAATCGAGACTCAATTGACAATGATTCTCGATTTGCAAGGGATAGTACATCGCTCTGTTAGCTACACGCTTGAAGAAGGAGAGATCATACATGATTCGACTGATGAACAGATTGGTGAACTGTTCAGTCTGAATCCAGATGAGCTGGTGAAGGATGCTCTAGAGGTCAACGTAGTCAGTAATGAGGAACTACAGGATGTCAACGAGGTGGAGATAGAGGATGTGACTGCTGATCATTATCCCCAGTATACTAACGCCGAAGGCGAAGTACTACCAGATCCGGGAGAAACTTTTGACAGTAGTGCATTCGACAAAGTTGAAGAGATGACAACTACAAAAGAAGCTACAGTAGAAGATCCTCAGGCAGATGATGCTGATCTAGCATCCAAAAGGCTGAGTAGGCAGCCTGTCTTGAGGAAATGAAGAAACAACGCGTGCCTACAAAGTCAAACGCCTACACCCAGCTCTACAAGGTAAAGAAACATCAGAAGGTGTCAGGCAAGATTATCAACTGGGCGTATTTTGAAGACCTCAAAGTATATGCCATCAAAAGGGAGAAGGGAATAGAGTATTTCAGATTCCCACACGATCTGAAGACTCTCCCTGGATTTGAGCTAAACCGTCTAGCCAACTTGAACCTCCTGTATGTTGTTCCCGGAAAGATATCGGGATGGTTTGAGAAGGCTCTGAAGAAGGAGTATCATACGAGGTGGGTCAATTTTAAACCTCAACAACCCAAAAGGTTGATTCATAAGACAGAGGTTGACCCCACATCCGGAAGACCAAAGGTGGTCTTGAGATGGCGCCCTCCGCGCACAATGTCGCGTATTCCACTGAGGGAGATGCCACAAGATTTTGCACCCCATTTTAAATGGTGGTACTATGACTGGCGCACTGGTGAGACCGTCATTGTTTTAGATAAAGAAGGGAAGGTAGAGACATTTAGGGTGTTCGACCCTATGTGGCTAACCAACTTGTCTGCTTCAGATGTCTACATCTTGTACAAGTGGCCAATATTTTTTGACACAGAGGATATCATGCAAGCACTTCAGTTTCAACATGTTATACGTCTAAGCTTCGCACTTGATATTCATGCTGGGGTTTCACGAGAAGAAAGAATGAAGAGATATGAAGAGTTCAAGAAGGAAGTCAGAGTTTAGATAGATCTAGGTTGAAGGGGGAGTTTGTTGATACACATGTCTGTAGTTCTAGTCTAGTGAGCTTCAATGTAATAGACTTTCATCTTGTAACACATATGTAATGTTGAATCTATGTGAATGAAAAGCTCTTTTGTTGACCATTTTGAGCATATCTTTTCAGGTGACAATGCTAATTGAAGATCTAGGTGTGCTGCCTTAGTGGAGACCCTAGGATGAATTTTGAGACTATACAATACTTGACAAACATTCTTTTGAAACATTGCAGTTTGATTACATACAATTATTCTTTTGGGTACTTGTTCCCGGGTTATGGGAATTACATTACAATGATACTATTTTTTGGTTATGTGATTCATTTGCAAGTTTATGCTTATGGCTATAATATTGACTAAACACGACACAAGTCTCCTTTGTGTAGGGTGTCATCATCACATGATTTATCATCAATTACATATTTTGCATCTCTATTATTACAATGTGTTATGACGATCCCGTCTCATTACATCCTCGTGTTTCCGCTTTAGCGGGGGTGTGAGAAACAGCAACTGGAGGCGGCAATGTATTCTGCTTCTCCTATAGAGAGAGAGTGGTCTGTTTCTTGCTTTGCCATGAAACCAGACAATTGCCCAAGTATTGACAGCCTTAAGTAACCGACTTTCTGTTTAACCTGCAGCCATTGGAATCACAATCAGAGTAAGCATGTAAGTCAAAATTCCCACCATAAGGATACCAAAGTCCTAAACGAGAAGAGCCCTTTAGATAACGAAAAATTCATTTGACAGCCTTTTCATGAGACTCTTTAGGAGTTGATTGGTATCGAGCACAATATCCTACAGCAAAGGTGATGTTAGGAAGACTTGTTGTAAGATACATAATGGAACCAATCATGGATCTGTAAAGATGAGGATCATTTGGTTGCCGTTCTCATCAGAAGTGAGGCATGTTTGATCAGTAAAAGGAGTCGTCTTAGAAGAAGCGTCATCCATCTTTAATTTCTTCAACATTTCTTTAATATACTTTTCTTGATGAATAAGAATTCCCTCTGGCTTTTGTTCAACTTGCAACCCGAGGAAAAAGCACATCTCTCCCATCATGCTCATTTCAAATCGGCTTCGCATAACCTCCTCAAACTCCCGACATAATTTTTGATTGGAGGAGCCAAAGATAATGTCATCGATGTAGACTTGCACGATCAGCATCTCACCATCTACCTCCTTCTTAAATAAAGTCATGTCAATGGTGCCTCGAGAAAAACCATTGCTTAAGAGATACTGTGTTAAAGTCTCATACCAGATTCGAGGTGCCTGATGAAGACCGTAAAGAGACTTATCAAGCTTGTATACTTTGTCTGGAAAATTAGGATCCTCAAAACCTGGTGGTTGACACACATATATCTCTTCATCAATGTCGCCATAGAGAAATACACATTTCACATCCATCTGATAGATTTTGAATTGCTTGTGAGTCGCATGCGCCAAAAATATTCTGATAGCTTCTAGACGGGCGACAGGCGCAAGGATTTGAATAGACTTTGGTCTATTCAATGAGTTTAAGAGTGAAATTGAAGTGGTTGAGGAGATGAAAGAGAATGAGAAGACGAAAGAAAGTGATATGAAGGAGTTTGGGAAGCAAGGAAGTCAAACCACTGAGCTAGAAAAGGATAAGGATGATGTTGCTACCACTATTGAGGAAAACAAGTTGAGTACTTCGGTGTGTCAATGTGAGAAAGCTCTTGCGGCTGAAAAGGTGGTGATGGGACTTTCCTATGAGGTAATTCAAGATATGTGTTCATCAGCTTGCAAAATCAGGTTATTTTGGGTCTATAAAACTAACTGTTTATTGATTGATAATGAAAAGGATTTGAAACAAATTAATGAGGAGCTTAAAACAAATGAGTCAAAATATTTTGTTAAATTAAACAAGGCCTTAAAAGAGAATGATCATTTTAAAAGAATAGTTTTGGAAAGAAATGTTGAAGTTAATAATTTGACTGAAAGGGTTGCTCTTGCTGAGTTTGAAACAAGCAAGCTTCAGTCAAAACTTGGTAAATGGACTATATCAGGAATTAAACATGATGATTTATGTAAATCTGGACAGGGGGCTAGGATTAAAACTGGTTTGGGATATGAAAATGCTAAGGTTTATCCTCCTCCTAGTACTTACTGTTATTCACCTATGCCTGTTCCCCATCCTTCTAATGATTTGATCCAAATAAATACTAACAGTATGTCTGCAGGTTTAGAAGGTGTGAACCCTATGCATGTTCGTGAGGACTACGATTATGGACCGACTAGCGGGCTTGGATGCTCTAGCCTTAGTACACCTGAACCTCAGCATTTTGTTTTAGATCATAAATCTAGTTTAAATTCTGTTTTTGTCTCTAGTAATGCTGTAAAAGACTCTATTTCTTCATGTTCTAGTGATGTTTATGTTTCCTGTTTAAATTTTTTTGATTGTGATATCGCTACATCTTTTGATTGTGTTGATCTTGTGACTGATATCATTGTGAAGAGTGATGAGGAAATTAAAATTAATTCTTTTAAAAAATTCTTTTCTCACCCTATTCCATCTTTTACTCCAGCTAAAATTTCTGTGTCTCATGACAGGGTTACATCTTCATCTGAGGCAAGTACAAGTGGTACTAATACCACATGTATTTCAGATGACATCTCATCTTCTTCTTTAAATAATCATTCTTTTTCAAATAAAAACTATTCTATTGACAAATATGAGACATACAGTGATGTTGATTCTAGATTATCTGAATGTGATGAGGATATATGCATTGATAAAATCCCAACCTCGTTACATAATAGACCTAGATTAAAACCACACTGTTTTCGATGTGGTAAAGATGATCTTGTTGTTAAGCATTGTCCTCTGCTTCATCATAGACATGCTAATAAAAATTCTTTTACGAATAGAATAACACAATTAGTTAATAATTTCTTTGGTAAGAAATCTATTTCTCCTAAACCAAAAGTTATTCAAACTTGGGTTCCTGTTTCACCTGGTTAACTTCATCTGATATTCGTGCAGGAGTCATCCACTAAAGTTGTAAATAGTGTAGGCATGTCGATAGTGGATGCTCCAGACTGAAAGGATCTCAGCCTCTAGTTTGATCAATTAGGTTGTATTCACAGCGGATTTAGCACAAGAATTAAACAAACAAGCAAGAACACTAATGATTTTGCATGTAACAGTAAAGTTATAGAGAGAGAGAGAACAATTCTGCAAAAAGGTGTTTTCTATTGAATCACACGCTTCAGCAAAGATTACAATTAGGTCATCTCCTTTTATAGGAAGAATGACATCAGCTGAGGTGACTTGATAGTGACATCAAATCGTTATTCTTACAAACTACTGAAAACACCTAAACTACTGAAGATGTCAAATAGCTGACATCTTCTTACAAAATGCCAAGTGTTACTACTTATTACAAACGACTGATAAGAAAAGAAACTACTGAAAGCTACAACGACTGAAGAACAAACTCTTCAGTCATTTACAAACTACTGAAAGGAAAACTACAACTACTGAACTAAACAACTGAAAGATAAACCATCACAACAACTGAAGACTACTTCTTCAGCTGTTGTGACAAACTCTGAAGCTTCAGTGCTTGGTCTTCAGACTTTTGAACTTAAGACGTTTCATCAGCTGATGACTTTAGTAGTTGTCATCAGCTGATGTCTTCAGTCTTTGTCTTTAGACTTTGTACATCAGTTGTTGATCTTCAGTACTTCAGTTCTTCAGCTGTTGATCTTCAGTACTTTGTCTTCAGCACTTAGCTTCAGTACTTGAGTCTTCAGTACTTGATGCTTCAGTAGATGAGTCTTCAGTACTTGAAGTCTTCAGCTGTTGATCTTCAGTTCTTTGATCTTCAGTTGTTGAAGTCTTCAGTCTTTGTCAAACTGCTGATGAAGCTTTTAGCAGTTTTTGTGATGCCTTGTGGGACTTAGAGGGTTTTTCTGATCTGGCTCATTGGTTCTTTTGGTCCAACAATCTCCCCCTGAACCAATGCAGCCAAAACCTCTAAGCAATTTATTGTCCCACTTATTGATGGCAGGAAGATTGGTCTTTTTCCTTCTTGATCAGCTTAGAAGATGACCCAATTAAGCACTGGCCTAGGAAGAGGTGTCTGAGATTTGGTTGGCATAGTATGGATGGGAACCCTGTTTTGGGGAACTGGACACAGAGTTGTTGTCCCATCCATAAGACTTACTTCCCAACTATGAGCCTGTAGGATTCTCTGGTGTAGGCTTCTAAAAACATCACTTGTTCCTCCATGGTAAGTACTTCTACCTCACCTTCAAAGAATCCTTCAGGTCCATAGAGCTCTGAGATGTATTTGGCCTGTGTACCACTTTTGAGCTCCACAGTTGTTATAGCCCTATAGGCGAACTCATCAGGGTGATTACCCTCTAAGAACAACTGGAGCTCATTTCTTTTAAGACTCTCGAACCTCTTGTAGACTAACCCCTTTTTAACCACCCTATTCTCCAACATCTTTTGTGGTGGCAGGTTAGCCTGATAGGTTTTCTTGAAATCTTCTATGATCTCCCAGGGTGATACTACAATGGCCAAAGAGATAACTTCATCTACAATCCTTTTTACTTGGCCATTGTATCTCAGTGGAATGTCTTTCTTCATGATCCCGTGAGACACCCTGGGATCAGGCCAAATACTCACTTTGTCCTTTTGAAATTGAAATGTATGCCTTAAAGTGAATAATCTCAGAGCTTGTTTCCTCATATTAATAATTGATGAGGAAGCAGCATAAGCTTTATCTACTCTTCTCAACAGCTCTTCATCATGTAGCTTATACTGCTGTTCTTCTTCAAGTTTAACCTTCATAGCTTCCATCTGTGAGGCAGGAGTGATAGGAGTGATGGGTAAAGGTTTAGGTTTAGGCAAAAATAGAACTGTAGAGAGAGGCAGCCTATCTTCTTCCTCATCATCATCCTCTTCTTCTTCTTCTAGCCTCAGCACCCTTCTCTTCCTCTTCAAGAGTGCATCATCGGCTATGGGTTTTGATGGTGAGGGGGTTGGTTTTGTGGGTTGTGTTTGGGTTTGTCTTGGTGTGGGAGATTGGGCAGGCTTTGCTAGCAGTCTGGATATGAGTGAAGGTTTGGTTTGTTTTGCTAGCAAAGTCCTGTTCCCAGCACCGGCTTTCGAAAGGGCTTCTATGACCAGTCCCTTAGTGAATTCCCCAGCCGAGCAGATCTTGGTGGCTATAGCCAAGATGATGTCCCTGGTCCATGACTTAACGTCTAGGACTGGTCTCCCAAGATACTTCAAAATAAACCTTGTCATAGCCTCAAGTCTCTCTCTTTCCTCTTGGCTATAACAGGTCCATCGGTAATCAATCTCCTTCATCTCCAATTTTCTTATCTCCTGATCTAGCATGGCAGTGTCAGTGTCAAAGCCTTACCTGAACAGATGATCAATGATGTTGTCCATTGATCGGCTATGTTCAGCATCAGCCTTCTTGACAAGCACATCTAGATCAGTCTCCCTCTTCTTCCCTTCCTTCTTCTTTTTGTAAGTGACATGAAAGTCTTTTTGACTTTCAGCCACATTCACCAATTCAGCTCTCTCCTCTCTCTCCTTATCCTTCACCCTCTCAGTCTCCTCAAGCAACTCCCTCTCATCCACTCCCTCATCCTCAACTTCTTTCTCTTTCACTTCCTCCTCCACTCTCTTCCTCTTGGCTTTCACTGAAGTCTCCCCCTTTTTGGTTGCATTGGTTGCAAGGGGTTGACTCTCAGAATGCTTCTTCAGCACAACAGCTTCCACCACAGGCTGTATAGTAGAGGGAAGCCTCTCATCAAGGGTTTGTATCACAATATCTATGATAATGGGTGTGATGAGAGGCAAGGAATTTTGAAAGACAGCAGCTAATTGCTCAGGGGGGATCTGTCCCTGAGAACTAGTGCCAGAAGCAGGGGTAGGTAGCTGAGTTTGTGGGAGTGGCTGAGTGTATGTGAGACCTTTAGGTGAAGGTGCCTTCTGTGGGTTTATGGTGGCAGATGGACTTTGTTCTTGAGAGAGTTGGGCAAGTAGATCTTTTAATCTACTTACCTCCTCCTCAAGAATGGTGTTCTGGGCCAGAACATCATAAAAGAAGCCCAGGTCATCATCAGCTGTTGCTGAATCACCTAACCTCCTGATAGAATCAGGATGTACATGTGCTGAGTGTGGCTCAGTGATCACATGTGCCCCTTGTTCATGGTACCGGGGACTTCCTGCCTCCGGATTGGTTCCATCATCGGCAATTGCCTCTGGTGAGGTCTTAGCTATGTTACCAGCTTCATCTTGTTCATA
The DNA here is from genome assembly GCA_024085815.1 of Flaveria linearis. Taxonomy (NCBI): domain Eukaryota; kingdom Viridiplantae; phylum Streptophyta; class Magnoliopsida; order Asterales; family Asteraceae; genus Flaveria; species Flaveria linearis. The sequence continues at coordinate 78,748,995 of CM044008.1, read as the reverse complement.
TGCTGAAGCAGGAGAAGTGGCAGCCTCACCAGATTGTCCTATCTCCTTTGCCACACTTGGAGATGAGACATTTGATTCTCTGTGTTGTGGGCTCCCATCAACACTTGTATCCACCCTCTCTGTGGTTGGAGATATCCCAGTTGTGATTGGTTCCTAGGGAGAGGGTGGAGAGTTAAGATGAGTCAACACTTTGGCAATTATTAGTATAGGGCTTTGAGGGGCGGTTTCAGTGGGAGATGGGGTAGAAGCAGTATGCACATGGGGAGATGTGTGCTCTTCAATGGCAACCTTCTCAAGTGAGAAAGGTTCCAGATGTGTGGCAGCCCCAGAAATGGTTGCATCGGGCTCCTGTATAGAGGATGTCTGTGCGGTTGTGGTTGGTGGAGTCGTAGTGATTGTTGGGAGAATCGTGCCAGCAACTACTTCCTGCCTTTGTTGTGCAGGGGCATCCTTAGGGGATCATCTCCCTGTGTAGCCTTTTTGGGTTTCTTGTGTTTGGGTTTGGTGGGGACTTTGGATTTGGAGGTGGAGGCTGTGGGTTCCAGCTGCGTGGGTTTGCGCAGCTTGGCAGCCTTTTTGAGTGTCTGGTCTGTGTTGTGCCTGGAGTATACCTCAGGCAATACAGCCATGGCAGGGACTCCAAGGCCAACTAGTCCCTCAGCTTGTAGCTGGTTCTCTAATATGGCCATTATGAACCGTGGATATAGTATCCAACGGTTAGCAAAAGGTTTTGTGGCCATATCCTTAAGCTCCAAAAAGATGATTTCAAAAATTTAATGGTTGTTTCTCAAGGATAGATAATAATACCTGTTGCCACCTAGTGGACATTTGATCCCATGATGAGCTCTTTGGGCTAAACAAACATTCACCATGTGAAAAATGAGGCGTTCAGGTCAGGGAAATGTTTCTTGAGCAGGGTAGAGGCTGATAGGTCACCCTGATAGTCATGACCAGCAAAAGAAAGATCAAGGGTGCCTTTGGGGTAGTCGGTTGGGAAGGTGACATCATCCAGTTTTAGGGTTTGTCGGATGATTGCTGGAGTGATGACCACCTGTTTGGTGTTGACGAACGACTGGAGAGAGACCCCGGCGTCGTTCGCTCCAGTTTGGATGGTGACATTCGTCCAGAACTGTGATAGGGAATCGGCATAGATAGTGGGCTTTAAGAGAAATGTCGTCTGGAAAGGAGAATCGATCATAAGATCGATGGAGTTGTGAAACTTTGTCCAGAATGGTGACTTTGTGAGGTATGCGACACAGTTGTGTCGTAGCTTTAGTTGCATGGTCGCCATTAATGGTGTATGGGAAGTTTCAGAGTTTTTGAAATGTTAGGTCAAGTGAGAATGAAAAACTCTGTAGGGTTGGGTATTTATAGGGTTTATGAAACAGCTGAAAGGAAACGAATGAAGGTTTTGGTGTTAGTCATCAGTAGTTGAAACTACTGAGACCGTGGTTTTGTCCTTCAGATGTTGCAAATGACTGAAGACTTGTTGTTAGTCATCAGTAGTTATAAACTACTGAAGACATGTTTTTCATCTTCAGACGTTGTAAACAACTGAAGACTTGGTATTAGTCATCAGTAGTTGTAAACTACTGACATCAGTAGTGTAAGGCCCCGTTCCCGGGCACCTCACAGTTGGTCATTCGTCGCCCAGAAAACATATATTTGCATAAACTTAATATAATCATGCAGCGGAATTTCTAAGATAAAATTTTCTTTTACTATAAATACTTTTGCCATTTAATACAATGTACGTCAATTACAAAACATCCAATGTTGCATTACATCACAAAAGCACTATTACAAAAGGGTCATAAACAGCGACCTCTAGTATAGAAATATTAAAATTTCATCATAAAGAAGATTCCTTAAGTAATCCCGTTTATCGGGATCCTCAAGGAACACTTGACACTTGCATGCAACATAAGTTGTTGCATGTATTATGCGCCCGCATTCCATTGCATGGCAGCATTATCAAAAGGAGAATGCCATCCCAAAAAAGCTGAGTAGCCGCCTCATGCCATCCTCAGCAACCCTACCTGTCAACTGGAAACACATAAAAAGTCAGCGTTGCTGAGTGAGTTCTAGTTTTATAATAAAACATACTTTCATTCATTAAAAACCGTTCTTACATACACGCAATCACACATCGTACGTACACATAGATAATATTATTATTATCTTCATCATTCGTTCTTTAACTTTCATTCGTCAAGCATGCAAATCTATAAGGGTCACCTCTCATCTCTGCCCTCATGGTTCCAACCCATGAGCCGACAAAGCACACTGTAATGTACTGGTGCCCCTATGGCTCTCAGTCCATAGACCGACACCTGGTGCCCCTATGGCTCTCAGTCCATAGACCGACACCTGGTTGCCCCTATGGCTCTCTGTCCATAGACTGATAACCTTGCTGCCCCTATGGCTCTCTGTCCATAGACCGACAACACCTCTTCCGGGGTCAGGTTAACCCCGCGAGTGATCGTCACCACTCCTGCTATAACAACTATCCCGTGACAGGTCACAAAGACACTGCCCCGTTGTTCTTAAGGCAACTATGGCTCACTGTCCATAATCTACCCTAAGGCTCGTAATAGGCCTAGTTACTAGAACCAAGCACCATTTCCAAGACTTCTTAACCGTCAAATCCATCTCGTGCCCCTTAGACCATGCAAGACTTTCTTTCATTCATTCATTCATTCATTAATGCATGCATTCATTCATCATGTTCCTCTTTCATTCGTTCATTCATTAATGCATGCATTCATTCATCATGTTCCTCTTTCATTATCTTTCACTTTACGTTCTTATTACATTCGTTTCATTCATTCATTCACATAAAGTCACTAAAAGATAAACATGCATCAACACAAGGAACATAGATATTTACAATTCATCAGTCATTACCATCATATAAGGCCACATCATACTTCTCATGCATACGCCCTACATACGCATCTCTCCTCATTCACATCAGCCCTATTTGGGCGATTGAACATACTCTAGTCGCATGGCCTTCATGCGACTGAACCTTGTGATTGGACAACTATGCGAATAGGCATACAATCGTGCGAATGGACCTCATATCATGCGAATGAACACTATACGAATGGGCTACTAGGCGACTAACCCTCAGTCGTGCGACTGAACTACTATGCAAATGGACCTATGCGACTGAATCCCTCAATCGCATGGCCTGTCATGCGACTGAGCCCCAGTCGTGCGACTGAGCCTCAATCATACGAATGAACATCAGTCTTTCCTCAGTCGTGCGACTAGCCCTTCAGTCGCCTAGCCCTAACTGGGCAGCGACTGGAGTTCATCACGAACAGCAGCCGCGACCTACGGCCATCAAACTCCTCTAATCTTATTTCCAGCCCAAATTATCCCTCCTCAACCTTAGGGATTTATACTAGGACATCATACAAGCATATGCAAGTCCTAAATCATACCCTAAACACATTACCCAAGATTTCACCCAAATGGGTCAAACATACATTTTTTCAAAAACGGGTTTAAAATGTGTTCCAGCCCCAAAATTATTTGAAAACAAGTAAATGAGGGGTGCTAGAACAAACATAATCGAGGAGAAGATGAAGAGCTTCGTTTGGACTAGTCACTCGGCAAATCTTAAGCCCGGATCACCACTTTCTCTCTTTCTTTCTCTTCTTTCTCTGTTCTCTCTCTCTTTGCTCTTTCTTCCCGACTGAATGTGTAAGTGTAGGAAGAAGAGGGCTACCCCTCCTTTATAGCTACAGCTCAGTCGCCCGAGGTCCAGGCGACTGGACCTTTAGTCGCATGAACACCATGCGACTGGACCTCCAGTCGCATGAGTTCCATGCGGTTGATCCTTCAATCGTCCGAACATCATGCGATTGAACCTCCAGTCGCATGAATCCCATGCGAATGAGACTCAGTCGCGTATCACTCCAAAAAGTCAAACTTCCGGGTGTTACAAGTCCACCCCCCTTATTTAGGTTTTGTCCCCGAAACCTGTTATTCCTCGAACAATCATGGGTAATGCTGCCTCATTTCTTCTTTAGTTTCCCATGTTGACTCGGATCCCTTCCTGTGCCGCCACTGTACACGCACAAGAGGAACCACTTTATTTCTTAACCTCTTCTCCTTGCGATCGATGATCGCCACTGGTTGCTCTACATAGTTGAACCGTTCGTCTACCTCGATGTCCCCCAGTGGGACGATCATATCTTCGTCCGCCAAACACTTCCTCAGATGAGATACGTGGAAGGTCGGGTGAATTCCACTTAGCTCATCTGGTAGATCCAACCTATAGGCCACCTCTCCTACTCGAGCAATGATTCGGAAAGTGCTTATATACCTCGGGCTTAACTTGCCCCTCTTTAAGAACCGAATATACCCTTCCACGGTGAGACCTTCAACATAACCCGATCTCCCACCTGGAACTCAATCGGCCTGCGTCGTTTGTCAGCATACGACTTCTGTCTGTCTTTGGCTGCCTTCATGTAGGCCTTGATCCTTTCAAGCTTTTCAGTCGTAGCCTCGATCACTTCGACGCTCCCTAATTCCTTTTGACCAATATCACCCCAACAAACGGGTGTCCTGCATCTCCTGCCGTATAACATCTCATAGGATGGCATGCCAATACTGGCATGGTAGTTGTTATTGTATGAGAATTCAGCTAACGGCAAGTGGTCATCCCAACTTCCCCCAAAATCAATCACACATGCCCGAAGCATGTCTTCCAACGTCTGAATGGTCCGTTCGGACTGACCTTCAGTCTTGGGATGATAAGCCGTGCTGATATGTAGTCTCATCCCCATGGCTTCGTGGAATTTCCTCCAGAATTTGGATGTAAACCGGGTGTCACGATCAGAAACAATTGACACCGGTACACCATGGCGAGTTACAATCTCTTTGATGAAAAGATCAGCCAACCTCTCGGATGAATATGTCTCGCGCATCGGTAGGAAGTGAGCACTCTTCGTCAGACGGTCCACAATCACCCATATTGTATCATACCCTTTCGGGGTACGTGGCAGCTTTGTAATGAAATCCATGGTGATGTGCTCCCACTTCCATTCTGGTATATCCAATGGTTGAATCTTTCCATACGGCTTTTGATGCTCTGCCTTTACTTGCAAACACGTGAGGCACTTACTCACATACTCCACCACATCGCGTTTCATAGCCGGCCACCAATAATCTTTCTTCACGTCTTGGTACATCTTAGTAGCACCAGGATGAATGGAGTATCGAGTTTTATGGGCTTCGTCCATAATCTTCATACGTAGATCCCCAAATCAAGGAATCCACATCCGCCCTAATCGAGTCTTGACACCAAACGTGTTTTCACCCAGTTCCGCGACCAGACCTCTCATTCGTTCTGAGTTAAGATGATCTTCTTTCAGTGCCTCATCTTGAAACTCTTTGACTTGCTTCATCACATTCGAGGTCATAATCAGTTGGTATGCCTTCACCCGTATCGGTTCGGGCCTCTCCTTTCGGCTAAGGGCATCAGCTACCATGTTGGCTTTGCCCGGATGGTAGTGGATTTCACAATCATAGTCTTTTATCAGTTCCAACCATCGCCGATGTCTCATATTTAAATCTTTCTGTTCAAAGAAATACTTCAAGCTTTTGTGGTCGGTAAAAATGGTGCACTTCGTCCCGTACAGATAGTGCCTCCAAATCTTTAATGCAAAGACTACAGCTGCTAGCTCCAAGTCATGAGTGGGGTAGTTAACCTCATGAACTTTCAGCTGTCGGGATGCATAGGCTATCACCTTCCCCCTTTGCATTAATACACACCCCAACCCCGAGTAGGAAGCATCAGAATAAACCACCAAGTCTTCGCTTCCATCGGGTAATGCCAATACAGGAGCTTGGGTCAACCTCGTCTTCAATTCTTCAAACGCCTTCTCTTGAGCTTGACCCCATACAAACTTCACATCCTTCCAGGTCAACTTGGTCAGTGGAGAAGCAATCTTGGAGAAGTCTTGAATGAATCTTCTGTAGTAGCCCGCCAAACCCAAGAAACTACGGATCTCGGATGGCGTCTTTGGAGACTTCCACTGCATTACTGCTTCCACCTTTGCCGGATCGACCGTAATCCCCTCCGGATTAACCACGTGACCCAAGAACTGAACTTCACGCAACCAAAATGCGCACTTGGAGAACTTGGCGTACAATTTCTCCCTTCTCAACGTTTCTAGTACTTCTCGAATGTGACCGGCATGCTCCGTTTCGCTTCTTGAATAAATCAGGATATCGTCAATGAATACAATCACTGATTTATCCAACATCGGCCGACACACCCGGTTCATCAAATCCATAAAAGCAGCCGGCGCATTGGTTAAACCAAAAGACATGACAAGAAACTCGTAGTGACCATAGCGCATACGAAAGGCTGTTTTAGGGATATCCTGCTCCTTCACCTTCAGTTGATGGTAGCCCGATCGAAGATCTATCCTTGAAAACCAACTGGCACCTTGAAGTTGATCAAACAAGTCATTGATCCTCGGCAAGGGGTATCTGTTCTTTACCGTCAGCTTGTTTAACTCCCGGTAATCTATATACATTCTCATGCTACCGTCTTTCTTCTTCACAAACAGGACCGGAGCACCCCAAGGTGAGATACTCGGTCTAATAAACCCCTTATCCAACAACTCCTGCAACTGCTCCATCAACTCTTTCATTTCCGTCGGAGCCAATCGATATGGTGCTTTGGCGACAGGTTGAGCACCCGGTATCAGGTCAATCTGGAACTCGATCTCTCTGTCAGGTGGCAATCCCGATAAGTCTTCCGGGAACACGTCTGGAAAATCACACACCACTGGAACATCGGATAGTTGTGGAGTTGGCGTTTCTACATCCTTTACATAACATAAGAAGGCTCTACATCCACGCCTCATACATTTCCCCGCCACCGCCATTGAAATCACTTTCGGAATCGTAGTAACCCGATCGCCATAAACCGTCACTGAACTACCGTCAGGCGCTGTCAAATAAATCATCTTCTTGCGACACACAATGTTCGCCTCAAAGTCCGCCAACCAATCCATTCCAAGCACCAAATCGAAACCACCTAAAGTCATCGCAAACGGTCTAACCGGAATTTTGTGGCCCTCTAATTCCACATCACAACCCTCTATCACCTCGGAAATCCTGGTAGTTTTACCTATAGCAGTCTCTACATCAAACGGTACATCCACACATCTACTACTAACGGGCAATTTGGCACAGAAAGCAGTAGAAATAAAACTCCTACTGGCACCCGAATCAAATAATACAGAGGCTAAAGTTTGGTTCACCCGAAACGTACCAGACACTACATCAGGGTCCGTCCTAGCCTCTTCCTGCGTCATCGTGAATGCCCTGGCACTTGCCTTCGATCCCTCATTCCCCGTCTTCTTCACACCGGAACCTTCAGACCTCGGCTTCTTACAATCTTTATTCATATGGCCGCTTTCCCCACAATTGAAGAACCTCATACTCTTACACTCTCTAGCCATATGACCAGGCTTTCCACACCTGAAACAAACATTCAGCCCCAGTCGGCACTCCCTACTATGCTCCCTTCCACATTTACCACACCTCCTCAGTCCCGTACCCGGTGTGGCCACACGAAGATCGTCCACCCGGACCTTCTTATTGCTCGTCGAAGCATCACCCCGACTAAACCTCTTCCCGTTCCAATTCCTGTCACCACCCTTCCGATTACCATCAGCCACCACCACCACTGCCCGTTCATCATACAGTCTCCCCACCAGGTCCACCACCGACCTAAAGGTGGTTGGTCGGGCGGCGATCATATGCCTGCGAATATCCGCCGGCAAACCCTGAATATACCTCTTGATCTTTCGTGACAGAGGTGTCACCTGGTCCGGCACCAGTCGTGTCATTTCGTTGAATTTCGTGTTGTACTGTTGGTGGGTCATCGTCCCCGCCTCTAGCTGCAGGAACTCTCTCTCAACTTTATCTATTTCCCGATGAGGACAGAACTCCTCGATCACCAACCTCTTCAATTCGGACCACTTCATCTTCCCAATGGCCTGGCTACCCTCGGCTTGGACCACGTTATCCCACCAGCGTAAAGCTGAATCCGTGAAAGAATGGGTAGCAAACTTCACTTTTTGGTCCTCCCGGCATTCGCTGATATCGAGGACACCCTCCATCTCTCTCACCTGTCGATGAGCAGCCGCAACATTGCCATTACTGTCAAAAGTTGGGGGCTTGCACCTCATAAACGCCCCATAATTACAGCCTCGTGCTGTTTCATGCACCGGCTCCTCCTCCTCTTCCTCTTCTTCATCAGAGAAAACCGTTTCCAGTCCTGATTGCTCCTGTCTTTCTGAGGACCTGTTCCTCTCTTTTCTTTCACCCTCCCTGACAGCCTTAATTACTTCGGTCACCACAGACGATAAGATCGTCTGCATGACCTGATGCACCTCTTCAACCACTGCCTCTTTTACCGAGGCCCTCAAGTTGGCGCTCTCGTCTACTCCCTCCTGATGAAGGGTCTCGTTTTCCTCGTGAACAACCTTCTCTACCCTAGGTCTCCCTCTCGTGACACGTGGTTCAGCACCACATCCGCCACCACCTCCACCCCGTGAGGCCTTAGAAGATCTACCACCAGCCATTCTCTATCACACACTGAAAGATTCAAACACCAACACGGTCATTCAAGGGAATAGCTCAGTTTATGTCAAGTATAGTAAGTCCCTAATTACAGTGGCCAGTTGTGATTAGCCACTTACTTGCCTCTTCATACCCCGAGCATACCTGTCCTGACTACGTTAGCATCTAACTCTAACAGTAACACATACATCACATAACATGCGCACGTAATACTGGTTAACTTTAAGAAAATACCTGATGGCACGCAGCTACTCAGATTGGCATTCCTCCCCTTTCCGTCCCATTCTCAGTTTAAGTTAAGGTTTATTTTGAAAATTTACCTGTTTCACTTAAACTTTGGCTCTAATACCAACATGTAAGGCCCCGTTCCCGGGCACCTCACAGTTGGTCATTCATCGCCAATAAAACATATATTTGCATAAACTTAATATAATCATGCAGTGGAATTTCTAAGATAAACTTTTCTTTTACTATAAATACTTTTGCCATTTAATACAACATACGTCAATTAAAAAATCTAATGTTGCATTACATCACAAAAGCACTATTACAAAAGGGTCATAAACAGTGACCTCTAGTGTAGAAATATTAAAATTTCATCATAAAGAAGATTCCTGAAGTAATCCCGTTTATCGGGATCCTCAAGGAACACTTGACACTTGCATGCAACATAAGTTGTTGCATGTATTATGCGCCCGCATTCCATTGCATGGCAGCATTATCAAAAGGAGAATGCCATCCTAAAAGAGCTGAGTAGCCGCCTCGTGCCATCCTCAGCAACCCTACCTGTCAACTGGAAACACATAAAAAGTTAGCGTTGCTGAGTGAGTTCTAGTTTTATAATAAAACATACTTTCATTCATTAAAAAACGTTCTTACATACACGCAATCACACATCGTACGTACATATAGATAATATTATTATTATCTTCATCATTCGTTCTTTAACTTTCATTCGTCAAGCATGTAAATCTCTAAGGGTCACCTCTCATCTCTACCCTCATGGTTCCAACCCATGAGCGGACAAAGCATACTGTAACGTACTGGTGCCCCTATGGCTCTCAGTCCATAGACCGACACCTGGTGCCCCTATGGCTCTCAGTCCATAGACCGACACCTGGTTGCCCCTATGGCTCTCTGTCCATAGACCGACAACCTTGCTACCCCTATGTCTCTCTGTCCATAGACCGACAACACCTCTTCTGGTTAACCCCGCAAGTGATCGTCACCACTCCTGCTATAACAACTATCCCGTGACAGGTCACAAAGACACTGCCCCGTTGTTCTTAAGGAAACTATGGCTCACTGTCCATAATCTACCCTAAGGCTCTTAATAGGCCTAGTTACTAGAACCAAGCACCATTTCCAAGACTTCTTAACCGTCAAATCCATCTCGTGCCCCTTAGACCATGCAAGACTTTCTTTCATTCATTCATTCGTTCATTAATGCATGCATTCATTCATCATGTTCCTCTTTCATTCGTTCATTCATTAATGCATGCATTCATTCATCATGTTCCTCTTTCATTATCTTTCACTTTACGTTCTTATTACATTCGTTTCATTCATTCATTCATTCACATAAAGTCACTAAAAGATAAACACGCATCAACACAAGGAACATAGATATTTACAATTCATCAGTCATTACCATCATATAAGGCCACATCATACTTATCATACATACGCCCTACATACGCATCTCTCCTCATTCACATCAACCCTATTTGGGTGATTGAACATACTCCAGTCGCATGGCCTTCATGCGACTGAACCTTGCGATTGGACAACTATGCGAATGGGCATACAATCGTGCGAATGGGCATACAATCGTGCGAATGGACCTCTTATCGTGCGAATGAACACTATACGAATGGGCTACTAGGCGACTAACCCTCAGTCGTGCGACTGAACTACTAAGCGAATGGACCTATGCGACTGAATCCCTCAATCGCATGGTCTGTCGTGCGACTGAGCCCCAGTCGTGCGACTGAGCCTCAATCGTACGAATGAACATCAGTCTTTCCTCAGTCGTGCGAATGGCCCTTCAGTCGCCTAGCCCTAACTGGGCAGCAACTGGAGTTCATCACGAACAGCAGCCGTGACCTACGGCCTTCAAACTCCTCTAATCTCATTTCCAGCCCAAATTAGCCCTCCTCAACCTCAGGGATTTATACTAGGACATCATACAAGCATATGCAAGTCTTAAATCATACCCTAAACACATTACCCAAGATTTCACCCAAATGGTCAAACATACACTTTTTCAAAAACGGGTTTAAAATGTGTTCCAGCCCCAAAATCGTTTGAAAACAAGTAAATGAGGGGTCCTAGAACTCACATAATCGAGGAGAAGATGAAGAGCTTCGTTTGGACTAGTCACTCGGCAAATCTCGAGCCCGGATCACCACTTTCTCTCTTTCTTTCTCTTCTTTCTCTGTCTCTCTCTCTCTCTCTCTGCTCTTTCTTCCCGACTGAATGTGTAAGTGTGGGGAATAAGAGGGCTGCCCCTCCTTTATAGCTACAGCTCAGTCACCCGAGGTCCAGGCGACTGGACCTTTAGTCTCATGAACACCATGCGACTGGACCTCCAGTCGCATGAGTTCCATGCGGTTGATCCTTCAATCGTCCGAACATCATGCAATTGAACCTCCAGTCGCATGAATCCCATGCGAATGAGACTCAGTCGCATATCACTCCAAAAAGTCAAACTTTCGGGTGTTACAAGTAGTTGTAAACTACTGAAGACATGGTTTTGGCTTCAGTTGTTGTAAACAACTGAGGACTTGGTGTTAGTCATTAGTAATTATAAAACTACTGAAGACATGGTTTTGTCCTTCAGTTGTTTGGTTATGAAACAGCAGATGTTGAAATCAGTTGAAGAGTAAAATTACTCATCAGCTGTTGTCATCAATTCAGTTGTTTCATGGTGACCTCAACATTTACTCATCAGCTCTTTGGCTGACTTTCAGATGTTTCATTGGCCTTCAGCTCTTGTGAATATTTATTCCTCAGCTCTTATGAACAAATGTTCATGACTTGATGAAATAAATTATTCTTCAGAGCTTGTGAACAATTTTTGTCTTCAGTACTTATGTGTAAGATTACACATCAGTACTTGCAAACAAAATTTGTTCTTCAGTACATATTTGTTTAAAAACTATACATCAGTAGTTATAACCACATTAGTTGTTTGCAACAAATAATATACTTTAGTACTTTGAAGCATTTTAGTCTTCAGTAGTTGTGAAAAATGCTGAAGACTAAATTACCCATCAGTACTTATTGTTGACTTTTGCATACTAATGCTCATCAGTACTTATGAGCTGAGAGCATCAATATTAGTCAAATTATTCTAGCTGCAGCATACCAAGCCTTAGTACCAAATTATGGAATGTGGCACTATCTAAAGGCTTAGTAAATATGTCTGCAAGCTCATCAGCACTAGGCACACACTTAGGATCAATCAGACCTTTTTCAAAGCAATCCCTAATAAAATGATGTCTGATTTCTATATATTTGGTCCTAGAGTGCTGGACTGGATTTTTAACAATACAAAGAGCTGAAGCACTATCCATTAATAATGGAGTCTTAGTCTCTGTAATGCCATAATCCAAAAGTTGGTTCTGAAGCCAAAGTACCTGAGATGTACAACTTGCAGCAGCAATGTACTCAGCCTCAGCAGTGGATGTAGCAATTGATGTTTGTTTCTTACTCTGCCAAGAAACTAAACAATTACCTAGGAATTGACAACCACCAGAAGTAGATTTTCTGGTGACTTTGCATCCTGCATAGTCACTATCAGAGAAAGCAACTAATTTGCAAGAATGCCTAGTAGAATACCAAAGACCTAGAGATTGGGTACCTTGCAAATATCTAAAGATCCTTTTGACTGCAATCAAATGGGATCCTTTAGGTGCAGCCTGAAATCTAGCACATGCACATGTTGCAAACATAATGTCTGGTCTAGAAGCTGTAAGGTACATCAAGGACCCAATCTTACATCTGTAAAGGGTTTCATCAACTGCTTTACCTTTCTGATCAACATCCAGTTGTGTGGTGTTGCTCATGGGAGTAGAACAAGGCTTACAGTTTTGTAAATCAAACTTATTTAACAACTCTTTCATATATTTGGACTGATGAATAAAGATTCCATCAGTCCTTTGTTTGATTTGCAACCCTAGAAAGAACTGTAATTCTACCATAGCACTCATTTCAAACTTTTGCTTCATGAGCTTAGTGAATTCATCACACAACTGGGGATCAGAGGATGCAAAAATTATATCATCTTCATAAATTTGAACAAGGAGCTTATGTTGTCCTACATTCTTAATAAATAAAGTTTTATCAATGGTGCCTCTAGTGAACTTATTCTCTAGAAGAAAAGTTGATAATGTCTCATACCAGGCTCTAGGAGCTTGTTTCAACCCATAAAGAGCCTTATCAAGCTTATACACCCAATCAGGATGTTTATTATCCTCAAAGCCCGGTGGTTGACACACATAAACTTCTTCTTTTATTTTACCATATAAAAAGGCACTTTTGACATCCATTTGAAAAACTTTAAGATTGTGAAAGGCAGCATAAGCTAAGAACAATCTAATTGCCTCCAGTCTGGCTACAGGGGCAAAGGTTTCATCATAATCGATGCCTTCCTCTTGTGCAAACCCCTGTACAACCAGCCTGGCCTTGTTCTTAACAATTTGGCCCTTTTCATATGTTTTATTCCTAAACACCCATTTAGTGCCTATTGCACACTTACCTTGGGGTAAAGGAACAAGCTCCCACACTTGCTGCTTTCTGAACTGAAGAAGCTCAAGCTGCTTTGCTTCAACCCATCCATTATCTCTTAAGGCAACATGATAATTCTTTGGCTCTTGCTGACTGATGAAGAGAGCATAGAAGCAGAAGTTGGACAATAGACTCCTGGTTGAAACTCCAGCATTGATATCACTAATGATGTGAGACATTGGGTGATTCTTCAGCTCTTGATAGACTATAAGATCAGTGCAAGTGTTTGTAGGACCCTCAGCAGCAACAGATGTTGATTAAGATTCTTGAAACCATGTAGGAGATGGCAGCTCAAATGAAGTAGAGCTTGCAGAAATCTCATCAGCGTTTGTTATGGATGGAGCTGCTGAAGCTACAGGAGCATCAGGTTTACTTGACTCAGGCAGGTTGTCACTAAACCTGAAAAGGTGAGTACTGGCATATTCATCATCAGTACCACCAGGTGGAGAACTGTTGACAAGAACAACAGCTGGAGGTTGATAAGGAACATATTGCAGTATGTCCAGATCAAATAACTCCACAGGGTTTTGTGGAATCTTGTCCTTTGGAGATTCATTGAACTTCATATGCAAAGTCTCTTCAACCATCTTTGTCCTACAATTGAAAACTCTGTATGCCTTGCAAGTTGATGAATAACCAATAAAATACCCTGCATCCACCTTTGATTCAAACTTCTAGAGTGGATTGCTTGTGTTGAGAGTGAAACAAGGACACCCAAAGGCTCTAAAGAAGGAAATCAAAGGAGCCAAATGATGAAGTACTTCATAAGGAGTCTTCATCAACCTCTGATTCACTAATACTCTATTCTGCACATAGCAAGCTGTGTTGACAGCTTCAGCCCAAAAGGTCAGTGGCAATCCTGAGTCAGCCAGCATTGACCTTGCAGCTTCAATGAGGGTCCTGTTCTTTCTCTCCACCACTCCATTTTGTTCAGGAGTTCTTGGAATGCTGAACTGCCTTGTGATTCCCTTTGACAGATAAAAGTCATCAAGTGTGTGATTTCTAAACTCTGTGCCATTATCACTCCTCACACACTTGACTGGAAGGGAATACTGCTTCTCCACATATAACACAAAGTTCATTATAGCTTTTGCAGCTTCATCTTTGGAGTGCAAGAAGAAAGTCCATACAAATCTGGAGTAATCATCCACAATTACCAGACAGTATTTCTTCTTTGCCATGCTCATCACTCTGACAGGTCCAAAGAGATCCATGTGCAAAAGTTGCAAGCAGACATTGGACTTTGGTTCTTCTATGGGAGGGAATGAGACTTTGTGTTGTTTCCCCTTTAAGCAAGCAGTGCAGTTGTCTTCACATTTGAACTCCTTCATAGGCAACCCTCTTACTAAACCATGGTGTATCAGCTGGTTCATGTTTTTAAGATTTACATGACCCAGCCTTTTATGCCATAGAGTAGTTTCTTGAGGAGAAGCCTTGGAGAATAGGCAAGGATGGCCTTTTAGATCAATTTTCTTTGAAAGATCTAAGGCATATACTCTTCCTGTCATGTTGGCCTTCAGGAGAGTATATTCATCCAACACCTTGTCAATCAAACTCAGAACTTTGGATGACAGAATCTGACAGTTCTGGCTGGTGAAAAGGGCAACATGGCCTTTATCACACATTTGACTGACACTCAAGAGATTGTACTTGAGATTCTTCACATGGTTAACATCATCAAACCTTATTTCCCCATTGGAAACAAAGCCTTTGCCGATGATGTAACCTTTTGCATCATTGCCAAAGGAAACAAACCCCTTCTTTTCTTGAGAGTAGTCATTAAGAAGTGAGCTGCTTCCTATCATATGCATAGATCCTCCACTGTCTACATACCAGATGCTTCTTTGGCATGTTGAAGAACCCTGCATTCATCACAACAAGTTAGTTAGTTTTTGAGACCCAAACCTTTTTGGTTTTGGGTCTGTTCTCATCAACAGATGTGACACTAACTGGTTTGTTATGTGTGACAGCCTGAGGTGAAGGAGATGGTGTAGAAGAGGAATCCTTTGGCTTGGATTTCCTTTTCTGTGGTTTCAACACAGGTGCATCTAATTGGTTGACTCTTCCCATTAGATGTTGAACCATCATAACAAGCTGTGTCTGGTTTTGTGATAAGGCCTTTAGCTCATCAGACACATTAGTGCTTGCTTGTGATGGATTCCTATGTTGCACCATCTTCTTTTGAGCAACCTCAGTTGTTGCCTGATTAACCCCATCTTTCTTTTTGGATTTCTTCTTGGACTTGGGGGTTTCAGGCTTTGAAGTTGCTGGGACAAACTTGGTTTCAAACTCAGTTTTCATTACACTCATTTTCTCTTTAATTTTCTCCTTTTGTTTGAGTTTGGAGCCCCTTTTGTACCAGCAATCATCAGTAAGATGATTGAACAAGCCACATATTTCACATGGCTTCTTCTTCATCTTTGGTTGATCATCTACTAAAGAAGATGAAACTACTGAAGACTTGTTCTTCAGCAATTTGCTATCAGTACTTGCAGTTTTCTTCCTTGCAGTACTTGCTTTCCTGATATCTTCTTTAGTAGTCTTCAAACCCTTTCTACTGGCAGTTTTCTTCTCTTCAGTACTGACAGTAGTTGGGGTTTGAACTTCAGGTGTTATCACTTGCTCTTCAGTACTTTCAGTACTTCTAGAGACAACACCTGAGTTGATCAACTTTTTGATCATATGACAGTCAGCATTTGAACCATCAACTGTTTTAGCATCAGCTGATTGGTTTTGTGAGAAATGAATGTTGACTTCTACTTTTGATGATGTTGTATCAGATAGTAGGTCACATGATGAGAAGGATTGGTTATTGCTCTCTCCATCAGATTCAACTTCTGCTCTTGAAGTAAAATCTATAGGAGGAGAAGTGTGATTATAACCAATGCCAAACTTCACATTGGAAGCAGATTGCTTACTAAGAAGCATTTCAAAACCCTTGCAGGATTGTACCCATCGATCACACTCTACCTGGGTAGCTGCAAGTGTTTCTTTGAGGTCTCTGTACTTCTCTAGAAGTACCTCTTCCCTAGCCTTATCATCTTTGATTTGGCATTTAAGCTTATAAATCTCATCATTTTTGTCATTAATCACATCCTCAAATTCAGCTTTTCTTTTGGAAATGGTTTGCTCTAGCTCAAGGATTTTATCAATTAAAGCCATATTTGCCTCTCTAATAGAAGCAAATGCTGCTATGCATGAATCAGAACATATTTTGGCTTTAGCCTCAGAAGATACCTATGATGAAGCATTGGAGGATGACCCATCAGTAGACTCCAGGGCCATGAGAGCAAGATTCCCAAAAGGATAATCACCACCATGTTGACCAGCACCAGGAAACAGTTGTTCATGACCAGATAAATCATCTGGTAAACTGCTCCAGTCAACAACTCCTGGGGTGAAGAAGCTGTGTTGTTGAGGTTGGGTTTGATGATGAGATGGAGAAGGTTGAGGCTCAGGGAGTGCATGTGGTTGCTAAGCAGTGGGTGCTTGAACTTGACTTGGCTGAGGCATGTAGTAGCAGGGGTATGGGTATGGCATATGACCCGGAGGCACAAAGTATGCAGGTGATGTCTGAGCTGGTGATGGATGACCAGAACTGGATGTATGTTGCCCTCTGTGCTGTGAGCTATTGCTTGGAAAAGTCACAAAGGGTGAAGAGGAGTTAGATCCAGATGATCTACACTCTCTAGCAAAGTGTCCAAGCCTATGGCACTTGTGACACCTCAACTTACTCTTGACAAAACCAACTTTGGTTTTGCCAGAGAGACCAGGAAATTTCCTGCCAGTTCTCTTGTAGAACTTTTGAGATCTGATATTTATCATTGCCATTTGACTTAAAATATCCATCTCTTCCAGATCATCATCTGGAATGCCCTTCAAGTCCTCCATCAGAAAGCACATGTTATCACTGCTACCTCCTGAACTACCATCAACACCAACAAAAGCATGTTCAGAATTGGTAGAGAAATCAATATGCTCATCATAGGAACTCTCTGATACATCATATTCTGACTCTTGACCTATCAGTGCAAGATTGCCTGATACAAAGTCATCAGTGAGCTTGCCAGAGGTGGACAACTTCCTTTTCTGCTCTATCTCTCTCTCAAATGTAAGTAGTTTCCCATGAAGTTGGGTGAGCAATAGAGTATCCAGATTTGCACTAGAGCGTAGGACAATGGTATAAGTGTCCCATCTCTCAGGCAGGGATCTGAGGAAACGGTTGTTCATCTAACTATTGGAATACTCTTGTTTAACCATTTTCAGCTCAGAAATAAGACAAGAGAATCGCTCAAACTGTTGAGTCAGTGTCTCACCCTTCCTATGAGAGAATGTCTCATATTGTTGGGCGAGGATTTCCCTAGTATTTGCTAAGACCTCATTGGTTCCTCCAAATTGTTCCTTCAGAACAACCCAGAGATCATGAGCAGTTTCATGATGCAAAATCCCTGAATAGATTTCATTTGGAATTACCATAGCCAGAATTCCATGGGCTTTAGCATCAATTTCGAACAGCTTAAGATCTTCGTCCGAATATTGATCAGGTTTCTTCGTAACCCTCTCATTGATTCAGGAACGCTCACTATAGGCTTGTGTGGTCCATGTATCACTGACTTCCAACAACCAAAACTGTTGACAAACAAGTGATGGAGCATACGACGTTGCCATATGTTATACTCATTCCTCACAAGCATCGGAGGCTTTGTTGAGGAACCAGTATTGTGAGGATCATTAGTTGGTGTCGCCATTTCATATTTCAAGCAAATTCAAAGTAAACAAAACAAATCTAGCTCAAAACCACGAGAACCTCAAGTTTAATGGCCAAAAGCAGCAGAAACTCAATCTCTATAACCGATTCTTGCAAATTTGCTAATTCGATCAAACGTAGAAAGCAAAAAAGCAGTTTCAATGATCAATTGTTAAATCGATCAATGATTAACAAGCTCTGATACCATTTAAAAGGATCTCAGCCTCTAGTTTGATCAATTAGGTTGTATTCGCAGTGGATTTAGCACAAGAATTAAACAAACAAGCAAGAACACTAATGATTTTGCATGTAACAGTAAAGTTATAGAGAGAGAACAATTCTGCAAAAAGGTGTTTTCTATTGAATCACACGCTTCGGCAAAGATTACAATTAGGTCATCTCCTTTTATAGGAAGAATGACGTCAGCTGATGCCACTTGATGGTGACATCAAACCGTTATTCTAACAAACTACTGAAAACACCTAAACTACTGAAGATGTTAAACAGCTGACATCTTCTTACAAAATGCCAAGTGTTACTACTTATTACAAACGACTGATAAGAAAAGAAACTACTGAAAGCTACAACGACTGAAGAACAAACTCTTCAGTCATTTACAAACTACTGAAAGGAAAATTACAACTACTGAACTAAACAACTGAAAGATAAACCATCACAACAACTGAAGACTACTTCTTCAGCTGTTGTGACAAACTCTGAAGCTTCAGCACTTGGTCTTTAGACTTTTGAACTTAAGACGTTTCATCAGCTGATGACTTCAGTAGTTGTCATCAGCTGATGTCTTCAGTCTTTGTCTTCAGACTTTGTACATTAGTTGTTGATCTTCAGTACTTCAGTTCTTCAGCTGTTGATCTTCAGTACTTTGTCTTCAGCACTTGAGGCTTCAGTACTTGAGTCTTCAGTACTTGATGCTTCAGTAGATGAGTCTTCAGTACTTGAAGTCTTCAGCTGTTGATCTTCAGTTCTTTGATCTTCAGCTGTTGAAGTCTTCAGTCTTTGTCAAACTGCTGATGAAGCTTTCAGCAGTTGTTGTGATGTCTTGTGGGACTTAGAGGGTTTTTTTGATCTGGCTCATTGGTTCTTTTGGTCCAACACAGACATATGACGGGACTTGAAGATCTATTGACTAACTATCGAATAATCAATGGAGATTACGTTACATTCGCCGGCGACAAGAAAGGAGGGAAAATGATCGGTCAAGGAGAAGTTTCCAACGGCTCTCTTACCTTAGAGAAAGTCAACTACGTACCTGAGCTTGCATTCAATCTGTTGAGCGTCTCTCAGATTTATGATAAAAGTATTCCAGTCTTATTCAAGTCCAATGAATGTCTCTTTTCGAAATCTGAGATTGATATTCCAGATAATATGGTACTAATATGGGCTCCAAGGAAGCATGATACATATCTTCTTGATATGAGTTCAAAGGATTCAACATCTACTGTCACCTGTCTTCTGTCTAAAGTTTCCACCTCTGAGTCTTTCCTATGGCATCGCAGATTGGGCCACGTTAATTTTAAAAATATAAACAAATTAGTTAAAAACAATCTTGTTAGGGGATTACCTTTAAAAGACTTTTCTGTGGTTGAAAAATGCATGGCGTGCGCAAATGGAAAACAACATAAGAAACCACATAAACCTAAAATTGAAAATAGCATATCCAATCCCCTCGAGTTGTTACATACTGATCTGTTTGGCCCAATTAGCGTTAAATCAATTGCTAAGAAATCTTTATGTTTTGTGATTACAGATGATTATTCCAGATACTCCTAGGTGAGATTTCTTGCTCATAAAGGAGAGACTGCTGAGGAGCTGTAGAAGTTAATTCTTTCAATTGAAATGATAAGTAAGAGGATGGTTATTGCGATCCGAAGTGACAACGGTAATGAATTCAGGAATTAGATCTTTGATTCTTTCTGTGCTGCCAAGGGAATTTTAAGACAATACAGTGCTGCGAGGACCCCTCCACAGAATGGTGTGGCTGAACGAAAGAATCGCACCCTTATTGAAGTTGGTCGTACAATGCTAATAGAATCCTCCTTACCCATCATCTTTTGGGTTGAGGCGGTGAATTATGCTACATATGTTCTTAACAGGGGTTGATAGTCAAGGACAATATGAAGACCCCGTATGAACTATTTCATAAGAGAAAGCCTTTGATTGACTTCTTTCGACCATTCGGTTGCTCGTGCACTTTATTGAACACTCAGGCGCAGAAGACAAAATTTGGTGCCGTGTCTGATGAATGTTATTTTGTAGGCTATTCTTCTTCACAAAAGGCTTATCGGGTATATAACAAGAGAACACGTATTGTTCAAGAGTCATTCTATGTTGATTGGCAGGAATCTAATTCCTCCGATGTTCCATCAGAACCAGCATGGTTCTTTGACTCCGATACGGCGTTCAAATCATTTAATCTTCCAGTTTTTGATGATGATGCGTCCATCTCCCATGTTAAAACAAACATTATCCCTCCAACTCCATTACCAGTTGAACCTCCTATCCCTCCAATCACACCAGCAAATGATGCTACATCAGTTGATGTTGCATCTTCCTCATCCTTATTTGATCTTCCGCCCCCACCTGTGTCAACATCTCTTCCCTCATCACCTACATGTACCACATCCCAACCGACATTTCCCATTCCCCCAATTCACTCTACCTCACCATCTCCTTTATCCTCTTCACCTTTAACTACTCATCAACAATCCCTTAGCCAACCATCCACTCACACCCCACCCATGACTGCCGATTTCAAAACCTTGAAAGATCATCCATATGATAATATAATAGGATCTATCACTGATGGAGTTCGGACGTGAAGTCAATCTGGTTTGATTAACGTCTGCTTATTCTCTTGTTTTATATCACAAATCATCCCTAAAAACATTCATGCAGCTCTTCAGGACCCTTGCTGGATTGAATCAATGCAATTAGAGCTGCAACAGTTAGGAAACTCAAGGTGTGGACTCTGGTCGATCTTCCACCAAACAAATGCCCCATTGGAACGAAATGGGTGTTTAAGAACAAACCCGATAACCGGGGCATCGTGGTAAGAAACAAACCAGACTGGTAGTCTAAGGATTTGCTCAACAAAAGAAACCACAAGTCTCTCAACAAACTGCTACAAGCTCAAAGAAAGCTCCACCCCAAGTTGCACCACACGGACCAATCAAGCATAAAAAGCCATTCAAGGCTTTCTTCAAGTGTGGAAAGGAAGATCACGTGCTCAAGAAATGCCTAAAGAGAAATGCTTCGGATGGTAAAGGCAAAAAGAATTCCTTCTCTGGATCAGTGTCTAAAAGGAATGTGCCAGACGGTAAAGGCAATGCGGGTTACTTCTCTAGATTCCAAGGTAAAACGCACACATCTTTGAATGGTTGGACGACGAACATTCCATCCAAACCTTCGCATGTGAAGCTGTTTTCACATGATTCAAAGATAAAAGTGACAAAAGCATCAAAACCAAAATCTTTTCCCTCGGAGATTAAACAGAATATGATTTCCAAATTTAATTCTTTCAAATCAAAAATGTTTGAAACGAAAAAATTGGGCAAATTAAAAGGAAAGAGGAAAAGATCATGGATACAAGAACATGTTGTGTACTTAAACAAGTGTCTTACACTGATGAAAATTGAACACCCAGGAATACGATGTCTTGAGTCCCCCTTTCTAACTAATCTGTTAATGAGTGCAGGAACATTTCAGGAGGACTGTTAGTAATCCGGTTTACTGACAGAGAATGTTCCTCATTCAAATTTGAGGCGGAACAAACAGGTTATGGTTTTGGTATCTTATCCATATTTTGGATCCTTATCTGCATTTTCATATCTTATTTGACAATCATTACATTTCTCTTGATAGTTCATTTTTAATCATTCGATAGAGTAAAATGGAAGACGTTTCTTTGGTTATTCCATTTTTAGTAAGTAAAGAAGGTGTACATAAATAAAATTTAGGGGGAGAGTATTATAAAAGAAAAGAACAAAAAGATTTTAAATTTTATTAGTTAATTAGTTGCTTTAGGTTATAAAATAAATAAAATTTGAGAACTTGATTTGGGATGACTGAGAAATGATAGCATGTCTTCTGGGTATGCTTATTTGCATGACTTGTACTAT
Source organism: Flaveria linearis (assembly GCA_024085815.1). NCBI lineage: Eukaryota > Viridiplantae > Streptophyta > Magnoliopsida > Asterales > Asteraceae > Flaveria > Flaveria linearis. The sequence goes on along the minus strand of CM044008.1, from coordinate 78,726,699 downwards.
GTGAGAAATGATAGTAACTGATGTAGATGTCTGTATCACTTAAAATTATGAAATATGAAAAAGACAGTTTCATTATATGATATACTTGGTAGGCTCAGCCCGAAAACAAAGTAAACAGTGATCTGTAGGTTAACTAAAGCTTTAGAACTCGGTGACATGGATCATTTCCATGACATCTCGGTCTGCACAAAGTTACAAGTCACGCCAAAACTTGGTTGAGAGTTGCTGATTTATGTCTTGAGTCTGTTCTTAGTCTATGTTGGGTCTAACATCCCTTAGCCCAATTTGTATAATATGTATGATAAAATGCATGCTTATCTCCTCTGCTATATGTGAACATTGACCTGGAGTGATGATCTCCTTTGCTGTATGATAGTACAAACCTGGAGTTCTCATCGGTACAAAATGATGATCTTCTATATTATACGTAAGTATAGACCTAAAACTCTCATCCGTAAGACTCAATTGATCAACTCCTCTGTTATACGTGAGTATAGACCTGGAGATATCATCATAGAGTTTGTATAGTAAAGTGTCTTGTTAAATGATCATGCTATCATATGCATGCATCTGTGTCAATTCAGAACTACTCAAGCAAAATCAATGATTACACTCAATAAACCATGATGACGGGATGAGTTCTTTGCCAACTGTCTGTGGGGACCAAGTCACCTGAGCTTCTCTTAATCAAACCGAAAACATGATAAAATCAATTGCAGGTCACTTGTTGAAAAAACTAAGGCATGGGTTTAGTAGGACAAACATACCAGCAATAATTTCTGGGCTTTCAAATTAAAAAAAAATATATATATATATATATAATGGTGATCAGACTCTATGTCAGTGTGATCTCATTGCTTGTCGATGTCTAATTACATCTTTATGCTTTAGTATATCTTGAGAATGTGATCTCATGATTAAATCAATTCTTGGTTCTCGAATTATTAAAAAAATAAAATTAAAATTAAAAAACATTATTATTAGGTTAAAGTGTTATGATTAAAATAAAATATAAAAAAAAAGATTTTTCATTTCAAATTATTTTTCAAGTCTTCCATATTATCCTATTGAAATGATCTCATATTTTCATGCATTTCACGGGAAATGGCACACACAAACGAACACAGTTTCGCTTGTTTACATTCACAGATAAACACGGGTTTATTTGTTTGTTGAAGTGATCTGATCAGGAATGTGTAGAATGTGTTTGTGATTGTCTTGAAGATTTTGCTGCAAGTGATGGCCAATCATCACATGAGCAATGAACCAGGCCAGAGATTCTGATCCTCAAATATACAGAAGATACCGAGCTAGGAATCCTCCTCCTACATCTTCTGAACCACTCAGTGATTCAAGAAAGGGTTTCCACTATAATCAAGAGGATGCACGCAACAAGGGGGAGCATGCAAAAAGGGAGAGCTTGTGAGATAAAGATCTTCAGCAAGAAAATTTAAGAAGCATCAGTCTAGGGGGAGTATTGTTGGACCTCAAAATTGAGACTGAAGCTTACCAAATTGAAGATCAAATTTCAGTTGTCTTATCGGTGCTGATCGATGAAAGATGTTGATAATAATAGACTAAGGGGGAGTATTGTTGGGTCTGAAAGATAGTCTAATATTATCAACACAATCAAAGTCAACAAAGTCCACGTCAACGGTCAAAGTCAACATAAAAGTCAAACACGACGCGTTCGGGACGAAGATCCAAGATGAGAACTTGAAGATATATTTGACTTTGAGTTTATTGCTAACAAATATATTTTGTGTCAACAAAATATATTTAATCACATTTTAGTCATTTTTATGTTTTATTTGTATTTTCCCTAATTAGTTTAAGTCTAGGGGCTTTATGTGTTATTAGTGAATATTATATTCACTATAAATAGAAAAGTGGTAATTAGGGTTTAAGCAAGCTTGTATGAGCTGGGATTGGGGTTTTCACTTTGTAAACATCTTATGCAATCCAAATAGATCAAACAAGGGTTTTATTCATTGTTCTTGGTGTTCATCTTTGTTCATTTTATTTTATGGTGTTTGACCCAAAATCTTCATCAAATTCACGATTCAAGCGTTGCTTGGGACTAACAATATGTTTACAAGTAAATCCCTCAATCAATTGGTCATGCAACCATTAACCAATCCTAATTACAATTAGACTATTTATAGTCTAGACTAACTTTCACTATTTACATTTAACCCCCTATACTATTAAACTAGACTAAAACAAAGTAAAATATATTTTATTCATACAAAATATATTTATTACAATAAAGTCTCAAAACATAATAAATCTTCAATATCTTCACTCGGTTCTTTGTCTCAAACTCGTCGTTTAACTTTTCTGTTGACCTTGACTGAGACGTTGACTTTTGTTGACTTTGACTATATCGATAATATAGACTATCTTGTACAGCTCCAACAGGAAATACTATTTAATCACAGCCAAAACTACCAATATTATCTCTAATCAAAGTTTAAAATTCAAAACAGAAAGTAATTAATTATAACTTGCAAAGCTAATCCGGATGTTACGCAATCAATCAAGATCAAACACACACGAGTATGGCAACAATTTTTAAGCATTAACCCATACACACGTTCATATTTAATTGCGAAAATAATCAAGAATGATAATAATTAGTAAACAAATATACGAAACAAAACCAAATATTTAGCCAAAACATATTAGTTTTCAACCAAACCAAAGCAGTGCTAAAAAGTTAGCTACTCGTAACGTTGAGAAAGATCAAGAATGATAATAATGTTGCAAATTTTAGTAAGAAACAAAGAAAAAAATCCAAATCAAGACGGAAACTAAAATGATCTTCAATGCTTATTGTGATCTTCAAATTTTAATCTTCTCATGATCTTTACAAAACATTTATACTGGTGAATCAAATTAATTTAAAAGTCATTGAACTTCAAGAATTCATGTAATTGCCATGTATTCTTTTGAAGTCTACTAGAATTCAACTAATAAATAAAATAATTTATGTACTTGTTTGTTTAAATAATTTATGTACTTGTTTGTTTAAATAATTTATGTACTTGTTTGTTTAAATAATTTAAATGCTATATAGATTTGGAAGAATTGAAATGCTAGCTTACTTACATTTGTTTGAAATTTGTATTTTTCTTCTAAGTTATAATAAACGATTTTGGCAATTAAATATATACTTAAATCTAAAGAAAATTAATAATCATAATACAAATATTTGAAGTTTTACATTTTACTCTTAAGATTTACTATAATACGTTATTTTTAATTATTGAATTAAGTTTTATTAAAAGCATACATATTTAGCTCATTGTCTCTTAATGTATTCAAAATCTATTTATGGACTATTTAAAAATAATATTTGATAAAAACTAACGTAAAAATTGTCAAAAGTGAGGGTAATATTTATAGAATATATAATTTATACAACATGAGATAGCAATTGTTATTGCTTTGTTTTGTTGGCCTTCATCGAATCAGAGAAAGAAGCAGGAGAAGACTTTATAAGTTGTGTGCTTGCTTGCCATCTTGAAATCAAAAAAATGGTGGAATCAAATAAAGAATACTTTGTTCCTTGGGTTTTTCTTCATGCATTGTATCGTTGATGTAAGGATTACAATTAGAGGCTGACGCAACTAAAAAGCTCTCAGCATGTACACATGTTAAGTACAAGGAAATTACTTCGGAAGATTTGATACAACTTAGTGAATTATGCTAAGTATTAAATCTTCCGAAGCCAAGACACTGATTTTTTCTGTAGACAGAGAAGACATGCTTTTTTGATCACATTTTGACAAAAGTTGAACTACTTTTCGCTACCATCTCTGAAGACTAACTAACTTGCATAAGTTGGTGAAAAGTTCATACTTTTGTCCAACTGTATATTAAGGTCTTATATCTGTAACTTTTTACTTTTAAACTTTTATGCCTTTTATATTAGATAAGAATATGAGCTATGCCATGTCATAGTCACTAGTCAAAAGGCGTATGCCTTGTGACTTTATATAGATCTTGTTGTCTAGATTAGTGTTTCCAGCTGGCCTTTAAAGTATGGTCGGTTGTAGGATGTAGTACAATGTATCTCAAGTATTATTATTTCTTTTTATGCTTGGTAACACTTGTGAGAACTTGAAAGCAATATACATCATTCTTGAAAACCATATTATCTTGTTTTTGTTCTATTCTTTACTTGTGTTCTTTGTATCACTATAAGCTGGTTTCCTATTTGACTTCTTAAGTGTTCTAAGTCTCTCCACCTTGTGAAACTGTTGCATTGACCCCCTTCACCAGTTTTGCAATTGGTATTGGAGCATTTTTAGGCTCTTGATTGTAAGATCTCATCATCTTAAATCCCTACATTTTCACAAAACACTTAACAACATAAATGGCAGATCTTTCCAAGGCTGATATAGAGAACAGCACTATGACCAAATAATCACTCTTGATGACTTTGATACTTGGTGCCAAAGAATGGAAGGCTTCATCAAGTCTCAAGACAGTAGGATGTGGGTCTCTGTTGTCTCTGGACCTCATGTTCCAAGCACCACTTCAGCTGCTGCTAGAGGTGGTATGATTCCAAAGTAAGTGGCTGACTACACAGAGGAAGATTGTAAGAAAATTGATGTACATCAGAAGGCCATGACCGCACTCCAAACTGCTCTTCTTATCTCTATCTATAGAGGCTTTAAGAAGTGTAAAACTGCAAAGAAACTATGGGATGCACTAAAGCTTACGTATGAGGGGTCTATTGAAGCAAAAGAAAACAAGAGAGACCTCTTGAAGTAGCAATTGAGAACTTCACCTATAAAAAAGATGAAACCATGACTCAATAATACTTCAGGTATGTTGAGATTATGGATACTCTAATTGATGTTGGAGTAACTCTTGAGAATAGGGACATCATGGGGAAGTTCATGTCCACTCTTCCCAAACAATGGACACACTACTAGAGGATCTGTTGCTTTTGAAGGAGAATCTGGTGGTTACATCACTGGAAGGGGCAGAGTCATAAATGGTAAGCTCAACCCTAATTTTTTGACCAGAGACATAACATGCTCTTTACTGAGCATGAGTGCATTGTTCTCAAGCCTGACCTAGACATTCATCAGGAGCATATCCTACTCAGAGCACCCAGGAAAAGGAACATGTACAAGATGGATTTGAAGGAAACCTCACCCTCAGGAGAGGTGTCTTGCTTTCTATCTAAAGCTAATAGTGATGAGTCTTTCCTATGGTATAAATAATATACCATGTAAACTTTAAGAACATGAATAAACTAATTAAGAATGACTTGGTAACTGGAATGCCAAAGAAAGAGTTTACAAGTGATGAGCACTATGTTGCATGCCTGAAAGAGAAGCAATACAAAGTGTTTCACATGCCAAAGGAAAGAAACTCCATCATTACACCCCTACACTTATTACATATGGATCTCTTTGGCCCCACCAGTGTAATGCGTCTAGAAAGGACCTTATATTGTTTAGTGATCACAGATCACTTCATAAGATACACTTGGTTCTTCTTTCTTAGAACTAAGTATGAGAGCCCTGAGATCTTGAACAACTTTATACTAAAAATTAAGAATCAATGTGATCACAGGGTCAAAATCATAAGATGTGATCAAGGAACAGGATTCAAGAGTCAAATCCTTGATACATTTTATGATAAGAAAGGTATTACAAGACAATATAGTGCTCCCAGGACTCCTCAGCAGAATGGTGTTGCTAAGAGGAGAAAGAGGACACTTATTAAAGCTGCAAGAACCATGTTGTCTGACTCTAAACTACCCATCACCTTCTGGGCAGAGGCAGTCAACACTGCCTGCTATGTGCATTGCATGCTATCTTTGGGTCACCTAATCCAAAGCTTTGTAAAGAATTTGAGAAGCTGATGAAGAACAGATTTGAAATAAGTTTCATGGGGGAACTCAATTTCTTTCTAGAATTTCAAGTGAGGCAGGTTGACAATGACATTTTCATAAACCAGTCAAAGTATGTGCAAGACATACACACCAGATTTCATCTGACTGGATGCAAGGTTGCTAAGACACCTGTTGATACACATGTCCCTAGTTTTAGTCTAGTGAGCTTCAATGTAAGAGACTTTCATCTTGTAACACATATGTAATGTTGAATCTATGTAATGAAAAACTCTTCTGTGAATGTTTATTGGTTGTTCAATGTTATATCTATTAATATTATTTATTGTTACACGCTTATATGAACATGTTATATAGGTTTACGGTTGTTAGACATAGTTCTGAATCATTAAAGGTTCAAGAATGTGTTTAACTAAGTATTCTGATTCAGTCGCATGACTGGACCATGCGAATGGGCCAATCGCACGACTGAACCAGGTGATTGAGTCAATCGCACGATTGAGTCATAAGACTGACTCAGTCGTACGAATGAATCAATCGTATGACTCAGTCACACGACTGAACCAGTCGCTTGGCTCAGTCGTACGAATGAAAGCTGTAACCTATAAATACCACTTAATTCATAGAGAAACATAACACTTCGATAATTCACAACCCTAGCCGTCCCAGTTCGCACAGAGCGTCCGTTCCAACTTCACAGAGCGTTTCAGATCATTCCTACTTCATTCTTAACGTATTCTAATCGTTAGGTTTGATACGGTTAACGTTCTCCCTGATTGGATCGCCAATCAAATAGAATTCCGCGCTATTTGATTCGGTTTCACGTAGAATCAGTTAGTACTCCGTCCGTACACGGTCCTAACAACACCCTAGCTAGAAACCACTACCTAGGACTGATCTTGAGGTGGAGTGTGTTGATGAACATCTTTACAGGGCTATGATTAGGTCTCTTATGTATCTCACAGCCAGCAGGTTTGATATTATGTTTGCTACATGCATTGTGCAAGATATCAAGCCAACACCAAGATGTCACACCTGGTTACTATCAAAAGAATTCTTAGATATCTCAAAGGTGCTCCCAAACTGTGACTTTGGTATCCAAAGAATTCTAGATTCAATCTGTATGCTTATATAAATACTGACTATGGTGGTTGCAACATAACTGTAAAGTCTACATTAAGAGGACGTCAATTCCTTGGTGGAAGGATATTCTTATGGAAATGCAAGAAAGAATTATGTATGTCTTCATCAACTACTGAAGCTGAATACATTGTTGCTGCAAGATGCTATGCTTAAGTGCTCTGGATTCAGAATCAGATATTGGACTATGGATTTAACTTCAAAGAGACTTCCATCCACATAGACAACAACAGTGTTATCTCTATTACAGAGAATCCTATACAACACTCCAAGACAAAGCATATCAATATCAGGTATCATTTGAATAGAGATAATTTTGAAAAAGGATTGATAAAACTAGCCAAAGTTAACACAAATAAACAATATGTTGGAGTGTTCACAAAAGCTTTTGATGAGCAGAGATTTAAGTATCTTGTATCAGCTATTGCGATGATTAACTTTGAGTAGATTTTCTTAAACTAAAGTCAAGATTACATTCTCAAATATGTGTGTCTTAAGTTGTCTATATCATCACATATATATAAGCCCAGTTTACTTTTGAACAATTTTTAAAAATGATATTCTTTAAAATTTTGTGAATTTAAGATATATTGTCTTTCTAAAGACATTAAGTTGACTTTAGAAGAACATTATGCCTTCAAAACTAATAACTACCTTCTAGCAAATTTACATTTGGAAGAATTTCTGAAATATCTTTAAAAGCTTAAATATGCTTCTAAGTACTTATATGATTTAAAGGACAATTTTCTTCCAAAAGCAATTAAGTCTCGGAAGCTTTATTTATCCTTTAAATGAATCTTCTGAGGTTTAACATCTTCCGAAACTAAATATATCTCAGAAGCAAAAATACTCTAAGTATTTTTCTTCCAAAACAAATTTTTATCAAGATAAGGTAATCAAATTGGCTTTGAAAGTTTTCCTAAAACTTCCGAAGACAAATTACCTTTGGAAGATTTTCGACTTCCAAGAAAACTACCTTTTGGGCACTATTTAGGTGTGGGACCGATATCTAGATTTCAAAGTTTATCCTTTTACATTAAATTTGTCTTAAATCCAACCATATAAATATACCCACAACGGTTACCCCTCTTTCACTTTCTTCTTCATCTACAAAAGTTCATAATCTAAATTACCCTCAAACCGCCTTTGTTCTTACCTTCACTCACTTTTAAGCTACTCAAAAATGGCCAATCCTGATCCATGGAACAAACCAGATTTTTCCATGCAGTTACACAGGTAACATAACCAAGTTGCTCCGTTATCATCTGAGAAAGATCCTGGTTTTTCATATGTTTTTCAATTCTTATATCAATCAAGCTACCTCACTACACTCACAATCGACCCTCCATTGTATGAAGATCAACTTTTAGGGTTCTGGAGGACCTACCAATAGGTCATATTGGACGGTGAGAAGGCACTATCTACCACAGTGTAGGGGAAGACAATTTTCATCACTCCTCCTACGATTAACTCTCATATGAAGATGGATGATGAAGAAGAAGAGTTGTCTTTCCCAAATCTGTTGTAGCAACTCATTCTGACATATAGCTATGCACAGGGCTACTCAGTAAGAACCTTCAAGAAGGGTATGGTACCCTCTCAATGGAAGTAACTCCTTCATGTGGTCTTAGATCCAACCATATAAATATACCCATAACGGTTACCCCTCTTTCACTTTCTTCTTCATCTGCAAAAGTTCATAACCTAAATTTACCCTCAAACCGCCTTTGTTCATACCTTCGTTCACCTTTAAGATACTAAAAAATGGCCAATCCTGATCCCTGAAACAAACCAGATTTTTCCATGCAGTTACACAGGCAACATAACCAAGTTGCTCTAGTATTATCTGAGAAAGATCCTGGTTTCTCAGATGTTTTTCAACTCTTATCTCAATCAAACTACCTCACTACACTCACAATCGACCCTCCATTGTATGAAGATCAACTTTTAGGGTTCTGGAGGACCTACCAATAGGTCATATTGGACGGTGAGAAGGCACCGTCTACCACAGTGTAGGGGAAGACAATTTTCATCACTCCTACCACCATAAGCTCTCATTTGAGGCTGGATGATGAAGAAGAAGAGTTGTCTTTCCCAAATCTATTGTAACAAATCATTCTGACAAATAGGCTATGCAAGGCGCTACCCAGTAAGAACCTTCAAGAAGGGTAAGGTACCCTCTCAATGGAAGTAACTCCTTCATGTGGTCTTAGATCCAACCATATAAATACACCCACAACGGTTACCCCTCTTTCACTTTCTTCTTCATCTGCAAAAGTTCATAACCTAAATTTACCCTCAAACCGCCTCTGTTCTTACCTTCATTCACTTTTAAGCTACTCAAAATGGCCAATCCTGATCCCTAGAACAAACCAGACTTTTCCATGCAGTTACACAAGTAACATAACCAAGTTGCTCTGTTATCATCTGAGAAAGATCCTGGTTTCTCAGATGTTTTTCAATTCTTATCTCAATCAAACTACCTCACTACACTCACAATCTACCCTCCATTCTATGAAGATCAACTTTTAGGGTTCTGGAGGACTTACCAATAGGTCATATTGGACGGTGAGAAGGCACTATCTATCACAGTATGGGGGAAGACAATTTTCATCACTCCTGCCACCATTAACTCTCATCTAAGGCTAGATGATGAAGAAGAAGAGTTGTCTTTCCAAATCTGTTATAACAACTTATTCTGACAAATAGGCTATGCAGGGGGCTACTCAGTAAGAACCTTCAAGAAGGGTAAGGTACCCTCTCAATGGAAGTAACTCCTTTATGTGGTCATCCATTCTCTATCTAACAAACATGGAGGTTAGGACCAGATTCCTAAGGAATTATCCTTTATACTTCATAGGATGGTTTAAGGGGCCAAGTTCACGTACTCCCAGTTTGTTTACACAAACTTGCTTGCTAACTTGGACTCCTTATAGTATTATATGTTCCCTAGATATGTTTAACAACACATTCCTAATTATGAACTGGGCTCACAGTTAAGGGGAACAGGTAACACTCTTAAACTAGGACAGATAAAGCCCGACATCTTTAAGACTATGAGAACCACTATTGGCTTCTTAGAGGTAGAAACAGCTCTGGTCATAAAAATATTAGAGCCCATTGCTCAAGGTGATAACTTGGCAACACTAGTCAATGTCAAACCCACACCTTCTATATCCGCACCACCCTCACCTACTCAAGAAGATCCAAATGAACCCCTACACAAACAACTCAAGATATGAAGGCCCCCATACACTCACCCATGCATGAGGAAGTGGAAACTAGAGCTCCCACTTCTCTTGTAGAGCAGACACGCCCATTATTTCTTTGATCAGTGCTGAGGTTCCTTATGCTCATCCTGATGAGTTCATTACCCCAGCCTTAAGCCTTCACTTTGAGTCTTAAACTCTAGTGATCGACCTTCAGGGGAAAGCTACCATCCCCATCCTTTAGATCTCAACCAACCAATCTCAAACATTGAATTCTATGATGATGAAGATATGGGATTCAATGAGCACCATGAGTCTCTCTTCTCCGCCCCTGCTCAAGGAGAGATGAGTGCTCCTAAATCATCCATATCCAGCCCACATCATCCAACCCAGACTGAGGTGGACCTCCCTGAACCTGTTTAGGAAGACCATATGGAATAGGCTCTCACTTTTACAAGTGATTACATGATTAAGATCTCAACCATGGCAACCCAGCCCATTAACAATTCTGCTGAAGTTGTCATGGTGCAGGCGAAATCTAGCAGCCAAGAACCTTATGCTTGTGATGAGGAAGAAGACTTTGGTCCCATTCTGCCATCCCCTATTATTCTTCTGATGAAGATGAGGGGAGTCTATAACTAAAGGTGTAAAAACAGCTAAAACATGCACCTATTTAGTTTCAAAGGTTAGTCATCTAGAATTTCAGGTGGCTACCTTACAAAGATAGGTCAGTGACCAGCAACTTGAGATCATGAATTTCAAGGGCAAGTTAGTTGAGAGACTTGTCAGGAGAGCTCAACCAGGTCCACAAGAACCTATGGATATGGTGGACCTAACTCTTAGCTCCCTTGTGCAAGAGGGTGATGCTACCAAAAAGGGCGAGAAAGTCCTACCTACAATCACAGAACCTAGGAGTTCCTCCTAGAGTATGGACATTAAGGACTCACCACCCTCACTTGCAGTTGTTCATACTCAACAACCTCCTCAGGTCCACATTGATGTGAATTCATTCATTCAAAGCTTGTTTGAAAAGGCTATACCAAGGGCTATGTCTATCTGTCAACCCCATCCTATTTTGCTAAAAATGAGATTATAGGATGGAGGTATGATGCCGATAGAAGAGCCCTGATACTCTCTAGATTTTAGGGGCAGCAAGAAGTCTTTAACTTTCAAACCCTGAAGTACTATGAGATTCTTACTCTACTTCATATGTCATTTGCCAACCGAAGTCAAACTAGGCAAGCTAATAGATTAGCTTAGAGGATTCAAGAAAGGGTGGTTGAAGAGTTCAGACTAAGAACTTATCTACATAGACAGAGGCTAGCAAGTAATACTATTGGTCAACTGGATGCTGAGGTGGACCTTAAAATTAGCTTTGAAGGGGAAACCTTGGCTGAAGGACCAGTAGTTGAGCCTGTGAACCTTGAGACAAGAACTGCTTTAACACCTATTACCCTTATTAAGGCACCAGCTGCTGAAGGTGTCTCACAGCCTCTCTCTGGCGAGAGATTAAGTGCAACACCAAGAAATGAAGGCCTAACCTCTCTCCACCCTGAGTCACATAGGCCTATCAGTGACAAAGGGAAGAGGAAGTTAACCTCTAAGGAGATTGAGGAGGGGGAAAGAGAGAGGGTGCGGAAGACAAGGAGAGAGAGTTCAAGTGAGACCCCTAGCTTCATGGAAGCTGCAATCAGAGTTGCCCCTAGGCTAAGCACTCAAGATGGTGAGTTAAGGGCAGCCAGATTGAACTATCTGGGGATAAGGAACTATAATATTGATGAACTCATCTCTCTTCCATTGAAAGAACTAAATGAACTAGCTAATAATGAATTGTCAAATGAGAGAAAGGAGGCTGAGGATGCAGAACTACTCCTCAAAAACAAAGATGAAAGGAGAAGAAAGAGACTCTACAAAGCCCTACTCTTTCCCTAGTTCCAGAAAGCCTTGAGGCAGAGTTTATGGCTACTGAGCAATAAACTCAGGTACATAGAGAACAAGACAGACAAAATATGATAACCTACCTAAGTGCCATGGGCCTCTATCAGGCAACAACCCTTCTTTCTTTATCATATGAGTACATAGAGTTGAATACCTTAAGCAACTTGAGCAATAAGGAACAAGTGCTAAAAGAGCAAAAAGCTGCTAAGAGGAAGACGAGGGAAGAGGCTGCAAAGTCAAGAGCTACCATCAGAGCAAATCAAAAGAAGTCTGTTGATAGAAAAAAGATAGTGAGCTTCTTGAAGTTGTATGGATTCTCCAGAAGGTGACTAGATCTAATGTCTCTATCCACTATGGATGAGCACATTAGAGTGATCAAGCAGAAGATCAAAAGGCGTGAGCTCGTTGACTTGCATTCTCCACCAAGTAAGTCTGCACCTGAAGCTGAGGTCAAGGTAACATAACTTGGAGCTAATGCTGCATCACAGCCAGCTTCATTTTCTGATTCACAGTAGGGTCCTGATCCTTTTTATTCTAAACCAATGAAGGAAAAATGACCCAACTGAGAATGACAAACAAGAACAACCTGGTACTACAGGCCAGCCTTCCAGTTAAAGTATAAAAAGATGAAAAGGATGGCCATTAAAAGGGACAAGAAGAAGAAGAAGTCCAAGGCATCCACCTCTACACCTCAGGATGAGTCAGAACATCTTGAGGTTGCTTAAGAAGAGGCTACTCAGCAAAGTCCAATTATAGTAGAGCCTCTTGCCACTAGTAGACCCATCCTGTCTTGGGCATTTGCTACTAACCCAAAAAGATGGTATGTCACTAGAGATCAAGGGGACAAGATGTTTACTTCTGTCAAAAATGCTTGACCTTCCTCTGCATGTTCTCTATGATATGAGGAGATACTTTGAAAGTCTGAGTAATCCTGACCAACTGATGATGAAAGGGATGGTCTTGATTCTGATGAGGACTATAAACTGATGAATATCAAGCATCAAGTTCTCCAGTTTTGGTAGCATCAATCTAGGGGACTTTATAAGGATTACACTTAGAAATTGATGCAACTAAAGAGCTTTCAGCACGTGTGAAGTATGAAGTTACTTTGAAAGATTTGATACAACATAGTGAATTATGTGAAGTGTCAAATCTTCCGAATCCAAAGATCAAGTCTATTGAAGATTCAAAGACAAACTCTTCCGAAGCCAAGAGACTAATTTCTTCTGAAGACAGAGAAGACATGCTTTTTTTCTAAATCACCTTTTGACAAAAGCTTAACAACTTTCCGCTGCCATCTCTAAAGACTAACCAACTTGCATGAGTTGGTAAAAAGTTCATACTTTTGTCAAACTGTAGATTAAGGTCTTATGTCTATAACTTTCTACTTTTGTACTTTTATCCTTTTTGATATGATCAAATGTATAGATCTGTGATGATATTAGCTAATAATTCAATGAAAACACAAGCAAAGTAATCAAATCAAAGCATAATATCAACAAAATTCAATGAGTTTATTGATATAAAGCAAAGACAATTACAAGTGTGTAAGTAGCAGTTCTCCTCTAACCTACACATGTTTAAGCTATATATACTACCAATAAATAGAAAAAGGAACTAACTAATTACAAGACTAGTCCCTATACTATTACAAAAGATAAAAAGACACATAAAGACAAAATGTTAATCTTTAAAGAAGCACTAACAATACTTCCCCCTAAGATTGACATTGTCTTCGGTCTTCAAAATCTTCAGGCTTCAGTCTTTTTCTTCTTTTATCTTCTTATCTTCGTCTGATCTTCAGTCTTTATCTGCTACATTCTTCTATTCTTCATTCTTATATCTTCTCTTGTCCTACACCTTCATCTTTAATCTTTAAAGAAGTCTTCAGGTTCTTCTTTGACTTTGAACATTGGCTTCTTTTTGAATAGCTCTTGTTTCTTCAAAGCATTTGCAATTACTGACTTGAATTTACCTGTAAGAATTCCTTGTTCAGGTCGTGAATCATTAGTCTTTATCTCCATTTGGCTTATTCTTTCTAAAGTCTCTTTTGAAAGTCCAATGATGTCGATATTGGCGTATAACTCGATAGGATTTGAGCTTTCCTTTGAATATACTTCCAATACACCTTTTCTCGGGATACGCATGAACTCTATATCCTTTATGTCTTTCTTCATAATGTTGGCATATGCAAGAGCTTTTTGCATAGATATTCTTTCCATAGCAGCATTCATCACGTTGATGATGGAAAGAAAATATTTCTTATCTGGCTCAGCGACATCTGGTGATACCTTCTCAAAAATTTGAACAGATAGAAATGAGATATAACTTGGATGAAGTAAGTTGAGCTCAAAAGCACCAAACAGTGTAATCATGTCCTCATCCCAGTGTTCGAGATTACGGACCAGTTTAAGCTCAAAAGTCTCTGTATTATAAAACCATCTAAGAATCGGTTTGGACTTTTAGGTGCCATCTATTACCTTTAATCCTGGGATAGTTACCTTTTCAAAATATTTGTCACAAAATTCAACCATAAAGTGTTCTTCTTTAGACTGTAACCCCCTTATCTTTTTATTCTTCTTTAGCATAGAAAAGTATTCCTTATCTTCCTGATCACATCGAGTTTGAACGAAATTACTTGTTCTAGCTAATCCTCTCCTTAAATGTTCTACAAACATATCTCCTTGTTTGGATTCAGACGGATTAATCAGAGGAAGTTTGTTTGATTCTTTCAAATCTTGCACAGGAAGTTTAATGATGCTAGAGTAAAAGTGATAGACATCACAAACAGCATTTAATCTTTTAATCAAAAATGCATCAAAAATATCATCATACTTCCATGCGATGATCTTGACTTGGTTTATGAAATCAGGAGCAATCATTGCATTAAACAATTCAGCAACTGATCGTCCTTTTTGTAAGACATTTCTTACCAAGTCTCCTATAGATCTGGCACTATCAAAAATTTGTCTCTGTTCAGTGGAAGCTTTATAAACTTGCTTTTCTGAACTAGGGAACATCTGAATCAGCTCTTGTCTACTCTCATGAGCACTAGACTTCTGTGCCATTTGTCTAATCTCTTGAGGCTTTAAATTCTTGTCCTCTTTGTGATATCCAAATACTAAGGATTATCAATATCTAGAATAATCATTTTGTTAGATTGCTTCTTAATTTGTTGGAAGCTTTTAACAAGATTTCTCAATGATATAGATTAAAGTCGTTTTAATCTCTTCCATGGATAATTTCGAGCCTGCAACCAAGACCTTAAGGCTGGAATACTCATTTCATCTGGGTCTGGATGGTGCAGCTCTGATCTGGGAACTTCTTCAATATTTATGCTCTCCTGAGCTCGATTCCATTCTCCATGTTCCATGACAATCTCAATAGGGTCAATTGGGGCAACAAATTCAGCAGCTATACATTTCTCATATTCATCATTGATTTGAGAAACGGTTAGCCCATCCAAAAATACCCTATTGTATTTCATCCTCACAAGATAATTATATCTGTCTTCAAAATCTTGAGGAATATCATCATGTTCTTGAACTGACAAGTACCTTACATATTTCGTACATAAAACACTCTTTCCATATAAAGACTTTCACACATGTTCATTCATTCTTACACGTATTCCTTCATTTCATACTTGTTCGTTCCATTCGTTTTGTTCTTTAACTTAGCGTACGTTTCGTACATTAACATTATCTTTCGTTATCGTTCATCTCATTCAAATTGAGCTTCTTCTATGTCTTCATCATCGAGTACCTCATCATACCAGTCATCACCATATTCTTCTTTAATGTCTTCTAAAGCACCAATTTTCTCTTGAATAAATTGCTCTTGTGCTCCTTACATCTCTTCTTCACCAACCTTTTCAATCCTTTGCAATTTTGTAAAAGACTCAGGTAAAATTGTAGCTTCTATGTCATCTAATTTCTCTTACCTTTCTCCATCTAAGCAATCTTTTCTACATCAATTGGAACCATTTCAGAAACAATCATGATTTCTGGAGAGTCTGGTTTTTGTGATTCCTTTGACTTACTCAACTCTTTTTTCAATTTTTCATTTTCTTCAAATAATTTCTTATGTTTCTCTTCAAGAAGATCATAATCCCATATCATCACTTCAAAATTCTTGATGACATCTTCTTTGTCTTTAGCAAAAACCACAAGCTTTTCATCCTTGTTTTGATTTTCTTCCTTTAATTTTTCATTTTCTTCTTTCAACTTTTTCATTTCATTTTCAAGAGATATGTTCATCTCTTTCAGCTTTTCATTTTCAACTTTCAAATCATTAATTATTTTCTCTTGAGCAAGATTTTCATCTTTTAGTTTTTCAAGCTCATCCACATCCAAGATGTCTTCAGTTTGTACAGACACGTTTTGTGCTATAGTAACTGGTATATCTTCAGTCTCTTCTTGAGCTGTACTTTGAAACACAGGCTCTGAAAGCATTGCTTCCATAAAATCAAAGTCAAATGTTTGATTTTGAGAATCTTCATAATGCACTGTAGTTTCAGCATGCACATTTACATCTAATTCTTCATCATGTGCTTCATTTATAGTTTCCTCATGCATGACACCAGTAGATGTTCCTTCACCCAAGTCATGGGTCTTAGAAACATGATCAGAAGCTGTTCTCTCACTGCTAACTGAGTGATGTGCTTCAGCAGCACCATCAGCGCCATCTTCATCATCACTATCATCATCTTCTTCAGATGAGCTCTCAGTAGCATCATCATCCTCATTATCATCATCTTCTTCATCAGAATCATCAATCATCTCATCCACAATATCTTCGATTAGATCGTTTGGATCTATAGGCTCATCTTCAGTCAAGTGGAAGTGTTGTTGATTGATGTCTACATTATCCATTGCAACATTCCTTATGTAGTCAAAAAGTGGAATGTTTGGGGCACCTGTAATGACAGCAAGTCTTTTGTAAACTACTTCAAACATGTGCTCCAATTGCAATTTATCACCTTCCACACCATCAATAAAAAGATCAGGATTATCTTCATTAATCATCAGTTGAAGGAATCTAGGATATATCAAGTACTTATGTCTCCTTCCTCTTTCTAAATTAAAGATGAATCCATTCATGATCCATTTTGCCATATTAAATCTCCTGTTGGTGGCTAAAGCAATGATTGGAGATGCAATATCCGCAGGAAATGAATCCCAGCCAGCACTCCTCTTGGACATGCACTGCTGAAAGATATAGCATGATAATTTCCAGTGATTATACACCCTTGCTCTATAGAATTACTTCTTTGGGAAGTGATCAGGACGACCCATCTGTAAGAATACATCCCTACATTCATTGAACATATACTCAGCTAAATCTTCAGCTTCATTCTCTCCAAGTCTAAGACCTATACATATGGCTTGCTCAGAGACTTCAAGCATTCTATCATGAGTGATAAATGCTCTCACCACTTTATTCCCAGCTTCATCTAGTTCAACTTCGGTTGTTCTCCAGAATCTTTTAATTAGTCTTGCATGAATCATAGGCCTTGCACACATTGCATAGACATTTTTAGTCCTCAGCAAGAATCTGATCATTTCTTCATATCCATTGGCTTCTCTACAATCTTCATCTAAGAATGCAGCCACATTATGCTTTGGCTCAAACTTTAATTCTGCCATCTGCACAAACAAACACACAAGTTTAGTACTTACGATGATGAATGTGAAATGATTTGATTATTGTTAAACTTTGAATTGATATACATGCATTATTATGTTTTAAAAAACTTAGGTTTTATTTACCATCAAGTGTAATTAATCAATTCTAGAATTAATTAAAATTCTATCAAAATCATCTTGATTACACTTTGTTGTATTATTGATTTAAAACATATTAATTCAATTAACATTGATCAAAGTTAATTTTCAATTAACTTCTTATGAATTATTAATTAATTTTTATTTAAAAAAATATATTTTCAATTTTTGAAACTGTTCGTCTTCTTCATTTGAATGAAGATGAACACACTGAACTCGATGTTCATGAAAACATCAGTTCCATATGTCAAACTGTTTGAAATTCAATGTACATCAATAATATGTGATCAATTTCAGGTCTTTTATTCAGTTTGATTCATCAATTTTGAAATTTTTCCAATTTTTAGGGTTCAAACGTCCGAACAGACTAGAACCGTCTGACCTAGTTTGAGTCTAAAACTTGAAATTTAATGATTATTCACTGAACTTACATTCGCAAATCACTGATATACACTTTCGAATAAGAATGTTTCAAGAACAATTGACGATTTTAAATGAAATGGGTAAACACGGATCGACAGAGTTTTGTTTGAGGCTGTGAGTTATGAATGAATGGAAAAATGAGAAGTGTTCTTTATATACTAAGTGTAAAATTTAAGACGGATGATCACTGTTTAGACGTTTGGGGTTAGACGCATGACAACTATTCAGCCGCTTGGGAACTGTTCAGACGTTCTGAACTGTTCTGCCGGATGAGAACTGTTCAGCCGGTTGAGCACTGTTCAGCCGCATGTATCTATAGAAACATCCAACACTTGGTCATTTTACACAAACCGCCTGGTACTGTGTATACGCATGAGAATGATGAGTCGTCTAACACTTAACCAATTCGACTGATTTCTCAGACGGTTGACAACTGTTCAGATGCATGGTATGATGAGAACCGTCTAAACACTTGTACAAATTTACCTAAGTTCTCAGACGGTTGACAACTGTTGAAACGCATGGGATCATGAGAACCGTATAAACACTTGTACAAATTCTGAAAACTCTTCATACACCTAAAAAGGACTTATGGTCACTGTTTAGACGCATGATATTCAAAACACTTGCATTTTTCACATCTTTCATCCGAACAATGTTTAGACGTACTAGCACTGTTCATGTACTAATATTCAAAACAATTTTCAGGATTTTGAATTTTTTCCACAAAATTACATTTTTGACCCTCAATTTTCACTTATATCCTTTTAACCCCTTTTATTTTAATTTAAATTTTCAAAATTAATTTTCCCTTTATTTTAGTCTCAAAATAAACAAATTTTCTTGTTTTCAACATTTGAAAGAAGCTTTTCCACTTGCCAATTTATATAGGTTCATTTTATCATCATCAAAATTTTACATTATCAACCACACACATACTTTGAACATAAAGCATCACCCTTTCAATTCCACATTTTTATTTTGATTTTCTGAGACAACTATTCTTTTTATTACTCCCCCTAAACTTTTAAGTTTTTTTTTTAACTTAGAAGTTTCCTAAGGTAACACAATAAGATCACACTTATCATTGTCAAATTGCCTGCACACAAAAAACATGCATAAAATCAAAATTAAAGCAGAATGAAAATCTAATAGTTACAATAGAATCATTGTCTGCAGTGAGATCATATCAGTGAAGATCAGCACATTAAAATAAAATAAAATGTGAATAGTCATAGACAATGAATAAATCCTGATCAAGTGTGTTCCAGGTCAGTGATATCACAGCAAAGGACACACAAGATCTAAGGACAGAAAATGAGTGTTTTTGACAAAAATATCAGCTCACTTACTTGTTCAATTCTTGGATTGATCAGGGTAGAGTTAGATATGACATGATATGACTCATACAAAGACTCAGAGAGATCAACTATCATCAAGACATGCAGGTAAGCACACATTCTTAACTTATTACCTGACAAATATGCATAACCAGAGCTCATGTTACTTAATGAAATAGAGAATGATCATGGATGACCATTTGATCAACTCTAACCATCCATTTGAATGGGTTGTGCACATTGGCATATTTTGCATCAAAGGAGAATATCCAGGTCTGTAATGACTTACAACAGACGATATCTCAGCACTTCAGGTCTATGATGACTCGTAACAGAGAAGTGAGATGATGCTTGTAACAGACCTGATGATTAGTCACATCACCATCAAGTGTGAGTGTTGTAACTTAACAAGCAATCAATTTGATAAACTAATACAACTAAAAGTACTTAGATGAATACACATACAACCATAGAGATTTAGTTTAATCACAAGAATTTACTTTTTCAGTATACTAGCGTGATACTGTCTACATGTCATATCTGATCATGTCAGACTTTATTAGCGAGTGAAGAATGCCACTGATCTCACTAATGTACTATCATTTCTCGCATGTTGCAAAAACAGATTCATTCCTAAAAATGAAATGACAAATAAAAAGGACTCTATTTTTTTGGAGTTTTTGTTTTATATTGTTTTATCTTTGATTTTTGAGTTTTCTACTTTTGTATTTTGTTTTTCTATAAAAGAAAACACACACACAAAATACAATCAGGCAAATAACTTTGAAATGGATCACTTATGAAGACCTTTTGGTTTAGGGAGGTTCTGATCATGATAAGATTCAAAGAACTAAATTAAGAACCTAGAAACTAGGTTTACACATGGTTAATAAGACCAATTGACTCCACTAAGTACTCAAACCTTCCTGGTAGGAAAGCTTTAGTAAATAGATCTACCAACTGTTTTTCAGTTGCAATTTAAATCAAAATGATTAAACCTTTTTCAGAGTTACCTCTGAGAAAATGATATCGAATTTCGATGTATTTTGTTTTAGAATGTTGAACTGGATTAGCTTGTAATGAACATAGCAGCAGTGTTATCAATGTAAATGGGTGTTTTAAGAAAATTGAACCCGTAATCCAGCAGTTGGTTTTGCAACCAAAGGGTTTAAGAACATCCAGCTGATGCAGCTATGTACTCAGCTTCAGCAGTTGAAACAGAGACATTTGTTTGTTTCTTACATTGCCATGAGACTAATCAGGGACCAAGAAACTGACAACCACCAGTTGTAGATTTTCTATCTTGGTAGCATCCACCATAATCACTATCTGTATATCCATGTAACTCAAAGTTACCCTCGTAAGGATACCAAAGCCCTAAAGCTGGTTTGCCTTTGAGATACCTGAATATCCTCTTGACAGCAATTAAGTGAGATTCTTTCAGGTCTGATTGATACCTGGCACAGACACAAACAGCATACATTATGTCTGGCCGTGATGCAGTAAGATACATCAAAGAACCAATCATAGATCTGTAAAGAGTTTGGTCTACTGATTTTCCTTTAGGATCAGGCTCAATCATGGTGTTTACGTCAGCTGGAGTTCTTATGGACTGACAATCATGCAATTTGAATTTCTTCAAGAGTTTGTTAACAAACTTCTCTTGACTTATGAAAATAACATCTGCAGATTGTTGAACTTGCAATCCAAGGAAGAAATTGATTTCTCCCATACAACTCATCTGAAAACGAGACTTCATAATTTCTTCAAATTCATTGCACAGTTTTGGACTAGTAGAACCAAATATGATATCATCAACATACACTTGCACACATAAGAGATCATCATTATCCTTCTTTATAAATAAAGTTGGATCGATTTTCCCTCTTGTGTATCCATGTTGGATCAAGTGTTGTGATAATGTCTCATACCAGATTCTAGGTGCTTGATGAAGTCCATACAAAGCTTTGCTAAGCTTGTACACTCGATATGGAAATTATGCATCCTCAAAGCCCAGAGGTTGCTTCACATACACACCATCAGTGATTGGACCGTACAAGAATGCACCTTTGACATCTATTGATACACCTTGAATTGCATGAACGATGCATAAGCCAGGAAGACACGAATGGATTCGAGTCTTGCAACTGGAGCAAATACTTCATCATAATCAATTCCTTCTTCCTGTGTGTATCCTTGTGCAACTAGTCTCGCCTTGTTTCTTATAACTATCCCTCGATCATCAGTTTTATTTCTAAACAACCATTTAGTGCCTATGGCATTTTCTCCTTCATGTAATTCCACCAAATTCCACACTTCTTGTTTGCGGAATTAAAGTAATTCTTCTTGCATTGCTTCAATCTAACCATTGTCCTTTAACGCTTCGGTGACGTTTTTAGGAAAAATTTGAGAAAGAAAACAAGAGTATAAGCACAAGTTTTGTCACACCCCCAAACCACGGCGGTTTCCCGCGGGGAGCGAACGTCATGGTTTCATAGTCACTGATCGACCACTACATGGTTTTGTAAAACATACGTCTCAAATAAGTTTAAGGTACATCATTGTTCAGAGTTAAATTTGCGAAAGCAATAGTAATAAGGTAAACTATTTTCAAAACATGACATATACGAAAATGAATGTCCCAAACAGCATGAATGGCCCTAAACATGAGATGATCCATGCTAGCTTAACTTGTTGCATCTATCAATTACCTGAGAAAACATGCATGAAAAATGTCGACATAAGGTTGGTGAGTTCACAGGTTTTAAGTAATAATGAATAGCATAAAGGACCACGATACTTTCTATGATTTGATTGTTGTACATACAATGCTACAAATTATATAAGCGTCGCAACCGAAGCTAGACTGTAACTGTAATAAATTGCCCTTGCCCATGCCTACCATGAGCATGGGTGTGAACAGGCTAATAATGCACCCGTTTAGACCACCAGTCAAGGTTAGGGTAATTAACCCGGGTGGGGGTAGTCAAACCCAATAGTACTATCCATGATTACCTCGCTTTGGGAAATAAAATAACGGTTTGATAACAGGGGACTTCATATGGTAAGTAAACAACTTACATAACATGTGAAATCATTGATAAGTAAATGTGTCCAAGAAAATTAGTAATTTGCATGTAATCTCCCCCAAAAAGAAAAATTAGTAAAAATGGGGCCGTGAAACTCACCTGAAACGCGTTAATGCAATTGCAAGCAACCTAAGCCCCAAATAGATGCACCGACCCAAACGGAACCTATATTAAATAGACACCTTTCGGTTTTAATAAAATGAACGTCTAATCCGCAAGTTGTTCACCCAACTTACTAGACAAGATTGGAAAGTATTTTCTTAAAGGAATAGTTTAAACTCGACGACCCATTGGTGATTGTTAATTTTCATCAAATATATTCATCCCAACAAATATAAATAAACACTTAACTCTAAATAGTTCATTAGGATACGCCCGTATTCCTAACGTCAAATAATAATATATTTATTTTAGTAAAAAAATGGTCTAACTCATCGCGTTTGTCACTAATATATATTTATTTTATTTTTACCAATGTAATCGTAAACACGATGTTTTGAACAAAATGATAACTCATCATTTCTATGAATTATTATATTTGCACGTATGTATAAGTTACTTGCTCCTTAGTAAAAATTCATCAAATGTACTAGGTCATAACTTCACCATTTTACCTTAGTAAAATATATAAGTTACTAGCACTTATAAAAACCACAAAATCCATGTTTTATACAAATACCAAGACTTAGAGTTTTATGGCTAAGAATAGTGTCCAAGTAATCAAATACTCATTTAACCAAAATGTCCAAAATACATATATTTAGCCAGAATACTTATTTTATGTATGTAAATTACTAAGAATCCTTAAAACAATACTTTTACAAATAATTATCTAAACTATTATTTTAAAAGTTTTAAAGACTGTATTATATAAAAGTACATTTTTAAGTGAAAGATACATAATATTGACTAAAAATATATTTGGTCTTGATTTTTATAAATACTATGTCATTTATACAAAATCAATAGTTTTCCATAAAGATACCTTTTTAACTCCAAATCTCTACAACTTCGTAAGTCCATATTTAATACAAAATTCTAAGACTTTAGGGTTTTTAGTATCTAAAATTATTATGTCCAAAGTCTTATAAAAAGTAAATATCCCCCTTTAACAACAAATATCCAATAACAAAATACTAAGGTTTTTTTTTTTTATGTCCAAAAATTAGTAACTTTAAAAATATGAAAATCATATATAGTAACAAATAACCATGTTATGAACCTAAATCGCCTAAATATATATAACTAAGCTTTTAAAACTCAAAACCAAGAACAAAATATACCAACAACTTACTTACAAAACTATGCACAAAATCGACAAATATATACTTTTTATGGACTAGCCCAACGAACAACACATTCATAAACTAGTAATTGTTACATAAAAATAAACTCATTTTTATGTGTAGATTATATTTTTATGATTTTATAGAAAACTATTCCAACCATTTGTGAACATCTTGAATAAATCTAAAAAAATGGCATAAACTAGAAGACGTAGAGAATGAATTGTTTACCACTAGACTAGCTAAGGAAAATTTCTAAAGTGGATGGATGAAAGAGGCTTGAATGGCTTATAGATGGCTCCAAGAATTCCAAAACACTAACACATGAGATACTAACACTTGAACTTCACTTGATTTACCCAAGGTTTGAAAGAAAAAGTGAAATATGGAGTGGGGGTTTCTAAGTCAACGAAATAGAAAGAAATATGTGTGTGTTTGTCGAGAGGGAAGCAAAAGGTATGGTTTTCATGTTTATTAATGCATATTGAAGACTCACATAACAATAAAAGAATATAGGAAAAATCGGATGATGTAGGGGTAAAGAAAATCGAAAAGAAAGGAAAAGAAGGAAGAAGTGGTTTGTGGAGTTTAATAATATATAGGTTGATAGGGTTGCAGGGAAATTTGAAGGCATGCTTGTTTTTTTATTTTTGTCTAGTATTATTTTGTGTGGTCTTATCATTGTCAAAAAGAAAGTGGTTGTGTGTTATGATTATAATATGGTGGTAAAACAAACTTGAAAAGTATGGATGAGCATGGGCGTCGCCAGATGAAAAAGAAGGTTGTCAAAAGTTGGATTGGACTTGTTTACTACTCTATCATGTATCATGTATGGGGTTTAAGGTTGGGTTCATGATGGTTTTCATATATATATATATATATATATATATATATATATATATATATATATATATATATATATATATATATATATATATATATATATATATATATATATATATATATATATATATATATATATATATGTATGTATGTATGTATGTGTTGGATCATAATAAGGCTGGTGCAACCAAAATCACTTCATAGTCAATTTTTGGTACTACATTCAAAGGCTTCCGAAGCTGAGCAAGAGATCTTCCGAAAGTCTGAAGAACAGCTGAAGATATCTACTGAAGGCAAAAGCTGAAGTCAACTGCTAAAGACAACAGCTGAAGCCAACAGCTGAAGATATCTACTGAAGGCAAAAGCTGAAGTCAACTGCTGAAGACAACAGCTGAAGCCAACAGCTGAAGACTATCTTCCGAAGACAAAGTCTGAAAGCTTCCGAAGACAAAGTCTGATGAAAGAGCTGAAGACAAAGTCTGAAAGCTTCCGAAGACAAAGTCTGATGAAAGAGCTGAAGACAAAGTCTGAAAGCTTCCGAAAACAAAGTCTGATGAAAGAGCTGAAGACAAAGTCTGAGCTTCCGAAGACAAAGTCTGCTTCCGAAGACAAAGAAGACTCCAAGCCTCGGAAGAAGCAGTCTTCCGAAGTATAAGTGCCTTCGGAAGAAGTTATTCTTCCGAAGTACTTTATCCTTCGGAAGACATTGCTATGTCCAGCAGATAAAAGTATGGTCCCTGACAGTCCGCTGCAGACCTCTGATACAGCATGGCACCTTCCTAAAGAGCCATGTTGTTGACCATACTTTATTCTACTGTTCACCTTTTTATGATAGTACATGTTACAAACTTTAGTTGGTGACAAAAGGTAAGTCAGGGACATGTCCTGACTACCAACTCTCAGGCAAAATGTCTGAAAGACCTCACCTAGAGTCTTGTAGTATAGATGTAAGGTTAGAGGTGTCCAGCTGGAATCAAAGTATTCCCGGCTGTAGGTAGTATTATATATATCTTCTCCCTGTAACTCTTTAGATAAGCGATTTGAGTCCAAGTGTCTTGTAATCCTTTGAGTTGAGAAGCAATATATAAAAGTACCTTGAAAATTAACTTGCTGTGTTAAATTTTCTTACTACTTGTTACTTGATATATTGTGATCAACTCTTCATAAGACTGCTTGCTGAGTGTTGATTCACAGTGAGTTGAGAGAAAAACCACCCAAATCCGATCATGCAATTGGTATCAGAGCTCCAGGCTCTTGATTGTGAGATCTTACCATCCTAATCAACCTGTTTTTCACTCCTCACCACAATCCACTCACTCAAATGGCTGCTCTCTCCAAGGCTGATATGGAAACTGGTACCTTGACCAAGTCCCCTATGATCACCCCTGAAGACTTTGACACATGGTGTATCAGGATGGAAGGCTTTATCAATTTTCAAGATTCAAGGATGTGGGACTCCATTGTTAATGGTCCTTTCATACCAAGCACTACATCTGCCACTGGTAATCGCATCATTCCAAAAGATGTTGATGATTACTCAGAGGAAGACAGGAAGAGAATAGAGCTAGATCAAAGGGCTATGACTTGTCTCCAAACTGCTCTCCCCAACTCCGTCTACAGACGCTTCAAGAAGTGCAAGACTGCTAAAGATTTATGGGAAGCATTGAAGCTGATGTATGAGGGATCCAAGGAAACCCAAGAGAACAAGAAAGATCTCTTGAAGCAGCAGTTTGAGAACTTTACTTTCAAGGCTGGTGAGACCTTGACTCAACAATACTTCAGGTATGTTGAGCTAGTAGATACTCTGGCGGATATTGGAGTAGCTCTTGAGAACAGAGACATAGTAAGGAAGTTTATGTCTTCTCTTCCTAAACTATGGACTCACTACTGTGTTGTCATTAAGAGAACTTCGAACCTTAAGACTCTTTCTCTCACAAAGTTGTATGGTATCCTAAGTGCATTTCAGATGGAGATGAATATGCAGAACTCCTCTGATCACTCCAATAACCAACTGAGTTCAGCCCTTCATGTGGTTGAAAGGGAAAGCATGGAACCACAACATCAGTTGCTGTGCTACCCTGACAACTCACATACTGAACCCTTCATCACTCTACCTGAGACTCCAAAGTCTCAAAAGGTTCAAACAATTCCTTTCAGGATAGTTGTGCCTTTATCTCTGGAAGTGGACACTCTGGTGATTTTCAGTACTGCTTTGATGATCTTGAGTGCTTCAGTCCAGATGATGTGGAGTATATGGACATTGTCCAGCAGATGGCTCTTTTAACTTACAGAGCGAAGAAGTTCTTCAAGAGAACTGGAAGGCAATTCCCTCAAAACCCAGTCAACAGCAAGTTTGGGTTTGATAAGAGCAAAGCAAGGTGTTACAACTGCAACCAACTTGGTCACTTTGCTAGGGAATGCAAGGCTCCCAAGAACAACCCGGGAACCCCACAGGCCTCCACACATCCCACTGCTCCCAAGCATAAAGAAAAGTCAACTGAAACAGCTGTTGTTGCTCAGGAAGTTGACTGGAGCTTCATTGTACAGGATGTGACTCCCGCTCAAGCACTCATGGCCGGAACAGATGATGATCAGGTATATGAACATCTTTGTACTGCTGCCTGTATTGCTAAAGTTAAACTGTATAAGGATTACATTTTGGAAATCAGATCTGAGGTTGAGTCTTTAAATGTGCTAAAATCTGACTTTAAAAGAGCTGAATCTGACTATCAAAGGAAATTAATGAGTTAGAGAAAACTGTGTCTCTTTTAAAACATGAAAAGACTAACTATAAGACTCAAATCAAAGATCTGATCTCCAAACTTTCTGAAGTTCAAGCCCAGTTAGTCACAGCTGAGGCTCAGGCCAGGAAGCAAGCTATTGCTGAGCAAAGCTTCCAAACTATTCTTGCATCAACCTCTCATTCCAAAATGTTTTATCAAAACAAAGAAGGGTTGGGAACCAGTGAAATAGCTCCACCACACTCTTATGAGTCTATTAGACTACCTAGATGTGGTACTGAAGAGCAAGAGGTTCCAACTGCTGACCCTTCTCCATTGGAACTAGAGGATGAAGTGAAAATAGTGGCCTCCACAGGGGAGAAACAGGAGGATACACCTATCTCCACCTGTGATGATCAAATCCTGACTACCAGGGCAAGAAGAAGCAGAGCTAAAGCTGCTAGAAGGACTGCCAAGAAGGTTGCAGAGTCCAAGCTTAAGTTTAACCCTAAGCAAAAGGGTGTCTTCATTTCTGCCGGATTTCAAGTGGTAGGTACTCCTGATTCAGGAAAGGAGTGTAGTACCAGCACTCCTGTCCTACTGAAGGATCAGAAGTTGAAAGGGAAAGTTGCTGATGACGAGAAGAAACCCAAGAAACAGCAACATGCAAGTTCCCAGAAGACTAACATTGCATGCATAATGTGTGGTCTGCACAACCACATGGCTAAAGATTGTTACTACAATCCAGCAAGCACACATTATGCAAATAATGTTAGACAAGAAGGAGTCAGAGAATGTTTCTCAGTTGGACCACTTCAAAAGGTCCAAATGATGAAAAAGGGAAAGTTGGTCTCGGAAGCCAAGTTGCTTTCGGAAGAAACTGCTTCTTCCGAAGGGAAAATGGCTTCGGAAGCCAAACCTTCTAAGGTTCGGAAGAACAAGAAGGCTCCCTTGAAACCATCTCAGAAGAAGACTACTTCGGAAGAAAAGGTGGTGAAGGCTTCTTCCGAAAAGAGAGAAGCTTCGGAAGAAGACCATGCTGCAAAAGCTTCAACAAGCTCATCCTCAAAGATCAACCAAAGGATGGATTGGAAGATCAAGGAAGATGCTACAGCCCAAACCTCTTCTTCAACAATGACCTCTATTGAACCCCATTGCATATCTTTGGTTCAATTATGTCACTATCTTTGGAAGAGCCCAAGACCTGCAAGGCTTGGGCTTCCAAACAAAACTAACTATCTCATCTTATGTGCAGGGACATCCATTTGACAATAACAACAATATCTGGATTGTAGATAGTGGATGCTCCAGGCACATGACAGGGAACAGATCTCTCCCTCAACAATTCCAGAACTTTGATGGAGGGCCTGTCCAATTTGGAGGTGAGGCCGGAGGATATATTTCTGGCAGAGGAAGTATATCCAATGGCAGAATAAACATTGACAAAGTTCACTTTGTCAAACAGCTTGAACACAATCTGTTAAGTGTTTCTCAATTCTGTGACCAGAAGCATCAGATGCTCTTCACAGAACATGAGTGCATTATCCTCAAACCAGGGATGACAATTCCTCCGGAACTGGTGCTTCTTAGATCTTCCAGGAAAGGGGATATGTACAAGCTGGACATGAACAATGCTTCTCCTATGGGTGAAGTATCATGCTTTCTTTCCAAAGCTGATAGTGATGAGTCAACACTATGGCATAAACGCATGTGTCATGTGAATTTTAAAACAATGAATAAATTGACTAAAATAACTTGGTACATGGTTTGCCTAAAAAGGAATTTTTCTGCAAGATAACTGTGTTGCATGCCTGAAAGGGAAACAACACAGATCATCTCATAAATCCAAATGTGTTAACTCTATCACTACTCCATTACACTTATTACACATGGATCTCTTTGGACCCACAAGTATAATGAGCATTGGAAGGAAATCATACCGCCTTATGATAGTTGATGATTTTACAAGATTTACATGGGTATTCTTTTTAAGAAGT
Source organism: Flaveria linearis (assembly GCA_024085815.1). Classification (NCBI taxonomy): domain Eukaryota; kingdom Viridiplantae; phylum Streptophyta; class Magnoliopsida; order Asterales; family Asteraceae; genus Flaveria; species Flaveria linearis. Next base: position 78,697,053 of record CM044008.1, on the reverse strand, counting down.
AAAGATGAAACTGCTGAAACTTTAAAATCTTTTATTCTTAAAATAGAAAATCAAATTGATCACAAGGTTAAGATCATTAGAAGTGATCAAGGGACTAAGTTTAAGAACTTCGTTCTTGACTCATTCTGTGACTCAAAAGGGATTGCCAGACAATATAGTGCTCCCAGAACTCCTCAACAAAACGGTGTTGCTGAGAGGAGGAACAGGACACTTATTGAGGCTGCTCGCACCATGTTAGCTGATTCAAAGCTGCCTCTAACATTCTGGGCAGAGGCAGTCAGCACTGCATGCTATGTGCAGAACAGGGTTCTTGTAGTGAAGCCCCATGGAAAACCCCTTATGAGTTATGGAACAAGAGGCCACCGTTCATTGGCTTTCTAAGGTCCTTTGGCTGCAGGTGTACCATACTTAACACAAAGGACAACTTGGCAAAGTTTGCTGAGAAGTCAGATGATGCTATCTTTATTGGATACTCTTCTAGCTCTAAAGCTTATAGAGTATACAATATCAAGAATCAACAATTTGAGGAGTCATCCAACATAGTTGTTAATGAGCACATTCCTTGTGTTAGGGGGAATGGACCTGAGTATATCTTTGATTTAGAATTGTTTCCAAACTATTCTAAACCATCTTGTGAGAATTTTTCAGCTGGAACAGGTGCTCAAAGTGATGCTGATGCTGATGCAGGTCAACTATATGAGCTTCCCAGACCTATTCCAAATTCTCCAAGAGCTGAAGGGCAATAAGCTTCAACTATTCACAGATCTGACAGTGTAACTATCTCCAGAAATAGTGAAGCTTCAACAAGTGAATCACTTGATCAACCTCAAAGTTCCTCAGGTGATCCACTATAACACCAGGTTGAGGGAAGTGGTATTCTGAAGGAACAGGCAACTGTTAATACTACTTCACAACCAACCATTGATGATGTTTCTCAATCATTCAATCAGTCCTCATTGAATGACTCTGAAATAGCAGTTGGACAGAGTGATCCAGTTCCTGATCAGAATATGTCTAACCTAGACTTATCTCTGCAACTGGAAGTGATTCCTCGTCTTAGGATTCACAACACTCATCCAACTGAGAACATCATAGGGAGTGTCTCTGAGGGTGTGAGAACAAGAGGACAAACTCATCATGGGAATGTCTGCTTGTACTCATGCTTCCTGTCTCAGACGGAACCAAAGAAGGTAGAAGATGCCTTAAAGGATAGTAGTTGGGTTGAATCGATGCAGGAGGAGCTGCTTCAATTCAGAAGACAAAAGGTCTGGAATCTATGCCCACTACCATCTGGTCAAGTACCCATAGGCACAAAATGGGTATTCAGGAACAAGAAAGATGATAGAGGCTTGATTATCAAGAACAAGGCAAGACTAGTAGTTCAAGGGTACACCCAGGAGGAAGGAATTGATTATACTGATGTCTTTGCACCTGTTGCAAGACTTGAGGCAGTTAGAATCTTCCTTGCTTATGCTGCATCCAAGAACTTTACAGTCTACCAACTTGATGTCAAGTGTGCTTTTCTATATGGGGATAGACAGGGAAATCTATGTGTGTCAACCTCCAGGATTCGAAGACCCACAGCACCCCAACTATGTGTGCAAGCTGGATAAAGCTCTATATGGGCTGCACCAAGCACCTAGGCTATGGTATGAGACCTTGTCTCAGTTTCTCCTGAAGAATGGATACACTAGAGGTACCATTGACAAGACTCTTTTCATCAGAAAGAGTGGAAAAGACATTTTGCTAGTACAAGTCTATGTTGATGACATCATATTTGGTTCTTCAAACGACCAAATGTGCAAGGACTTTGAAAGCATTATGAAGCAGAAGTTTGAGATGAGTTCCATGGGAAAAATGGACTTTTTCCTTGGAATACAGGTGAAACAGATGAAGGAAGGGTTCTTCATAAGTCAATCTAAGTATGTCTCAGACATCTTAGAAAGATTTGAAATGAAGGACTATAAACCAGCCAAGACACCCATACCCAGAAACCATAATCTTTGCCCTGACCTTGAGGGGGAGGATACTGATCAACATCAGTATAGAGCATTATTGGTTCTCTGATGTATCTCATTGCAGTAGACCAGATATCATGTTTGCCACATGCATTTGTGCAAGATATCAGGCTGCTCCAAAGGTGTCTCACCTAGCTGCTGCAAAGAGAATCCTCAGATACCTTAAAGGAGCACCTAAACTAGGTCTCTGGTATCCAAGAAATAGTGATTTCAATCTCTATGGATACTCTGACAGTGACTATGGTGGCTGCAACATTGACAAGAAATCAACATCAGGAGGATGTCAATTTCTTGGTGGAAGGATTATCTCATGGCAATGCAAGAAACAATCCTGTGTCTCTACATCAACTGCTGAAGCTGAATACATTGCTGCTGCTAGCTGTTGTGCTCAACTGCTATGGATTCAAAATCAGATGTTAGACTATGGATTCAACTTCATGACTACTCCTGTCCATATTGACAACAACAGTGCTATCTCCATTACTGAGAATCCGGTGAAGCACTCCAAGACAAAACACATTGATATCAGGTATCATTTCATTAGAGATATTCATGAGAAACAGCTGATAAGTTAATCAAAGTTGACTCAAATGAACAATATGCTGATTTGTTCACAAAGGCATTTGATGAACAAAGATTTAAGTATCTCATATCAGCAATTGGGATGATAAACATTGAATAACTACCTCTTTTGAAGACCTTTTTAAAATGAGTAATGTCTTGTGTCAATACAATTTAAGCCCTGTTACAAAAGATCTTTAAATTATTCCAAGTGTAAATTCCTTCCGAAGAGGAATTAACTCTCGAAGATATTCCTGAATATCTTCCGAAGCCAAATTCCTCAATGTAAATTTTCTTCTCGGAAGAGTTTTTGGTCTCGGAAGAAGCGATTGATTTTATATCAGATCTTCTTCCGAAACTTATACAACTCTCCATTCGGAAAGACAGCTTTACCTTCGGAAGCAATGCCTTGCTTCAGAAGATAAAGTGCCTTCAAAGGACAATTTACCTTCGGAAGCAATATCTTGCTTCGGAAGAGAAATTGTTTTCAAAAAATTACCTTCGAAATGTTTTACCCTCGGAAGTAAAGGTTTTATATGTAACGGATATCTTTTGGGCCCCACTCTGTAAAAAGTAAAGATTTTGTTGATAATGTCAGATTATTTAAAATTATCCTTGCCGCCAACATCATTTCTCTGCGTAACCACCATACCACCCCAGTAACCCCTAAACGTTACCCTATTACCGCTACTACCACTATTCACCCCTTTAAATAATCTGACTCATCAATTCATCTTCTTTTACCACTTTACAGCCCTAACTGTTCCCTTCACTGTCAAACCCTCAATTTCACCCAAATTTCAAGCTTACCTTTTCTCCAAATGGCGCTAAACCCTCAGCACAACCAGTCGCGTTACTTGACTCGTCAAGGGATGCCGACTTCACCCAAATCATCACCTTTCTCACCGAATCCACCTACCTCACTACACTAACAGTTACCCCACTGTATACTCCACCATATGTCAGAATTTTGGAGCAATGGTGAACTGCAGTACTGAATGGGGTTCGAGTCCTAGAACCCGAGTTTGTGGCCAGAGTGGTCATCAATGAACAGCTCATCAGGAGCATCTCGAGCTTCACGATGATGGGGCTCCTACTGAGTTCCCCAAGGAGAGTGAGGCACCTATATCCTCATGGGATATGGAGGCGATGTCAGCAGGTTACGTATACAAGTTCAACTTCTCTTACCATTGGAGTTCCTGCTGCACATTGTCCTACATTGCCTCTCAACAATCAGGGGTTGGGATCAATCCCATATGAACTAGGATGCCTAGTTCATGGTTGGTGAGAGCCTCAGATTCAACTACTCACGATTTGTGTTGAACAACCTAATCGCAATCTAGCAGGGATACATTCTTCATGTATCCCCGATTTCTTCCACATAATCAACTGTGAGATGGACCAAGCAAGCTTGTCTGCGCAGCTGCTCTTCCTGTTCCACACAGAGCCTACCATCTTCAAGATACTGAAGAATGTCCCCAACTTCACTGCGGTACACCCATTACCTCCAGAGATCTGAGCGCATAGCTCCTGGTGACATCCCTGTTAACCCCACAGTGATGAACCCACCCAGCAACATCCACCACAATACCAAACCTTCTTTACCCATCAAAGCCACATATAGAGACGCCCAAACGAACCCTTGTTCAATCTACTCTGATTGAACAAGCTCCTTCTGTTCACACCCAAAGACTAGAGTGGAATCATGGGCTCCCACTCAGTCCGAGGTCACACCATCCTTCACTTTTGACCTCAATGTGGTTTTGAGCCTCCTCAGTCTCAACCCCTGACCCGAACCCAAGCTTAGCCCACAGGTGAGTCTCTACACTCCCTGTGCAGCCTTCTAGGGACAGCCCCACCAAGGCTCAATGCCTGAACATTGATCAAAGTCCCGGTCAGTAGGACTAACCACCCTCTCTTTCACTGACCTTTTACTCCGAACTGATGAGAATTACATCTCTCCATGGCCATGAGTTGATCTAAACACCCCTGAAAGATCAACAGAGCCAAGAGGGATCCTGTCTCTACCCCCATCAGAAGCCATACTGAGGTGAGTCCCACTGATGTGGAGGGGACTCATGTAGACTCAGCTCCACTACTCAGAGTCTCTCATTGAGCTCTCAGGACAGTGGTAACATATTAGGACTGAGTCTACGGCAACTTGCCATTGACATCTCTGAAAGAGATGACTCTGAGCAAAGGAACCAGGTGCCAAGAAGCCACATCTGTGGTGAGAGTGAGCATACTAGGTATGTTATCTCATCTCCATGATTCTTCTCATGAAGATGAGGGAAGTATGCAACTAACACTTCAGTACTTGCTTTCTAAGTCTCCAACCTGGAATCACAGTGAAGATCTTAGAATCAAGGACTGCCACTCAGCAACTTGAGATTAACTCTCTCAAGGCTAAACTAGCTGAGAAACAACGGAGAGGTCTGTTAGGCATGTACCATCCAGGTCTAATGACTTCTTCCTCTAGCTCATCTAGCTCTCAAGATGATGCTACCAAAGGGGGAGAAAGTTCAGAGACAAACCCACAGGAACCCAGACCCACTCATTTCTTCCCAAATCATTACACTACTGAGTCATCTCAATCCTTTCTGGAGATTGACTCAAGATGCTTCAAGATCTCTACAGACTTTTCACAAAGTTTGTATTGAGATCATCCCTAGAACAGCCCACCCCGACACCACACTTGCTACTTTGGGGCTGAGGAGCTTCAAAACTGACTGCACCTTCTACCACTGTGGAGAAGTTGGTCAACCTAAGGTCTTCATGGAACCTGAGATTAGCTTCGAAGGGGAAATGGGGACTGATGGCCCAGCAACTGAAACAGTTGGGACAAATCTGCAGCAGTCTCATCTTCCGAAGCTCTAGCTGAAGCTTCCGAAGCTTACATGAGCCTCGAAGAACAAGACAAGTCTTCCGAGGCCGAAATAGAAGCTGCGAAGGCTTATTTCAGATGTCCGAGCTGACCATCACAGATGTCATTGCGAAATTGCATCTGAGGTGAGCAGGGAGGACATTTCTCATTCCTCCAACCCAAGCACCAGCTAACTTCTCTCTCAATCACAACCCTCCATCCAGAACCACCACAGTCAGCACCATCAAAGACAAAGCAAAAGAAATGACTGCGGAAGAGCTTCAGAGGAGAAGATTGAAGGCCAAAAAGAAAGGTCGTTCCTACTGAGAAGCTGCTAGCTGCTAGTTCTAAGGCAGCTATAGCAATCAGGAAGAAATCAACCAGAAGATAAGAACACACTCATTGACCAGCTCATCAATCTAGGAGCTGCCAATGAGAGATACTCCTGCTACCATTAGAGGAATTGGTGACTTTGGAGAGGTCAACCAGCTACAACAAGAAAAAGAAGCCAGTTGGCCTTGGAGAAGGAAGAACAAGAGCAAAGGGAGGCAGCCCTGAAGCTGAGAGAGGCTAGGATCAAGTTCCTACTCTCAAGAGGCTTCAGTCTTCCTGAACTGTCTCCACATGATGATGACATGATCCTGCTGCTCCACAACAAAGAGCAGGATCAAATGGAGAAGGAAAGGAAGAAGGCTGCTAGGGAAAAGTTGAAGGTGAAAGGAAGAGGGAGGAAGAGAAGGAGTCACTGCTGCCAAGAAGTCAACTGACAAAGCCTGGATGAAGGACTACCTCCGGGCTCATGGCTTCTCTGGTAGGCAGGTGGGACCTATGTCCGAAAGGACACTCCAGCGGATAGTCAGTGAAATTAAAGCTGACATCCGTTTGGGGAAAAGGAAGGAGATGTATAGGAGGATGAAAGGAATGGTCTTCACCCCAGCCACTCAACCACAGCCACAACCCACACCAGAACCACCCCTTTTCCCATTAAAGCCGAACCCACTGATGAACCTTCACCCCTCAACCCACAACTCTACCCAAACCTACCACATCACCTCAACCACCCAAACTACCCATCTTAAAACCCAAGACTCAACCCAAAACCACTAAACCTAAGCCTACCCAACAACACCTAGACCATCCCCTCAACCTCCTCAACATCTCTCCTTCGAGGAAATAAAGGAGTTCAAGACGAGGCTCATCAACTGCACTACCCTGAGCAGCATCTCCTGTGAGGGAGAGCTTATCAACATCACTTATGTTTATAACTCTTCAAGCTCCCTCACCCTAGGCAAATTTCTTGAATTGCCTAGAGACACCTTGGGCCAGGCTGCAAGACTTCTTGGTCTCAACTCCGATACCCTCAATGCTGAGGAGAAGAGGCTAAGAAGAAGACTGGTGACTCTGCTGGACCAGGAAAGGAGGACAGGATTCTGGTCAATCTCCTGGACCAAGAAATGCCATAATCCAGTGGAGGTTCGATGAACCTTCTCACAACTTTGTTGGGAAGGGAGAATGGTGAAACCAACAGGCTCAATGCCACCTCTCTACTGCATCTCAGCAGATTTGATCTTGCTGAGCTTGCAGAGAAGCCATTCTCCAATCCCTCCAACTCTGAGACTGCTGCACACATCAGAAACCATATCAGTGGTCTCCACTTGGCTGAACGAAGTAGAAGAGCCAAGATTGAAGAAGGATTGAAGCTGAAGAGAGTGGAAGACAAGGAAGATCAACCACCAAGGCACAGCCTTTCTACAGATGGTGGAACGTCCTGAATTGGAACCAATAGTTCGATGGGAATATGACTATACTTCCCATCAACTAACTCTTTTCAGAGGGCCACAACAGAGGGTATATAATCCAAGGTGACAGAGTAGAGGTTCTGTCCACCAAGGATCTGTACAAGATTCTCAGCACCATAGCAGGAAAGAATGAAGACACCGATAAACCCTGCTTTCCTTGGTGCTGAGAGCTTTGAGAAGAAGAGAAGTGAAGTTTTGGTAGCATCAGCCTAGGGGGAGTTTGTTGGATCATGATAAGGCTGGTGCAACCAAAATCACTTCATAGTCAATTTTTGTACTACATTCAAAGGCTTCCGAAGCTGAGCAAGAGATCTTTCGAAAGTCTGAAGAACAGCTGAAGATATCTACTGAAGGCAAAAGCTGAAGTCAACTGCTGAAGACAATAGCTGAAGCCAACAGCTGAAGATATCTACTGAAGGCAAAAGCTGAAGTCAACTGCTGAAGACAACAGCTGAAGCCAACAGCTGAAGACTATCTTTCGAAGACAATGTCTGAAAGCTTCTGAAGACAAAGTCTGATGAAAGAGCTGAAGACAAAGTCTGAAAGCTTCCGAAGACAAAATGATTCCAGTGATATAGCAAAGACAATTACAAGAGTAAGGAATAGCAGAACATACAAAGTCTTGCGTCTACTAATTCTACTCTAGACTAAGCTATATATACTACTAACAAACTAGAGACTATCTATTTACAATTCTAGTCCCTATACTATGACAAAATTGTAAAAGACACATTAAGACTAAATGTTAATCTTTCTAGAGTACTAACAATACTCCCCCTAAGATTTACATTAGTCTTCAGTCTTCAAAAGTCTTCTCTTGTCTTTATCTGCTCTTGATTTTGCTTCTGAATCTTTATCTTCTCTTTGACTTTAGCTATCCATCTTCTCTTAATCTTCTGTCTTATGTCTTCATGTATCAAAGAAATCTTCTGGTTCCTCTTTTATATTGAACATTGGTTCTTCTTATACATCTCTAGCTCCTTCAGTGCATTCTCAATAGAAGACTTGAATTGCTAGCAAGAACAGCTTGTTTAGATTTTGATTCGTTTGTCTTTATCTCCATCTGCTTCATTCTTTCCAAAGTATCCTTTGATAAGCAGGCAATGTCACATTAGCATACAACTCAATAGGGTTTTCTTTCTTTGCAATATACCTCCAGTACTCCTTTCCTTGAGATTCTCATAAATTCATGCCATTAATGTCTTTCTTTACAATATTGGCATAAGCAAGAGCTTTTAGCAATGGAATTCTTTCCATAGCCGCATTCATTACATTAATCATTGACACAAAATACTTCTTATCATTCTAGCAATCTAGGATTCACCTTCTCAAAACTTTAAACAGCAAGAAAAGAGATATAACTTGGGTGTAACAGTCTGAGCTCAAAAACTCCAAACAAAGTAATCATATCTACATCCCAATTCTCAAGATTTCGTACCAACTTTAGTTCAAAAGTTTCAGAATTAAAACCATCTCAAGATAGGTTTTGATTTTTGAGTACCTTCTATTACTTTCAAACCCGGATTGGTAACTTTATGAAAATAATGATCACAAAATTCCAACATGAAATGTCTTCATCTTTCTTTCTTCCTTGATATTTGTTTGCTTCTTCAACTCAGTGAAATATTCTTATCTTCTTGTTCACATCTTGTCTGAAGAAAACATATATCACGACTTATACCTTTGTTAGTAATTCAACAAACATTTTCCCACGTTTAGCATTAGATGGGTAATCAGAGGTAATTTGACTAACTCCTTCAAATCTTGCACTAGAAGTTTAATTATGCTTGAGTAAAAAATGATAGACATCACATACAGCATTTACTCTTTTAATCAAAAAGACATCAAATATCTCATCATACTTCCATGCAATGATTTTAACTTGGTTAGAGAAATCAGTAGCAATCATAGCATTCAACAGTTCAGCTACTGACTGTCCTTTTTGCAATATATTTCTAACCATATCTCCTGTACTGATTTATTATATAATATATGCTTTTGTTCAGGAGTGGCTTTATATGCTTCTTTCTCAGTACCAGCAAACATCTTCATCAGCTCTTTTCTGTTATCATAATTGCTTGACCTCCTTGCCATAGACTGAATATCTTTTGGTTTCAACATCCTTGTTCTTTTTGTAATCTCTAGATATTGAGGATTGTCTGGTCAAGAATAATCATCTTATTAGCATCTTTTCAGTTTCCTGAAAACTTCTAACAAGATTCCTCAATGAAGTGGATTGAAGTCTTCTAAAACTTTTCCTGGGTAATTTCTTGCTTGTAACCATGATCTCAATGCTATCACATTCATATCATCAGGATTAGGGTGATGTAGCTCTGACTTTGGTAAATCATCTACATTGATTACCTCTTGAGCTCTAACCCATTCTCCATGTTCGATTACTATCTCATTTGGATCTGGTGCTACAGACTCAGCTGTGACACACTTCTCATATTCATCATTGATCTGAGACACAGTTAATCCATCCAAATAAACTCTGTTATACTTCATTTTCACCATATAATTATATCTGTCTTCAAAGTCAACAGGAATTTCATCTTGATCATGAGATTGAGCAATAGGAGATAAAGTTCTTTCAAAGTTTACTTCATCAATATCCTCATCATTCAACACTTCATCATACAATCATCCTCAAATTCATCTTCTATATCATCTAATGCTCCAATTTGAATGTTTTTCTTTGATTGATTGATTGAATCAATTTTATTAGCTTTAGCAGCCTTTCTTCTCCTTTGATTTCTTAATCTTGATGATGTTTTGTTGCTTTGAATTTTAATTGAATCTTGAGAAGATTATTTTGACAATCTTTGTTTTCATTCAATTCATTTGAACTTGAATCATCAGAAATTATCTGATTTAAGCTCTCACATTTTCCTTTCATTTGTTATTGTCATCAGTAGATTTTTTAATCTTTTGTTCATTTTGTTCAATAACACTTTCACATTTTGGTACAAACAGCTTTTTATGCACTTGTGAGGTTCATAAGATTGACTTTAATTGGATGACCATGCTTTATCTTTTCTAAGTCTGTTTCTTCATAAATTTCAACGTTTATCTTTGTGAAGTTCTTTTGGTCTTGATATTCTTTAAGTTTAGCTTTATTTTCTGGTGAATGATCATGAGTGTTAAAATTCTCAGGTAAGGTGTTTGAGATTGATTCAGGCATAGGTTCATGTGTAAAACCTAATCCTGTTTTATCTTTATCCTTTCTTCCATTCACCAGTGCTCAACAATTTCTTTAAGCTTTTAACTTTGGCCAAATCAATTTGAGTTGCTGCATGTGCCCATTTTTCTTGTTCAAGAGTTTTGGTCATCTCTTCAAGTTGTTTCTTAACAACTTCAAGTTCTTTAAGTGTTTTGTTCCAAGAAGCTTGAAGAGATATGATCTGTCATCAGCAATCTTATGATCTGTTTTTAGCTTGTTGTGCTTTAATTCCTCTTTTTTGAGTTTATCACATATTTTGAAGGAGTATGTTCTATAATGTTCAACCTGTTCAAAATATGCTTTAGTGCACATTTTCTCTCTTACCTCCACTAGTATTTCTGGATATGAATTAGGATTCAGTGTCAGAAGATGAGTTAACAACCTTTGGTTGTTCAGATTGTGTCATTAGAGCAACTTCTTCAGTGGTTTCTTTGGATCTGATTTGTCACTCCATTCATAATCTTCCTCTTGATCTGATTCATCTTCTTTCTTAGGATCCTTATCTTCAGACCAGTCTTCATCATTAAGTTCAGCACCTAGAGCCAGACTAGAAGTGAGATTAGCAGTAAACTGTTCTGCATATGCACTCTAATCATAACCATCTTTGATGCTTACAACCAGTGCCTTCTTGGGTTCCTCACTAGTCTTCTCTTCTTTAGGTTCTGGCATAGGTAGACTTTGGTAAGGCTTTTGAAATGTCTTGTTAGCCTGTTGCTGATATTTCTGACTGTTTGAACTGTCTTGACCATTTCCTCCTTGATTCCTTGGAGCTTTACACTCTCTAGAAAAATGCCCATAGCTATTACAGTTAAAGCACCTTGATTTTGATTTATCAAACCAACAGTTTTGTTTGCACTGGGTTTGTAGTTTCTGTTAGCATATGAGTGCTTTTGAGTCCTGTAAGCTATCATGACCATTTGCCAGTTGAGATTCATTTCTTCTACATCATCAGGATCCATCTCAAACAGGTCTTGTAGAACTAACTCAACTTGAGTCAGATGACTGCCTTGGTAAGCTTGAAAACTTGCCATGAAAGCTGTAAAAAGCAGATTTTGACTCTTCATCCTGTAAAAGAATATTAATGACATCTTTTACTTTGCTAGGATTGGCATAGTTTGAGGATGGAATCTCAGTTTGAGGTTTAGGCATTTGAGCTTTAGGAGGAGACTGTGGTTGTGGTTGAGTAGAATAAGCAGGTGTACTTGTGAAGAATCCTGCTCCCACAAAACAAATCACCTTCATCTTCAGGAGTTGTCTGATCTTTAGCAAAAATGCATTCTCTTATATTTGCTGGAGAAGCAACATATTTATATTATGATGTTGATGCATGTCTGTCATTGTTTCTTGAACTCTCATCAATCTCTACTGATTCAATCTTTGCAATGAGAAGATCAAGATCCATTGGAAACTTTTTAGTGTGTTTCAATAAAGTGACAGTTTGTTTCCAGGATGATGGTAGTGCATTCAGAAGTCTGTTATTTAGATCTTCAAGATCATTCTTGATTCCTAAAGTAGACATTTCTGTAGTAAGTTGCACAAATCTGTCATCATCTGATTAATTGTCTCTCCTGAGATATGCTTAAATAATTCAAGTTGCCATTTCAGTTTCCGTTTTTTCAGATCTTGAATTTCCTTTCCTCCTTCACAGATAACTTTCAAGGCCTTGTACATTGTATATCCAGTTGATAATTTTCAAGCCTTGATAGTACTTCCAATGGTAGTCCTTTGCACATGAGAGAGTAAGCCTTGATATCATTTTTCACCTTCTTTAAACATCTCCATGTAGATTGTCTTCAGGATAAGGTTCTTGTGTATCTCTTGTATACACAAACCTCTATCTGGACCATCAGTAGTCACAGGGATATAAGGTCCTTTTTCAATTGATTTCCATAAATCAGTGTCTACGGAATTCAAATGATGCTTTAACCTAAGAGACCAGTTTTTAAAATCAGCTCTATTATTAAGTTTACGAACTCTATTTTCAGAGTCTTCTGATTTCATTCTTATATTTTTGTTAATTTTCTAAGTTTTTGAATTATGAAAAGAACTAAAAATATTTTTGGATTTTTCAATTTTAAATGAAAAATTTTTAAGTATCAAAGGAGATGTGTCTGAACAGTTATGGAACGCCTCAACAGTGATGAAATGTCTCAACAGTTTATGAAAACGCCCCAACAGTTGACAAACGTCTAAGGGATTGCCTTAGAAAATTTCCAAAAACTGCCCAACAATATCAAAACTCCCAAACAGTAGTAAAACGCCTAGGGTGAAAACGCCTTCACAGTTGAAAAACGCCTAAACAGTGTTCAAGCGCCTGAACACTTAGGCAAATTTCAGTGATTTTTAACCCTAATGCGCCACATTCATCATGTTCATATGAATATAACGAACTCTGAATTTTCGAAATCTTTCAAATGTTGATGAATTGAACTGAAACTTTCCAATTAGTTCAATATAATGCCGATAATCATTCTTCTAGCATCAATTTCAGTAATTATCAACAAGAATTCACTCAATTTCCAAAATTGCAGTTCGTAAACTCAAGAACTTTTTCGAACACTTTTTCACTGATTCAATCAATTTTGATGAATTGTACTGCAATTTGTGATTCAAATCATGTTTATGATGATGAAACACAACTATAATTCACAATATTTCACTTGAATTGTCAATCAATTACAGATTTCAGTGAATTTTTGTAGTTTCAATGTTCGACAAAACTCGATTTAAGTCGGATATTGTTGGGTTTGTGGAGTCTCGATTTAAGCTCGGGTTAGAAGACAACTCAGTGGCCGATTAATTAAATTAAAGACCTGGCTCGTTTTTATTTAAATGTAGCCCATTAAGTTTTTTTTTTTTGATCAAGTCATAAACCCTAATTTTCTCTTATCGTGTATTGTACTTGTAATTCCTCACGAGTGACGTAGAAAGCAATAAAATATCCTAGTTACTGTCCGTGGACGTTGGTTACATCGACCGAACCACGTAAATCTTGCGTGTCATCTTTGTTCTTTTTTATTTTCTCTCACAGTTTGATTGTTTTTATGTGTTGATCTACACCCGGATCCTTAACATCTTGTTGACAGTAGTATTTTCTAGGGATTCATCTTGATCATCAATTTTATAAACCTTGCAATTTTAACCTTCAAAGTTTCACTAATCACATGATTGAACATGTAAAGTTCCTAATTTAACATATCCTTTTTACTCTCCTGCATGTCTTTGTTGCCCATGATTTTAGTTTCCATTGCATCCCACAGAACTTTAGCACCCCTAAAATCTTTGAACTTATGAGAGTTAGTTGTTAAAGCCATGGTAATTGCAGCATAGGTTTTATCATCATGTTCAAGCCTCTTCATGTTACCCTCATCCCACAAATATTCAGGTTTTTGAACCATTTCGCCCTTATCATTCTTGTACAAGGGTATGTATGGTCCATACTTGATTAACTTCTACAACTTAGGTTCAGTGTAAATGATATGGTTCTCAAATCAATAAGCTCAATCAGAAGAATCATCTTCACTTAATAGTCTTAGAGGTTGGTACTGGTACCGATCTTCGTATCCAAGCTCAAAGAGCCAGTAAGATTCTTGAGATTGGTATTTGCAGCAATTTTTATCTAAGAATTAAATTTTGAAAATAAAACAAAACTTGCAAATTTCCTTAAACTTCTCATGCAATAAGTTACTTGTAACCGTTTCTTGCGAGTAGTAGTACTTCTCACGCGAACATAGCTTAGAAATAACTGTCAAACGTGATAACAAGTACTTTACGCGCGACAGCTTTAATTTTCACAGGAATTCATGATTTTTTGCAACTTTTCTCTTGTTCAATTTTGATTAATTTTCCAAGCCTTTACACACCAAATTGTCAAAATATGTAATTGAGTTTAGTTAATGTCAATTAAGTTCAAGTTCAAACCTAATTGTCACTAATTCAGTTCAATTTATCAATTAAAAGGTATAATACATCCAAAATCGATTTAAACTTCTTTCATACGGTCTTTGATTTCACAAATAACCTTCTAAATTAGAAACAATGAATTAGTAGTCATTTACTTTTCAAAAAATGAGCTTTCTACCTTGAATCTTCTTCAAAAACGACTTCAAAATCAACCAACCAACCGATCTTGATCTCCAAAGCTCTGAAACCAATTGTAAGATCCAAAAAATCACAAATAGATCGATCTTATTCAATCAAACGCGAAATGAATGATGATTGGATTTGTTAAACAATGTGAAATCAAGAACACAAGATGTAAATATAACCTTCGCACTATATATTCCAGAGAGAATTCACAATACAAAATGAGAAATAACATAAAATGTTAACAATTACAAAAACTAAACATCTATCTATAACAAATGTTCTCACGCGACTTGAGTCTTTAATTCTTCAAAACTTGATTTTGGTTTTCCAAGACTCTTGGTTTGATTCTTCCAATTTGTGTAAGGGGAATCAATCCCCTTACCTTATATTTATAGTGTTGCATGATAATTATGTTATTAGTCATGTATGATGATGGGACTGATCGCAGATGAGTTTGTTACGTAATTTAGCCATACCTTTCACGTGATCAAGCATGTGTTATATCTACGGTTTAGAATTGTTGATAATTGTAATTCCCTGGACGTAGGACACGTGACAACATGTGTTGTTTCAGATCACGGGTCAGGTCTTGGGTCTGAGCTCATGAATATCCTACGTCTACGGTGTCTAATACTTGTATAAGAACTTATTTTTTACATTATAAAGTGTAAATACTATTATGTTTAAAATAGCTCCAAACACTGGAGTTTCAGGTTTGTACAGTTTTAGTTTTCAAACAAAAAAACTTTAAAATTAATCATAAATTACTCAAAAGTACTATCTAAGCATTTAATTGCTCAGCTAATGTAAATTAAGTTTTCGTAGGTTATATAAAGTACTTTCAAGTAAATTTGAACCCAAACTAAGCTGTAATTATAAAAAAGTTCGATGTTACCGTTCGGTAAAATGTGTGTTTTTACATATAGATGCGCTTCAAATACAAAATAATAACTAAAGCAGCAAAATTATACCTGTAAAATATTCATCAGCGTTTGAATCTGTCTACTTTATCTTATCCAAAAAATATCTATTTTAAATACGTAAAGAATATTATAGAGGTGAAATAGTCAATTTTGACCATATGTTAACTTCATAAAGATCTCTGGATGGTCTAAAGTCAGATTTAGGGTGTTTTGGATTCTAAAGGCGTTTAGCTCGGTTTTCATGTGTAGCAGACTAGGGACTCGAAGCTTAATAATTTTTCTTGTCAGTTGTACGATCTTTTGTAAAAGTAATATTGTGGCTTTCTTTTTTATTTTTCTGTTATTTCTAGACGAGAAAAAGAGGGCAGGTAAGGTAAATGAAAATGTGAACTTTTTTTTATCCAAAAATCAAACTTTAAAACAATTACAGAAATCCAGATGACCGGGGAGTTGATGAGACGAAAAAAATGGTAAGAGTAAGACCCTTGAGGATAGATACCTTACCTCTAAGGATACATACAACCAAGTACCGATTCTAATACGTATACACTTGAAAAACAAGGAAGATACAACCAAACCAAACCAAGCCAAGCCAAGCCGACGTCACGTCAAGCCGACGTCACGTCAAGTAAAAGAAAACTGAATCTAAATATTGATGGTTGCATCCCACAGTCTAAGCACTCCATTACGACCACCGCTGCATATCCTTTTTCGTTCAAGATCTGATGCCACACATCTTACCTGAAACAAATCAGAGAGAGAATCAACAAAGAAAAAAAACACACACGCATGAAAACTAAACTAATGTCTAAATAATAATGTTGTTACCATAGCTACTGTTTTCTGGGGAGTTCTGTAGAGCTGCCAGCTAGACATCTTAGCGTGAGGGCGATGGAAGAGAGACATGGTATTATCAGCAGCTCCTATTCCCAACCAGTTTTCCCCAGCATTAATCGATAGAACAGCACCGTTATGAATTGTCACGTTCTTTGAGCTTTTTAATCCTCCACCTACAAAACAAAGTAATTCCATTTTCTTTCCAAGGTGTATTGATATATTTAAGAATATACACATATATATACATATGGTGGTTTCTCACCATCCTCGTTCTCCCAAAACCTCACTAAACCATCACTTGAACCTGTTATCACTCCTCTGTCAGACTTAGAGTAGTCAACACAAAGAACAGGACCAGCATGGCAAGCCAGTACAGCATCACACGTCCCACGCGAAATGGACCACATCCGGGCTGTCCAATCATCACTGCCGGTGATAACAGTATCCCCACCATTCTTATGGACCTGATCCATTTCGGTGTCCTAAAAGCTTGTGCATTTGTCTACCCGACCGGATGTCCCATATGTTTGCAACTCTGTCAATCAAAATAAAGTCTTTACTTATTGTCACTGTAATAAAAATTATATAATTTCCATACATACGCGTCTCTTCCAGCTGCAGCTAGGACACCGGTGGAGTCATCATACTCCATGCACAGGACAGCACTGGAGGTGCGACCAACCGTAGCAACGCATGTATCGGTTCTTACATCCCACATTTTCACTGTTCCATCGTATGATGCTGTCAGCACACGCTCCCCAGATAGCATCCGAGCACAGCTAACCTAATGAACAAACAACCACCCATCACATCTTCAATTGCCAATCAAAAAGAGATGAAAATACAACCAACCTCGGCATCATGGCCCTTAAGCTCTTCTAGAAGCTGTGTTGTCTGTTTTATCCATACAAGCACATAGCGATCATCAGATCCTGATACGATTTTTGCTCTATCAGAACTAATCGCCCTGATGGTCCTGCACAGCATACCACATCCCAAATGTATTTATAAAATTATAGTCTACTGAAAAAATTGTACACTAGCATTACCTTATATGTCCCTTTAATGTTGCCCTGAGTTCATTACCACGAAGACTTGGATCCCATATCTTAATCTGCATTACAATGATTCATAGTCAAACATATTGGAGGAGCATATTTTACTCATTTACTACTAAATAGGCTGATTTGATCTCAAAAGGTCAAATAGCTAAGTCGATTGAAACAAATCTTAACTGCATTATAATGATTCATGGTCAAACATAGTAGAGGTTCAGCTTTTACTCATTTACTACTAAATAAGCTGATTTGATCTCAAACAGGTTAAATAGCTAAGAGGGAAAATAGGTCAATCGTAAAGACTTTTATGAAATATTCGATTTTTTTTTATTGTGTATTGTTTATTCTTTTGTAATTTCAAACAAGGCATAACCAATTTTAATAAAACAATAAAGGATTCAGTTTCCATGCATTTTGACACGTACTAAAAGTGGCCTACAAGAAATACAGTTATAGCATACCGTGCAGTCTGTACTTCCGCTAATAAAGAAGCCTGCATCCTCACGGTCACCAACCAAGTCCCAAACTTCTCTTTGTGCCACACAATGCAATGCAGTGATTGCACCGTTATGGCCCCTAAGTGTCCGGATGCTAGTTTGTAGTTTAGGTTGCCCAGTACCACCGCCCTCACTTTTTGCTATATTCTCGCAAACAAATAATCATAATTAATATAAAGCACTTTAAATATCAAAATTTAAAAGAAGGATTAACCTTGATCAGACTTCCACTTATGGACACGAGTAAATGAGTTAGCCCGTAAAGTAGTAGTATCTCTGCTAAACATGCTCTGGACCCAACTCCTACCAGAAGCTTCGGCAGGTTGTTGATTGTCTGCAGCAACATCTTGAGGCCGTGGGGACGGCAATCCCAATGTAGGCATAGACTGGGATTTCACTGAATAAATGCCCCAATAACTAACACACAATTGTTGTATGTGTGACATGTATCCCCTAAGCTTTATCTAGAGAAAGTGCGTGGTATACATATATATTAGAAAAAGAAAGATATAGCAAGATAGATTGATAAATTCAGGATTCAGATGCACATATTTCAGATTTCTATAAATTTATGAATGAAAATTTTAGAACTGGCATACTATATACATGGGTCTTCATGACAATGTAAAATCACAGCACCAGCGATATATTTATCACTCAGAATATAAGCAAAGGTAGGCAGACCGTAGACACTATGTAAGATGCTTAAAATTATTGTTAGTGTAGTATGACATTTAAATTACAAATATCCAACATGGATGAAGAGAAATAGATCATTGTATGCTTGACTTACAATATGACTGTAACCAATATTGTTCTTCCCAGCGATTGTTTCAATGATATACCAAGAATCTGTGTCAGGAAGACCTAACCCAGCCTTCATATAAAAAAATAGATAGGACTATATCAATACAATGATTATTGAATAAAAAAAAGAAATACAGGACAACAGAAAATAATCTGTTGAGATGGAATATACCATGTGTGTGGCCAAAATGATTAACTGTGCAGTCACCAAAGCCGCATAGTTAGTTGACCTGACAAAATTTACCGATAATAAGCTTTATTATATTAATTTATATTCAGAATTACCGGGACTAAAGCAGTTGACCCAAGAAAAAAATATGCTGTTTCCTTGAGATAGAACATTTTTAGGAAACTGTAACACAGATGATAACAAATAGCTACTCACTTGTTTGAAAAGCAGTCCATTAGATACTCAAAGTAAACATCCCAGAAACTGCAACAATATAGATATAGAATACAGCGATCAACAAAAAGAAAAAAAAAGTTCGATGTACAAATTTATTTCCCTTGAACGGCATGTAAAGGAGGTAAATATAACCAGGAGTTACTAGAAGTGACCAATATACTAATTTATTGGGTCAGAGGGGTGAAATCAGAGTTCTACTGAAAATATAAATGAGCAAATATAGGATCAACAGGTTACGTCAATTTTAAGTAAAGTTGTCAAGGTCTGTTTATAATATAGTTCAAGAAAGAGAGTCTCATTTCCTTACTTCTTCTAAAGTGTATCCATAATGGCTTACGGCCTCCTAGATTGTTTTATAAAAAAGTCCACGATTAACATCGTAATAACATTATCTAATTTATAAAATTTAACACAACATCTTCTTATCATAGAAACTGCACATAATATGTTTGCGGATCAACCCAGCCTGACTAAATTTGGCCACTATCCATTACCCAACCCACCCACTTGTCTTTTCTATAAAAGGTCCAAGGATGCAAAACGCTTCAAGTTGAAAAACGTAAGCATACCGTAACTCCTCCCAGATAGTAAGGGAAGACAGATGTCGCTGAACATAGTCTGGCACATTGTTCCTGTCTTTCTTGAACATTTCGGCTGAAATTTCAAGGGCGTCTCTTATAGTTGCTATATCATTCCGCGATGTAGCACGAGTGATAGCCGTTTTAGCTGGGTTACATTAAAAAATAACAAAATTTGCCTTTTTATTAGCAAAATCATCATAAGTGAATTGACTCCAAACTCTAGGATGGAGGATATCTTAAACAAAAAATGTAAAAACTAATAAAATGATATCTAAAAGAACAACACATAAGAACATACTGATGCCCACTAAGTTAAAAGATATGCCGTTTTAGCTGGGTTACATTAAAAAATAACAAAATTTGCCTTTTTATTAGCAAAATCATCATAAGTGAATTGACTCCAAACTCTAGGATGGAGGATATCTTAAAACAAAAAATGTAAAAACTAATAAAATGATATCTAAAAAGAACAACACATAAGAACATACTGATGCCCACTAAGTTTAAAAGATACAAGTACTTGAACCTTAATAAAAATTGTATCATGCTAAAACTACGAGATCACATATACATAATAATCTATTCTTTATATATACTCTGAAAGGGACAATAAAAAATAGACTGGAATCTGTTAAAAAAAAATGATGTATGAGAAAAAAACATTTAAACAAAGCTTTAAAGAGAAAAAAATCTAAGGGGGCCTCCCACACACACACAGACACACACACACATACACACATATATATTCAAAAATGTTCCAAAGGTGGAAAGAAAAAAGTGTACCGACTATATGAAGAAAATCTATTTTTATAGGGAAAAACCGCAAAGTCTAAGACCCAATAATGTATATTGGACCAGAAAACAAAGGTTATACTCGGTATTTTGTGGAAACTACCACGACTTGTTTTATTAATATGAAGAACAAAAGACCACACCTTATACTATGCAGGACCGGTTAAGGGAGGTCAATACAATCAGTCTCACAATGAGGAGAGTGTTAGAACACTTAACAATTCAAATCGGAAACCGGATTAAGAACAAGATACAGAGAACACAAGTAAACAAGGAGACAGAACTCAAGAACAATATATATGGTTTTCAAAAATGTTGTATATTCTCTCAAGTTCTTTACAAGTGTTACAATGCATAAATAAGATACAAGACCATGAGATACTTTGTACTACACTCTACAACCGGCAATACTTATACAATGACCCTCTTTTATACTACTTTTAACCTTAATTACTATGAAATCATAGCTCAAACACAGCTGGAATGACAGCTCATTCGCAACCAAAACATTTAATACTTTCCTAATAGTTGCCTTGACTGACATATTCTACATGCTAACTAAATCCACCCTTATCTTTCTTGCTTCACCCGTATACACCCTTGAACATCAAGATAATTTCTAACATTCTCGCCCTTAATCTTGATGTTGTACCACCTTGGTCTTGAATTCCGAGTAACACCTGTTGTTGATTACATAGTTGTCAAAAGCGAATAGCGGTAAATAGCGACAAGCTACCTATATGCTACGTAGCGAATAGCGGTAAATAGCGCCCGCTATTTCGTGTTTAGAGATAAGGTAGTAGAACCCTTAAGAAATGTTTTACATTCATAAATAAACATGTATAGCTATAAAGTAGTAGAAAATTTAAGCAAACACCACCAAAATTAGCTAAAATACTCTATTTGGGTCGATTATATAGTGATAAAAATGAAAAATTAATTAAAAAATTACAAAATATCAATGTTGGTCGCTATTTGGTCGCAAAACACAAATAGCAACGCTTGTCTTTGCGCTGTGTAGCGCGCTATAGCGGTCGCTATAGCCGCTATTGACAACAGGGGTTGATTCACTGTAATTCTTGGACAACTTTCACATCTTAACACCACAATCTCATGAATGTGCAAGAACTTTCTTAGGGTCCATTTATCTTTATATTAGGGTTGGATGTCACACTAAACCGTATCATCACCATCACAATGATGAAAATTATGACTTGTATATCTTCTTCCTTGGCCATGTCTTCTCTTTTAATTCCTGAGAGTACACAACTTTTGCTTTTTGCCATATCACACAACAAAACTCTTCTTTTTCTTTATTGTTTAGACTTGGTCTCTAGTGCTTTTTACACTGCTTTGCTTCCCACCGTGAATAGTTACTTTTATTTTTCTTTTCAATAGAATCAGTAGGACTGGCTGATTATACTCACCTTAGGTCACCTTGTCTTAAGTGAACCAATTCCAGTCGCCGGAATCACGTTTTTCCTAGTTTGATCGGTCACTGATCTTCAACTCTGCTACACAGTTTCTATTCTGTCTTCTTCTTTGATTACCACTGGGATCGTGTAGTTAATCAGAGTAAATGATAATTGTTATTATAAATAATAATAAGGAGGTTACAAGATATATAGACTTGAATAATACAACTAGACATGAAACATAAAACAAGGAAACATAGTCCTTAAAGCATGGACCCACTAGTCCTTAAGCATGGATCCACTATACAATTAGACATTATTTAAATATGGAATTATATCTTGTCTAACATCCCCCGCAAGCTAAGGCCGGGAAGCGACTCTTAGCTTGGATCGAAGAAAGAGAAAACGCTGGGTAGACAGAGGCTTTGTAAAGATGTCGGCAATCTGATCATCTGTAGTGATGAATTGTACTGAGAGTTGGCCTCTAGCGACTCTTTCACGAACTGAATGGAAATCAACTTCAATTGCTTTGTGCGGGCATGAAATACCGGATTGGCTGATAAGTATGTGGCTCCGAGATTATCACACCACAATGTAGGAGTTGAGCGAACTGGGACCCGTAATTCTTGTTGTAAAACGGATTGTATCCAAGTGAGTTCAGAAACTGCATCAGCTAGAGCTTTATACTCCGATTCTGTAGATGACCGAGAGACAGTTTTCTGTTACGTGCACACCACGAGACAGATTACACCCTAAATAGATAGCAAATCCCCCCGTGGAACGACGGTCATCGGGACACCGGCCCAGTCAGCATCTGAGAATGCGGACAGATTGTGAAGGTTGAATCCGCATAGGCATGGAGAACCTGAGTAGACTGCTGCTGAACAAGCAAGCCATGGGATAGAGTACCCTTTAAGTACCGCAAAATACGCTTTACCGCGGACCAATGATTCTCTGTCGGAGACTGCATAAACTGGCAGACCTTGTTGACTGCAAAGGCGATGTCCGGACGGGAAAGGGTGGATATTGTAAAGCCCCGACAAGTTGTCGATAGCGTGCCGGATTGGCAAAAGGTGGACTGTCCTCTAAAGCAAGATTTGCTGATGTAGAAATTGGAGAGGAGAAGGGTTTGGAGTCCAATAGGCCCGCTTTTGTAGAGCAAGACCATGAGATACTTTGTACTACACTCTACAACCGGCAATACTTATACAATGACCCTCTTTTATACTACTTTTAACCTTAATTACTATGAAATCATAGCTCAAACACAGCTGGAATGACAGCTCATTCGCAACCAAACATTTAATACTTTCCTAATAGTTGCCTTGACTGACATATTCTACATGCTAACTAAATCCACCCTTATCTTTCTTGCTTCCCCGTATACACCCTTGAACATCAGATAATTTCCTAACATTCTCGCCCTTAATCTTGAATGTTGTACCACCTTGGTCTTGAATCCGAGTACACCTTGTGTTGATTACATAGTTGTCAAAGCAATAGCGGTAAAAGCGACAAGCTACCTATATGCTACGTAGCGAATAGCGGTAAATAGCGCCCGCTATTTCGTGTTTAGAGATAAGGTAGTAGAACCCTTAAGAAATGTTTTACATTCATAAATAAACATTATAGCTATAAGTAGTAGAAAATTTAAGCAACACCACCAAAATTAGCTAAAATACTCTATTTGGGTCGATTATATAGTGATAAAAATGAAAAATTAATTAAAAAATTACAAAATATCAATGTTGGTCGCTATTTGGTCGCAAAACACAAATAGCAACCGCTTGTCTTTGCGCTGTGTAGCGCTATAGCGTCGCTATAGCCGCTATTGACAACAGGGGTTGATTCACTGTAATTCTTGGACACTTTCACATCTTAACACCACAATCTCATGAATGTGCAAGAACTTTCTTAGGGTCCATTTATCTTTATATTTAGGGTTGATGTCACATCCCTAAACCGTATCATCACCATCACAATGATGAAAATTAGACTTGTATATCTTCTTCCTTGGCCATGTCTTCTCTTTTAATTCCTGAGAGTACACAACTTTTGCTTTTGCCATATCACCAACAAAACTCTTCTTTTTCTTTATTGTTTAGACTTGGTCTCTAGTGCTTTTACACTGCTTTGCTTCCCACCGTGAATAGTTACTCTTTATTTTTCTTTTCAAGAGAATCAGTAGGACTGGGCTGATTATACTCACCTTAGTCACCTTGTCTTAGTGAACAATTCCAGTCGCCGGAACACGTTTCTCTTCTTCCTAGTTTGATCGGTCACTGATCTTCAACTCCTGCTACACAGTTTTCTATTCTGTCTTCTTCTTGATTACCAATGGGATCGTGTCACACGAAAAAATTCTTGCCTTTTATTTGTCCAGATTCTTCTCCACATCAACCTGTGCCACACACACTGCTCAAACCTAGATCAATCCTTCACATATTAAATAACTTCTCTCCACACCGGTATCACACCTTTGTAGCCTGTATCACGCAGGTTTCTTGAACGCCTTCATAGCCTTCAAAATTTGAATCACTTGGTTTTTTCTTTTTCTTTAGTTGTGTCACACAACCTGTCTTCAATCAATCTATCACAGATTAGTGTTGCTCGAACTTGCCTTCACAACTTGGTTGTTTCACACGACCTTTAATTTCACCAAGTTTTGATTGCTTCTTGCAACCGGGTTTCACAACCCTTTAATCTTTCAATAGGAACAAAGAAATAAAAACTTCACAAACCTGGGCTACTGTTTGATTGCTACCTAAAACAAGAACCTTTGACCAGAACCTCATAGCAACCTTAATATTCAGTCAGCAGCCCTTCAATGGATCTATCACATAGGGTTTCAACCTATCCCATGTTCTTCTTCGGCCAACCTATCACAGAACTTATCGGGTAGCTTCGTTCTACACGTCTTCGGGTGTTACTTGATCTCCCTTTACCGCCACCACAGGTCTCTTTGATCGTCTCGCTCTGGTACCAGTTGTTAAGAGTGCTGGACCAGAAAAACAAAGATAATACTCGGTATTTTGTGGAAACTACCAAGACTCTTTTTATTAATATGAAGAACAAACACGACACCTTAAACTCTATACAATGACCCTCTTTTATGCCACTTTTAGCCTTAATTACTATGAAATCACAGCTCAAACACAACTGAATGACAGCTCATCACAGCCAAAACATTCAATACTTCCCTAATATTTACCTTGACTAACATATTCTACATGCTAACTAAATCCAACCTTATCTTTCTTGTTCACTTGTATACACCCTTGAACATCAGATTAATTTCTAACAAATAATATTTTGAATTGTAAATAATAGTTTGCAAATTCTAAGAACTAGAAAAAAGTTCGCAACATAGTGTTGGAAAGCAGGCCCAACATCGCAGCACATACAGTGTTTGAGAGCAACTCACTCTCGACTCTCTATCCCTTAGGATAAGGGTAAGGTTTGTCTACATCCCACCCTCCCCAAACCCCATCGATGGCTTTGTTAGAGACGGGATGTACTGGGTTTGGATATGGTTATGGTATGATTATGGTTATGGTCTATTTATAGTAGATATAACTTTGAAAACAAGTTTCTTAATAGATTCAACTTTAACTTCTAAATAGAAGATTATCAAGACTTCAATTATTTCTAGATACCAAACTACTAAATAGATAAATACTAAACTCTAGATAGTAATTATCTATATTTTAAAGTACAAACTAAATGCCACAGCATACTTCATAGGTTTTACTTTTGGCAACCAAAGTTTATTACCTTATGACTTTTGTCACTTGATTTTTTGCAATTTTAGTCTGAATTGAACCAAGAGCAATCATTACCATGAACCAAGTCTAAATTATCTCCTACTTCTCCAAGAGACCTCAATTAGAATTAACGCCAACGGTATGTAACAACAAAATTTATAATAAGAAAATGATTTCTAAACCAAGTAAAATATCATAGATAGAATTGACATACCAGTTCTTTCACCGCAATGAACTGCTCTTCAGTCAAATGACCTTTCCAACCCTGAGACCAAGTAAAATATTTAAGCTCCCTGCTACGAAGAAAAAACTTCAATCAACTTATGGCACACAATGTTTCATACCGAGTGAATATTTCCCTTATACACTCAACAAAGCCACTACCACCAATCCCTTCTGCATCTATTTCTATCAAAGCTGCAAAACAGCAATGATAACAATAATAATAAATACTATAATAGCCAAAGGCAAAACCAATTAGTATATTTCCTAATATGAAAATGAAACTGTACTACTAATTAGTGTACCAAGTATTGTTCCATATTCAAACGATGAAAGAGGATCATCAGTGGTTCCCAATTTCAAAAGACGTAGCCACAGACCCTGTTTAACATAAACCCATTGTTATCACATTAGGAACACTGAACAAGATAAACATAAAAGTTTGAAGGTAAAAATATACAGATTCGGGGTAGAAGAAAAGACGGCATAATAAACAGAAAGACACAAAAAAGAAGCAAACTGCTATACTCATCTGCTAAAAGCATGCACACATTCATCCATAGACATGCATGCATCATAAGTACACACAATCATGGAAGCATAAGCATGCATATACACATAATGTGCGCATAAGTACAACAAGGAAGAGCATGCTGTTGCAAAGAATCATGATGGATGATTTTGAAGAAAATGAAAATCTTTGGTTTGTTAACTCAACAAGAACAATTCTCCAATATGAAAAACTTAAAAAACAAACCCTAATCTCACCTGCAGCTTTACTTTTATATCCAAGACCATGCGCTCCCGTTCAGCCTGTGTAAGTTCACTTGCAAATGTTTAAATTGAATCAAACACTACAGATGCCAGCATATGAACTTGTGATTAGAGGTGGCGAAATTGACAGTCAGAAAAATGGGTATTGAATTATTTTGGTTGGAGTTGGAACGGATTGAGTCGATTTAATCTCTTTTTGTCAATTTTTTATTTAAAATTAGGATTTTTAAATATAGTTACAAAAACTGTAAGACTAGTAGTTAGAAGGTTGTATGCATTGAAGGACCCTTTGGGCGATATTCAATTGGATAGACCCATTTTCATTGTAACTATATTATGGATCTGTGTTATCTGACTTGTTAGAGATAGATATACCCCAAATTGACCCATTCTTAAACTATATGACTTAAAATTGCCACCTCTATAATTGTAATCAATAGAACTTACAGCCCTCTCTCTAGGACTTAAACTTCCTCCTTTGGAGTCTCCATTGTAAATTAAAGGTGAACTGATATAAAGAAAAAGCACATAAAAAATTAGCAACAGAATTTGATGTATGTTTTCTCACTTGAATATAACTTTCCTCACCTCGGAGTATGCTTCATAGTGTATTCAAGAGCTCCACTAGCTGCTGATAGTATCTGCTTCCTTTTCTCCTCTTGCTCTTCTGATTTATAGTTGGCAGGGAACCTCTCATAAGTGTGCCTGGCACCAGATCCTAATTGACAACAAATTTCATCATTTATAGTCATAATATTAAATTAATATTAGAATAAATAAATATATATATATATATATGTGTATATATATATATGTATATATATATATGTATATATATATATATGTATATATATATTATATATATAAATTAATATTAGAATAAATATATATGTGTGTGCGTGTGTGTGTATATATTGTAATTAACATACCTAGATTGGTAGCCAATTGTAAGATTGTATCTCTATATTAGGATTCCATGTAACACAATGACACAAATAAATCATAATCATTGGCCTTAATTGGTTTATCTTGGTATCAAAGCCAAGATTACCGTCAATCAACCCCAACCCCAAACCACCGCAGCACTGCCCCCGCAAACCCTAATCCGCAACCTGCTCGCCTGCTCTTTTTTTTCCAAACACATCTAAATCATTCAATTAACCATGGCAATGATCTCAACCATCTATACCACTGACAAAGCATCACACAACTCTCACGAATTTGCCACCCTAAACCCTACAAACTATGGTTTTCAAAAGGCCATCATTGAATTGTTCTGATTACAAACAATTTGTTTGGATATAATGATGGCACCATTGCTTGTCCATCGCCAAAAGTCCATGTTCCAGCACCTTCAACCGAGCCATCAACCACAGCCAACCCAAGTTACTCTCATTGAATAGCCAATGATGGACATGTGAGAATGATTCCTATATCCACTGTCTCTGAAGCATCGTTCCTCATGTGCAAGGACCGAAAACCTCTAGAGATCTGTCATTGGCTTTAGAATGTGCATATGCACCCATGATCCAATGACTGCTCTAGGGAGTACACTCTGAAGACGCAACTGCTAATCAAAATGAAAGGTGATAACACTTACACAGCTTATCTTACGCGAACGTTTGAATATGCAACAGCTTTGGCGGTTTGGCCAATAGCAGGGAACCTATCAAAGACAAAGACCTTGTCATGTTCGCTATCTCAGACCTACGAGAAGAATATGATGGATTAAAATCAAATCTTCTTGCTTGCTTCAACAATGATGCCTTAAGGTCCATGAAGGTCCGCTCATGTTCCTTCAGAACCTTGATGATTTCCTGATTTTTGCTGTTATCCACCATTGTTCGATCAAATGAGCTACAAAAATTGTTAGCTCTAATACCAATTGATGCAAACCAACAAGGAGGAAAACTAAATGCAGAGAGAGAACATTTAATTGCATGCATGACTCAAAGACTACAACAACTATATACAACTACCTAAGGTTGTTACCCACTATTATACACTTGACTCCTTTGTAGTTACAATTTTACTATAAAACCCCCTTCAACTTCTAACTAGCATTCGTCACATGACAATGTAACAAGGAACTCTTTACTCTCCTGACTAGGTGTGTGTCCATGTAAACTGTTTGCTTGGATCCTTTTTGGCACAGACTTCAGATGAATCAAATCGAAAACCTATCCCTCACATAGGGTGAGTTAATATTCAGACATAATAGAGTAAACACTCGTTCATATACTTATGGACATTAAAATATATATATCTTTAACGTTTAAGTTAATGCCATATTGCAACAATGTTTAACCTTTTTATGTAAATCCAATTTCAGCAACATTATGATCTTCCAGCACTGCTACACCAGTGTTGTAAGAATCATTCCTAGCGTCAGTTAATTGGAAATCGAAGACAAGTTGATCGGCTAATCGCTCCAACGATTGGTCAAATGTCAAATCGACCAAAAATCGAGAAAATTTGTTAAAATTGGTCAAAATCTTTGGCCAAATTATACACACACACACATGTATATAGGGTAAAGATCATTTGAAACCTATAGAAATTGCAAAAACTTTACGCAAACTTACGAAAACAAGTCAAGATCAAGTCAAATCATTGAATTACTACATGTTGAAGTATACAAATTGTGTACTATGAAAACACAGCAATGAATATTTACATAAATAGTGCCCTGTGGAGCAAGACTAATATGCCCATATCTGGCCTAACTATATATTTTTCACAGATTTTTAAGTTATAATATAGATGCCAAATTACACAAGTCATTACATAGTAAAAACAAGAAAAAGCATACAAGGCTACAAACTAAACAGAGAGTAGTAACATGAATAACCAATAAGAATTACCTGATATTCCAAGACTAGGGTCTGATATTGTTATAATCTCAGGTTTTGCTGATGCTGAAAATGAGGGTAAGATAGAAAGCGGATCTTGACCCCGTCCAATTGCATCTTGTAACTTATCAAGAAGATTATTACCATTTCCATCACAACCTAAACCTCTTTCCAAGTAATCCAGGAATCCTTGAGACTCTAGAAACTGAGTTAACTGTGCAACAGTAAAAAACAATTAAAAAATTGAAAATTCAAGTTACGGGGTTGCAGCAGCCAATAACAGAAACAAGAGGTGGCAAGATGGGCAGACCAAGCGGGATGCATAGCTGGTAAAAACAGGTTAAGCAAAGAGGCAGTTAATTTATGTGCAAGTCATAATGGATTGGCCCAAAAAAAATTCAAACTTACTGAGGTTTTAATAAGCAGTGACTAAAAGGTGATTACAAAAAGTATTTTAGGCACTAGAGAGATGATTTAGAAAGTTTTATAATAGTTTAAAATTACACTGTGCTACTTTTGACAGCCTTTGACATGTGTCCCTTTTATGTTGCTTTTTTTCAATCTTTTAAGCTTTAGCAGATAAAACATAACCTGAATCGACCCACTTATAAGTAAATGGGTTGAAATTGCCACCTTTAATAGAAAGGTATAGAAACCAAACAAAGCAATTCTATTAACCAAAAGCAAAATAGCTTATAAAATCATGCAGAATGTCTAGATATTCTACATGTAACTTAGAAAATCATGTTCATGATTGTTACCATTTCATCAATTGGTTGTTGAGTTGCCCGAGAGCGCTTCTTCAAAAATGCTTGAGTGTTGAAGACTTGATTTGCAGTATTTTCCTAAGAAAATGATGATTGTATCAACTATCAAATGATTCCACATTCGTAAAACATATGCAGTTTTTATACAAAACAAAGGTTGCATTCCTTACAATGAAGTTACGGTAGCCTCCCAAGATTGAAGCAAAAAAATTGAGAAAAATGATCCTGAAATAGAAGGGATAAATTTCTCAAGGAATTGGCATCTGGTAAATTACAATAAACACTCTTCTTTATCATGCTGTACTGCACATTTGATTTTTTTAAAGAGACATGAATGTTACATTGTTCAGAAGCAGGTTTGTTCTTGAGCAAGCAAGTAGTAAAGGTTTTACCCTTGAAAGAAATAACATTATTCGGTAATCAAGTAAAGCATTGCAGCATCCAATGCTCACATTAGAATGCAGAAAACAATTTAAGATTCTTGCCATATGATTCCATTTAATGAAGTGATCCTAGAGAATTGCATAGATGCGTTGTGTAAGTTTGATGGAATCAATGCAACAATGGAATAAGTCACATTATAAAGGATTAGAAAAGATTTCTTTAGTCATACAGATGGAATGACCCATTTCAACGAAAGTCATCCTCTTAGCCGATATATATTATTACAGATAATATTGGTTTAGGTTTGAATTATTCTTGTGACTAGATATATATGATCTCTTGTAATTGTTTTATGATTTGGTTTCCTAAATTAGTGGCAAGTTAGTTATTGTATTCTCCCTGATTAAAGAGCTTTGATTCATTGAATGAGATCATCAAGAATTCTAAACCATAAACACTTTAATGGTATCAGAGCTTCGGTTCTGATTTCTACCCTATCTTCTTTTCCCGTTCGGCCTCGGCCACACCATGACCAAACCCGACGAGCCACCGTCCCCACCCTCCCCACCAACGACCCCAAAACCACCCACCACCCTACACCCCCCTTACTCTGTCACCAACATACAATCCAAAATTCGCACCCTTGATGGCACCTCGGTCACGTACTCCTCGTGGGTGAAGCATTTCAAGTTTCACTCGGTCGTGTATCCAGTTGTTGATCACATCGATGACACCCCACCCACGGACACTAAGGATCCCACATATCCGGCCGGGAAAGAGGTGGACGCCATGGTCTCACAATGAATATACAGCACCGTCTCGGATGATCTGCTAACCCGCATCCTTGACTCAGAGGCTTCTGCTCGATCGACATGGTTGAAACTCGAAAAGATCTTTCTCAGCAATAAACAAGCCAAAGTTGCAGCTCTTGAAACCAAGTTCGTGAACCTCACTCTCGCGGCTTGTAGTTCTGTCGACAACTACTGTAAACAACTAAAAGATCTTGCCAATCAACTGACCGATGTCGATCATGTTAGGATTCAAGCGGCGCAGCGGAACCAACACACGAGCACAAACGCATAAAACGATTATCACGCAGAATAGAAAATAAACGACACAAGGATTTAACGTGGTTCGGTCAGTGCGACCTACCACGGGCTGCAACTAGGGTTTTCTTTATTTGCTCAGTACAAAAGATTACAATACATGACATGGATATATATAGAGACTAATTAGGGTTAACAACTTAATAAACAAGAAAACTAAACATGGGCTCAAGCCCAAAGCCTTCACAAACCCAACAATCTCCCACTTGAAGACTTTGCGATAAATTCTAGCTCGCCATTCAAGTACAAAGCAACCTAGTCGTCTAGTAACTTTTGTAATGTTTAACAAGTCTTTCAAACCTCTAGTTCCCAAAGAACAAGCTAAGACTCCATCACATCTCCTAGTTGCAGCAACCCTCATCATCAAGTACCAGAAGGGCCAGTTGAAGCTCCCCCGAGCTCCAACTCATTCGTGGCTAGTCTCGCCAACGACTCATCCTCCATCTTAACCAGTTTGGACATTCCACCGGATTCAAAGATACACCGAGGATCACCATCACTCTCCAAATCTAGCAAACATCACTAGGAGAGAATTTTCTAGTCGTAATCTTTAAAACCCAACGGTTCTTTGTAACTGTACCTGAAACACGTCCCGCGCTCCCACTGTCACCGAATCCCCAGAATTGTTTAGACTTTCGAACTCATTCACCTAACATCCCTGCTTCAGACTTCACGTTTGCAAAATGAACTCTCTTAGCTCCAGATTTAACGAACTGGATTTTGTCGTGCTTAACCGGGACAGTCATATATCCCTCAGCAGGTACCTCAACCATATACAATGACCCACGCTTAACCGGGCACGGTTGATTATGGCATTCGTCTTGGTAAATCTAATACACACTCGCTGAGTCGTTGGTGGATGGAAAGATTTTGGTGAAGGAGAAAGACATCAAGGTGAGATGGAAAACTTACTTCGATAACCTATTTAACATAAGGAATCCAAATCAACAAACTGAGATAGATAGAACAACCCAAACAACGCAACAAAACCAATGCTATTGTAGAAGCATCACAGTTGACGAAGTTACAAGAGCTATGAAGAAAATGGGAAGGGCTAAAGCGGTGGGGCCAGACAACATACCGATTGAAGTGTGGAAATGCCTAGGTGATGAGGGTCTCAATGGCTAACAGGTCTATTCAACACTATCTTTAAGACAGGGAAGATGCCAGACCAGTGGAGAACCAGTGTCATAGTCCCCATATATAAGAAAAAAGGAGATATCCAAGGTTGCAAAAACTACAGGGGAATAAAGCTATTGAGTCACACGATGAAACTATGGGAAAGAGAATGACACGAGAATTAGACGGGAAACCAGATAGCAATAAACCAATTTGGATTTATGCCAGGACGCTCTACAACAGAAGCCATACACGTCATAAGACGGATAATGGAAAAATATAGAGAAAAGAAAAGGGACCTCCATATGGTATTCATCGACCTAGAAAAGGCGTATGACAGTGTTCCGCGACAACTAATTTGGGAAAGTCTAAGACTTAGAGGGGTACCAGAGAGGTATATCAAATTAATTAAGGATATGTATGACGGGGCAAAAACGTGTGTGCGAGCACCGGTAGGAGACACAGACTCATTCTCAGTGGAAGTGGGACTCCACCAAGGATCGGCATTGAGCCCATTTCTCTTCGCACTAGTGTTGGATGAGATGACTAAGTCTATACAACAGTCAGTCCCGTGGTGCATGCTCTTTGCGGATGATATTGTCTTAATATCAGAATCTAAAAGGATGCTTAATGACAAGCTAGAGCAGTGGAGAGCAGCGCTAGAGAGCAGAGGATTAACGATAAGTCGCTCTAAGACGGAATACATGCATTGTAACTTTGGTGGCGACGAGGAAGAGGACACCCTAATCAGTATCCAGGGTATGCCGGTCCCACGAACATCTAGGTTCAAATACCTGGGCTCGTACCTGCAGGAGGACGGAGAGATACACAGCGATGTAGCTCACCGTGTCCAAGCAGGATGGTGCAAGTGGAGAGCAGCATCAGGGATCCTATGTGATAAGAGGTTTCCAGCAAAACTTAAGGGAAAACTATACAGAGTGGCGGTACGCCCAGCTATGCTATATGGAACAGACTGCTGGGCCATAAAGAAATCGCACGAGAAACAAATAGAGGTTGCGGAAATGCGAATGCTAAGGTGGATGTGTGGCCATACAAGAATGGATCGGATAAGAAACGAAGTGTTTCGACAGAAGTTAGAAGTGGCTTGTATTGCAGATAAAATACGAGAGGGAAGATTAAGATGGTATGGACATGTCAAGAGGAGACCAATGGCAGCACCGGTTAGAGCAGTGGAGAACATCATTCTAGAGGGTAGGAAGAGTAGAGGAAGACCTAGGTTGACTTGGGCAGAGATAGTTACGCGAGATATGGTACACTTGCACCTCTCTGAGCACATGATCGAGGATAGGAGTGAGTGGAGGCGTAGAATTAAAATTAAGGACTTTTAGTGGTTTCTGTAGCTAGGAAGGGACTTTGATTACTTGTTACGGGGCTTGATGCGTATGTAGTACACTTCGACCTTTTTAGGGGAAACTTGCTGCTCTTCTGATGTATGCGTGTTAATTTTATATTTCCTTTTGGTGATATTTTAATGTTTGTCGTATGCTGTGTGCTGTATCATATATCATAGATCATATATCGTATGTTTCATTATATGCTGATTCGCAAGCGTTATTGCTTTTGTTATCGAGCCGGGGGTCTCTTTGGAAGCGGTCTCTCTATCTATCTGGATAGAGGAAAGACTCGCCACCACCTACCCCTCCCAGACCCTGCTCTTGAGTGGGATATACTGGGTTTGTTTGTTTGTTTTGTTTGAGTCGTTGGTGGCATATTCGGACGCGGACTGGGGAGGTTGTCCTAATTCTCGGCGTTCCACTAGTGGTTATTATGTCTTTCTTGGTGACAATTTGATTTCATGGTCTTCAAAGCGCCAACCTGCTATTTCTCGGTCTAGCGCTGATGCAGAATATAGAGGTGTTGCTAATGTCGTGGCTAAGGCCACATGGATTCGCAACTTACTGCTTGAATTGCATGTTCCGCTTCGACAAGACTCAGTGATCTTTTGTGACAATGTTTCCGCCGTTTATATGTCCGACAACCCGGTTCAGCACCAACGCACCAAGCATATTGAGATAGATATTCATTTTGTTCGTGAGAAAGTTCACGTTGGCCAGATCAGGGTCCTTCATGTTCCTTCGGCTCTCCAGTATGCCGATACTTTTACTAAGGAACTTGCTCGACAGTTATTTCAGTCCTTTCGTTCTAGCTTGAGCGTCGGTCCACCGCCCGCTCAAACTGATGGGGAGTCTTAGTCGATATATATTATTATAGATAATATTGGTTTAGGTTTGAATTATTCTTGTGACTATCTATACATGATCTCTTGTAATTGTTTTATGATTTGGTTTCCTAGATTAGTGGCAAGTTAGTTATTGTATTCTCCCTATTTAAAGGGCTTTGATTCATGAATAAGATCATCAAGAATTCTAAACCATAAACAATTTTACATCCTATATAAAGGAACTACCATTAACAATATAGACAAGCCAACCTTCGCTAAAACAATTTAGCAACCAAATATGGCAGGGCTTCTCCTGATTTTTAAATACTAATGATGATAAGTTGTATAGGCAAAGTTATGGCGTTACTTTTCTAGTGAATATACAGGTTTTGTGTACCCTAGCCGTTTCAAGTTATTAAAAGAACTTATAGCCTTAATACCTTGACTACCATGAAAAGATGGAATGCTTTTTACAAAGCCTAAATTTAAACAAACAAACATACCCAGTATATCCCACTAAAAAGCAGGGTCTGGGAGGGGTAGGTGGTGGCGAGTCTTTCCTCTATCTTGAGACATAGAGAGACCGCTTTCAAAGAGACCCCCAGTTCAAAAACGATAGCAAGCAGATTATAGAACATACAACACATATGTATATATCACCTAAGGGTTTAGAATAAGCATAGGCATATTCATAAGTATATTCATAAGCATAACGATAGCAAGCAGATTATTTTCTATTTTTCATTATGGTTAATTGTCAGGTTAAGATATGATTTTGTCTTGATAAACTCCCCAGAGACATCAAAGTTGTGGTTCCTTGTACATCAGTTTATGAGTCTACTAGCCAGAGTCTTTGACATCATGACCATTCTGCAAAGGATTAAATAAAACATCTCAAGTGCGTATAGAGCTTCTACATGTCCAAGGGGAATTTTAGCTTTTTCATAGTTCACAAAACCCTTCCATTAAACAAATGCTAATATTTAGACATACTACTCAAATAATGGGTGGATGGTGGAATGTTGATAGCATAGTGTTCATCCTAAGCTAATTAAGATTGAAGGATATGCGGAAATTCCATATACCAATAAGACAGTTTGGAAACTGTAGTTTAAGATAAGAAAGGCAAAAGCACATATAAGTTTGATTGAAATCAAGTAAAGTTGTATTATTACCTGAGCTGAACATCATTCTCTGTTGACCAAGCCTTGCTATTAAATCTTGTATATTGTTCATGAGATTCAAGATCAACCTTCATTGAATCTATCCAAACAACATTTGGACGCAATAAATTAAGAATATCATTACGTAATATACTCATTTCTGGCTCTGGTAAAGGTGGAATTTCCTCCGATGTGGTGATACGGTTGTTTTCAAGATCAACAACCACTACCTACAATGTTATAGTTACCAAAAGGTCAAATGTTGAACTATCAAACCATACATTACAAGGTTGACATGAATAAATGTTTTATAGAAGTGGCATGCGTCAGTTCTAACTCCAAGCATGGATTCGAATTCTTGATAACTTCACGAAAATCAAATGCATAGTACTAAAAATTGGTATATTTAAATTTCTTTTATTTCTTAACTTCATGCAAATAAAATGTATCATACTTAAAATTTGTACTACTTGTAATTCATTTTATTTCCTAATGATCAAAACACATATATATACATAGGGAACAAAATTCCACGCTTATCTAACAAAATACGGCACAGACTGTTGGGCCATAAAGAAATCGCACGAGAGACAAATAGAGGTCGCAGAAATGCGAATGCTGAGGTGGATGTGTGGACATACAAGATTGGATCGGATAAGAAACGACGTCTTTCGCCAGAGGCTAGAGGTGGCTTCTATCACAGAAAAAATAAGAGAGGGAAGATTAAGATGGTTTGGGCACGTGAAGAGGAGAACGATGGCAGCACCTGTCCGAGCAATAGAGAACATCAGTTTAGAGGGTAGGAGGAGTAGAGGTAGACCTAGGTTGACTTGGGATGAGGTTATTAGGAGGGATATGATAGACTTGCATCTTTCTGAGAACATGATCGAGGATAGGAGTGAGTGGAGGCGTAGAATTAAGATTAAGGACTTTTAGTGGGTTTTGTGGGTGGGAAGGGTATACGGTGATATATGGCCGGACCACACTCGCTAGGTGTAGTTTTCCTCATATACCCTCTTTGGGTGTTACATGCCGTTTTTATTATGATTGTTATTCTTATTGACTTTGTTATATCTTTATGTGATATATATCTTTGTGATATATATCTTTGTGTTGTATGCTTTATCTAATTCTTTATGTGATATATATCTGTGTGTTGTATGCTTTGTATTATGATTGTTATTGTTGTTGACTTTGTTGACTTTGTTAACGAGTCGGGGGTCTCTTCGGAAGCAGTCTCTCTATCCTTCTAGATAGAGGAAAGACATGCCACCATATACCCCTCCCAGACCCTGCTCTCCAGTGGGATACACTGGGTATGTTTGTTTGTTTGTTTGTTTATCTAACTCCAAATCAAAAGTAGATATGAAACTAATAATTTAATCACAAACTCTAACTAATAATGATCAAGAAATTAAGATATGTCGGTCGATTAATTCATGAAAAAAGGAGCAGTTGCTAAACCCTTTCTTTTATTCTGCCTCGACCAGAAAACGTGTTTTTCTGGTTTTGGCAGTGATTTGTTTTTTTATCCTTGTCTTGTTTTCATTTTTATTATTGAGTCTTTACATTAGGTAAAAACTTAGTCCTCAAGCATTGGATTTACTAATTATAGGTCTTTAGAAATGTAGAAAACCTCAGTGTGAAGGGTAAAAGGAGCCCCAAGCTGACATGGGATGAGATGATTAGGCTATATTTGATAGAGTTGCACCTCTCTAACCATGATCAAGGATAGGAGTTCTTAGAGGCGAAGGATTAGGATAATTGACTGCTATAGGAGAGTATAGACATCTTATAGGACCTTAGTTCTGATTAATTCCGGATGGTTTGAGATTTTAACAGCAAGCTACAGCTGTAAGTTACAGCTGTTGGTTTGGGTTTATTACAATTGATTTGAGTCTTTTACTTTCCATAAGATGTAAATTTATTTTAGTGGGTAGTTTATTTCCATGTTTTATTATAAATAGAAATAGGTCCTTTAGAGTTCTTGTACCAGCTTTTTCCTTCCTGTTTTCTCAATATAACTAATTTGTGCTTGCTGCTTCAGCAATTTTAAGTTTGATGTCTTTTCTACTTAGTTCTTGTGCCAATTTTTCTAACACTTAGCTTGTTGTTACATTCCCCGTATGCATTTGCTCCTTTTCTTAGGTCATGTCTGTTAACCGATATATATTTATTATATATATTGGTTGTATATTTTGTATTTAATTGAATTGTATTTATCTTTATTGAGTGATTGTGTTTCCTTTATTATAGGATAGTTAGTTAGAATTCTATTTGTATATATTGGCATTTTGTTTCCTTTGTATAGATTTGCCTTACTTTGTGATGGAGATCGTGAATGAGAGAATGATAAATGACTAATAATGCAATAGAAAATCTGGTAAAATGATGTAAGGAAGGGAATGTTCTTGATTGAATGATGAAAAGGTTACAAGAAGAAAAGGAAATGACAGAACCAATTACAATCCAGGGTTACACCCTCTCTCTTACGAGCTGTAAGAGATCTCTAGTCTCTATCAAATTCTAACTGACTAACCACAAAAATATCCCCTCCCATTAATACTAACTTTCTTCTCAAGGTTCCTTTTAGCCACTTTTCACTTTACCCCTTCGGGAATAGACTTGTAATCCTTTTGAGCCCTTACGGTTTGTATCACTGCCCTCCCCTTCGAGAACAGTCTTGTCCCCAAGACTAAAATCAGGGAATTGAGTTTGGAACCATTCTGCATCCTCCCATGTTGCATCATCAATTGAGTGACCCTGCCAGTGAACTAACAATTGATCCACACGAGAAGACCCTTTTTGGAATTCACGAGTAGCCAGCACCGAGAGAGGCATAAGAGGGATCGAATCTGACATATCCAATTCTGGTGGTAACACGGGATCGACTGGTCCCGATACTGCTTTCTTTAAGAGAGAAACGTTAAAAACCGGATGGATTTTAGAATTTAGTGGGAGTTGTAGTTTGTAAGCCACAGTTCCAATTTTTTCCAAAATTTGAAAAGTGCCAAAGAATTTTGCCGCCAATTTCTGATGAATGCGATTAGCAACCGAAAGTTGACGATACGGTTTCAATCGAACATACACCCACTCGCCAACCGCAAAGTTGATATCTCGGCGTTTTTTATCAGCTTGGAACTTCATCACACTTTGAGCATTCAACAGATGAAGTTTTAGTTGTCGAAGAGCTTCATCACGGTCTTGCAGCTCTTGAGCAACCGTTGCCACACGAATCTCATCCGGAGCGAATTGAAACACGGTAGGGGGGCGCCTCCCATAAACTGTTTGAAACAGAGTTGTGCCTGTCGAGACATGGAAGGTGGAATTATACCAGAATTCCGCCCAAGGTAACCACAATGACCAAGTTTTTGGTTGATCCACCGCAAAACAGCGTAAATATGATTCCAAACATCGATTAATGACTTCGGTTTGACCATCCGATTCCGGATGATACGCGGAGCTCATATGTAGTTTGGTACCCATGGAATGAAAAATTGCTTGCCAAAATTTACTTAGAAATAGAGGATCTCAGTCACTAACTATAGACTTCGGAATACCGTGGTGGCGAATGACTTCTTTGACAAAAACGTCTGCCATAGATTTAGCGGTGTACGGATGCTTGAGAAGAATAAAATGAGCATACTTGGATAAGCGGTCGACCACCACAAGGATGACCGTATACCCTTTTGAAGGAGGAAGTCCCACAATAAAGTCCATAGAGAGGTCCTCCCACACCGATGCAGGAATTGGGAGCGGTTGTAGAAGGCCACCCAGTAACACGGAACTAGCTTTACAATGTTGGCATGTATCGCATTCGCGCACAAACTGTTTGATGGTTGATGTCATACCTGACCAATAAATGTTAGCCGCCAGTCGACGATAAGTGCGATAGAACCCCGAGTGACCGCCCGTAGCCGTGACATGAAATTCATGAAGCGCTGGAAGATATCGGGAATGACGGGAGATGACTAACCGATCTTGGTAAAACAAATGTCATTTTTGACTGAATAACCGGGACACTTTGCAGGCAATTGTAGACATGTGTCTCGTAGTTTCTGAAGATCAGGATCTTGTTTGGCTTCCTCAATTAACAAAGCGCCATGTAACCAAATAGGAGAGGAAATAAGATTAAGGAGCTCTCCCGAATCCGCGCGTCGAGATAACGCGTCGGCAGCCCGGTTT
Source organism: Flaveria linearis (assembly GCA_024085815.1). Taxonomy (NCBI): domain Eukaryota; kingdom Viridiplantae; phylum Streptophyta; class Magnoliopsida; order Asterales; family Asteraceae; genus Flaveria; species Flaveria linearis. The sequence goes on along the minus strand of CM044008.1, from coordinate 78,656,666 downwards.
TCACGACCAGGTTTATATTGAATGTCGAAATCATACCCTAACAATTTTACCACCCAATTCTGTTGGTCATGCGAGGATATCCGCTGTTGAAGTAGAAATTTCAAGCTTTTTTGATTCGTACAAACTGTGAATTTGGAACCCAACAAATAAGGACGCCAATGCTGAACCGCCAACACTAGTGCCATTAATTCGCGTTCATAAGCGGATTTGGAAAGATTTCAATCACTTAAAGCTTTGCTAAAGTAAGCAATCGGTTGTTTGTTCTGCATGAGCACCGCCCCTATGCCACAACCAGGGCATCACATTCAACAACAAACGGAATGGAAAAATCTGGTAACGCAAGTACCGGGGCAGAGACTAAAGCATGTTTTAATTGTTCGAAAGCGTCCTGAGCCTTCGGGTTCCAAGAAAAAGAATCCTTCTTTGTCAGGTCAGTTAGAGGGCGTGCAATGCTCCCGTAGTGACGCACAAACTTGCGGTAATATCCTGTCAATCACAAAAACCCGCGAAGGGCTTTTATAGTTTTGGGAATTGGCCACTCCACCACTGCTGCGATTTTTTTAGGATCCATAGCAACACCTTGACCATCGATGACATGCCCTAAGTAGTCTATTGACCGTTGCCCAAACTACACTTGGCGGAGCTCACTTTGAAGTGATTAGAGAGTAACACTCGAAACACCTCAGTCAGGTCATGAAGGTGAGAATCCTAAGAGGAACTGTGAACAAGGATGTCATCGAAGAAAATAACAACTTTTTTACGCAGAAACGACCAGAATATGTCATTCATAACTGCTTGAAAGGTAGCCGGGGCATTCATTAGGCCAAAAGGCATCACTAAATACTCGTAATGACCGTCATGAGTATGAAAGGCGGTTTTTTCAATGTTATCGGGCCGCATGCGAATCTGATTATATCCCGATTTAAGGTCCAGCTTAGAGAAAAAAACAGACCCATGTAATTCGTCAAGTAGTTCCTCAACCACTGGTATGGGGTATTTATTAGGGACAGTTGCGTTGTTCAACGCGCGGTAGTCCACACATAACCGCCACGAATTATCCTTCTTGCGAACTAGGATAACTGGGATGGAGAAAGCACTGATACTAGGCCGGATCATTCCCATCTGCAACAGGTCCTGAATCTGACGTTCGATCTCAGACTTTTGAGCATGTGGATAACGATAAGGACGTGTACATATGGGTGTAGGGCTAAGGAGTTCAATTCCATGATCGTGTGGACGAACAGGCGGAAGAGAAGAAGGTGGTTGAAAGATAGAGTCGAATTGTTGAAGTAATGAAGTTAGAGTGGCCTGTTGGGAAGTCGATAATGTAGAAGAAACCGATTCGCACTCTAGAAAAGATGCAGAAGGAATTAAAGGCAGCTCCATGGGCAACCATTTGTGCAGAGCAGTAAGAGCCGAATTACCGGCATGGACCCCATGTAAATAAACCGAAGCCCCATTGAAATTGAATCGCATCCAAGAGTGCTTCCAATCATGCACAACTTCCCCCAAAGATTGTAACCATTCAAACCCCAAAATGAAATCTAATGAACCAGTATCGAATACCAAAGCATCAATGGAGAAGGAACATGGGCCAATAGTAACTGGGAGAGCCATACATCGTTCATTAACAAAAGCAAAGTGACCATCACCCAATTTGATGTTGATACCCGTGAAACTCGATGAAGGTAATCCCAGGGCAGCCACTAAACGTCGAGATATAAAATTGTGGGATGCTCCGCTGTCAACGAGCATAAAAATTGAAGAACCCAACAACTGACCCTCTAAGCTCATGGTGGTCGAATGTTTGTGGGTATCAAAAGTGCCCGCGAAGTCTAAAGCGTTACAAGTACCCACAGGTGGATCCCCTTCCGTAATCGGACTTGGTGGGGAATCATGCTGTAACACAAACTGATCCCCAACCAATTGGTCATCTTCGTCATCACCCAAAAGAAGCACACGCAACTTTCCTTCAGGACATTTGTGAGTCGGACCATACGGTTGACCACATCGAAAACATAAACCCTTTTACGACGGTCTTCCCATTCTGTCCGAGAAAGGGATCGAAAACCTCTGTCACGTAACGGCGGTTGGCCTATATCAGAAAAGATGACGAAGAGAAGGACTTAGGGCTCATCACCGATCGCGCAGATTCAGATTTGGGAAAGCTCTTGTCCCCAGATCTTGTGGAGAAGGTGGGTTTGGGCTCCGGGCGGCCCAAAACTTGAGATGACTCTCGCGGCCCAATTGCAGGAAACCCATTAGGGGTCAGATAACGGAAACGATCCATAGCCGAGTGACCGGAAGTTGGACGCAGCATCCGTTCAACGTCTTTTGCCAGATACATGGCATCTAACCTGGACTGAGGACGATGAAGACGTACCCACCTTTTAACATCCTCCTTTAAACCCGCCACGAAATACCCAATAGTCTGAGATTCGGGTAAGTGAGGAACCAAAGAAAGCAGATATTCAAAGTCATCGATATAATCGTAAATGGAATCTGCTTGTTGAACCGTGACCAGTTGTTCATAAGGGTTTTGGATTTCCAAACCACTGAAACGTTGAAGCAATTCAGATTGAAAATTGGACCAAGAAATGGAAGGACGAACCTGTGTAATGATCGTGAACCAGTGTTGAGCGACCCCCAACATGCTCAGGCGAGCCAATTGCAAACGATTATCATCGGATGTCTGGTTCAAATCGAAATACAGGTTTGCTTTCTGGATCCATCCTTAGGGATCAAACCCATGGAATTCAGGGAGTTTAACCTTTTTGACAGCCCACGGAAGGCCAGGGGAAGACGATGACGGTGTTACCTTGATACCTGAACCACCGATTGAAATATTCTCGGTGCCCAAACCAGACGATTCCCCTTCAGTCTTCTTCTCAAATTGTTTCATCCATCCAATGAGTACCTTACGAAATTCCACAGATTCTGCTCTATCTGACTCCAAAACTTGCAAGGAGGATTTGATGTCGGTGACATCCGATTGTAGCTGTTTGATGACCAGGTCTTGAGCATCAATCCGAGCGGTAGTGCGGGTTTCCATGATGAAATCAACGGCAGGTCAACAGCAGGTCGGACCAATGATGGAGATCGTGAATGAGAGAATGATAAATGACTAATAATGCAATAGAAAATCTGGTAAAATGATGTAAGGAAGGGAATGTTCTTGATTGAATGATGAAAAAGTTACAAGAAGAAAAGGAAATGGCAGAACCAATTACAATCCAGGGTTGCACCCTCTCTCTTACGAGCTGTAAGAGATCTCTAGTCTCTATCAAATTCTAACTGACTAACCACAAAAATATCCCCTCCCATTAATACTAACTTTCTTCTCAAGGTTCCTTTTAGCCACTTTTCACTTTACCCCTTCGGGAATAGACTTGTAATCCTTTTGAGCCTTTACGGTTTGTATCACTTTGTTTCTACACTTTTGTGTCCTTTTGCCTAGGTTTTAAAAAGCGAGAAGCGCACCGAGGCGACAAGGTCTGAAACCGAAGCGCAAAAGCGCAGCACTTTTCGTACACAAGGCGCAAGGCAATAATATATAATTTTTAAATTACTTCTATATTATATTTACACCTAAAATTAGATATGTTATAATAACTTTTAGGTTAAATATGATAAAACCTTAAACATGAAGGATGTAATGTGTAACTTAGTAAAAAAACTACATCAAAGAAAATCCCTTTTAACCCTAAAACAGCCAAATCAGCCATCATCCTCGTTTGTTCTCCTGCTCTCCCATTTTCATCTCCATCCTCCATCTTCTCCTTTCTAACCCTAAATCAACCATCATAGAGGCAAATCCTTTGAATCTTAGCTTATCCATCGCAAATTTGATCTCCATCTCAAGTAAGTTTCAAGTGAGTTTAGCCTAAAAAAAGCTCTTAGGTGAGAAAAGCAAGCGCAGACGCCAAATCGCGCGCTTTTTGTATGTAGCGCGCCTTATGTCACTGAAAGCCCAAGGACCCGCGCCTGAGGTCGCCTTGTGCCTAGGCGCGGTTTTTAAAACCAAGCCTTTTGCCATACTTCACTTGGCTAAGTTTTAATTTGATCCTTTTAGTTTTATTGTAGCTTTATCGGCACGTGCTATACTATCGTAGGCTAGTCCATGGTATTTTTATTTGTATACATGTCCCAAGAGGTTATCCCATTGTATACTATATCTTTGTATGATATGCTATGGTATGCTACTATGCTTTAATGCTTTATATGTATTGCTATACAATTATATATTATATCTAGATCACTATGGGGCCAAGACAAGATGCAAATTCATTGCTTCATTGTGATAAATATGGGCAATTTGCGACTGAATGCCATGATTGGAAAAACAAAATTGATGTAGCCAATCTTGCAAGATCCAGCCTTTCTTATATGTGAATGTGTTTTCCTCAACGAAGAAAAGGCCACTTTTATTGTCTTCTAGTATTCTTGTATATAAATGATGTTTTATGATGTCGTATTTGTTCTATTTTTACTAAATCACTTCTTTTTCTTTTGTAAATGATAACACTCTAATTCTATAGTTTTGACACTCACTACCCCACTAGCACTCTATATCTTCACATATACTTATTGTGTAATGATCTTTCTAGGCTAAGAGCCTCCTTAGAAGCAATAGCTTAGCTATGGGCGGAATTAATGTGTATGGTTGATTGATTGATTGAAATTAAGTTGATCAAAACAGAAATGGAATTAGTTTTAAGCAAACCAGGTATGCGGTCAAAGTATTGAAGCAAGCAAACATGTGGGAAGCTAATCTTAGAAAACTCTCAATGGATCCGGGGTTGCATTCGACAAAGGAAGCAATGGTCAACAGGTGGCTGCAACATAACATAGAAGACTTATCAGGTGTGCTTGCAGTATTTGACTCACACAACACCATGTCCCGGTAACATTGCACTCCATCAATGGACATTGTGTTGTTCCTTAGAGTTCCAGTGGCGCGGGTTTAGTTTTGGCATCGTTGCTCTGTCTGTGGTATTACCACTTCTTCTGTTCACAGTAGTCGTTGTTCTCGCCGAACAAGGTGAATACTCTCGTACCTCTTTCTAAAATGTGTATATATCAATATTTTGGTTTCATAATGACTTGTTTATAACTAGTGTATACTATATAGAGGGTAATTATGGATAAGCATTATTGTATAAATATGCTTGTGAGTTGATCAATGTCATAATTACACATAGTTGCGGCTATTTGTAACTGTTTAAGCATTTCATGAATAGACTAACATGTTATGTTCTAGAAAATAAAATTAACATGAACAACCTCAAAAGTGAATGTTAGAGTGTATTGTGTATGTTATCAATGAGATGATTTACTAATTTCAACTATACGGGCACTAAGATTAATTACAAGCAATGATATGTATAAAGATATTGTTTTAAATATCTTATGATGTATTTACCAACCTTTGTGTTGACGTATGTTTTTAAAATTGTTTTCAGGTGCAGATTATTAAGGTAGGGTTAGGCCTAGACCCTAAACACGGGAATTGCTTATAAATAAAAGACAAGACAAAGGATCCAGAAGTTATATGTGATCCATGAAATTCCATGGCTTGAAATAAATTGTTTTGCTTTTGAAACAGAGTTATGATAATACTCTGAATGTGATCCATGCACTCCATCACACTTATGGTCCTTTTCTTTGCCTTTTCCATCAATGTTTGCAAGTAACAATTTCCCATGCATATCACCTTCTTCAGCCGGCTTATTGATACGTTCCTCAAAAGCTTTAAGTCTCCCAACGGCTTCCTAAAAGAACATGGTATTTAGATCCGTAAACTGTTCTACGAGGGCTACAATCGTGATGAATTTTTCAGGCACCGATCGAAGAAGTTTCTTTACAAGCTTCTTGTCTTCTATGGTACGCCCGAGACTACTGAATTTCGAGATAAGTTGACTTAATTTCCCTGAAAAATCATCAACCGTCTCCCTGTCCTTCATCTTTAATGCTCCAAAGTCAAATTCAAGAGTACTAAGCCTTGCCTCCCTTACTCGTTCCAAACCAATATATCGGGTTTGCAGTGCAACCCAGATTTGTTTAGAAGTGGTGTGGTGTGATACCTGAAGAAGAATATCCTCGGGAATCGCCTGAAACAAAAGTGCTACTGCCATGTCATTCTTTTTTTACAACTTTTGTTCCCTCTCTTGGTTCGATTGCTTCAAGTATCCCATGGACTAGAAATATTGCTTTGATCCTTATTGCCCAAGTGTTGTAGTTTTTAGCGTTTAACACCAGACACTGCAAAGAAGATGTGTTGCTTTCTTTAACACTGATTAATGCCTGATTGTTCTGTTGCCCTGCAATCTGATAGGTTTTGTCTGGTCTACGTTAAAGGAGTTCCTGGGTAAGTTCTAGGCTTATAAACGCTGAACTGCCTGGGTTTTGAACAGCCCTTCTAAACGTTGCACTGCCTGCCAAAAGGACGACGATCAAAAACTCCTGCACCCGCCTTATGCCTTCTGAACGTTGTTGTTGCGCCTGTTCAATCTTTTCATGAAGCAACAAGTAATTTGTTGTTGATCACCAACCTGCAGATCACTACAACCTGGCTTGCCTACCCCTTAATCGTTAGAAGAACACCAGCCTGCTGCCCTCTCCTACCTTGTTGCTAGACGGCTCTGATACCAATTGATGGCACAGGTCCGATCTTGTTGCTATTGACAGCAACAGAAACTCGAAAACAGCACAAGAATATAAAACAACAAAGAATAATAGTTATTGATATATCAATGAAAGCACCACTTAGTTACAAATAGAGGTGGTCAAAAAAACCGGTTCGGCCGGAAAACCGAAACCGGTTTGGGGCCCAAACCGGTTCGAAACCGGCCCGAACCACCGGTTCCTCCCCCGGTTTCCAATTTCGAAATTAAAACCGGTTTTTGAACCGAACCGGTTCCAAACCGATTTTCAAACCGGTCCCAAACCGGTTTTCAACCCGGTTCCAAACCGGTTTTTCAACCCGGTTTTCAACCGGTTTTTAAACCCGGTTTTCAAACCGGTTACCGTTGGGTAACGGCTATATAGCCGTTTTTTTCATTTTTTGACCCTTTTTTTGATGTTTTTTTACCATTATACCCCCACCAAGTTAGTATATATATGTATTTGATGTTTTGGTTGAATCACAACAACTTATAACACTCTCCACTCTCAAAAATCTCAAAAACGCTCTCACAAATACTTTCGTTTTAAACGCTCTCATAAAAAATCTCTCAAATGGCTTCATCAAGTGCTCAATCATCCGTTGGTTGTGAAGCGTCTTCAAGCAACGTGGTGGTAGCAATCCTTCCTACGAATACGAACCCCGAAATATGGTGCAATTACGATTTATGTCAAATGGCTAGCGGTCCAAACAAGGCTCGTTGCAAGTTTTGTCATAAGTTTTTCAAAAAAGATGCGAACACAACGTTGAAAAACCATATTGCAAATAAATATTGTAAAGCGTTAAAAGGTGAACCTTCTCAAGGTCAAGCTTCGATGACAAACGAAGGAAATATTTGGGCTTATAACGTTGATGCGGTTCGGGAGCAAATGTCGCATTTTGTAATTCAAGAAAGCTTGCCATTCAAACATTTCGACAACGAACGTTTGACTCGACTTATTCAACGAACTCTCCAACCACGTTACACCAATGTAAGTCGTGCTACTCTTCGAAGAGATTGTTTAAAAATGTGGAAAAAAGCTAAAAATGAATTACTATCTTATTTTGAAAATTTACAAACCGGTGTTAACTTAACTAGTGATGTTTGGTCGACACCTCACGGTTCACCGGACTCGTACATTTGTGTCACCGCCCATTGGGTTGAACCCGATTCGTGGTAAATGATGAAACGTATGATTGCGTTTAAATTGTTTGATTATCCTCACACCGGCCAAAACATTTTTTATCTTATTGATAAAGTTATTCAAACGTATAAATTAGAAAATAAAATATTTTCTATATCTTTTGATAATGCGTCAAATAACACTCTTGCGATAGATCATTTGAAATTAAAATATAAACCAATGTGTGAGGGTGTGTTTTTTCATAGTCGATGTGTTGCGCACATCATAAACTTCGCCGTTCAAGACGGTCTAAAAACGATTGAAACAGTTAAAGATTGTTTTAAAAGAATGTTACGTGATATTTTTAGTAATAACCAAAGATATACTAAATATCGCAAGTTTTGTAAAGACGCAAATACTAGATGTTTAGGCCCGAATTGGGACGTACCAACACGATGGAATTCCACTTGTAACATGTTTGAAAAGGCTATTGAACAAAAAGAAAGTTTAATGGCCTTTCATAATAGTTTGGTAAGTCGAGAAAAGGCAAATTCTTACCATCCATCGGGTTGGGCCATTATCGAAGAAGTAACAAAAATGCTTCAAATTTTAAAAACGCAACTACGTGTCTTTCTGGAGTTTAATACCCAACAAGTCCGTTAGTACTTCACCAAATTTATTTAATGACTTCAAATTAAATGAAATGTCGTGTAGGGTTAGACCTTATACCGATATGATACCCCCAATGAAAGAAAAACTTATAAAGTATTTTAAAGAAATGCCTCCCGTTATTACATGAGCCGCTGCTTTAAACCCTTGTTTAAATTTATCAGGGGTTGAAACTTTACTTGATAAAATTACTTTTAATTTGGATTTAGAAGTTCGTAACCCAATGTATAGTAAAACTTTAAAAGCTACTTTTAACAAACAATTAGAACAAATGTATGATGTTTATTTATTAAAATACGGGGAAACATCACAAATCCATGACGCTTTAAGGCATGCGGCAAATGCCGAAACTTCGAATGATCCAATGTTTGATTTATATAATACGTTAAGGGATGAATGTAATAAACGTCAACATGGTAACACTCAGAGTAGTGAACTCGGGAGGTATGGTCTTACAAACTTTTTATCGGCCATGACTCCACAAGATTTTAAAATTTTTGACTTGTGGGCTTAGTGGAAAGGTAAGGAAGATCAATTTCCCATCCTATCCACCATGGCCCGAGATTTACTAACCGTCCAAGCTTCCACAGTAGCTTCGGAATCTGCTTTTTCTGTTAGTGGCAGGGTTATATCAATAAGACGTACTCGACTCACTCCACAAACGGTTGAAATGTCAATTTGCTTGAAAGATTATTTGGATACCGCGGAAAGAGTACAAGACAAACGCTCACTTGAAGGAGAACTGAAATACGAAGCGGAATTATACGAGGACGAGGTAGAGAGAGGATTGACACCAGGAATGACTGATGATGAAGCGGCATATGATGACTACCTTCGTAACAGTTCCGGTTCTGGTGGCGAGGAATAAACGTACAAGTATAATACGGACGAACGAAGAAACGACTATGCTAAATGTTTAGTTTTAAAATTGTATATTTTTTTATAAATTTTATAAATGTACAATTTTATAAATTTTATAAATGTTTAGTTTCTAAATTTTATAAATGTTTTATATACTTTGCTTGTGTTTAAAATTGTATATATATGTTTATAAATGTTTTAAATTATTTAAATGTTTTAATTTGTTTAAATGTTTATATATGTTTATAAATGTTATAAATTGTTTAAATTATATAAATTGTTTTATGTTTTAAATGTTTTAATAAAAAGTTTAAAATTTTCTTTGAACATAAAAAAAATCCAAATTTAGCCCAAAAAAAAAACCGGTTTGGGCCGAACCAGTTTGGGCCTGAACCGGTTTCCAAACCGACCCAAACCGGTTTGATAAGGTTGGGTTTTTAGGGTTTGGAACCGGTTTGGACCCAAACCGGTTTTGACCATCTTTGACCAAACCGGTTTCGGTTTGGAACCCGAACCGGTTTGGGCCCCAAACCCGGTTTGTACACCACTAGTTACAAATACTTTAACCACTATATATACTAAACAAACTTAGGGACTAAGTGACCTTACCTAGACTTAAATTAAGAAACCAAATCAAAACAGAATCAACTAATCTATCTACCAAATCAAACTAAATTAAATAACTAAATCAGACTCAAAAAATTAAAATAATAACTTTACTAATTAACCCTTTTATGAATTAGATATTGACAAGATTATCTAACACGACCAAGGGAAAGCAGTGACAAGAGGTTCCCAGCACGACTAAAGGGTAAACTATATAGAGTGGCAGTTCTTCCGGCTATGTTATACGGAACAGACTGCTGGGCCATGAAGAAATCGCACGAGAGACAAATAGAGGTCGCAGAAATGCGAATGCTAAGGTGGATGTGTGGACACACGAGGCTGGATCGGATAAGGAACAACGTCTTCCGACAGAGGCTACAGGCGGCTTGTATCACGGACAAAATACGAGAGGGAAGATTGAGATGGTTTGGGCACGTGAAGAGGAGACAGTTCATCGCCAGTTAGAGCAGTAGAGCGCATCATCTTAGATGGTAAGAGGAGTAGAGGAAGACCTAAGTTGACCTGGGATGAGATGATTAGCCGGGATATGGTAGAGTTGCACCTCTCCGAGCACATGGTCGAGGATAGGAGTGAGTGGAGGCGTAGAATTAAAGTTAGGGACTACTAGTGGGCCTTGATGCGATAGCCCGCACACGAGGAGTAGGGTAACGTTATTTGTCCAATGTAGGTGAAGCCTTAATGCTAACTGCCCTATTAGTATTGTTAATATCGTAGTAAAATTTATCTGCCTTATCCCTTACTTCATATCATAGTAAAATTTATCGGCCTCAAACTTGTTTTAATGATAGAGGAAAGACTGGCCACCACCTACCCCTCCCAGACCCTACTTCCAGTGGGACATACTGGGTATGTTTGTTTGTTTGTTTGTTTGCTTTTAAGACGTATGCTTAATTGCTTATGTGAGGTATGCATTATTCCTGATTGTTATGAGTATGTTAATGATTATGTGATATATGGGATGTATGCAAAATATAATCTGGTTATTTTGTTTATGGACATGCATATGCATATACAAAACTCGACTGTGATGTATGTTTATGCGATATATGCACTATAATTTGGTTGTTATCATTGTCGAGCCGGGGGTCTCTTTGGAAGCGGTCTCTTTGTCTCCAAGATAGAGTAAAGACTGGTCACCATCTACCCCTCCCAGACCCTACTCATAGTGGGACATACTGGGTATGTTTGTTTGTTTGTTTATCTAACACGACCAAAATGGTATTTTATTATGGGGGAGGATAGTATTTAAAACAACCTATTATTGCATTGTCTTCTTGTGAAGCCGAGTTCATTACGGCAACGGTTACCAAGTGTAAAGTTGTATGGATAAAAAAATTGACTGAAGAAATAAAAGAAAAAAGGATGGAAGCAATAACTTTATTGATAACAAGTTGGCTATCAGGTTGATGAAAATTCTAGTGTTTCATGAGCATAGCAAACACATTGATGTGTGATATTATTACATTGGTGAATGTGTTAACAAAGAATTGAAAAAAGTGAAGTATATTAGTGGGAACATACAAAAAGTGGATAAAAAGAGAGAGGCTCTACCAAGGATCAAATTTGCGGAAATGTCGTGTTTTTTATTCTACATTTCTACCCATGCAACATTTTCTGATTTTGGTAATGACTTTTTTTATCCTTGTCTTGATTTCTTTCTTATTATTGAGCCTTTAGTTTTGGTAAAAAGGTAGTTCCCAAGAATTGGATTTAATATTTATAGGTCTTTAGTCTCCTTTATTCCTTGTACCCGGATTTATTTCTTTTGAAGTGATTGGAGTTGATCCGTGCGGACTGTAAAATATTTGTTGTTACCTCTGAATTCTTCATGTTTGGTTCTTTAATATATACCAAAAAGAATATCAAAAGACTAAAACATTGGAAATTTATCCACTACACCTATTATATATAAGGATACATCTCCTTTGTAGGTTCCACAATAGAGACCATCTCAAAAGGTATATAAATTAATAAACATTTTACTCGCATACATTAGCACATAATACACTTATGATTTATCAATAATTTCAAAATATAAACCTATAATTAAACATATAAACACATTTTATGCTTAATTTTGTGGGAAACTATGAGGGCATTTTCCTACTACTATCAAGTAAAGTTGTGGCTTGTATTATTATTAACACCTATCAATAGGACAAGGTTGTTACTTTTGTTTAGTGTTATGAATTTGAAAAGTTCTACCATCATGTCCAATCAAAGTGCTCACTTTATTTCATTTGGAGCACCCGTCATCCAATAAAGTTTAATTATCTTAATAAGCAATATGATATTATAAGACAAGTCTTTAACAGTGATTTCATTTGATCTCGCAGAAAAAAAGAAAAACAAAACTTACGCCATCCATTGAGAGACCAGTAGTATCAACACCTGAATGAAGTCCCATCATATATGGAGTGGGTGCATCAATATAGTCTACTCCACTGAAAAATAGCAATGGAATGTAGACATGCTTCATCACACAAACAAACCAACGTCAGATAGCAATCCATTGAAAATTCACATAAGGTGCAATATATGATTATTTCACTGCATCATAACACATTCGAACATTTTAGCATAAGTTTACCTGCCACCGAAACGGATAAATCAAATGGCATATAGCTTCAGAAGCAAGTGTTAGTAAAGAGTATCTAAACAAAGCAAAAAAAATTCAAGAATTATTCTCATATGCATTTTTAATATAAAACAAACAAACAAACAAACATACCCAGTATGTCCAACTGAAAGTAGGGTCTGGGAGGGGTAGGTGGTGGCCAGTCTTTCCTCTATCTTGGAAGACAGAGAGACCGCTTCCAAAGAGACCCCCGGCTCGACATCGATAACAACCAAATTATAGTGCATATACCACATAAGCATACATCACATAAGAGTTTTGGATATGCATATGCATGTTCATAAGCAAAATAACCCGATTACATTGCATACATCACACATCACATAAGCAATAGCATACGCATAACAATCAGAATATAATGCATTTTTAATATAAAATCATGCATAATAGTAACAGTTTTATACCACTTGATTTATTGCACTAAGCATCTAACTGGCATGGTCATAATGCTAAATGTCGTATGTACAAATATAGATTTGATAATGATGACCCACTTACTTATGTAACAAAAAAATGATGAAAAAAAGGTCAAACGGATTAAAAGTCCCCAAAGTGTACTTCGAATGCTTACAGCTTCGTAAATCATTGAATTCAGCCAATTATGTTACATCTAAAAAAATTTATGTTTCTAGTCAAACTTTACACACTAATTTTTACCCAAAACTATTGTGACCAATTATGTTATGATCTGTTCTCTAGCCTTGGTTCCTTGTAATCATAAACTTAAAACCCATTTTGATCTACTTAGGGAACATGCTAAATGACAATTGACAAGAACATGTTTGAAATATTAGGCCTGCACAGCTTTGTAGTGTTAACCAAAAAGTTGTCACAACTTTAATTAAACGATGTAGCTTAAGGGAAGAAATACTTGTTTGATCGAAGCAAAACCCTCCTCTCAATTAATACAGCTGTAAACAATGTAATGAAATTGTCAACATCCAGGCACTGCATAAGTGGTTGAAAGGATATCTGCACTCAAGTAAATAGATAACAATTATCAGATGTAACGACCAATGTCTAACAAATAACTACATTTATTTACAATCAATTACATCAAAAATTATTGCATGCACTTACATCAGCATGCGGAAGCCCATCCTTAGGTGGAAAATCAACAGAAAGCAAGCTATCCTCAATAGCAAAGAGAACACGTTGTTTTCCTGGAGCAGGCAATGGTACATTGGACAAAGTATATGCGATAACATCCCATAATGGCTTGCTGCAAATGAATTGGAACTGATGTAAGATATTGATGATCGAATAAGTGGAAAAAATCGGGTGGAATGAGATTGATGAGCTGACCTGCTTCCGTGTTTGGAAAAACAAAGAGTGTATATTTCCTCTAGCACTTGGCGAAGAATGTGAAAAGTGGGAGCACGTGAAACGAGACAGATACATTTGTCAGCAAATGAATTGGCAGGAATGTGATAAGCTTCAGCGATATCCTCACAGACAGGATCCCTAAAAGCAATGCAGCTGACATAAATCTTAGAGCCATCTCCCTCTGCAGCAAGACCATGAAATCAACACAACATATGATAAAAGTGATGTAAACTAAGGATGAGATTATACCGGTTAGGACGATGGGATAACTGTGAGGGAAAGAGGACCGGTTGGTGGAATCAAAGCCAGAGGAGTGGAACTCCACACCAGCAGGAAGAACACACTGCGGTCAACGCAACAGCGATCAGATCCAGTCAACCAGATGAGATGAGATCCATACATAGATGCATAGATACATGGATACATGGACACATAGATACATAGATACATGGATTATGATTATGCTGATGATTATGCTGATGATTATGCTGATGATTATGCTGATGATTATGCTGATGATTATGCTGATGATTATGCTGATGATTATGAAGAATCATAATAATAATAATAATAATAATAATAATAATAATAATAATAATAATAATAATAATAATAATAATAATAATAATAATAATAATACGATGCGTCGCATCAGAAAAGAGCGTCGGCGTCACCGTGGGAAGCTGGGGGGGCGGAGGCGGGTGCGCGTGCGAGGGAGGAGGGTAGAGATCAAGCAGAGAGGCCAAATACAAAACCCCCGTCCCCTGGAAACCCTTCTCCCCCTCCACCGTCCGGATCTCAGGCCCAATTCCACATACCACGAAGTACTCCAACAGCTCTCCCATCCTTCACCCTCAACCGACTACGTTTTCACTACCAGTCTGCTAGACCATTTTCATTTTATTAACCAACCCCTCTCTCTCACGTCTCAATTGGAATCGGCGTCCTTTAGACCATTTGAAATCATAAACCAAATCGGACGGACATATATGTATGAAGTATGATTTTTTTACTTTACTAAAATAAAATAAGATAAGATATATTAAAGGGCTTTTATTTTTAACGAAGCTTAGTTTAGTTCATAGATAAAAATGGGTACGTCCCAACCACATATTCAAAATTTTAAAGTGCTATGTTTTAAATATCATGAAAGAAAATTTGAATGAAAAAGGTTAATTAGTTATATAATCAAGTAAGTAAGCAGTTCACTTATTTAGAAGCTTATAGGTTTCCTTCAGAGTATCTGTTTTTTTCGAAAACTAGTATAAAGAGAATCACGAGTACTTATACCCCATTGTGTGTTGTTATTAGTCGTTTTTTGAGCTCGAGCAATGAGCCTGAGTAGGGATACTCTACATTAACCTATCAGATAGTTTAAGGTATGTTTTTGTTTAAGTTATGTTAAGTTAATTATTATTTATATTAGTATTATTATTAGGAGAAGTATTAGTGTAGTATTATTATTTTTAGGTTAAGTTATTGTTAGGAATGGGTATTGGGTATACTCTAGCCTTAGTTAGGCATGGATTGATCACCCGTCTTTATAGAAGGTAGTGTTAGCTCATATCCAACAATGACAATGAATAGTTAGTGGTGCCATTATCTAACATAGAATTACTTAGATTGTATCTGACTTTAAGATATTAGCAGCTCGTACTAGGAACTGTTATCTATCATTACTACTTTATAAAGCATATCTTCAAGGAAGAAAAGTATATTCACCGGTTTTGTAAGAAGCGCTCCTTAAACTTTTTTACGTTACCCTTCGGCAGCCACTAGGTGGTTCCATTACACTCACCGCCAGTTCATTTGCACAATGGAGGTTTAAATTGATGGCGTTGGTTCCTCTAGTTGTCTGTGCAACTGAAGCAACGAAGTCCGTTATAGTCGTCGACGATTGAATATGTCAATTGGTAACTAAGCAGTGTAGTTTAACCAATTCAATGATGGGAGAGGAACCGCTATCCGTTCCCACTTCCTAGCATCACTCACATTTAGTCACACTCTCCCTTTTACTATATTACTACACATTACGTATGCTTGGTCTCCCAAAGGGTTCGAGCAACCATTATAAACCTAATTTGATCAAGCATCCAAGCTTTACCTGCTTGAATGAAGGTACCATGTAAATTGCTATTTTTCCTTTCTATTTTGGATGTTAAATTTGGATTTTTATTGTTCATTCATTGTGGGTTTTGCCAATTAAGGATTAATTGCTTCATTTACCATGGTGTTTTGATGCATGTGTTTTGTTTGGGAATCTATCGCCTTACCGGAACTCTTATTGTTTTGTTTAAGAATTGACTTGGAGTAAAATCATACTTCAAATCGAGCTAATTAGCTTTAAGGCCCCCAGACCCGGAACACTCACAGTTGGTCATACATAGCATAAAACATTTAATGACATAATATTTATAGTGGAAAACCTAATTCCACCATTTACAATATGTTGGTTCAAAACATCGTGGCATTTCATATAACATCAAATGTATATTAATATGAACATTATTCCCAAAAGTTTGGATGTCGGACTTAGACTATCCCAATAGCTTCCATGTCCATGCTTGCATCTCCTTAGCATAAGCAATAACCTACCAACTATTATGCATACAAAGTCAACAACGCTGATTGAGCTCTAGTTTTATAAATAGATACTTTTCATTCATTAAAACCATTGTCTTTATATGTGAGCATGCATCAATACATACATATAAATATGATCATTTCATTATCTTTCATCCTTATTTCATTTCATTTGTTCATTCATCATTATCTTTCACTATAATGGATTGATGTGTTGTGCTAGACCCCCAACATTATGTACGAAGCTGGTACTGTGTCGAGGCTTATAAATAAACCCCAAACATTATACAAGAAGCTAACTACAATACCGGGGTAAAATGACAAGGATCCCGTGTCGTTCATGGTCAATATCAAGGATAGACTCCCGAAGCGCATACTCATGGGCTAGCTAAGCCGCACTTCAGATGAGCTAACAAGAACGTGCTTATGCACATCCATTCATTTTGTTTTGCAAAACTTTCTTTCGCTCATTACATCTGACTTTTCGTTATCATTATCTTTCATTTCCTCACATAATACTACTTATGATAGTACATAGCATACTAAGTAAAGATTCATCGTAAAAATTTCATCATTTTGAAAAATGATCACAACATTACAAAGATAACACATAATCCACACAAGTCGCGTGAGAACCAAGCCAGTCGCGACAACACCCCTCGCGTGAGAACATTATTCTCGTGCGAGAAGATCACTGTCAGGTTTAATATAAAGGCTGATGTGTAACGCCTGAAAATTTTGTCAGTTAAAAAGAAAAGAAAGAAAAAGGAAATAAGAAAAAGGAAAAGAAAAGTATCTTGATAGAAAGAGAAATGACAAAAGTGGAGGGGCTAAAAGTGCAAAAAGGACAAAATAATATTATTATTCTGTTTAAAGCGGGCATGGCCGCCCACATCTTCTGCATTTCTCAACTGCTCGACATTCTAGAGAGAGAAAGCAGAAAGATCTTCGGTTTAGAGAGAAAGCAGCTAAACTCAGTCAAGGTAAGTAAGTTTTAGCATAATTGGGTTCGGTTTTGATGAGTTTCGACCATGTAACCGAGTTATACATGTTCTTATGTGTTTATATGCCTTCAGTTATGTGTTTTTGGACAATTCTAGGTGTTAGGAACTTTTGAAAAGTTCAAGTTGAAGAGTTAAAACTTAAAGCAGCTAAGGTGAGTTTCTAGACCACATATTTTGTATGTTTTTAAAGATTTTGGGGCTGAAAATGCATGTAAAACATTTTTAAAAATTTTGTATGTATGACTTGTCACACCCCAACCTTGACGGCGGAAACGTCGAGGTGTGAGGGTTAAGATTGTTCACAGCCACATAACGCTATGTTAAAGTATAAAATGCCATTAATCAATTGTTTCAATCACCACATACATTAATGTCTCAAAGTAAATCAAACAAAACATGAATTCAATCGTCTTTATTAAGCCTAGGTCCATGTTCTAGGTTTAAGCATTCCTTCAATCATTGCTAAGCTTGCACATTACCTGAAACATGTTGAAAATAAAGTCAACTAACTAGTTGGTGAATTCTCATGGTTTTAATACAATAAGTATATAAAATGTGGCAATTCTAGTCAATGGTCACAAGATAGTAAGTATATAGAACATGCATAGTTACAATCAAGCCTCGACTGTATAATATGAATAAGCATGATTAGCTAAGTGTATTTGGTTCCCTAGTGCACAAGCATACGGCTCCTAGGAGTCGGCAATACATCGACTTTAGCACCAAATAGGCTTGTCAGGCCCAAAGATCTAAGACTTCGCTAGGCTAGCAATAATTAATGATTGCACACGTATGTCACATCTCATATAATACTTAACATATCCAAACAACCACAACTATGTAAAGAATTGCACGTGTGTAATAAGTATCAAAGCGTGTATGTGTAAATTTGTATAAGCAACATGTTTCACCCCGAAAGACGTGAAATAATCGTAAAGCGGGGCATAAGAACTCACATGTTTAATAAAGGAGGCTTGTAGACGTAATAAGAATAACCACGAATAAGATTTCCAACACAAACGTCACAACGCACCTAAACGAAATAAAGTAGCGCGTTATAATTTGTTTGATGATTAATTGTAGGTCTAATATGATTTAATAATTATTCGTATTTATTACATGTTAATAACGTGATCGGTTTAATGGAACGAATGGATTATACTTGGTATAATCAATTGTTAGCGCGTAAGAGAATTAATAAATAAAACTTGATTAACTTGTACGTTAAACCGGTTTATAAGGATGGTATATAATAGTGATTTAGCTATTATAAGGAACTATATAAATATATATATATATTTATAGGTATAAGTAATTAAACAATTTAATTGTTTGAATATATACATATAAATATATATACTAAACAATTATGATATTGTGTATAATAATCAATATAAATGATTTAGCTATAAAAGAACTATGTATAAATATATATATATATGTATATAAGTAACTAAACAATTAAATTGTTTGAATATATATATAACTACATATACTAAACATTGATAAGTGATTTAATTACTAAAGGAAATATATAAATATATATATATATAGGTATAAGTAACTTAAATAATTTAATTATTTAAAAATATAAATTTACATATTCAAGTATTATATTTACTCATTTCTTTTGTATTTTTAAAGATACAAAAATGTATTTATAAATACAAAAGTAATTTATAAAAATTTAATTTAGTCATAAAATTAATTAAACAAAAGAAAGAAAATAATCTGCATTTTATAAAATTAATTTTAGAAATTTTCAGAATTTAAAAAGGTTTAATAATTAAAAAGAAATAAAGAAAAGAAGAAAAAAAATCAGAAAATAAAAAGAAAAAGGGAGAAGGGGCTGCCCGGGGTCGAACCCGGGGCTCCCTTGTAGGGTGGAGCGCAGAGACCAGTGAACCAGGGCCAAGGCCTTGGTTTCACTTTGGTTTGTATTGAATTTAAGCTCTGCTTCTCTGGTTTCCCCCAAATTGTATGAACCCTAGGTTCAACAGGGTCAAAATTGACCTCCGATTCGATGTTAAACACCCGAATCATCATGGGGCTTTTGATCCCTGGACCAAATCGAGTCAATAACAGGTTCTAATTACCTGTTTCGATTAAGCTTCGAGTGATTTCAAGATCGACTCAGCTTCGAGTGTTCGTGAATTGGGGCTTTTTGATCGAGAAGGTTTTTAGTGAAATTGAGGGTTAGGGGTGTTTAAGAACTTCAAGATGAGTTGAACGCCCCTAATTTATAAGCTTGATTTCATGGTTTACGGGCGTAACGCGTTTGATTTTGAAACCGCGTGTATACTTTCAAATTTGAGAGATTCGAGTTGTTAATTTGTGTTATAGATTGATTGATTAATTGTCTAGACCGCGTATTAACTTTAGGAATGATTTGATTCGATTCAATTTGTGATTTTGGCAAGGTTTGATTTCGAATTTTGTTAAGGTTGGACACGGTTTCGTTTTGGAAGGAGGAACGAGCGGGGAATCAAAATTAAATGGGGTTCGGGTTCGAAACTGAGGGTCGAGCGAGTTGGGGGGTTTAATTCGGGTCAAATCGCGTTTAAAATAGGTGTTTGAAGCTCGCCGGAGCCGGAATTACGGGGTAGAAGGGGGGTGGTTTGGGAAATTTACACAATTGGCCCCTGTACTTCTAAGTCTTGTTATTTATATATTAATCTTTATTCAAAGTTTTAAAATGACAAAATAGCCCCCTGCATTTTAATTCCTGTTATTGTTTATTATTATTATTGTTATTATTATTTTTATTATTGTTATTGTTATTACTTTCATTATTATTATTATTATTACTATTATTATTATTATTATTATTATTATTATTATTATTATTATCTATTATTATTATTGTTAGTATTATTATATATATATAAAAATTTTTTACTAAGGATGTTATAAAATCGCATAAATAAAATGAGCAAAAATACAGGATGTTACAGTCTCCCCATCTTAAAAGAATTTCGTCCCGAAATTAAATCAAAAAGCGGTTACAAGAATAAGTAAGGGTACGTCTTCTTCATATGTTCTTCACGCTCCCAAGTGAATTCCGCTCCTCGTTTGTTCTCCCATCGGACCTTTACGATTGGGGTCGTAGAGGTCCTAGTCTTCTTCATAATGCGATCCATGATTTCAACGGGTTTCTCAACGAAGTGTAGTGATTCGTCGATCTGAATGTCTTCCAATGGCACATGCAAATTATCGTCGGCCAGACACTTCCTCAGATTCGAGACGTGGAAGACAGGGTGAATTCCACTAAGGTCGGAGGGTAGTTCTAGTTTGTAGGCCACTTTCCCGATCCTTTTCAGAACCTTGGAAGGCCCTACAAACCTTGGAGCTAACTTGCCTTTCCTTCCAAAGCGAACCACACCCTTCCACGGTGAGACCTTGAGAAGGACCATCTCCCCAACTTGGAATTCCAGTGGCTTGCGACGTTTATCAGCGTAGCTCTTCTGTCGACTCCTTGCCACTTCCAGGTTCTTGCGGATGATGGCGACTTTGTCGGTCGTCTCTTGTATGAGCTCGGGACCGGTAATAAGATTCTCGCCAATGTCGGTCCAGCAGATTGGTGAACGACACTTACGACCGTAAAGTGCTTCAAACGGTGCCATTTGGATGCTTGAGTGGTAACTGTTGTTGTAGGAGAATTCTGCGAGCGGTAGGTGCGTATCCCAGTCGCCACCAAAGTCGAGGACACAGAGACGCAACAGGTCTTCCAGAGTTTGGATCGTCCGCTCGGTTTGGCCATCGGTTTGGGGATGGTAAGCCGTGCTTAAATCCAATTGTGTGCCCAGAAGTTCTTGCATAGTAGACCAGAAGTGAGAAGTGAATCGAGCGTCTCGGTCGGATATAATGTGAAGAGGCACACCATGACGGCTTACGATCTCGTCAATGTAAATCCGGGCTAACCTTGATGTCTTATACGTGTCGCGTAAGGTATGAAATGTGCCGACTTGGTCAATCGGTCGACGATTACCCATATGCTATCGTGCCCGCGAGATGTCCGAGGTAACTTGGTTATGAAGTCCATGGATATATGTTCCTACTTCCACATGGGAATTTCGGGTTGTTCAAGTAATCCACTTGGACGTTGATGCTCCGCTTTAACCTTCGTGCATGTAAGGCACTTAGCAACATAGGTTGCTATGTCTCGTTTCATCCCGGCCACCAATATTGACTCCGTAAGTCCATGTACATCTTATCGGAGCCCGGGTGAATAGAATAACGAGTCCGATGTGCTTCGTTCATGATAGAAGCCCGAAGGTTATTGCGTTTGGGAATCCAGATTCGGTTTGTGAAATATATTAACCCATTGGCTTTTGTTTCCAATTGGGCTAAGAGATTTGGCTCGAGCTCTTCCTTCATACTCCCTTCGATTTGCACTGCTTGCTGTGCTTCTCGAATACTTGCCTCGATGTCACATTCGATCTTTAAGTTCTGCAATAACACTGTAGCATTGTTGACATCGAGTCGGACTTCAGTGTCAAACTCTCCCAATGTATCGAACCATTGGCGTCGGTCGCGAATCTCTTGAACGGAAACCATCTTTTGATGCGTCTTTCGACTCAATGCATCGGCTACGACATTTGCCTTGCCGGGATGGTAGCGGATATCACAATCGTAGTCGCTAATTAGTTCCACCCAACGACGTTGCCTCATATTGAGGTCCTTCTGATTGAAAACGTGTTGGAGGCTCTTGTGGTCCGTGTAGACTATACATTGCGTGCCGTATAGATAGTGTCTCCAGATTTTTAAAGCAAAGACCACCGCTCCGAGCTCGAGATCGTGCGTCGTATAATTTACCTCGTGAACCTTCAATTGTCTCAAGGCATATGCGATGACCTTTCCCCGTTGCATGAGAACACAACCAAGGCCTTGTTTCGACGCGTCGCAGTATACCGTGAAGTCGTCATTCCCATCCGGTAGCGTCAGAATTGGAGCATTGCACAACTTGTGCTTCAATGTCTCAAACGCCTCTTCTTGCTCGGCTTTCCACTCGAAAGGCTTGTTCTTTTGAGTCAAGGACGTGAGTGGCTTTGCGATTTTTGAGAAGTTGGAAATAAATCGCCGGTAATACCCGGCTAGACCAAGAAACGACCGAACTTCCGTCGGAGTTGTGGGAGCACTCCAATTCTTTACGGCTTCAACCTTCGCAGGGTCGACGTGAATTCCTTGACTATTCACAACGTGCCCTAAGAACTGTACTTCTTCAAGCCAAAACTCACATTTCGAGAATTTCGCGTACAGTTATTCCTTCTTCAACAGTTCGAGGATTTGACGGAGATGAAGTTCATGATCGGAGCGAGACTTGGAATAAATAAGAATGTCGTCAATGAAAACGATGACGAACTTGTCTAGGTATGGCTTGCACACCCGATTCATAAGATCCATGAAGACCGCTGGAGCATTGGTTAAGCCGAAAGGCATAACCATGAACTCGTAATGCCCATACCGGGTACGGAATACAGTCTTTGGGATATCGTCGTCGTGGACTCGCAGTTGATGATAACCCGAACGCCAGTCGATTTTTGAAAAGATTGCAGCTCCTTGAAGTTGGTCGAAAAGATCGTCGATACGAGGAAGAGGATACCGGTTCTTGATAGTCAACTTGTTGAGCTCCCGGTAATCGATACACATGCGGAAAGACCCATCTTTCTTCTTCACAAATAAGACAGGTGCACCCCAAGGAGAAGAACTAGGGCGGATAAACCCCTTCTCGGATAATTCCTGGAGTTGGCTAGAGAGTTCTTGCATTTCCGATGGTGCGAGTCGGTAAGGTGATTTAGCCACGGGGCTTGCTCCCGGAATCAAGTCGATTTTAAATTCTACTTCGCGTACGGGAGGTAACCCGCTAAGATCATCGGGAAAGACCTCAGGGAATTCTCGTACAACTGGAACATCTTTGAGTTCCTTCTCCTTGGCTTTGGTGTTGACTACATAGGCCAAGAATGCCGGATAACTCTTACTTAGGCATTTCTGAGCCTTAGTACATGACATAAGCTTGAGACCTTTGGAGGACCGTTCACCGAACACCTTAAACGTGTCCCCGGAGGGTAAGGGCATGCGAATGCACTTCTCGAAGCAAATGATCTCGGCATGGTTCTTAGATAACCAATCCATGCCAATTATGACGTCGAAACTCCCGAGCTTCATAGGAATAAGGTCGATAAGAAACTTATGGTCGTCGAGACACAATAGACAATCGCGGATAACCACGTCGACGGTGATGGGTTCTCCATCAGCAACTTCGACGGTGAGAGGTCTCTCTAGATTTGAGCGAGGTTTAGAAAGTGTCGGCTCGAACTCTAAGGAAACGAAACTTCTATCGGCGCCCGAATCAAATAATACGTATGCATAGATGTCATTAATAAGAAACATACCTGTATAGGTTTTAAAGGCACTTAAGGACATAAGTAAGGAATTTTAAGAGAAATTCTATGGAGATAGGGTTGTAATTTTTACGTACCGTTCACCACCTCGTTGTTCGCCTGGGCTTGGTTCGCGTTGATGTTGAAAGCACGTCCACGAGCTTGTGGAACATTGCCCACAAGACGAGGGCACTGGGGTCGGTAGTGACCTGGTTCTCCACAGTTGTAGCAGACCCGATTTGGTTCCGTCACTGCGTTTCCCAATGCTCGGCGACACGTTGCCACAAGGTGCCCGTACTTGCCACATAGTGTGCAGATGCGACACGGAAGGTTTCCCGGATGGTGGTACCTACACGTGTTGCACATAGGTAGAGGGCCTGCATAAGCCCTTGCCACGGGCACTTGTGCGGCCGGTGTAGCCCCGGTAGTACACTGTCTTTGGGGCGGTTTAGGAGCAGCCACGGCGTAGTTCCGTGCCGGTACAAACTTCCGTTTCTTGTTATCAGGCTTGACCTCCTTAACCTCCTCGGAGGTCGTCTTCTCAGTCTTCTTGGCACCCTTTGCGGACATAGTGCCCGCTCGGATGTGGTTCTCCGTCAGCTGTGCAGTGATAGTGATGGCTTCTTCCAGAGTTGCGGGTCGGCTACCCACAACGGCATCCTGAATTTGAGGCGGCACACCCTTAATAAATTTTTCCACGTTTCGGGAAACAGTATCCACCATGTGTGGCAGCAGTATGCTCAGTTCATGATGACGGGTAGAATATGCCAGATGGTTCCCGCCATCCTGTTTCAAATTCCAGAATTCCTCCTCCAGTTTCTGGATTTCACTCCTCGGGCAAAACTTGGCTATGGCTATGTTTTTGAATTCCTCCCAAGTTAAAGCCAAGATTGCATCGGGGCCTCGGTTCCTCTTTTCACTGTTCCACCATGTTAAGGCCCGCTGCTGTAGCATACTGGTGGCATACCTTACTTTGAGTGCTTCGGGGCACTCACAGTTGACGAAGGTGTTCTCCATCCCTTCAAACCACTCTAAGAGACCGGTGGCACCTTCCTTGCCACTATAACTGGGAGGCTTGCATGAACTAAAATGCTTGAAGGTGCAAGACTGGTTGTTACGCCGTTGGTTTGCACTATTTTCCCCTTGACCGTTGCTATTGTTCGTGACGTTTGCGATCATTGTGCTGCTGAGTTCAGCCACCATGGTCGGGATGACCGCAGCCATTTGCCGGGCAATCATGGCAGCAAGCTTACGGCCGGATCTTCCTCGGTTTCCGTGGTAACGAGACATGCTGGAAAAATACAAATTGGGTTAGGATCGGTTAAAAGGATAATAAGGATGGACAATTAAGGTAAGAATCATGAATTATACGGAATGATTCCATTTGGTGATGCATCACCATTTGGAAACGTTGACACGTCAAGATGAATTGACCCATTCACCTCAGAAACTCGTGTATGTTGGTCATAGTTTATCACTCATCCCGGAAATCCCCAGGTAAGCATAACAGGTCCCGTAGGATTTATGCGAAATGCTTACCTTAGCCCGAGGGCCTTTTGCCAGAAAATCCAGAATACAGGTGTCTATGTACCACACTAGTTCTTTGGTTTATGAAATCAAAAATCTTGATGGGATATTTACAAGATTAGACATAAAGTCTAAAGAATTCCTATCAATAAATTCTACTTGGAGACGAGAATAAGTTTAAGAAATAGTAACTGTCGGGGAGAATCAACGTTTAAGATAAGTCTAGGGGAGACGGGTAACAATATGTAATTATGTAGAAAGGCACCTATGCTAAGGCATCACATTGCACATAATGAGGCATAGCGTTAGGCAGCATGCAAACAATAAGTATGTATTCATAAGAATACTATTCTAATAGGATCATGCATAAACTATAGTCTAGGTCACCATTTCTAATAACCTAAATCCCTATAGTTATGGGCTCTGATACCAATCTGTCACACCCCAACCTTGACGGCGGAAACGTCGAGGTGTGAGGGTTAAGATTGTTCACAGCCACATAACGCTATGTTAAAGTATAAAATGCCATTAATCAATTGTTTCAATCACCACATACATTAATGTCTCAAAGTAAATCAAACAAAACATGAATTCAATCGTCTTTATTAAGCCTAGGTCCATGTTCTAGGTTTAAGCATTCCTTCAATCATTGCTAAGCTTGCACATTACCTGAAACATGTTGAAAATAAAGTCAACTAACTAGTTGGTGAATTCTCATGGTTTTAATACAATAAGTATATAAAATGTGGCAATTCTAGTCAATGGTCACAAGATAGTAAGTATATAGAACATGCATAGTTACAATCAAGCCTCGACGTATAATGTGAATAAGCATGATTAGCTAAGTGTATTTGGTTTCCTAGTGCACAAGCATACGGCTCCTAGGAGTCGACAATACATCGACTTTAGCACCAAATAGGCTTGTCAGGCCCAAAGATCTAAGACTTCGCTAGGCTAGCAATAGTTAATGATTGCACACGTATGTCACATCTCATATAATACTTAACATATCCAAACAACCACAACTATGTAAAGAATTGCACGTGTGTAATAAGTATCAAAGCGTGTATGTGTAAATTTGTATAAGCAACATGTTTCACCCCGAAAGACGTGAAACAATCGTAAAGCGGGGCATAAGAACTCACATGTTTAATAAAGGAGGCTTGTAGACGTAATAAGAATAACCACGAATAAGATTTCCAACACAAACGTCACAACGCACCTAAACGAAATAAAGTAGCGCGTTATAATTTGTTTGATGATTAATTGTAGGTCTAATATGATTTAATAATTATTCGTATTTATTACATGTTAATAACGTGATCGGTTTAATGGAACGAATGGATTATACTTGGTATAATCAATTGTTAGCGCGTAAGAGAATTAATAAATAAAACTTGATTAACTTGTACGTTAAACCGGTTTATAAGGATGGTATATAATAGTGATTTAGCTATTATAAGGAACTATATAAATATATATATATATATTTATAGGTATAAGTAATTAAACAATTTAATTGTTTGAATATATACATATAAATATATATACTAAACAATTATGATATTGTGTATAATAATCAATATAAATGATTTAGCTATTAAAAGAACTATGTATAAATATATATATATATGTATATAAGTAACTAAACAATTAAATTGTTTGAATATATATATATAACTACATATACTAAACAATTATAACATTGTATAATCATAATAAGTGATTTAATTACTAAAGGAAATATATATAAATATATATATATAGGTATAAGTAACTTAAATAATTTAATTATTTAAAAATATAAATTTACATATTCAAGTATTATATTTACTCATTTCTTTTGTATTTTTAAAGATACAAAAATGTATTTATAAATACAAAAGTAATTTATAAAAATTTAATTTAGTCATAAAATTAATTAAACAAAAGAAAGAAAATAATCTGCATTTTATAAAATTAATTTTAGAAATTTTCAGAATTTAAAAAGGTTTAATAATTAAAAAGAAATAAAGAAAAGAAAAAAAAAATCAGAAAATAAAAGAAAAAGGGAGAAGGGGCTGCCCGGGGTCGAACCCGGGGCTCCCTTGTAGGGTGGAGCGCAGAGACCAGTGAACCAGGGCCAAGGCCTTGGTTTCACTTTGGTTTGTATTGAATTTAAGCTCTGCTTCTCTGGTTTCCCCCAAATTGTATGAACCCTAGGTTCAACAGGGTCAAAATTGACCTCCGATTCGATGTTAAACACCCGAATCATCATGGGGCTTTTGATCCCTGGACCAAATCGAGTCAATAACAGGTTCTAATTACCTGTTTCGATTAAGCTTCGAGTGATTTCAAGATCGACTCAGCTTCGAGTGTTCGTGAATTGGGGCTTTTTGATCGAGAAGGTTTTTAGTGAAATTGAGGGTTAGGGGTGTTTAAGAACTTCAAGATGAGTTGAACGCCCCTAATTTATAAGCTTGATTTCATGGTTTACGGGCGTAACGCGTTTGATTTTGAAACCGCGTGTATACTTTCAAATTTTGAGAGATTCGAGTTGTTAATTTGTGTTATAGATTGATTGATTAATTGTCTAGACCGCGTATTAACTTTAGGAATGATTTGATTCGATTCAATTTGTGATTTTGGCAAGGTTTGATTTCGAATTTTGTTAAGGTTGGACACGGTTTCGTTTTGGAAGGAGGAACGAGCGGGGAATCGAAATTAAATGGGGTTCGGGTTCGAAACTGAGGGTCGAGCGAGTTGGGGGGTTTAATTCGGGTCAAATCGCGTTTAAAATAGGTGTTTGAAGCTCGCCGGAGCCGGAATTACGGGGTAGAAGGGGGGTGGTTTGGGAAATTTACACAATTGGCCCCTGTACTTCTAAGTCTTGTTATTTTATATATTAATCTTTATTCAAAGTTTTAAAATGACAAAATAGCCCCCTGCATTTTAATTCTTGTTATTGTTATTATTATTATTATTATTGTTATTATTGTTATTGTTATTACTTTCATTATTATTATTATTGTTACTATTATTATTATTATTATTATTATTGTTATTATCTATTATTATTATTGTTAGTATTATTATATATATATATAAAAAATTTTACTAAGGATGTTATAAAATCGCATAAATAAAATGAGCAAAAATACAGGATGTTACATGACTGTATGTATATATGCTCGTATGTTGATGTTTTATGGTTGTGCATGCTAAGTTAAGGCTTAGAATGGTACTGAGAAGCTTAGAACATGTTAAGATTGTGTTTGGGACTGAAAAGTATGTTAGAAAGATGTAAGTTGATGGTCATGCGCCCAAACTGGGCCCATGCACCTACCATTTTGCCTTAGAAAAGTTTTAAGTAAGGTCATGCGCCCAAACAGGGCCCATGCGCCTGAAATATAACTTAGAAAGTCTAAGTATATGATGATGCGCCCAAACAGTAGTCCATGCGCCTAGAAATGCCTTAGAAATTTCCAAGTGAAAGATGATGCGCCTAAATAGTGTCCATGCGCCCAAGTGGCTCATGCGCCTAAGTGTTGAAACACCTAAGTGAGGCTCATGCGCCTGCATAATGGAGAAACACCCAAACAGTCCTCATGCGCCCAAATAGTGCCCATGCGCCCAAGCACTTAGAAAATTTTCTGAATTTTTGGGAAAACCAGAATTGTAGGGTTTGACCCTAGTTTGACTTATGGACTGTTTTGGCCTATTGTAAGCATGAATATGTGAGGGTCTATGAATAGAATATGCATGATGTTATAATGAATGTATGATATGCATATGTGTATGAAGTGTTATTTTTTAATGATTTTCAAAACGTATATATATTATATTATAATATACGTTAAGTATTATGTTATGACTTTACATAGTGTGATGAATGAATGAATGAACGCAAAGTATAACGTAACAAAGTGAAAGATAACAAAGATGAAAAGTGAAACGTAATGAAAGAAGGAAAAGGCTTGCAAGCAGAATGAAAGGAGGAACACAACTCATGAGAGTTGTCAGCTCAACTGTGTGTTTTATAGCGTGCGATTTTGGCTAACCCATGAGGGTTTACACACAGGGGATCAGTCTTGGTGACTGATCCATAGTATGAAATAGGATCCTTGTCCTTCGACCCTGAAAATAATGAGGCTTTGTGCCCAAAATGGTGGCTTCGGGCCACGGGCTTTGTGCCAAATAGTGATGAGGCTTTGTGCCCGGAATGCTGGCTTCGGGCCATGGGCTTTGTGCCAAATAGTGATGAGGTTTTGTGCCTGGAATGGTGGCTTCGGGCCACGGGCTTTGTGCCAAATAATGATGAGGCTTTGTGCCCGGAATGGTGGCTTCAAGCCACGATGGGGGAAAAGCTTGACAAGATCTAGAATCAGTACGAAACGAGCGAAATGATAAAGTACGAAACGAACGAAGTAATAAAATACGAAACGAACGATAACGATAGATAATGATAAAGTACGAAACGAAAGAATAAGTGAGTTAAGGAATAAAGAATAAGGTTAAGCCTTGTTGTATGTAAGATGAATGCTTACGTACGAAAGTAAAGAAAGTATCTTGTTAATAAAGAAAGTATTTTCTTGTATGAACCGTATAAAGTATTTTGATACTTACAAAACTAGAACTCACTCAGCAACACTGACTTTTATGCATTTTCAGTTGGCAGGTAGTGTTGTTGAGGATGGCACACGTGACGGCTACTCGGCAGGGCAAGACTGACATCCATTCACACATTATTATTGTTGTTTTGTAATGCAATTAACAGATGTTTTCTTTTGTAACATAACAATGTTGTATTGCATAACAACAATATTTATCAATGAAATGAATGGTTTTTGATAATTTATTTCCGTTGCTTATTTTATGAATTTTATATTATATATGAAATGATGCGATGAATGACCATCTGTGAGGTGCCCGGGAACGGGGCCTTACATGATGCAACCAAAGCAACCAAAGGCTTCCTGCATGCGTGCACTCAGTACAAGGTAGAAGTTGCTTCGGAAGATTTATACTATACTCAATAAATACTCTATGTGTAAAATCTTTCGAAACCAAAGACCAAATCTTCCGAACCCAAAAGATGAAGTCTTCTGAAGCTTCAAAGACAAAGTCTTCCGAAGCCAAATAAAGTGAAGACTGGTTTCTTCCGAAGACAGAGGAGAACATGCTTTTCTCGGATGTACTTTTGTCTAAAGCTGATCTACTTTCCGCTACAAATCTGAAGATTCACCAACTTGCATGAGTTGGTGAAAGGTCCATGCTTTTGCGACTATACATTGAGGTATTGAGTATGTAACTTTCTACTTTATGTACTTTTATCCTTTTTGTAATATATTAGGATGTGAGCGATGGCATGTCAGTCACTAGTAAAAAGGTAATCTGCCTTTTGACTCTACATTGATTTTATTGTCTTTCAATGTTCCAACTGGCTTTCCAATTAAGTATAGCCGGTTGTAGGATGTAGTATAAAGTATCTCAGGGTCTTGTGTTCTATTGAACTTATGCATTATAATTCTTGTAAAAGAACTTGAGATTAATATATAACATTTTTGAAAACCATATATATTGTTCTTGAGTTCTGTCTCATTGTTACTAGTGTTCTTTGCATCTTGTTCTTAAATCTGGTTTCCTATTTGAACTGTTAAGTGTTCTAAGACTCTCCTCATTGTGAGACTGATTGTATTGACTATCCCTTAACAGGTCTTGCAATTGGTATCAGAGCATTCCAGGCTCTTGATTGTAAGATCTCACCATCTTAAATCTGTTCAGTTCTCACAAAACACTTAACATCTCAAACGGCAGCATCTAAGTCTGACGTGGAAACCAGTACCATGGTAAATGAATGGAAGGCTTCATCAAGTCATAAGACAACAGGATGTGGGAGTCTGTTACCAAAGGACCTTACATTTCGTGCACCTCTTCAGCTGTTGCTGGAGGTGGCATGATCTCAAAGGAAGTGGCTGACTACTCTGAAGAAGATAGAAAAAGACTTGATGTAGATCAGAAAGCCATAAATGTCCTCCAAACTGCTCTTCCAAATACCATCTACAAAGGCTTCAAGAAGTGCAAAACTGCTAGCAGCTCTGGGATGCACTGAAGCTGTGTATGAAGGGTCTACTAAAGCCAAAGAAAACAAGAAAGACCTTCTAAAGCAGCAGTTTGAGAACTTCACCTTCAAAACATGTGAAACCATGACTCAACAATACTTCAGGTATTGAGATTGTGGACACTCTGGTGGATGTTGGAGTGAAACTGGAGAACAAGGATATTGTGAGAAAGTTCATGTCCTCTCTTCCTAGACAATGGACACACTAATGTGTGGTCATTAAGAGGACTAAAAATCTCAAGACCCTCACTCTCACTGAGTTGTATGGCATACTCAGTGGTTACCAGATGGAGATGAACATGCAAAATCCATCTGGAAACTCTAGCAATCAACAGAGTTCTGCCCTGTATGTGGTTGAAAGGGATTGTAGAGAACCACAACACCATTTCATCTCCTACCCTGACAACTTACCAAAGGGCCCTTTCATCACCTTCCCAGAGACACCAAGGGAGAGCTACATCTAAGGAAGCCCATTCCAAGAGACAAGCTCATCACAAGCCTTTGTGTCTCATGATGAAAGCACATACAACTTTCTCTTCACCCTTGAAGACTTAGACTGTATCCATCCGGATGATATGGAGTATGTTAAAATAGTCCAAAAAATGGCCCTTCTCACTTATAGAGCCAAGAAATTCTACAAGAGGACAAGGAGAAAGTTTCCTAGCAATGTGTCCAATAGAAAGTTTGGGCTGGACAAGAAGAAAGTGAAGTGTTACAGCTATAACTAGATGGGACACTTTTCTAGGGAGTGCAAGGCACTCAAAACAAATGGTGGTCAGGAACAACCCAAGCCAAACTACACTGAGGGGGCTCTACACACTGAGAAGCCCAAGCAACAAGCTACAGTTGCTATGGAAGAAGGAGGCTTTGATTGGAGTTTCCAAGTAGAAGATGTGTCTCCAAACCAAGCACTAATGACAGATCTTGATGAAGCCAAGGTATTGAAACATCTTTGTACCCCAGATGCGTTGCTAAAGTAAATAGATATAGGTCCTATAACCTAGAGATGAGATCTGATCTTGAGTCCTTGAACATCTTAAAATCTGATTTCAAAAGAGTTGAAAATAAGTATAAGTTAAAAATAGAAGACTTAAAGAAAACCATTTCAATTCTTAAACATGAGTATACCAACTACAGGACTCAAATCAAAGATCTCATCACTATGTTAACTGAGTGCCAGGCTGAGCTAGTGATCAGCAAAGCCAAGGCAGAGAAACATGTTCTTGAAGAAGAGACCTTCAAGAACATAATATCCTCATCCCTGCATTCTAAAGTGTGGTGTCAAAACAAACAGGGACTGGGATCTAGTGAGATAGCTCCTCCACACACTCTATTGTCTGTAAGATCTCCCAGGTGTGGAACTAGTCAAGATGAGCTTCCATCAATAGATCCTACTAATGAAGAGGATGAAGAGGAGATAGTGAAGGATAGATCTGGAAAGAGTGAAGAAGATCATCCTAACAAGGGTCACTATTCTCCTAAGGAGAGGAAGAAGTCAATGATGACAAAGTCCAAGAGAAAGAACTTGATCCGAGCAGCCAAGAGAAGATCAAAGAGAGCACAAGAGATCAAGACCACCTTCAACTTTAAGCAGAAATAAGTTTTTATCTCTGCAGGTTTTGAAGTGGTAAAGACTGAGGATACAACTTTGAACTCTAGTACCAAGAGTTCAAGTTCATGTCGAGTTTATCCCTGTGAAGGAATGAAGGCTGATCAGTGGTGTAACACTGCTACACAACATGAACCATCCACCTTTAAAGGCAAGCCTCACCCTAGGAAGCTTGCTACAATATCTGAAAGGATGGGGATGGAGATGGAAAGTGATCAAACTCAGTCTTCCATTCAAAAGAAGACCCTTAGAAGAAAGCAAATTGACTGCATTATGTATGGCGGTACTTCTCATCTTGCTAAGGATTGCTTCTACAATCCCAAAAGTACTGTCAACATAACAAGGAAGACGACTTCTTAGAGGAGTAAGAAGAAGAAGGATCAGAAGAAATCTGTGTTTTTTTGGAAGCTCCAAAATGAAAATGAAGATAAGTGAAAAGTTGCATTCGGAAGGAAATCTGGTCTCGGAAGAAATGAATGCTTCCGAAGCACTGAAGCTTGCTTTAGAGAAAGCAAGATCTTCTGAAGGGTCGGTCTCCAAAACTTCTGAAGTTATAAAAAATTCCAAAGTTTTGAAGGTCAAGTATAATCTTCCAAAGATGGTATGGAAGATAAAGGAATACCATGTGACTGAGAATTCTTCATTAATAACAACAAAATGATCCCCGAAGTCTTAGTATATGATCAATTACTGTTGCATTGTCTTCAGTTTATTTTGAAAAGCCCAAGGCCATTGAGGCTTGGGTTTTCAAACCTCTACCCTTGGTACAGAGCTTCCATTTCGAGAACCTTTCATCCGAATCTCCCGGCTGATTCAACACGAGCAATTAAAACTACCGACTCTCGAACAACGAAAATAGAGCTAATACCGATTCCTGGACCTGGTGATGTAACTAACTCTCTTTTATTATGCAGGAACAACTGAAGACCAAGAAGAATGTATGGATTATTGACAGTGGTTGTTCCAGGCACATGACAGGCAATGACTCTTTGCTTTAAAACTTTGAAAGAATTGATGGAGGGCCAGTTGCTTTTGGAGGAGATGCTGGAGGTTACATTACAGGAAGGGACATGGTCACAAATGGTAAGCTCAGTATTAAGAAGGTAAACTTTGTTAAGGAGCTTGGGTACAATTTACTGAGTGTATTCCAATTTTATGACCAGAGACATAACATGCTCTTCACTGAGCATGAGTGCATTGTTCTCAAGCACGGGGTGGTCATTCCTCAAGAGCATATCCTACTTAGAGCACCTTGGAAAGGGAACATG
Source organism: Flaveria linearis (assembly GCA_024085815.1). Classification (NCBI taxonomy): domain Eukaryota; kingdom Viridiplantae; phylum Streptophyta; class Magnoliopsida; order Asterales; family Asteraceae; genus Flaveria; species Flaveria linearis. The sequence continues at coordinate 78,622,289 of CM044008.1, read as the reverse complement.
TACAATATGGATTTGCAGGAAACATCCCCTTCAGGAGAAGTTTCTTGCTTTCTATCTAAGGCCAATAGTGATGAGTCTTTCCTTTGGCATAAAAGAATGTGCCATGTAAACTTTAAGAACATGAACAAATTAATTAAGAATGATTTGGTAACTGGAATGCCAAAGAATGAGTTTACAAGTGATGATCACTGTGTTGCATGTCTGAAAGGGAAACAACACTTGGTGTCTCACAGGTCAAAGGAAAGAACTCTATCACTACTCCCCTATACTTATTACACATGGATCTCTTTGGCCCTACTAGTGTAACGAGTCTAAGAAGGACCTCATACTGTATCGTGATCACAGATGATTTCACAAGTTCACTTGGGTTTTCTTCCTTAGAACTAAGGATAAAACTTCTGAGATCTTAAAGAACTTCATTCTGAAAATTGAGAATCAAAGTGATCACAAGGTTAAGATCGTTAGATGTGATCAAGGAACTGAATTCAAGAACCAAATCCTTGACACATTTTGTGATGAAAAGGGTATTACAAGACAATATAGTGCTCCTAGGACTCCTGAACAAAACGGTGTTGCTGAGAGGAGAAACTGGACACTTATTGAAGCTGCAAGAACCATGTTGTCTGACTCTAAATTGCCCATCACCTTCTGGGTAGAGGCAGTTAACACTTCCTGCTATGTGCAGAATAGAGTTTTGGTAGTCAAGACTCATGGTAAGACTGCTTATGAACTATAACACAAAAGAAGACCTTTTAATGGTTTTCTCAGATCATTGGGATGTCCCTGCACTATCTTGAATACCAAAGATCAAGTAGCCAAGTTTGCTGAGAAATCAGATTATGGACACTTTATTGGATAATCTTCCCAAGCTAAGGCTTATAGAGTATACAATCTCAGAACTAGAGTAGTTGAAAAATCAACCAATGTGATCTTTAATAAGCACACTCCCTATGTGAAAGGTTCTGGTCCTGATTGGTTATTTGATCTTGATTTAGTTACCAACTGTTTTAACAAATCTAGTGAAGATGTTTTAGGATCTACATGTAATACATCAGCAGAAGATCCTGACCCAAGACTTGAGCTGAGAAGACCAAGCAAGAATACTACTTCAGCTCCAGTTGTAACTAACCCTGTAGGTGAAGTTCCTATCAACACAATAATGACAAATCAAGCTGATACATCTGAAGTGCCAGAAAGTTCTAGCTCAGAGGCACAAAACACAAATGAAGGAACTTCAAATGTAGGAGGACATGGGTAGTGGTGACAGTGATCAATAATTTCTTGATGCTAACAACCACTCCATTGAAGACAATATCAATGATGTCACACACTCATTGGATCAAGCTTCTCTTGATAAGTGTGTTGATGTAGTGGGAGACACTTCATTGCTAGATCTAAACTTCTCAAATTTAGATCTGTCTAATCAACTTGCTGTGATCCCTCAACTCAGGATCTACAAGTCACACCCCACCAGAAACATCATTGGAGATGTTGACAAGGGGGTGAAAACAAGAGGACAAACCCATGACAAAAATATTTGTCTATACTCTTGTTTCTTGTCCCAGATAGATAAAAAGAAAGTTTATGAGGCTATGAAGGATGGAAGTTGGGTTGAAGCAATGCAAGAGGAGCTGCTTCAATTCAAAAGGCAAAAGGTTTGGAGCCTATGTCCTCTTCCTCAAGGGAAGACTATCATAGGAACCAAATGGGTGTTTAGGAGTAAGAAAGATAATAGAGGACTTGTCATCAAGAAAAAGGCAAGACTGGTTGTTCAAGGGTACACACAAGAAGAAGGAATTGATTACACTGATGTCTTTTCTCTAGTTGAAAGACTTGAAGTTGTTAGGATATTCCTGGCGTTTGCTGCATCCAAGGACTTCAAGGTCTACCAACTTGATGTCAAGTGTGCATTTTTATATGGGGTGATTGATGAAGTGGTGTATGTCAAACAACCACCTGGATTTGCAGACCTAGATCATCCTACTTATGTCTGCAAGCTTGATAAAGCTCGTTATGGGCTACACCAAGCTCTAAGAAAGTGGTATGAGACACTATCTCAACATCTCTGTCAGCATGGCTACAAGAGGGGTATTATAGATGCAACTCTCTTCATCAAAGGAACAAGGAATGACTGGAATGCCAAATAAACAGTTTACAAGTGATGATCACTGTGTTGCATGCCTGTAAGGGAAACTACACTCGCTGTCTCACAAGCCAATAGAAAAGAACTCCATCGCTACTCCCCTACACTTATTACACATGGATCTCTTTGGCCCTACTATTGTAATGAGTCTAGGAAGGACCTCATATTGTTTAGTGATCACGGATGATTTCACAAGATTCACTTGGGTCTTCTTCCTTAGAACTAAGGATAAGACCCCTGAGATCTTAAAGAATTTCAATCTGAAAACTAAGAATCAAAGTGATCACAAGGTGAGGACCATAAGATGTGATCAAGGAACTGAATTGAAGAACCAAATCCTTGACATATTTTGTGATGAAAAGGGTATTACAAGAGAATATTGTGCTCAAGGACTCCTCAGCAAAACGGTGTTGCTAAGAGGTGAAACAAATGCAAGACCCATGTTGTCTGAGTCTAAACTACCCATCACCTTCTGGGTAGAGGCGGTTAACACTGCCTGCTATGTGTTGAAACAGAGTTTTAGTAGTTTAGACTCATGGTAAGACTCCTTATGAACTATGGCACAAAAGGAGACCTTCATTGGTTTTCTCAGATCATTTGGATGGCCTTGCACCATCTTGAATATCAAAGATCCGGTAGCCAAGTTTGCTGAGAAATTAGATGATAGACACTGTAAGAATCAAACATTTTGGATTACACTATAGTTTTAACTCATTTTAGATGAACAACTTGAAGTTTATGTGTTTACATGCATGCTGAAAATGAAGTGTGCGAAGAGACAACTGCATGCATTTTCGCATGTGAAAAGAAGACAATCTGCATGCATGCGAAAATGCATGCATGCAACAGAAGAACAAGTCGCACACGCATGCGTGCATGCGAAAGAAGTACAACCTGCATGCATGCGAAAACTCCATGCGAAAGGAAGACAACTCGCATGCATGCGACTTGTCATGCGAAAGAAGAACAAATCGCATGCATGCGATTTGTTGATGCAAGACCCTTATGCGAAAACATCATGCGAAAACTTGGTTTGTTATCACATGCATGCGAAAACTCGCAGATGTGTATATATATGTGCTTGCGAGCACAGTTAGAGGTGTGCATCACTTTACCGAGAGCTAGTGTAGATAGTTTGTGTGTTTTCTTTGTTTATTTCGCTCAATTTGAGCAGATCACATTTGTGATTTTCCACCCTCGGGTGAGATCGATCTTGTATCGATTATCATTGTAATCATTCTTCATATAATATACATTTCAATTACAATGAGTTTGTTGTAAACATTGAAAACACCTTGTTATCTAGATTGCTTTCAAGTAGAATGTGCACCCGTCTTCGCTTATTATCAAGTGCAACCATCAAACGAAGTGAGATCGATCGGTTTACGGACTTTACATTTGGTATCAGGGCAAGGTGTTGCTCTTGATACAACAGATCATTATTCCGCGATCTTCCGTTCTAGGACGTTAAACAAGCTGAATGTTTATCCGGTTTCATCAAGGAATTATTCAAAACCGAGAACACACACAAAACAGATTAAGATTGCAAGATCTTATGAAGTTTTGAAGCTCAACAGTTGTTTTATCTATCCGTTGATGCGAGAACCTTCATTAGAAAGGTTTTGTTGAAGATTGAAGAACTTAAACCTATAGCATAATCCAAGGGGGAGATTGTAAGGATCAAACATTTTGGATTACACTATAGTTTTAACTCATTTTAGATGAACAACTTGAAGTTTATGTGTTTACATGCATGCTGAAAATGAAGTGTGCGAAGAGACAACTGCATGCATTTTCGCATGCGAAAAGAAGACAATCTGCATGCATGCGAAAATGCATGCATGCAACAGAAGAACAAGTCGCACACGCATGCGTGCATGCGAAAGAAGTACAACCTGCATGCATGCGAAAACTCCATGCGAAAGGAAGACAACTCGCATGCATGCGACTTGTCATGCGCAAGAAGAACAAATCGCATGCATGCGATTTGTTGATGCGAGACCCTTACGCGAAAACATCATGCGAAAACTTGGTTTGTTATCACATGCATGCAAAAACTCGCAGATGTGTATATATATGTGCTTGCGAGCACAGTTAGAGGTGTGCATCTTTTTACCGAGAGCTAGTGTAGATAGTTTGTGTGTTTTCTTTGTTTATTTCGCTCAATTTGAGCAGATCACATTTGTGATTTTCCACCCTCGGGTGAGATCGATCTTGTATCGATTATCATTGTAATCATTCTTCATATAATATAAATTTCAATTACAATGAGTTTGTTGTAAACATTGAAAACACCTTGTTATCTAGATTGCTTTCAAGTAGAATGTGCACCTGTCTTCGCTTATTATCAAGTGCAACCATCAAACGAAGTGAGATCGATCGGTTTACGGACTCTACATTTGGTATTAGAGCAAATGTAAAACTTGGTCAATTCCTAAGAATATCAACCAAGATCTTAATCTCACGAACGCGGAATATAAGTGAAATTGGAAGAAGACAAACAATGAATCAAAATGCTTTCAATTGATAATCAGGATGATTACAATCTTGTGCGAAAATGCACAGAACAATTACAGAGCAAATTGAATTGAAAACTGAGAAAACTTAGCTACAAAAGCGAAAATTACAAATTTATACTAAAACAAATGGTTCTCGCGCGAGATAGGCTTTTCGCGCGGTTATTGCTTTCGCGCGAGCTCTTCTTGTCGCGTGAGATCTGATTTCGCTTGACTTCTTCATTTTGCTTTCGTTGTTTTGCCGAGCCTTTTATGGTCTTCTACAATCTCCCCCTAGGCTCGGTGAAACACCCTCAGTCAAAATCAACGTTAGCCTTCTTATAAGTGCCCGAATATGCATACCATTTATTTCTAAGGATCCGATCTGTCATCCAGACATATTGGCAAGATAAAAAGTAAACAGACTCGTTAGCTGTGATAGGACAATGTAGCAGCTTGTTCAAGTCGTCTTTGCCAAACTTCATTAAGTCAGCTGGATCGATGATTCTATATGATCTGTCTGTACATTTGATCACAGCTTGACCTGAATCCTTTTCACAACTCCATGTAATAAATTTGCTTCAACGAATTTGGAGGTACTAAAAAACTTGATAACAACAAAGAAAAACAAACACGAATAAAGAATCAAAATCAGATTTATTTATTAACACAAATTTTCTTTTTAGAATTTTCATAATGAGATCATATAGTTCTTTGTCAAGTCAAGACTTTGTCCAGCTTTATTTAAAATGATACTGGTTAAGTTGACTGTCAATAAATTTTGTCCATTTTAAACTTATACTTCAGTCTTTACTCAGAAACATAAGGAGTGATGCATATCATGTTTTGTGTGATTTAATATAATTCAGTGGATCCTACAATCAGAACTTCTGTAAAATACTTATTAGCATTTAAAACACTATCGAGATTTCAAGTCACCCCAAATTGACTTAAACCATGCATTGTTGATCAGTGATATCATTTATTTATTCCTAAAATATATCTATTTGAGCATAACTAGCCTGAGAAATATTTCTTAATACGGAATATTAACAAGTTTAAGGACTTACTAACAGCCATCCGGACTTACGTCTGCCCTCTCAAGATGTTTAGGACTTACAAGCCATCCGGACTTACATGCCCCATCCTTTGATTTTTCCTTCCGTGATCAGAAAATATTCTCAAAGTAGAAAATATATACCATATAGTATGTATGTCTTTAGACATATTTTTTGATTTGTGCACCTTGACATATTATATCCTATATGGCCTTTTGGCATCTTTTTGCTCATTTATTTGCTCAATTATTTTCTTTTTGTCTTTTTATTTCTTTTTGTCTTTTTGTATTTTCTTTTATATATATACATAGTTATATATGATAATCACTGAATAAAACAAAAACAGGCTTGAGTATGACCAGAATATAACTCTCAGTCTGTGTTAGAACATCTTTGATATAGTCACAGAATCCTGATATGTTCCCCACTAAATCATATCACTTTAGTTCATGTTTAATCACTCATTTATGATCTTTTCATTTCTGAAAGCAAGCCTATTGACACATCAAACATAATCCAAGTCTATTCGTATTTAAGCCTTTGAAAGTACTTAGACTCCTTTTTTTTTTGAACTGTGTAAAATCATTTCTGATTTAATCATGAAAATTCATTTTTATTGATCCAATCTTGACTTCCCCTAAGACCAAAAATATTTTTCAAAGCGTATTTTCAAATTTCTCTGTTATATGACTGAACATTTTGAAGCAATTGTAAGTTTCCTGTCATATGTCTTGAATAACCGCTGTCTACATGCCATAATCGTTCAATGTTCTTTTGCCCTCGTTCCTGCATAAGTAGTAGAATTACTTAGTCTTTGGTACCCAGGTCAAACAAGACTTGATCACATTATGTGTTGCAGTAAGACAAAAAGATTTGAGATTGTTATATTTGTTTAGCACATCAGTCCTTTCATTTACACTTCTCAATTTGATGTTATCTTTTAAATCATTTTTCAAATTCTTGTGCTTTTCGACATCATTAACATTTTCAACTTTTGATTTCATTTGTTTCGAAAATCTTCCACGAGTGAAGAACATTTTTCTATTATGAGCAATAGAATTATGAAATTGTTGTTTGCTTTGTGATTTTTGTCGAAAAGGACAATTATTTGCAAGATGATTTATATTTCCACATAGATAACATTTCCTTTGTTGTGTGTGGAAAACAAACTGTGGATGACAATTATGAAAATTGTCATAAAAACCAAAGTCAGATTGACTTTTTGGTTTAACACTCTGCACAGTCTCTCGAATCTTTGCTTCATTCGATAATTGCTTGTTCATCTTAGACAAATTCGTGGAAATGGGTGATTTGTTCATCTTTGCTTGTTCATTTGGTTTAACTGCTGAGACTTTTGGAATTGATGATGCTAGAATTGGACCAGTCTTAGAATGTGCTGCAGAAGGACCAGGCTTTGTTATTCGAATAGATGCTGAAGAAGGACCAGTCTTTTGAATCTGTTGCACATCTGGGCTACACATATATTGTTTCACAGGATTAGCATTCTGATGAAGTTTATTTTTAAAGAATCGAAAATTCATTTCGTTAAAAATATAATCTTCATCTTCAATTAAACCTTTAGAAACAAATCTACTTTTAAAATCCTATTCAAGATCAATTTTATGATTAGCCCTTTGGGTTGCATTCAAATTACAATTTAAATTTGGATTCTTTGCATATAAACCATCATGCTTTTCATTCAGCGAAGAAGTTTTGCTATAATCAGATTTGATCCATTTATCATTCTTATTATTTAAACTTTCTTTCTCATTCTCATTTTCACTATCACTTTCCCACTCTTCAACCAAACCATCCACCTTCAATTTATTTGCATAAAAAATTTTAGTTGATTGTTTAGTTTGTGTTATTGTGACAGGATCAACGGTCAAATTTATTTTGACTGAAGGTTTCTGTGAATCCAAGGATCGCGATTCAGGAATTATCAGTATTAAAATAAATCAATTTAATGATCGTGGAATTATCACTAATTGACGTTTAATTGTTTTTTAATGATTAATGATGAACACAACCACAGAAACACAATAAATACGAAATCATTAATAATTCAAATGTATTTCATTAACTATACTGTAATGATTACAAAAGAATAATAATGAATGACTATGAACAATCGAATTCTGTGAAACAAATAATGTTTGATGTTGATGTGACGGCAGCTAGGGTTGCACAATGAACTCTTGACAGCCGTAATAATGATTGATTGTGTTCTCCTCGAGATGTGAAACCTAGGACTCATATTTATAGATGATTTGAGTCGGTTAAGGAAACACCGGATCTCTCGGGATTTGTTATTGATTGAGTTGACTTGTTTGACTTCTTGGTATTTGCAATCGCACAAGTATAATGTTCTTCCGCAGCAATCTTCTCGTCCGCAGAACATTTGTTCTTCCGTAGATGATTTAGTCTTCCGTAGCAAAGTTGTTCTTCCGTAGGAAATTCTTCTTCCGTAGGAGTCTTCACTTCACGGTACTTGATTATCCGCAGGAACATGTACTTGGTCATTTGGTCTTGTAAGAAACATATCTACGGATTAACAAAATTGTTCATCCGTAGATGTTTCATACATTTGGTCAATTCCATGAATCCATCCAAGTATATTGTTTTTCCCTATCAAGTCACAAATCAACACACATATATATGGGGTTATCCTATAGATTCAAAGCACATATATATATATGTTTTTACTGTTACAAGTATTAATTACAAGACTTGATTTTCAAGTACTAAGCCTATACAAAATTGATCTAGCCCTATACAATCTAGACCTAACAATACTCCCCCTTAGGCTTAGCTCCTTGTAATCAGTCTTTTAACACTGCAAGCTCCTTAACTCTTGCTATTATTTTATTGTAGAAGTAAGATACAGCAGTTTTCTGATCATCATATTTGTAATTTATCTGCATCCTGCTGATCTTCTTCAGTGTGTCATAACTGAGTCCCAAAACATCTTCTTCTGTAGTGTTGGTGAGATAGGAACAGTGCTGGCTTAAGATAATATCTCTATATCTCCTGAGTGTACAGAGTGTACAGACTCAGTTATCTCAAAAGGCTCGGTTCCAGCACTTTCCGGGGATGCATGTTTTGGAGATTCTGGTGGTGGTAGTACAGGGGATTGAGCTTGAAGTGGAGAGAAAGGTTGAGTGTGATGTGATGATGACTGAGAAGCTGATGATGATTGTTGTTTGGCTGGGGATGTTGGTTCAGTGCTTTTGGTGGATGATGATGAGATTAGCAGAGGTGATTGATGTTGATGAATTGGTGAGATTGGTTGGGTGTTCAGGCTTGTTGGTGATTGTGCTTGTTGAGGGGGTGTTTGGCTAGGTGTTTGATGTTGGAGTGGTGGAGTTTGGGTTGATGATTGTGATGTTGATTGGTGTGGTGAGTGAGATGCTTGTGCAGAATCAGCAGATGATTCTGCTTCTTCTGCCCAAGCCAACTCTTGTGGCAAGTCTGCTTCTGGATCTAATACATGTGCAAACATTGGCATATCTTGTCCCTGGTACTTTCCACTAAGCTTGTTTAGCACAGATTTGCTCAAGTGTGCTTGCACAAACACATTCCCAACTCTGTCCACCCCAGGTAGTTCTGAGTTGATCACCAGTTGCAGGAATCTCGGGAACATATACATCTTGTCATTCTTTTGCAGTTTGACTTGTTCACTCAGACAATTGAAGATGTATTTTGCGTAGTTGTAAATTCTCCCCTCAAATATCCCAATAATCCCAGATGATATGTGCCTGGAGAATCTGTCCAGTCCCGACTTCCTGTTTGACAAGCATTTCAGGTAGGTATGACACAAAAATCTGTACGGTTTGCACAGCCTACCCTTCTTGATTTCCCCTTTTTCGTAGTCACCATCATACCCCATCAGATTGAAAATTTTCTCAATGTATTCATTCTCGAATACATCGGGGTGACCTCTCTCTCTATCACCCAGTTCCAAGCATCTTCGTAAGATGTTTTCAGTGATTCGAAGACGCTTGTTCCGAATCTCAGCCACAATCACTTCTTCATCATCTTGTTCTTCAACTCGTGCTGAGTTCCAGAAATCGATGATGTGTGCCTGATGGATCACAGGCTCAGCCGTCAAGGCGTAGAAGAGCCTTGATCGTCGGAGATATCTGATGATATCTCGACATCCTTCCGCCGCCGGATCATCAGCGTTTAAGAACGCGCACACATTATGTTCTTTGGCGAATCTATTATCCATCTGTAAAGAAAATCAAGTTAGAAAACATGCAGTTGAATCGTTTGAATGTCAATAACCGATTAAACAGTTTCTTACTGATGTTTAAGACATGATTTACCTTTGCAATAACAGTAATTTATTACAGGATAATGTTGATGATGTGTTCTTGGAAACGGATATTTTGAAATTTGAAAAAGAGGGAAAATGGGCGATTTTCTAGGTTAAAAGTGAAAAAGTGCTCTGTAAAAATATCTGAAACCTTATTTATAGGGGAACATATTAATTTCTTTTATTAATTATGTTCTTTTATTAATTATGTTGGGCCCACTTCCATTCATTCCTATCCGCATACCAAGTGTTTAGAATGCATTATCTCTTCCGCAGAGCATCTGCGGAACCTTGACATCTACGGATGTCAACATCTGCGGAACCTTAACATCTGCGGATGTCTTAACATCTGCGGATGTAAAAGTTCAAACAATGCATTTGTTTTGCTGCTGAATCAGAAATCACATAATACTTCTACGGATGAGGTATTACTGAAACTTCTGCGGAACATAAAAAGTTTAAAACTTTAAATGTATGATATCTACTGAGTAGAATCAAATGTTGATATTGGACATTGTTGACTTTATTTGCATGGCAATTAAGTACAGAGAAGCAGGTTTCCTGTATCCTGCATTCAAGTTAGTGCTCAAGTTCCAATTCCTTCAAAGTAATTCAGATCAATTATCAGCTTTTATTGTTTTTCATGCATGAACTACTCCCCCTAAATTTGTGATTAATGTGAGACTGTTATATTTATCATAAATTTAAGTTGTAAACAGGCATGACAGGCATATGACAGTCTAAATGATAGAGAGTCAGTTGAGATAACAATTAAACATCTGACAAACAGGTACATGCATGCATATATATATAGAGGGATCATACTATAACTTGGCTTCTGCTGATGTTAATTAGTTGATTCAATACATACTTAAATTCAAACATGAGTACTGTATCAACTAGGCATGCTATTTATCATGTTGTGAAGTTTGTTAATCAGTAGCAATCATGAGTCCCACATTCAATTATCATTGTAGTATGTCTTCCGTAGGTGAGGCAAATCACTACAGTCCACACTTAATGACTATGTACATTAAGTTATAAGTTCTATCTTGAGACAAATTTCAGTCTCATGAATGCTTTGATGTTGAAGCTCTTTGACTTGATGTACAATGGATCACAAGTGATTCCTTTTTAGAGTTGAAATATGATCTTCATAGTCACCAGGTCTTTACTTTCATAAAACAGAGGTGAACTTTAACCCAGGTCTTTGTTTACACAAAACAGAGGGAGAATGAAGATCACACTTGTTAATCACATTCCCAGGTCTTTGTTCACACAAACAAGGGAATATGACTTTGCAAAGATAGAAGATTATAAAGTATTTTACATAGTGCGCTTGTGTAATTGATTTGATCACATCAGGAGAGAACATAACTTCCTGATTCTCAAATGGAATCCTCACAGACAGTTACCTCATGCTTTTAGTTTGGCATGCTCTTAGCTTTGTGTCCACTCAAGATGAACCTAATCACATATCAGTATGATATAAGTCAGATTGAGTTTTGTTTGTTTAATATCCAAGTATAGTCTACTATCATTTCCCTTATATAATGCATGTATAGATGTTTGCTCAGTCATTTAAGTTATCCTTAATGATTACTCTGCACAAAGTCAGTCATATGCTTTTGTTGATTTATTCTAAGTTAATCATCCCCAAAGATTCTATCAGAAAATTAAATCTAACAGAATCAAATGCTTTAGTGAACAAATCAGCAAGCTGATTGGTTGTGTCTACTTTGACTAACTTGATGAGACCCTTTTCAGAGCAATCTCTCAGAAAATGGTATCTGATTTCAATATGTTTTGTTTTACTATGTTGAACTGGGTTAGCAGTGATAAACATAGCAGCTGAATTATCAATATGAATTGGTGTATGAAGGAAATTGTAACCATAATCAAGTAATTGGTTTTGCAACCAAAGTACTTGAGAGCAACCTGCTGAAGCAGCTATGTACTCTGCTTCAGCTGTGGATACGGATACATTTGTTTGCTTCTTGCACTGCCATGAAACAAGTCTTGGTCCTAAAAACTGACATCCACCAGTTGTGGATTTTCTGTTATTGTTGCAACCTCCATAGTCACTATCTGAGTAGGAGTAGAGGCTAAAATCTCCATCTTTGGGATACCAAAGTCCCAATGCAGGTTTGCCTTTCAGGTATCTGAAAATCCTCTTTACAGCATTCAGATGTGACTCCTTTGGGTCGGATTGATACCTGGCACAAACACAAACATCAAACATGATGTCAGGTCTACTGGCAGTTAAGTACATTAATGAACCGATCATTGATCTATATAATCTTTGATCTACGGATTTGCCAGCAGGGTTAGGCACAATCTTGTCTATTGTTGATGCTGGTGTCTTGCATGAAGTGGAATCAGCAAGATTGTACTTCTTCAAAATTTGATGAATGTACTTTTCTTGATTGATGAAAATGCCATCTGGTTTCTGATGAACTTGTAAGCCAAGAAAGAATGTCAATTCTCCCATGGAGCTCATCTGAAATTCAGATTTCATCAAGTCTTCAAAGCTTTGGCACAGCTTCTTGTTGGTTGATCCAAATATTATGTCATCAACATATATTTGAACTACCAAAAGATCTTGATGTTCACGTTTGAGGAAGAGTGTCTGATCAATTGTTCCTCTCTTGTAGCCATTCTTCAGCAGGAATGATGATAGTGTGTCATACCACTTTCTGAGTGCTTGATGAAGACCATACAAAGCTTTATCAAGCTTGTATACTCTATGTGGATAATCAGGGTCTTCAAAACCAGGGGGTTGAGCAACATAGACTTTTTCATCAATCTTCCCATAGAGGAAAGCACACTTCACATCCATTTGATAGACTGTGAACTTTTTGAAGGATGCATAGGCTAGGAAAACCCTTATAGCTTCAATCCTTGCAACTGGTGCAAAGACTTCATCATAGTCTATTCCTTCTTCCTGGGTATAGCCTTGAGCAATGAGCCTAGCCTTGTTTCTCACTATGATACCTCTGTCATCCAGCTTGTTTTTGAATAGCCACCTTATTCCAATTGGATGTTGACCCGTAGGCAAGTCTACAAGAGTCCACACTTTTTGTTTTCTGAATTGTTATAGCTCTTCTTGCATAGCCTCAATCCAGCTGTTGTCTTTTAGTGTAGCTGTAATGTTTGCAGGAACTGTTTGGGACAAGAAGCAGGTGAACAAACAAATGTTTGCCACACCTCCTTTGTTCCTTGTAGTTCTTGTATTCAGATCTCCAATGATATTGTCTGTTGGATGAGACTTGTGGATTCTGCTTGTTGAGACAGCATCAACTGGAACTGTGGTGTCTAAGTTTGAGAATCCCATTGAAGCAGATGGTGTCAGCTGAGAGGTTGAGTTGATGAAATAATCAAAAGGCTCATTTTGATCAGCTTGTGTAGGAGTTGCTGCTGGGTTGTCTTCTTCCGCAGGAAGTTCTACGGAAGTAGCATTTTGTTCTTCCGCAGGAGGTTCTACGGAAGCATCTTTTTGTTCTTCCGCAGGAGGTTCTGCGGAAGCAGTATTTGTTCTTCCGCAGGAGTAACTGCAGCATCTACGCACGTATGTTGTACTTCCGTAGAAGATGCATTACCATTCACGGATGAACATTGTTGTTTTGCAGGCATGGTTTGTTGATTTAACACTTCCTCTTTATCCCTTGGTTCAGCAGCTGAGGCAGGACTTACATCTGCGGATACGGATGCATCGGCGGATGTATTTATGGATGTAACTTCATGCTGCTGACTTGATTCTTGCTGAGGTGCAGTTGAACGTTGTACCCTTAGTGGGTCAGCTGTCAGGGGCACTTCATTTAAACTTGGAGGCACAAATGGATAGCATGTATCCGCAGCACCTGCATTGATCAGATAACCTGTGTTAAATGATTCAGTTAATGCATCTATATCAAATAACCAGGATGATCCTTTTACATTAGTAGTGAACATGGATTCATCAAAAGAAACATTGGGAGTCTCTTCAACTATGTTATGTTCTGGAATATAAACCCTATATGATTTAGAAGTGGATGAATATCCAACAAAGAAACCATCATAGGCTTTTTCAGAAAATTTTCCCAATTGTTCTTTAGTATTCAAAACAGACACATGACACCCAAAAGCTCTAAGATATCCTATAAAAGGTTTCCTTTTAAATAAGAGTTCATAAGGTGTTTTATTATGTTCTTTGACTATCAAAGTTCTATTTTGAACATTGCAAGCTGTATTCACAGCTTCTGCCCAGAAAGTAATGGGCAACTGAGAATCAGCTAGCATTGTTCTGGCTGCTTCTATGAGTGTTCTATTTCTCCTTTCAGCCACTCCATTTTGTTGTGGAGTTCTGGTGCACTGAATTGTCTTGCTATTCCTTTATTCCTGCAAAATAATCCAAATCAGCATTAACAAACTCAGTTTCATTATCACTCCTAAAAATTTTAACTTTTAAATCAAGTTGATTCTCAATCTTAATCACAAAGTCCATTAATGTTTCAGGTGTTTCACTCTTATGTTTTAAGAAGAAGACCCATGTGAATCTGGTGAAATCATCTACTATCACCAAGCAATATTGCCTTTTTCCAATGCTTAACACATTGGTTGGACCAAAGAGGTCCATGTGAAGCAATTTGAGTGGTGTAGTGTTAGTGTTAATTGTTTTGGATTTATGAGACACTCGGTGTTGTTTTCCTTTATAACATGAAGAACAATGATTAGAACAGTGAAATTCTTTCTTTGGTAATCCAATGACTAAGTCATTTTTCACCAATGTATTCATGTTCTTCATGTTGGAATGGACAAGCCTTCTATGCCACAGTTGAGATTCATCTTCTGACGATTTAGACAGCAGGCATGTCTCATGATTAGTGAGTGTTGTGTTGTTCATATCCAAGATATATGTGTTGCCTTTTTTTGATGCTTTGAGAAGGATCCAGTCTGCTGGAACTGTAAAACCTGGCTTAAGAATGTAACAGTTAGTGTTGTCAAATAGTGTTAAGTAATTTTGATCACAAATTTGGGAAACACTAAGTAAATTATACTGCAAATTTTCACAGTAATTTACTTTTTCAAATGTTAACACACCATTAGTTACCATTCCTTCACCAACAATTTTACCTCCCTTCTTATCCCCACCAAATGCCACATAAGAGGCATGTTTATGTTTGAAGTCATGGAGAAGTGCACAGTTTCCTGTCATATGTCTGGAACAACCACTGTCAACATACCACTTGTTGTCAGCTCTCCATGATTGTTCCTGCACACAAAAAGAAATTAGTTAGAATTGACAATCCAAGGCTTAATTGTCTTAGATTTGCCAGATGTGTCAACAATAGTTACTCCTTCATGAATTAATCTTGAAGTTTCATTATTAGTTGTTTCTTTTGTTTTGATGGTTGTGAGGATGATTCTGTTGAAGATGAGTCAGGTTTCTGGATGCCTTCATGCTTCTCTGATTCTTTCTTCAAAGTGACTTGTTTTGGTTGGTATTTTAACTTTGGAGAGGATCCTGTAGTTTTGAAAGTTTCTTCATCTTTCAGCTTTGATTGAGACACAGGAGTTCCTTTAGCAAAGTTATCAAAGAAACCATCAGCTGCTTTACTTTGTTTATCTGTCAAATCCACCTTTTTGTGAGGTGTCTTAGACTGTATTGGTGCTTTTCTTCAAAGTCTTCTCCGCAGCATAGGGTCTTTTCTTTGACTTTTGTTGTTCTTTCTGAATCTTTGTCTCTTTGTCACTTTCTGAGGCTTGAGAATCTGATTCAGATGATGTATCTTGTGACTTCTTTTTGCTCTTTTTCTTGTTCTTCTTATTAAATAACATTCCTGAGTGGAATGGTTATTTTTGTCACATATGGCACAGTGTTTGTTGAAGAAACAATCATCAGTCATGTGATTGTTCATATTGCAAATGGAACAATAGCTGCTGAAATAGCATTCATCAGTATTGTGATTCTTCATATCACACTATTTGCAATATTTTTCTGAATTTTCTTCAGATTCAGCCTTCTTTTTATTGTTCTTTTTCTCATTTGCTGAAGCATCAGTTGATTTCTTCTTGTTTTTGTTTGGAGCATCATCAGCTGTTGCTTGTTTGCCTTTGGCTGCCATTTGTTGCTTCATATTTTCCTTTTCTTTGCATGTGTGTGGGGCTCTCTTTTTACCTCGTCCGCAGGATCAGCTTCTCTCTTCCTTTGCTTTTCTGCGGATTCAGTGATTTTTGTCTTCCGCAGATGATCTACGGACTTGACAGTTTTTGCTTTCCGCAGATGTTCTACGGATTCTTCAGATTTGTTTTTCCTCTGATCTTCAACACTTGAATTTTTCTTTTGCTTTGTTGAAGTTTGTTGTTTCTTGCCTTTCTCTGAAGACAAAGGTATCTCAGAACTTGATCCGCAGCTATCAACTTTGTGAAGGTGCAGTTCTTGAAGTCCTTCATTTAATTCAGCAATCCTCTTGCAGATAGTTTTCAGCATGTTCCGTTGCTTTGGGGATTGCAGCTTTGCTTCTTCAAGTACCGCGAAGACCAGTTTCAACTTGAACATTCTTACCAATGTTCAGTGGATCAGTATCATGTTCATCAGAATCATCCAAGTCATCATACTTATCAAAATCTGATTCATTGTTTAAGTGATTCAGATTCCGTAGATTCATTTCACTTATCTCAGCTTATAACTGTTGTGTATGTCAATTTTGGTGCTTTGCACAAAATGTTTTGACAAATTGTTAGTCATTGTGTCAGGTAAATGTGTGTAGTTATCATTAATAGGTGGTGCAACAGCATTATAACCCAACCGGACCTGTTCTTTGATTCAATATGGGAGTTTAACAACTTCTCATATTGTTGAGATGATAATTGAAACTTCTGAAGTTTCACTTCAGTTGATGCATGATCAGCCATGGATTTGTTAAGGAAGTGGTCAGATGCTCAACTTGGGCTTTTAGGCTGTAATTTTCAGAAACATATTTTCTAGATCCTTTTGTAAAGAACTTATTTTTATTTGATATAATTTTTGTTCTCTTAAGTGTGATTCATTTAAAATCATAGTTTCCTTTACTTTATCAGCCAATTGTTGAGCATGGACTCTATATCTTTCAACTTCCTCAACACAGGATGATGAACATAACCTGTCTTTTACCTCTCTGGCCATAGGAGGAACTTTGTTTTCCATATGTGCCATCAACGCTTGATTCTCCTCTATCACTTCCTTCTCATATAAACTCCAATCATATGTTCCATCTTGAAGGATGATCAACCCAGTCTCCTTAGAATTGCTTGGCCCTGCTGATGTATTTGTGGCTGGTGGGGATTTAGTTGAGTGTCGATGCAGAGATCTTTGAGAGGTTGATTGCTGATACTGTGTTGTTGCTGCTGATTTTGTTGCTGCTGATGCTGATACTGCGGAGGATGGTTGGTTTTGGTTGCATTCTTAGAGAAGTGACCATAGAGATTGCACTTGAAGCATCTGACTTTTGATTATATCAACACCAATCTTTATGTTTTGCTTCTGCTGCTAGATTTTTATTTCTCCGCAGATATTGCTTAGCTCTGTAAGCAATCATTGCCATCTGCCATTGTAGATCCTCTCTTCTACTACATCGGAGAGTGAGTTCCTCCAAATCTTGCTGACAGATGTTTGCTGATGTGAGATGAACTTCCAAGATATGCTTGAAAGCTAGAACTAAAGGCTGCAAAGCTGCTTTTTGTTCTTCAGAATCCAATATGACATATTGGTTCTGATTGTTTGTTATTTTGAGAAGAGTTTGCAGTTGCTGATGTTTCCCTTTTCTCTTCAGATCTCCCTTTTTCCCGTTTGATTTTTACTTTGAGATGATTTCTTAGTGGGTTTGGATGCATTAGAACTTACTTCCTCTTCATCATCACTCAAAGTACAAGAGTTATCACTTTCATTGTTTGAGATAAATGCACTTCCAGCATTTTTGGTTTCCTTGAGTGATATGGTGAGACATGGGTTCTCACACTCTGTTCTTGATTGTCATCCAGTTCAAGTGCTTCTACCTTAGCAACCAATGTATCCAGACCAGTTGTCTTGAGATCTATTGTATTCTTGAACATGGAGACAGTTTGCTTCCAACTTTCAGGCAAAGTGTGGAGCATCTTCTTGTTTAATTCCTCAGTGGTATATTCAACTCCAAGATGTTCATCTCAGTAACAAGTTGCATAAATCTATGAGTTGCTGAGGAATTGATTCACCCTTAATATGATGAAAAGTTTCATACTGTGATCTAAGGGTGTCTTTCCTTATGCTTCGGATCTCATCACTCCCTTCACAGAGAGTGTGGAGTATCTCCACAGGGAATTTACTGTCTTGTAGTTTTCACACCTGATCAAGATTTCTTCTGGTAAAGCCATACTAAGCAAGCTATATATGCTTTAATATCGACTTTGACCTTCTTGACATCATCAGGTGGCAGGTCTTTAGTGCTGATTGGCTGATTTTTGTCATTATAATCCGGTCCAAGAGTGGGTGAATATAAGGACCTTGACTGATGGACTCCCACAAGTCAGAATCGTGTAGTTCACGTGATTCCTGAACTTGATCTTCCAGGATTTAAAATCAGCTTTAGTTTCCAACTTTGCGGTTGATACTCCTCCACCAAAAGTACTCATGTTTAATGCAAACGAATTAATCAAAACTTAATGCTAAAATTGATAAATCTCATCAGACCCAGATCTAGTATTCAATGATTTGAATATAGATCTAAATCAAACAAGCAATGAGACAGTGCTTGCTGAACAACAAGTCGTTGATTTAATTGTTTGAAAATCAATTAAACAATTTTAATACTGATAGATCATTGATCTAAATCAATGAGCACCAATGCTCTGACCACCCTGTGAATCCAAGGACCGCGATTCAGGAATTATCAGTATTAAAATAAATCAATTTAATGATCGCGGAATTATCACTAATTGACGTTTAATTGTTTTTTAATGATTAATGTGAACACAACCACAGAAACACAATAAATACGAAATCAATAATAATTCAAATGTATTCATTAACTATACTGTAATGATTACAAAAGAATAATAATGAATGACTATGAACAATCGAATTCTGTGAAACAAATAATGTTTGATGTTGATGTGACGGCAGCTAGGGTTGCACAATGAACTCTTGACAGCCGTAATATAATTGATTGTGTTCTCCTCGAGATGTGAAACCTAGGACTCATATTTATAGATGATTTGAGTCGGTTAAGGAAACCCGATCTCTCGGGATTTGTTATTGATTGAGTTGACTTGTTTGACTTCTTGGTATTTGCAATCGCACAAGTATAATGTTCTTCCGCGCGCCTCTCGTCCCAGAACATTTGTTCTTCCGTAGATGATTTAGTCTTCCGTTAGCAAAGTTGTTCTTCCGTAGGAAATTTCTTCTTCCCTGGAGTCTTCACTTCACGGTACTTGATCATCCGCAGGAACATGTACTTGTCATTTGGTCTTGTAAGAAACATATCTACGGATTAACAAAATTGTTCATCCGTAGATGTTTCATACACTTGGTCAATTCCATGAATCCATCCAAGTATATTGTTTTTCCCTGTCAAGTCACAAATCAACACACATATATATGGGGTTATCCTATAGATTCAAAGCACATATATATATATATAATATTACTATTTACTATTACAAGTATAAATACAAGACTTGATTTTCAAGTACTAGCCTATACAAAATTGATCTAGCCCTATACAATCTAGACCTAACAGTTTCAAGTCTGAGGAAGGTGAAAAACCTATCCCATAACTCATATCACAATCAGAAATGACATCAGATGAGGGCAAACGGAATAATCATGATTGATGGTGTGAGCGATGTTCGAAAATCCAACACACTTTTTTCCTCCTTTATCTTCTGAGTCATTTGAGATTTGATAATACCTTCAACCATGTTTGATGAATTCAAACTTTTCAACAGTCAATTTAGCTGAGGCTAGTTCACTGTTGAGTCGATTTTTCCAAGGCGAGTTCATTATTCTTTAGTCAAATCATTATTTGCATTCTTTATCATGAAGATATTTAATTGTATTACACCGTTTTGTTTAAACCTTCAAGTTTTTTCTTGAAAATCTTTTCATTTAACTATATGTTTGACCTTGATATTAAAGTTTTTCACTTCCATTATCAAGTTCTCATTATGAACTCTGTACCTTTGAACTTTATTATACATATATCTGTGCATAATCGTCATATACCTTTGATTCTGAGCTACCTTTTTCTGATTCTTTAACCTTCTTCACCATTAATGCTTTCATCAGTAGTATTTTCTTTCACTGGAGCACTTCAACAGTCTTTGAATTTTCAAAATACATGTGATGAGGCTTAACTGTGTTTTCTTCCACATTCACTTTCTGTTTGTAGCTGGAGACATCTCAACAACTGTTCGATGATTGTTTCATGAATATCTATCTCAATTTGATTTTCGCCAAGTTATCAATCAGAACTTCTTCTTTTTCTTTCTTCTCCTCAACTAACTTTTCTACATTCTTTTCCTCCTCAGCAACACTCCATCCAAAAGATCACAGATATAAACTCGGCAAACAGATTCACATTTTCATCTGGTTTAAGATGCTTCAAATTTGGTGTGATGAAGAAATGTTGATCAGACAATCGACAATCAGATTTTTTTGTGCGAAAACTCAAACCGTGCGAAATCTTCTTTCGCGCGAGATCTTCTTTTGCGCTAGAAATCTAATCGTGCGAGATTCCCACTAAGTCACCAAGCGAATTCGCGAGAAAAAAAATATAACTCTGTGCGAAACTACAGTTTTCCGCGTGCGAAAAGTCCTGGAACTTTTTCACACACATCATTGTCCATTTGCGAATTTGGACCAGCTTTTCACCTCAAAATAACTGATTAATTCAATTTTGATTCATTTTAGTTCAAATTAATCAATTTTCTTTCAATTTAAGTCCAAATTCAATTAAATTCAGTCCAAATGATCTCGTTTCTCAAATTTTAGCATCAGCATAACTTCTCCAAATTGAATTCTCACTCAACCAAATGACTAGATAAGATGAAGAAAGTGTCAAATCAGCCAAACGTCTCCAAATCTTGGTTCTAGCCAAATGCTCTGATACCAATTGTAAAACTCGGTCAATTCCTAAAAATATCACCAAGATCTCATCTCACGAACGTGGAATATAAGTGAAATGGAAAAAGACAAACATGATCAAAATGCTTTCATTGATATCAGATGATTACAATCTTGTGCGAAAATGCACGGAACAATTACAGAGCAAATTGAACTGAAAACTAAGAAACTTAGCTACAAAAGCGAAATTACAAATTTATACTAAAACAAATGGTTCTCGCATGAGATAGGCTTTTCGCGTGGTTATTGCTTTCGCGCAAGCTCTTCTTGTCGCGTGAGATCTGATTTCGCTTACTTCTTCATTTTGCTTTCGTTGTTTTGCCGAGCCTTTTATGGTCTTCTACAGACACTTTATTGGATACTCTTCCTAAGCTAAAGCTTATAGTATACAATCTCAAACTATAGTTGAAGAATCAACCAATATGATCTTCAGTGAGCACACTCCCTTGTGGTCGTTCAAGGGTACACACAAGAAGAAGGAATTGACTACAATGATGTCTTTGCTTAGCAAGACTTGAAGTTGTTAGCATATTCCTGAAATTTGCTGCATCTAAGGACTTCAAGGTCTACCACGATGTCAAGTGTGCTTTCTTATATGGGTGATTGATGAAGTGTATGTCAAACAACCACCTGCTTTGCAGACCCAGATCCTCCTGATTATGTCTGCAGGCTGATAAGCTCTCTATGGGCTGTACCAAGCTCGAAGGAAGTGGTATGAGAAACTATCACAGTATCTCTGTCAGCATGGCTACAAGAGAGGTACTGTAGAAGGAACTTTCTTATTAAAAGAACCGGAAATGACTTAATGTTGGTTTAAGTATATGTAGATGACATTATCTTTGGTCAACTAATCCAAAGCTCTGCAAAGACTTTGAGAGGCTAAGGAAGAATAGATTTAAAATGAGTGCCCTGGGGAAACTTAATTTCTTTCTAGAATTTAAGTGAAGCAAGTTGACATGACATCTTCATAAGTCAGTCAAAGTATGTACAGGACATACTTACAAGATTCAACATGGAGGGGGAGTATGTAGATGAACATCTTTGTAGGGCTATGATTGGCTCTCATGTATCTTACAACATGCAGACCTGATATTATGTTTGCTACATGCATATATGCAAGATATCAAGCCAACCCCAAGATATCACACCTGGTTACTGTCAAGGGAATCTTAGATATCTCAAAGGTGCCCCTAAAGTTAGGCCTTTGGTATCCGAAGTATTCTGACTTTATCTGTATGCCTATACAGATATGACTATGGTGGCTGTAACATGAGTGCAAAGTCTACACCTGGGTGTCAATTGCTTGGTGGAAGGATAGTCTCATGGCAATGCAAGAAACAATCCTGTGTATCTGTATCAATTACTGAAGCTGATACTTTACTGCTGCTAGCTGCTGTGCTCAAGTGCTTTGGATTCTGAATCAGATGCTAGACTATGGACACAACTTCAAAGAGACTACCATCCGCATAGACAACAACAGTGCTATCCGTATCACAGAGAATCCTGTGCAACACTCAGAAACAAAACATCAACATCAGGTATCTCTAATTAGATTCATATATGAAAAAGATTTTGACAAAATTAGTCGAGGTTAACGCAAATGAACAATATGCTGATTTATTCACAAAGGCTTTTGATGAACAAAGAATTTAAATATCTTGTATCAGCGATTAGATGATAACCTTGAATAGATTTTCTTAAAAACTTAATTCAGTATTATTTCTAAAAGGAATTGTGTGTCCTGAGTCTAGACAATCACTACATAAGCCTAGTTTATCTTACAAGAAAATATTTTTCAAATGATATTCCTTAGAATTTTGAAATATTATATATATTTTATCTCAAAAGACATTAAGATTGCCTTCGAAAGAAATTTTAAGTCCTCAAATCAGATAACTACTTATAAGAAATTTAACTTCAGAAGAAATGTTAAATATCTTCGGAAGCCAAAATATGCTTCTAAATACTTATGAATTTGAAGAACAATTTCTTCGTAAAGCAATTATATCCCTGAAGATTTTTTCCCTTAGGAATAAACACTCCAAGTTTAGTATCTTCCGAAACCAAATATGCCTCGGAAGAGAAAATACTTCATATTTTTTCTTCCAAAGCATTTTTTTCAAAAGCTAAGGAATATCTTCCGAAGTCAAAAATTTAGCTTCGAAAGTTTTTCACAAAACTTCCGAAGACAAAAACCTTCGGAAGAATTTTGACTTCCAAGAAAACTACATTTTTAGGCACTTTCTCAGAGGTGACCAACATTCAGATTTCAAAGTTTATTCTTTTACATTAACTTTGTCTCTAATCCATTTCTTAAATATACCCAATGGTTCCCCCCTCATTCATTATCTTCTTCATCTGTAACTTCTCTAACGTAAATTAACCCCTCACCACCTTTGTTCTTACCATTCTTCACCTCAAAGCTATCTCAAATGGCCAACAATCTTCATCACTCTATCTTCCATCAACTCTCATCTACAACTAGATGATGCAGAATGAACTGTCCTTCCCCAAATCTGTTGTAAACCACTCCTTTAAGCAGATGGGCTATGAAGGTGACTTCTTAGTCAGAACCTTCAAGAAAGAGAAGGTTTCTCCTCAGTGGAAGTACCTCCTCTATTTCATTCTCCAGGCTTGTCTAACAAGCATAGAGGTTGGGACCAAATTTCAGAAGACCTCTCTTTCATAGTCCATAGGATGGTTCATGGGGTCAAGTTCAGGTATTAACAATTTGTGTATAAATTGCTTGCAAACTTGGACTCCTTAGAATATTATATGTTCCCTAGATATGTCCACACATTCTGAACTGTGACTAGGATCACAGTTGATGGGAACAGTAACGTTGTAAATTGGGACATATGAAGCCCGACATCTTCAAGACTATGAAAAGCCAACTGTTGCTACTCAAGGGTAAAATAGCCCTGGTCCCAAAAATGTTAGAGCTCATGCTCAAGTGACAACCTAGCAACACCAGCTAGTGTTACCCACCCTTCCACTTAAGACAACCCACACAGCCACAAATAACCATCACCTACCAAAAAAATCCAATGAATTCCTGCATAAGTTATTCAACTTGTGCAGGCCCCCATATCACCACCTATATAGGAGGAGTGAACACTGGAGCTCCTACTTCTCCTGAGGAGCAAGCCACTCTGATCTCATAGATGATCAGTCATGAGGTTCCTCATGCTTAACTGAAGAGCTCATCACCCAAGAAGCGTTAAGCCTTCACGCAGAGTCTCAACACTCTAGTGAACAACCTTCAAGGGAAAGTTACCATCCCCAGCCTCTAGATCTAAACTAGCCGATTCCCAACCTAGACTTCTATGATGATGGAGATATGGCACTGAATCAGTATCATGAATCTCTCTTCTCTTTCCCTGCTAAAAAGAGACTAGTACTCCTGTGTCGCCCATATCTAGCCCATATCATCCACCACCACTGAGGTGGATCTCCCTGAACCTAAAGAGATCCTATGTAAAAGGCTCTCACTCTGCAAGTGATTACACATTAAGACCTCAACCATGACAACCCAACCCATTGACACTTCAACTGAAGTTTTAAGTGAGCAAGGGAAAGCCAGCAGCCAAGAACAAGCTGGTGATGAGGAAGAAGACTTAGGTCTAATTCTCTCATCCCCCAGTTATTCTTCTAATGAAGATAAGGGAACCTCAGACTAATTGTGCACAAACTGACCAAAACATGCACCTATTTAGTCTCCAAGGTCAGTCACTTGGAATCTCAAGTGACTACCTTACAAAGAAGGGTTAATGATCAGCAACTTGAGATATCTGATCCTAAGGAACAACTAGCGAGACCCTTCAGGACGACTCAACCAGGAACACAAGAACTTGAGGTGTGACAGATTTCACCTCCACTCACCTATGCAAGTGGGTGATGCTACCACAAAGGAGGAGGAATTTGCATAATCACAGAACCTGGGAATCTATCTCTGAGTATGCATATTGAGGAATTACCAACCTCACTTGTAATTATCAAGACTCAGCAACCTCCTCAAGTTCACACTGATATGGACTCTCTTATACAAATCACTGTTTGAGGAGGGAATACCAAGGGCAATGTCAACCCCACCCCATGGAGCTGGAAATGAAATTCTAGGGTGGAGGTATGATATTGATAGAAGATCTCTAGTACTGCATAGATTTTAAGGACAATAAGAAGTCTTCAATTTTCGGACCTTGAATTTCTGTGATAGTCTCTCTCTATCAATATGCCACTGGCCAACCCAACTCAACATAGGCAGGTTGACATACTGGCTGAGAGAATTCAAGACAGGATTGTTGAAGAGTTAAGGTATAGAAGAAGGCAACTGCAAACAGGCAATGTCATTGTCAACTGGATGTTGTGGTGGAACCCAAGATAGCTTCGAAGGGGAAACCTTGACCGAAGGCCCAGTGATAGAACCTGTAGCATTGTCACGATAACATTACTTCAATATCCTTGAACCTCAGTGAGGCACCAATTGGTGAAGGAGGTCTCACAACCTCTCTCTTGCCAGAGCTTTACAGCTAATCCAAGCAATGAAGGCCAAAGCTCTATCCACCCTGAGTCACCAAGGCCAATGAGTGACAAAGGGAAGAGGAAAATGACCTCTGAGGAGATTGAAGAGTAGGAAAGAGAGAGTAAGAGGAAGCTAAGGGGAGAGAGTTCAACTGGTCCACAGGCTCATTGATGCTGCAATCAGGACACCCCCAGGCCAAACACTCAAGATGATGAGTTGAGGCTGCAGATTGAATTACTTGGGACTAGGAACTACAACATTGATGAACTCATCTCTCTTGCCTTAGAAGAGTTAATTGAACTGGTAAACTTAGAGCTAATAAGGAAGAAAAGGAGGCAGGGGATGCAGAATTGCTCCTCAAGGTTAAAGAAGAAAGAAGGCAAAAAAAGGCTATACAAACATGCTCATGCTCTCTCCCTAGTTCATGAATGCTCTGAGAGAAAGGTTACGGCAAGTGAACAACCTCAGTAGATAAGGTGGCACAGACAAACCATGATCAACTACCTGACTGCTACAGGCATCTATCATGCATCTTCACTTCTTCCCCTCTTATATGAATACATTAAATTTGAGTATCTTAATCACCTGGAACAACAGTTCATCAATGACAAAAGGATACTAAGAGAACGATAAGGGAGAAGCTGCAAATCAAGAGCCATCATCCAAAAGAGTTAAAAGAAGTCTGCTAATAGACAAAGGATTATGAGCTTCTTGGAGCTGTATGGATTCTCCGAAGAAGGCTTGGTCCAATGTCTCTACCACTATGGAAGAGCATATTAGAGTAATCAAGCAGAAGATTAAAAAGTAGAGCTTGTGGACTTGCATTCTGCACTGTCCACCCCAACCTTACGGCGAAAACGTCGAGATGTGAGGGTTAAGATTGTTCATGCCACGCAACGCTAATAAAGTTTCACTATTATAAATTCCAAGGTTCATAAATACAATAAGGAAGATAACATAAGTTTCAAGCACAAAAATATAAAAATCCCATAGCATCATGTGACAATGTATGGCATTTATTTATTATCTAGGTCCATTCCTAGATATGATCTGTCACCCCCAAAACTTAACGGCAGAATCGTCGATATGAGGGTTAGATTGTTCACACCACATAACGCTACCATTAAATAAATATATTATCATAAGTTTTAAAATGCAAATTACATCCATAAGTCTCAAACAAAATAAACATAACATAAAATAACACCCATGACAAATTATTTATTTTTCTAAGGTCAAAATGCTAGGTGTGAGCATGCTTCAAAGAGATCATCAAACTTGAGCATTTCCTGAAACATGTTAAAAATAAAAGTGTCACTATGAAAGTTGGTGAATTTCCTGGGTTAAGTGTCATAAATATATCAAAGATTTACAAGTAGCAATTCATGTCATTGTTATGAATTATGCAATTTTAGAACACATATAGCTACAATCAATCTTGACCAAGAATAAGATTACAAGTTTATAACGATTAGCTAAGTGTACTTGGTTCCCATGATAAACAGCATACATCATCAGGAGCCGGCAATAACATCGGCTTTAGCACCAAATAGGCTGTCAGGCCCATAGATCTATACGTCGCTAGGCTAGCAATAGTTAATGATTGTCAACATAAGTATATCATATAACACTTACAATAATACAAATAACCACGACAAAAAATAGATGAATTGCATGTGCGTTACAGTATAAAAAGTTTACAAGTGTAAGTAGATAAGTTTAACATTTTTCACCCCATAAAGGTATGAAATAATATGAAAAGGGCATGAAAACTCACATGACGAATAAGTGTATATAAGATGATTAGTAAGAATAATAGTCGATGTTCCAACAAATCCTTCACAAGGTACTAAATGTATATATATTTACAAGATTTAAGTTTAATAATAAGAAACAGTTTAATGAGAACTAGGGTTTCAAGTGAAATTTGGGGATTTTTGATAAGTACATTAAATAATGTGTGACTCCGGTAATTTTCCGTTACCAAAACTCCGTTAGTTCCGTTAAGTCTTGCATACACGTGTCGTGAGCACACACTAGTTGTCATTTAACGTTGGTGACCTAATAATAATTAATAATGTTAAAGTAATGATAATAATCTAGTTGATTAGATAATTATTGTGTTATACGCATGTGTTTACGCGAATTAAATGTTAACGGTGATTTTATCGCGTAACGCGAAAACGTGGTTGTAAATTCGTATGTTTATGTTTTAAAGATAAAAATATACAATTGTTACTAAGGTTTATATGTGTAGTATTGTGATTAAAAACCATTAAAAAGTGTTTAAAAGAGAGTTCTTTTATAAAAATATAAACACAAGGATTAAAGGGTAATTAGTGAAACTAATTAAACAAAACAACCCTAAACACCCCCACACCCTCGGCCGCAACTCTCATCCTCTCCCCTCAAACCTGCGAAATCAGCCAAATACAACCAAGATCCACGGATTTGATCAAGTACAAGCAATAGAACAAGTTAGAATCATTGATTGCAAGCCATTACACGTTTAGAAGGTTAGTTTTTGTGTGTTCTTTGCAAAACTCATCACATGGCCGAAAGTTCCATTCGAATTTGAGTATTGAATGTCGAAATTGTTGTTGTTTGATGATGCTAGAGTTTAGTTTGATAGTATACATGTTGGTTAACGTTGATTATGCAAGAATGATAGGTTTTTGTTGAATTGTTCATGGACTTTGGTTCTTGATAAACCCTAGCTCAAAATTGATGATGATAGTGTATGAAATTGATGATTGTTTGATGATGTTATGATGTTAGTTTGGTTGAATGAATGCTAGAATACATTGATCTTGCAAGAAATTGATGAATTGAAGGTTTGTTCATAGGTTACTAATAATAGTAACTTTATTTTGCATGATATGATGATTTGATGATGTAGTGATGTTGTTGATGTGTTTAGGATGATATGTATACTAGATTGATGATATGTATGCTAGAAACTAAGAATGGATAATGTAGTTCATAGATTTCCAAAAGTGTAACTTTTTAGATATGGGATGATGATGAATTATGATATATGGATGTTGACTTGCTTAGAGTTTATTATGAACTTGATATGGTAATTATTGATGAATGCATGTATACATGGGTGCATGATAGATTTTGGGATGTACTTTCCCAAAAGAAACTTTATTTGCACAAAGTTTGAATGATGATAGTTTGAGCATGTTTGGGACATCAGAGCATGTTAGTATGTCCATGATGATTTCTAAAGTGATAGAACCTGTTAAATAGGTTGTATGGAATTTCTATTTGGTTATGTGTGATTTATGTACTTTGATGATCATGTATGATGTTGAATGTGGATTAGCAACTAGGACATCATGTTTGGGACTGGAAATTGATCATCTTAGTGTATGTGGAATGTAATGGACATTTTGAATGGTTGTTGGTTAGTATGGATTTTAATTGATACATTATATGTTTTGGCCTGTTTTTTGATAATTCATAGTTATGGGTCATATGAGTAGGTTATGCATGATTTGACCTTGTATGATGCATGATTATGTCTGTTTAAATGGTTTATAACACATAATGTCACCAACGGGTCAAACGGGTCAACTGGGTCAAACATGTCTATCCTTCTAAACCTTGAGTCTTTGGTGGTAGTGTACTTAAGGTTCCACATATCTCTGTTTACACGTACTCATGTACTTACGTGATCTAGGTAACCTCTGAGGGTTGACTGTCCACTCTTTCTTTCAAGTAAACTCTAAGTACTCATTACGCATATCAGGTGAGTTCATGCCCCACTATTTATTTAATTTTTTTTGGGGGAGATAGCATACTGGTAATTTCACAAACGCTTTATGTATTTAAGTTGTGTATAATATTAATATAGTGCTGTTTACCCTGGAAAAGTTCTCAAACTTTCGAATTGTTAATATTGATAGCGGGGAAACTGGGTAGTACTACTGGGTCTGACGAGCCCCACCTGTGTGACTCGAGGTCAACCGGGTGCAATTTGTCCTATGAACATTTGTCACGACCTGGTAAGTCGTGGCAGAGGCAAAAACTATCACAGTCAGCTTCAATTGCGAAATCACTATGAATTAATATTTATTGTTAATAGACTAGCTATCTGTTACATACCTGCTATATATCACAATTGTTAACTGATTATGTTTAAACGCCAACTCTTGAACACTCACCCAACCTTTGTGTTGACATTTTTAGTATGCTATTCTCAGGTCGATACTCTAGCTTGCAATAGGAGCACAATCACGAGTCCAGCATGCATCTAAGGATTTAAATTATAACACAATTACTTGTCTTTTAATTATGGTTTCAAATATTGGATGGCGCATGTTTATCCATATTATGCATTTATATACTTTGGGTTTGTCTTATTTTACAACTCTTCCGCATGGTTTTAAAGTTTGAACTTTGGTTTGTTTTATGTTAAACATGGCATGTAGAGTCGTTCTGAGTAACTATTGACTGTGATCCTGGTTTGTTCACACGCCCTGCAGTAAACACTCCGCACGTGGATTTTGATGGTGTGACATAATGTAACCACTTATATTAATTCAAACAAATATACCATTTATGTCTTTTAATATAGAGAAAATGAAATTTAAACCATTTATAATAACTAATAAGGTTAATATAAAATTTGAATATTATTTGAAATAATCATGATTTAAACGATAATAATTTAAAGGTACGTTTCGACCAATAATAATTTATTAAATTATTTAAAATCCATTTATAAGAAATTATCCAAAATAACCTTTGTTAAAATGTTTTATTAAAAATATTTTAATTATTTAAATTTAAAAAATTACAGAAATAATTTGGTGTCCTTAAAATATTTAAAGTTTACAGAAAACATTTTTATATTTATTAAAATTTCTATGTTTATTTAAAGGCTGAAAAGCCTTAAAAAATGTGAGGGGTGCCTGGGTTCGAACCCGGACCTCAAAGTTGAAATGTGAGTGAGTAACCAGTGAACCAGGGCCGTAGCGTGGTGTATCACGGTTTTTAAGACTTAAAAACATAACCCAGTAAACCCCCAAATCACATAAACCCTAGATGCGATTTGATCCAAATTGAACCTGAATTCGAACATGATTCCAGTAATCACCATAGGACTTTTGATGCCCAAGGTGTACCAAGTATGTGGATGTTTTAATTACCAAAAGTTGTTTGAAATCGATGGCACAGGTTGAAGAACAGTCACGACCAGGGTGGTGTAGGTGTCGTGATGCGAACGTTGATGATACCCAAATTCGTTGCATAGAGGCTCCTACTGGACTCGATGATTGAAAGCCCTCTATCAATTTCGGTGTTGATGTCCAGATGATGACGTCGAGTAGGTTGCAGGTCGCGACGATGTTGGTGATCGAATCACTATGTTGTGTGTTTTCCGGTGAAATTGAGAGTTGTGTTTGATTAGAGATAGATAGACGTTTGATCTGATTGAATTAATTGAGTTATTATTTTGTTTAGGCTCGAACGGCTATGTGAGTAAGGGTGTTTTGGTAATTCAATCTAATGGTGTTTGTAACCGATGATTAAACGAAATAAGAGTGTATTCAGTTCAAAACAGTTTCAAGAATGATTTGGGAACGGTTTGGTTTAAGAAACGATCAATTTCGATAGTTTTTGGGGTTGCGAGAGCGTGGCCGGCGTATGGCCGGCTCCTTTTGCCGGAAATACGGGTTAAGTTGGCGGGGGTTGGGTTGTAATTTAAAATTTTCACACTGGCCCTTGTAGTTCAATTTATTATTATTTTATGCACATAACTTTCATTTAAAGTTATAAAATGACAAAACAACCCCTAAACTTATTTAATTTTAAGTTTTAAACATTTTAGTTATTAATATTATTATTATTATTTTTAGTTATTATTATTGTTAATATTATTATAATCTAATATTATTATTATTATTATTATTACGATTATTATGTTCAATTTAATAATTAAATTATTAACTTTCCAATTAACGAATTATTGACAACTAAAGAATAAGCATAAGTACCCACAAGTTTCATAATGACAACAATGGTTCTTACAAGAATAAAACGACGTTAACTTTTAATTAACGAAAAATACAACATGACAGTCTCCCAACTTATAAATTTCGTCTCGAAATTAAGAATGAAACTATATGAACAAATACGGGTACTTCTTCTTCATATGTTCCTCACGCTCCAAAGTAACTCAGGTCCACGCTTATTCTCCCAACGAACCTTGACATTGGGTAAGTGGTTCCACTCTTCTTCATAATACGATCCATGACTTCAACGGGTTTCTCAACAAAATGTAATGACTCGTCGATCTGGATGTCATCCAAGGGACATACAACTTTCGTCAGCCAACACTTCCTCAAATTTGAGACATGGAAAACATGATGACTCCACTAAGTCGGAAGGTAGTTCCAGTTTGTAAGCCACTTTCCCGATCCTTTTCAGAATCTTGAAAGGTCCTACAAATCTTGGAGCTAGTTTACCCTTCTTTCCAAAGCGAGCAACACCCTTCCATGGTGAGACCTTAAAGAACATATCCCCAACTCTGGAATTCCAATAGCTTACGTTGCTTATCGGATAGCTCTTTTGTCGACTTCTTGCCACTTCAAGGTTCTTGCGAATTATGGAGACTTTATCGCTCGTTTCTTGTATAGTTCAGGACCAGTGATGAAGTTTCACCAATGTCGGTCCAGCAGATCGGAAAACGACATTTACGACCATAAAGCGCTTCGAAAGGTGCCATCTTGATACTCGAGTGATAACTATTATTATACAAAAATTCCACGATTCGGAGCACTACATTCGGGGTTTGGTGCCCGAGATTCGGAGCATGGTGACTGCCTCCAACCAACCACAATTCAACAAGCTATTCTTTTAGCTCATAAGCTGACCGATGAAGCAGTAGCAAGGATGTTTACCAAAACGGGGCGCTGTGGTGAGCGTGCCCGATAACAGAGGAAATGGGATGCTTCCAATAACAAATCATCATCATCCAGCGGTCAACATCAACCTCAGCAACAACAGCCGGTTCAACAACAACAACGAAGGTTCGATAACAACCGTAACTTCAACCAGACGGCTTCAAACAATCAAGACCAAGCGAGTATGGTGGTAAACAACCAAGGTGCACGCGGTGTAACTACTACCATGTGAGAAGGTGTGACCACTTCAAGCGTCAGCGCTGCGGTAAGATGGGACACGCAGCCAAGGACTGTCGTGGTGAGTTGGTAAGAAGCCACAACAACCTCAGGAGACTCCTAAGGTTTGTTTTGAATGTGGCAAGAAGGGCATTACAGGCGAAACTGCCCGCAATTAAGGAAAAATGGTAATGGCAATAATGTCAATGGTCACAATAACACAACCAAGGCAACAACACATGATGGCACGGCAATGGGAATGGTCAACAACAATGGAGCCAAGGGAGAGCCTTCGTCATTGGCTCAGGTGAGGCTCTAAACGACCCTATGACTGTTACTAGTAGGTTTTCTGTCAATGGATGTTTCGCTACGGTACTGTTTGATACTGGAGCCAATAGGAGTTTTCATATCCTTAAAGTTCTGTAGTCTTCTAAGTGATATTCCCTCTGCCTTAGAATCTAAATACACCGTAATTGGCCGACGGTAAACAGATCCATGTAACACATATTCTTAGAGATTGTAAGATAGAGCTTGCTGGTCATACTTTCGCTATAGATCTTATGCCTGTTCACTAGGAAGTTTCGACGTTGCGATAGGCATGGATTGGCTCTCTAATAAGCAAGCGGAAGTCATATGTCATGAGAAAATCATACGAATTCCTGTTGGTGACGAAATCCTTACAGTCAGAGGCGATAGGAGTGGTGCAGTGATAGGCATCATCTCTTACATGAAAGCACAAAATTGTTGTGAAAAGGTCGTTTGGCTATTCTGGCACTCGCTCACCGATAAGCAACTGGAGGAAAGGAGAATGTTAAGAACCTATACCCTTTACCTCGTATCGACGATTTGTTTAATCAGCTTCAGGGATCAAGCTATTATTCGAAGATTGATTGAGATCTGGTTATCATCAACTGGAGTCCGAGAAGAAGACATCTCCAAAATGCGTTTCGTACTCGTTATGGTCATATGAGGTCTTGGTCATGCCTTTTGGGTTGACTAATGCACCTGCGGTGTTCATGGACCTCATGAATCACTGTGTAAACCTATCTCGATCCGATTTTGTCATCGTCGTTTATCGATGACATACTGATATACTCTAGGACCAAGGAGGACCATGAGGAGCACTTACGATTGATCTTAGAACTATTGAAGAATGAGCAATTGTACGCTAAATTCTCCAAGTGACTTTTTTGGAACGAGAAGTGCAATTTCTAGGTCACATGTTAATGAGAAGGGGATACATGTTGATCCTGCCAAGATTGAGGTGATAAAGAATTGGGCTATACCCAAAACACCGAGCAAGATAAGGCAATTTCTGGGGTTAGCAGGGTATTACCGACGATTCATAGAGGGATTCTCTAAGATCTCACAACCTCTTACAGCCTTGACCCACAAGGGAACGGCATACAAATGGGGTGAAAGTCAAGAAGCGGCTTTTCAACTGTTAAAACAGAAACTCTGTAGTGCACCGATATTGGCACTGCAGAGGGAACAGATGATTTCATGGTGTATTGTGACGCATCCATCAAGGATTGGGTTGTGTCCTGATGCAGTGAGATAAGGTGATAGCCTACGCCTCGAGACAACTGAGGTTCACGAGAAGAACTATACCACCCATGACTTAGAATTGGGTGCAGTGGTTTTTGCCTTAAAGATTTGGAGACATTACTTGTATGGTACCAAGTGTATTATCTACACCGATCACAAGAGTCTTCAACACATCTTTGAGCAAAAGGAGTTGAATATGGGGCAACGACGTTGGGTGGAGCTTCTTAACGATTATGATTGCGCTATCAGTACCATCCTGGAAAGGTGAACGTGGTTGTCGATGCCTTAAGCAGGAAAGAAAATAGCTAAACCCAGGCGGGTGCGGGCCTTACAGCTTACAATCAGTACTAATCTGCCTGAACAAGTTAAGGAAGCCCAGATAGAAGCCTTAAAAGCGGAAAATGTTGGTTCTGAGTCGTTAAGAGGAATGGATAAACAACTAGTGGTGAAAGAGGATGGAATTCGATACTTCATGGATAGACTGGTGGCCTGTCTATGGAAATCTAAAGATTTAGTTAGGTGAGGCACACAAGTCTAAGTACTCTATACATCCTGGATCTGACAAGATGTATCATGACTTAAAGGCGCACTTCTGGTGGCCTAACATGAAGGCGGATGTAGCTACGTATGTGAGCAAATGTTTGACCTGCTCGAAAGTAAAGGTAGAATACCAAAAACCCATCTGGACTGTTACAACAACCCGAGATACCAATGTGGGAATGGGAACAAATCTCCATGGATTTTATCACTAAGTTACCCCGGACTAATACTGGTTGTGACACAATATGGGTTATTGTGGATAGGTTGACAAAGTCCGCTCACTTTCTTGCAATCAAGGAAACGGATAAGATGGGGAAACTAACCCTACTGTACCTTAAGGAAATCATTTCGAGACACGGTGTACCAATCTCAATTATCTGACCGCGATGCTCGTTTCACGTCACACTTCTGGCAATCACTAAAAAATCTCGGGTACACGATTGGATATGAGTACTGCTTATCATCCACAAACTGACGGTCAGAGCGAGCGTACCATACAGACTTTGGAAGATATGCTACGTGCTTATGTGATTGATTTTGGGAACAACTGGGAAGTTCACCTTCCATTGGTGGAATTTTCCTATAATAACAGTTATCACACTAGCATACAGGCAGCACCTTTCGAGGCTTTGTATGGAGAAAATGTAGATCACCGGTTTGCTGGGCTGAAATTGGTGATAGTCAACTAACGGGTCCAGAGCTAATACATGAAACAACTGAGAAGATTGTGTAGATACGGAACCGTATGGCTGCAGCGTGAGATAGACAGAAAAGTTATGCTGGCAAGAGAAGGAAACATTTAGAGTTTTAGATTGGCGACAAGGTCTTTATTGAAGGTCTCACCATGGAAAGGCGTAGTTCGGTTTAGCAAGCGAGGGAAGCTAAATCTGAGGTATGTTGGACCATTTGAGATATTAGAAAGAATAGGTCCAGTGGCCTATCGACTAGCCTTACCTGATTCGCTGAGTGGAGTCCATGATGTGTTCAATGTTTCAACTGAAGAAGTGTCTATCTGATGAAACACTAATTGTACCACTAGAGGACGTTCAAGTGGATGAACAATTACGCTTTATCGAAGAACCAGTTGAGGTGATAGACCGTGAGGTGAAAAGACTTAAGCAAAGCAAGATACCCATAGTCAAAGTTCGTTGGATCTCGCGACGTGGACCGGAATTCACGTGGGAATGTGAAGATCAAATGAAGCTTAAGTATCCTCAACTATTCGAAAAGAAGATGCCTGCAAACGAAGGTATTGATTTAAATTTGGGACGAAATTTTTTCAACATGGGGATGATGTGACAACTCATCCAAAACTCACTAGATTTTGATTTCTGTGTGCCAATGCAGTAGACCAGTGATGGAACACTCTCACCATGTAACGCAATTTTCGGGACAAATTCTTTCAACATGGGGATAATGTGACATCCGGTAATTTTCCGTTACCAAAACTCCGTTAGTTCCGTAAAGTCTTGCATACACGTGTCGTGAGCACACACTAGTTGTCATTTAGCGTTGGTGACCTAATAATAATTAATAATGTTAAAGTAATGATAATCTAGTTGATTAGATGATTATTGTGTTTTGCGCATGTGTTACGCGATTTAAATGTTAACGGTGAATTTTATGACGTAACGCGGAAACGTGGTTGTAAATTCGTATGTTTATGTTTTATAAAGATAAAAATATACAATTGTTACTAAGGGTTTATATGTGTAGTATTGTGATTAAAAACCATTTAAAAAGTGTTTAAAAGAGAGTTCTTTTATAAAAATATAAAACACAAGGATTAAAGGGTAATTAGTGAAAACTAATTAAACAAAACAAACCCTAAACACCCCCACACCCCATCGGCCGCAACTCTCATCCTCTCCCCTCAAACCTGCGAAATCTGCCAAATACAAGCCAAGAATCCACGGATTTGATCAAGTACAAGCAATAGAACAAGTTAGAATCATTGATTCCAAGCCATTACCCGTTTAGAAGGTTAGTTTTTGGTGTTCTTTGCATGAAACTCATCATGGCCGAAAGTTCCATTCGAATTTTGAGGATGAATGTCGAAATTGTTGTTGTTTGATGATGCTAGTGAGTTAGTTTGATAGTATACATGTTGTTTAACGTTGATTATGCAAGAATGATATGTTTTTGTTGAATTGTTCATGGACTTTGGTTCTTGATAAACCCTAGCTCAAAATTGATGATGATAGTATGAAATTGATGATTGTTTGATGATGTTATGATGTTAGTTTGGTTGAATGAATGCTAGTATACATTGATCTTGCAAGAAATTGATGAATTGAAGGTTTTGTTCATAGGTTACTAATAATAGTAACTTTATTTTGCATGATATGATGATTTGATGATGTAGTGATGTTGTTGATGTGTTTAGGATGATATATGTATACTAGATTGATGATATGTATGCTAGAAAACTAAGAATGGATAATGTAGTTCATAGATTTCCAAAAGTAGTAACTTTTTAGATATGGGATTGATGAATTAT
This sequence comes from Flaveria linearis, assembly GCA_024085815.1. Classification (NCBI taxonomy): domain Eukaryota; kingdom Viridiplantae; phylum Streptophyta; class Magnoliopsida; order Asterales; family Asteraceae; genus Flaveria; species Flaveria linearis. The sequence continues at coordinate 78,584,919 of CM044008.1, read as the reverse complement.
GATATGTGGATGTTGTTGATCTTGCTTAGAGGTTATTATGAACTTGATATGGTATATTATTGATGAATGCATGTATACATTGGGTGCATGATAGATTTTGGGATGTACTTTCCCAAAAGGGAAACTTTATTTGCACAAAGTTTGAATGATGATAGTTTGAGCATGTTTGGGACATTAGGAGCATGTTAGTATGTCCATGGATGATTTCTAAAGTGATAGAACCTGTTAAATAGGTTGTATGGAATGTCTATTTGGTTATGTGTGATTTATGTACTTTGATGATCATGTATGATGTTGAATGTGGATTAGCAACTAGGACATCATGTTTGGGACTGAAAATTGATCATCTTAGTGTATGTGGAATGTAATGGACATGTTGAATGTGTTGTTGGTTAGTATGGATGGTTAATTGATACATTATCTGTTTTGGCCTGTTTTTGATAATTCATAGTTATGGGTCATATGAGTAGGTTATGCATGATTTGACCTTGTATGATGCATGATTATGTCTGTTTAAATGGTTTATAACACATAATGTCACCAACGGGTCAAACGAGTCAACTGGGTCAAACATGTCTATCCTTCTAAAACCTTGAGTCTTTGGTGGTAGTGTACTTAAGGTTCCACATATTCTCTGTCTTTTAATTATAAACACAATTACTTGTCTTTTAATTATGGGTTTCAAATATTTGGATGGCACATGTTTGCCATATTATGCATTTATATACTTTGGGTTTGTCTTATTTTACAAAATGCTTCCGCATGGTTTTAAAGTTTGAACTTTGGTTTGTTTTATGTTAAACATGGCATGTAGAGTCGTTCCGAGTAACTATTGACTGTGATCCTGGTTTGTTCACACGCCTCACGGTAAAACTCCGCACGTGGATTTTGAGGGTGTGACATAATGTAACCACTTATATTTTAATTCAAACAAATATACCATTATGTCTTTTAATATAGTGAAAATGAAATTTAAACCATTTATAATAACTAATAAAGGTTAAATATAAAATTTGAATAGTTATTTGAAATAATCATGATTTAAACGATAATAATTTAAAGGTTACGTTTAGACCAATAATAATTTATTAAATTATTTAAAATCCATTTTATAAGAAATTATCCAAAAATAACCTTTGTTCAAAATTTTTTATTAAAAAGATATTTAATTATTTAAATTTAGAAAAATTACAGAAATAATTTGGTGTCCTTAAAAATATTTAAAGTTTACAGAAAACATTTTTATATTTATTAAAAATTTTCTATATTTATTTAAAGGCTGAATAGCCTTAAAAATGTTTGAGGGTGCCCTAGTTCGAACCCGGGACCTCAAAGTTGGAATGTGAGTGAGTAACCATTGAACCAGGGCCGTAGCCGTGATATATCACGGTTTTTAAGACTTAAAAACATAACCCAAGTAAAACCCCCAAATCACATAAACCCTAGATGCGATTTGATCCAAATTGAACCTGAATTCGAGCATGATTCCAGTAATCACCATAGGACTTTTGATCCCCAAGGTGTACCAAGTATATGTGGATGTTTTGATTACCCAAAAGTTGTTTGAAATCGATGGCACAGGTTGAAGAACAGTCGCGACCAGGGTGGTGTAGGGTTCGTGATGCGAACGTTGATGATACCCAAATTCGTTGCATAGGAGGCTCCTACTGGACTTGATGATTGAAAGCCCTCTATCAATTTCGGGTTGATGTCCAGATGATGACGTCGAGTAGGTGGCAGGTCGCGACGATGTTGGTGATCGAATCACTATGTTGTGTGTTTTCAGGTGAAATTGAGAGTTGTGTTTGATTGGAGATAGATAGACGTTTGATCTGATTGAATTAATTGAGTTATTATTAGTGTTTAAGGCTCGAACGGCTATGTGATTAAGGGTGTTTCGGTTATTCAATCTAATGGTGTTTGTAACCGATGATTAAACGAAATTAAGAGTGTATTCACGTTCAAAACAGTTTCTAGAATGATTTGGGAATGGTTTGGGGTTAAGAAGCGATCGATTTCGATAGTTTTTGGGGTTGCCAGAGCGCGGCCGGAGTATGGCCGGCTCCTTTTGCCGGAAATACGGGGTTAAGTTGGCGGGGGGTTGGGTTGTAATTTAAAAATTTCACACTGGCCCCTTGTAGTTCAATTTATTATTATTTTATGCACATAACTTTCATTTAAAGTTTATAAAATGACAAAACAACCCCTAATCTTATTTAATTTTAAGTTTTAAACATTTTTAAGTTTAATAACTTTTATAAGTTATTATTATTATTAATATTATTATTATTATTTTAGTTATTATTATTGTTAATATTATTATAATCTAATATTATTATTGTTATTTGTTGGATCTAGATAGTATAGGTCTAGATCATTTTGTATAGGCTTAGAACTTTAATCAAGTTTTGTAATTAATAATTGTAACTATCAATATATCTATATATGTGCATTTGAATCTATAGGGTAACCCATATATATGTGTGTTGCTTTTTGATTGTTGACAGGCAAAATCAATGTACTTGGTAGGATTCCTGAAATTGACCAAGTGTAAGAAACATCTACGGATGAACATTATTGGTAATCCGTAGATATGTTTCTTACAAGACCACAAGTGAATATTCCTGCTGATGATCAAGGATTGTATGAAGTGAAGACTTCTATGGAAGACAGAATTTCTACGGAAGACCAAGTCATCTCCGGAAGAGCAAAACTCCTGCGAAGACAAGGTTCCTGCAGAAGTTCAGAACACTTGTATGATTACAATATCAACAAGTGTAACAAGTCAACCAATCAATATCAAATCCCAAGAGATCTGGTGTTCCCTAACTGACTCCAACCATCTATAAATATGAGTCCTAGGTTTCACATCTCGGTGAACACAATCAAGCAATATTACGGCTGTCAAGCAATCGTGCAACCTTAGCCGCCGTCCCATCAACATCAACATTATTTCGATTCACAGAAATCGTTGTTCATAGTCATTTATAATTATTCTTTTGTACTCATTACTCGATAATTAATGAAATACTTTTGAATAATTATTGCCTTCGCATTTACTGTGTTTTTGGTGTTTGTGTTCTTCATCAATCATTAAAACAATTAAACGTCAATTAATGATAATTCCGTGATCATTGATTTGATTTTATTTTAATACTGATAATTCCTGAATTGAGATCCTAAATATGAGTACTTTTGGTGGCTCGCATCGACCACCGAAGTTGGAAACAAAAGCTGATTTCAAGTCCTGGAAAATCAAGTTCAGGAATCATGTGAACTACACTGATTCTGACTTGTGGAATCCATTACTGAAGGTCCTTATATTCCACCCACTCTTGGACCGGATTATAATGACAAGAATCAGCCTATCAGCACAAAAGACTTGTTACCTGATGATGTCAAGATGGTTCAAGTCGATATTAAAGCATACAGTTTGCTTAGTATGGCTTTGCCAGAAGAGATATTAATCAGGTGTGAGAACTATAAAACAGCGAACTCCTTGTGGAAGATACTCCACACTCTCTGTGAAGGGAGTGATGAGATCAGAAGCATCAGGAAAGACACCCTCAGATCACAATATGAAACCTTTCATCATATTGAGGGTGAATCAATTCCTCAACAACTCCATAGATTCATGCAACTCATTACTGAGATGAACATCTTGGAGTTGAAGTATACTACTAAGGAACTCAACAAGAAAATGCTCCACACTTTGCCTGAAAGTTGGAAGCAGACAGTGTCCATGTTCAAGAACACCATAGATCTTAAGTCAACTGGTCTAGATACTCTGGTTGCTAAAGTAGAAGCTCTTGAAATGGATGAACAATCAAGAAACAAGAGTGTGAGAACACATGTCTCACCTTATCACTTCAAAGAAACCAAAAATGCTGGAAGTGCATTTATCTCAAATCATGAAGGTGATAACTCTTGTACTTTGAGTGATGATGAAGAGGAAGTTAGTTTTTATGCCTCTAAACCCTCTAAGAAATCATCTCAAAGTAAGAGCCAAAAGGAAACAGGAAGATCTGCTGAGAAAACAGATACAACTACTACAACTGCAAAATCTTCTCAACAAAACAATCAATCAGAACCAATTACTGTGATATTGGATTCTGAAGAACAAAAAGCAGCCTTTGCAGCTTTTAGTTCTAGCTTTCAAGCATATCTGGGAAGCTCACTAACATCAGCAAACATTTGCCAACAAGACTTGGAAGAACTACCTCCTGATGTAGTGGAAGAGATGGATCTACAATGGCAGATGGCAATGATTGTTTACAGAGCTAAGCAATATCTGAGGAGAAACAAGAATCTGACTGCAGCTAGTAAAACATCAAAGATTGGTGTTGACAAGTCCAAAGTCAGATGCTTCAAGTGCAATCTCTATGGACACTTCTATAGAGAATGCAATCAACAATCATCTCAGTAGCATCAGTATCAGCAGCATCAGTAGTATCATCATCAGCAACCAACCTCTCAAAAGTCTCTGCTCAGACAACCTCAGCTGACGAATACATCCACACCAGCCACAAATGAATCAGCAGGTCCGAGTAATTCAAAGGAGTCTGGTCTGATCATACTTCAAGATGGTACATGTGACTGGAGTATGTATGAGAAGGAAGTCTTGGAACAGAATCAAGCATTGATGGCTCACATGGAAAACAAAGTTCCTCCAATGGCCAGAGAGGTAAGGGAAAGGTTATGTTCATCAACATGTGTTGAGGAAGTAGAACGCTATAGAGTCCATGCTCAACAGTTGGCTGACAAAGTAAAAGAAACATTGATTTTAAATGAATCCCATTTAAGAGATCATAAATTATATCAAATCAAAATTAGTTCTTTGCAAAAGGATTTAGAAAAATATGTTTCTGAAAATTACAGCCTTAAAGCCCAAGTTGAGCATCTGACCACTTCCTTAACCAAATCCATGGCTGATCATGCATCTACTAAAGTGAAACTTCAGAAGTTTCAACTATCATCTCAGCAATATGAGAAGTTATTAAACTCTCATATTGAATCAAAGAATAGGTATGGGTTGGGTTATAATGCTGTTGCACCACCTATTAATGATAATTACACAACTCTACCTGAAACAATGACAAACACTTTGTCAAATCATTTTGTGCCCAGCACAAAAATTGACATAAAAACAAGTCAAATAAATATCAACAATGAAGCTGAGATGAGTGAAACTGAATCTACTGGATCAGAATCACTAAAACATAATGACTCAGATTTTGATTATGATAAATGTGATGACTTGGATGATTCTGATGAACATGATACTGATCAACTGAACATTGGTAAGAATGTTCAATTGAAACTGGTCTTCCACGAGTTCTTGAAGAATCAAAGCTGCAATATCCTCCAAAGCAACGAAACATGCTGAAGACTATTTGCAAGAGGATTGCTGAACTGAATGAAGGTTTTCAAGAACTGAACCTTCACAAAGTTGATAACTGCGGATCAAGTAAGGAAATACCTTTATCTCCTTCAGATAAAAGTAAGAAGCAACAAACTTCAAACAAGAACAAGAAAAATTCAAGTGTTGAAGATCTACGGAAGGAAAAATCTGAAGAATCCGTAGAACATCTGCGGAAGGCAAAACCAGCCAAGTCCGTAGAACATTTGCGTAAGGGTAAAACTGCTGAATCCGTAGAAAAAGCACGGAAGTAAAACCGAATCTACGGATGAGGTAAAAAGGACTTCCAACAAACAACAAAAAGCAGTCAAAGGTAAACAAGACTCAGCTGATGATGCTCCTAGGAAAAGCAAGAAAAAATCAACTGATCCTTCAGGAAAGGAGTTAAAATCCAATAAGAACAAAAAAAAGAAGTCTGAATCTGAAGAAAATTCAGAAGATAAATATTGCAAATGGTGTGATATGAAGAATCACAATACAGATGAATGCTACTTCAGCAGCTACTGTTCCATATGCAATATGAATAATCACATGACCTCTAATTGCTACTTCAAAAGACATTGTGCAATATGTGACAAAATAATCATTCAACTCAGGAATGTTATTTCAACAAGAAGAACAAGAAAAATAGCAAAAAGAAGTCTCATGATGAATCATCTGAATCAGATTCTCAATTGTCAGAAAGTGACAAAGAAACAAAGATGCAGAAAGATCAACAAAAATCAAAGCAAAGATCCTCTGCTGCGGATAAGCCTTTAAAGAAGAAAGCACAAATTCAGTCTACAACACCCCACAAAAAGGTGGATCTGTCAGAAAAGAAGACTGAAGTGATTGATGGTTTCTTTGATAACTTTAAAAAAGGAACTCCTGTGCCTCAATCAAAGTTGAAAGATGAAGTGACTTTCAGAAATGCAGGAGCATCCTCAAAGTTAAAATATCAGCCAAAACAAGAAAAATTGAAGAAAGAATCAGATAAGCAAGAAGACATCCAATCATCTGAATCATCTTCAACAGAATCATCCTCACCACCATCAAATCAAAAAGAATCAACCAATACTGAAACTTCAAGATTAATTCATGAAGGAGTAACTATTGTAGACACATCTGGCAAACCCAAGACAATCAAGGCTTGGGTTGTCAATTCTAATTGATTTCTTTTTCTGTGCAGGAACAATCATGGAGAGCTGACAACAAGTGGTATGTTGACAGTGGTTGTTCCAGACATATGACAGGAAACTGTGCTCTTCTCCATGACTTCAAACATAAACATGCCTCTTATGTGGCATTTGGTGGGGATAAGAAGGGAGGTAAAATAGTTGGTGAAGGAATGGTAACAAATGGTGTACTAACATTTGAAAAAGTGAATTACTGTGAAAATTTGTAGTACAATTTACTTAGTGTATCTCAAATTTGTGATCAAAATTACACAACACTATTTGATAACACTAATTGTTACATTCTTAAGCCAGGTTTTGCAGTTCCAGTAGAATGGATCCTTCTTAAAGCATCAAGAAAAGGAAACACTTATGTGTTGGATATGAACAACACATCACTCACAAGCCATGAGACATGCCTGCTATCTAAGTCTTCAGAAGATGAATCACAATTGTGGCATAGAAGGCTAGTTCATTCCAACATGAAAAACATGAATAAATTGGTGAAAAATGACTTGGTCATTGGCCTGCCAAAGAAAGAATTTCATTGTTCAAACCATTGTTCTTCATGTTACAAAGGAAAACAACATAGAGTGTCTCATAAATCCAAATAATCAACACTAACACTACACCACTCAAATTGCTTCACATGGACCTCTTTGGTCCAACCAATGTGATGAGCATTGGAAAAAGGCAATATTGCTTGGTGATAGTAGATGATTTCGCTAGATTCACATGAGTATTCTTTTTAAAACATAAGAGTGAAACATCTGAAACATTAATGGACTTTGTAATCAAGATTGAGAATCAACTTGATTTAAAAGTTAAAATTTTCAGGAGTGATAATGGGACTGAATTTGTTAATGCTAATCTGGATTCTTTTTGCAGGAATAAAGGCATAGCAAGACAATTCAGTGCACCAAGAACTCCACAACAAAATGGAGTGGCTGAAAGAAGAAATCGAACCTCATAGAAGCAGCCAGAATAATGCTAGCTGACTCTCAGTTGCCTATAACATTCTGGGCAGAAGCTGTGAATACAACATGCAATGTTCAGAATAGGACATTAATTGTCAAAGAACATAATAAAACCCCTTATGAACTCTTATTTAAAAGGAAACCTTTTATAGGATATCTTAGAGCTTTTGGGTGTCATGTGTCTGTATTAAATACTAAAGAACAATTGGGAAAATTTTCTGAAAAAGCCTATGATGGTTTCTTTATTGGATATTCATCCACTTCTAAATCATATAGAGTCTATGTTCCAGAACATAATATTGTTGAAGAGACTCCCAACGTTTCTTTTGATGAATCCATGTTTACAACAACTGTAAAATGATCATCTTGGTTATTTGATATAGATGCTTAACTGAATCATTTAACACTGGATATTTAATCAATGCAGGTTCTGCTGATACATGCTATCCATTTGTTCCTCCAAGTTCGAATGAAGTGCCACTAACAGCTGATCCACCAAGGGGACAATCTTCAACTGGACCATAGCAAGAATCAAGTCAACAGCATGGAGATACATTCGGAGAAGCAAATACTTCATCCCCAGATCATGAAAATACATCCACAGATGCTCCATCATCCGTAGATGTAAATACTGTTTCAACCACTGATCCTAGGGATGGAGAGGCATTGAATCAACAAAACGTGGCGGCTGACCAACCTTGTTCATCCGTAGATGGTGCTGTAACTCCTCCGGAAGTACAAAATGCCTCCGTAGATGTTACCGTTACCACTACGGACGTTCACCATGCATCCGTAGAACTTCCTGCGGAAGAACATACAACAAATGAAGCTCAAGAACCATTTGATTATTTCATAGGTTCAACATCACAGCTGAATCCATCTGCTTCAATGGGTTTCTCAAACTTAGAATCAACAATCCCAGTTGATGCTATATCCATAAGCAGAATTCATAAGTCTCATCCGTCAGATAACATAATAGGAGACCTGAATGCAAGAACTACAAAAAGCAAAGGGGAAGTGGCAAATATCTGCTTGTTCACCTGCTTCTTGTCTCAGACAGTTCCTGCAAACATTACAGCTGCTCTAAAAGACAATAGCTAGATTGAGGCTATGCAAGATGAACTACAACAATTCAGAAAACAAAAGGTGTGGAACCTTGTAGACTTGCCTCAAGGTCAGCATCCAATTGGAACAAGGTGGCTCTTCAAAAACAAGCTGGATGACAGGGGTATAATCCTGAGAAACAAAGCCAGACTTATTGCTCAAGGATATACTCAAGAAGAAGGGATAGACTATGATAAAGTTTTTGCACCAGTTGCAAGAATTGAAGCTATCAGAGTCTTTCTAGCTTATGCTTCATTCAAGAAGTTCACAGTGTATCAAATGGATATGTAGTGTGTTTTCCTTTATGGGAAAATTGATGAAGAAGTATATGTGGCTCAACCCCCTGGATTTGAGGATCCTGACTATCCACATAGAGTATACAAGCTAGACAAAGCTTTGTATGGACTTCATCAGGCACCAAGGAAGTGGTATGATACATTGTCATCTTTCCTGCTGAAGAATGGCTACAAAAGAGGGACTATTGATCAAACACTCTTCCTCAAACAAGAACATCAAGATCTTTTGGTGGTTCAAATATATAGATGACGTAATATTTGGATCAACCAACAAGAAGCTGTGTCAAAGCTTTGAAGAGTTGATGAAATCTGAATTCCAGATGAGCTCCATGGGAGAATTGACATTCTTCCTTGGCTTACAAGTTCATCAGAAAATAGATGGAATTTTCATCAATCAAGAAAGTACATTCATCAAATTCTGAAGAAGTACAATCTTGCTGATTCAACTTCATGCAAGACACCTGCCTCAACTATAGACAAGATTATGCCTGACCTTGCTGGAAAATCAATAGATCAAAGATTGTATAGATCTATGATCGGTTCTTTAATGTACTTAACTGCCGGTAGGCCTGACATAATGTTTGCTGTATGTGTTTGTGCCAGGTATCAATCAGACCCAAAGGAGTCCCATCTGAATGCTGTTAAGAGAATATTCAGATATCTGAAAGGCAAACCAGATCTAGGACTGTGGTCTCCAAAAGATGGAGATTTTAGTCTTTTCTCATATTCAGATAGTGACTATAGAGGGTGCAACAACAACAGAAAATCCACAACTGGTGGATGTCAATTTCTGGGACCAAGACTTGTTTCTTGGCAGTGCAAGAAACAAAATAATGTATCTGTGTCCACAGCTGAAGCTGAGTACATAGCTGCTTCAGCTTGCTGCTCTCAAGTACCTTGGTTGCAAAACCAATTGCTTGATTATGGTTACAATTTCCTTCAAACACCAATTCATATTGATAATTCAGCTGCTATGTTTATAACTGCTAACCCAGTTCAACATAGTAAAACAAATATATTGAAATCAGATATCATTTTCTGAGAGACTGTTCAGAAAAGGGTTTAATTAAGTTAGTCAAAGTGGACACAACAAATCAGCTTGCTGAACTGTTCATTAAAGCCTTTGATTCTGTTAGATTTAATTTTCTGATAGAATCTTTGGGGATGATTAACGTAGACTAAATCATCAAAGCATATGACTGTCCTTGTGTAGAGTAATGGTTGGGGATGATTTAAGTGTCTCAACGAATTTTTGTGCATGCCATATGTATGGGAAATGATAGTACACTATGCTTGGCTTTCTTTAACAAAACAAATAAAACTCAATCTGACTTGTAACATCTTGATATGTAAGTAGGTTCATCATGAGTGGAAACTACGCTAAGAGCATGCCAAACTAAAAAAACCAGTTATCTATCCGTGGGAACTCCATTTTGAGAGTCAGGAAAGTAAGTTATCTTCTGATGTGATCAAATCACTTACAAAAGCACACTATGTAAAATACTTTATAATCTTCTATCTTTGCAAGGTCATATTCCCTCTATTTTGTGTGAACAAAGACCTGGGAATATGATTAAAGAGTGTGATCTTCATTCTCCCTCTGTTTTGTGTAAACAAAGACCTGGGTTAAGCTCACCTCTGTTTTACGAAAGTAAAGACCTGGTGACTATGAAGATCATATCTTAGCTCTCAAAAGAATCACTTGTGATCAATTGTACATCAATTCAAAGAGCTTTAACATCAAAGCATTAATGAGACTGTAATATGTCTCAAGATAGAACTTAGAACTTAATATACATAGTCAATAAGTGTGAAAAAGTGATGATTTGCCTCACCTACGGAGGACAAACTCTAATGACAATTGAATGTGGAGCACATGATAGTTACTGATTAACAAACATCAAAACATGATAAACAGCATGCCAAGTTGATACCTTACTCATGTATGAATTTAAGTGGGGCTATATACTTACAAACAAATGTGCAATCATTCAAATAATCAACATCAGCAGAAGCCTAGAGTCATAGTATGATCCCTCTATATATATGCATGCTTGTATCATTCAAATCATTTGTTTAATTTGTCCCCTTAACTAATTTACTCTCATTTACACTGTCATATGCCTTTCATGCCAATTTCCAACTTAAATTTCTGATCAATGCAACAGTTTAACATTAATCACAAATTTAGGGGGAGTAGTTCATGCATAAGAAACATCTACGGATGAACATTTTTGTTAATCCGTAGATATGTAAAAAGGCTGTTAATTCATTTTGAAGGAATTGGAACCTGAGCACTAACTTGAATGCAGGATACAGGACACTTGCTTTCTTGTACTTAATTGCCATGCAAACAAAGTCAACAATGTCCAATATCAACACATGACTCTACTTAGTAGATATCATACATTTTAATTTTTGCAGAAGTTTCAGTAATACTTCTCATCCGCAGAAGTAATAGTGAATTTCTGCTTCAGCAGAAGTAACAATAACAAGTTACTGCATGTATAGGATGGTAAAATACGTATGTGCTAGTAACAGATGTATTGTATTTGAGCTAAGCATCCGCAGATGTTAAGACATCCGCAGATGCTAAGGGTCCGTAGATGTTCTGCGGAAGAAGCAATACATCCGGAATAAACTTGGTACACGGAAAGGGATAAATGGGAAGTGTGCCCAACATAATTAATAAAATAAATTAATGTGTTCGCTTATAAATAAGGTTTTTGACTCTAAGAATTCATTAATCACTTTTTAGAGCACTTTTTCAGTTTTCTAACCTAGAAAAACGCACACTTTCCCCCTCATTCAAACTTTCAAAATCCGTTCCAAGAAAAGCATAAACATCATTATCCAATAATCGATTATCATTGTCGCGAAGGTAAATCATGTTCTAATTTTCAGTAAGGAACTGGTTAATCTATGATTGTCTTTAAAACGATTCGACTTCATGTGAGTTGCATTTATGCTAAACCGATTTTCGTTTTTATTTATAGATGGCAAACCGATTTGCAAAGGAACATAATGTGTGTGCATTTTTGAATGCGGATGATCCTGCTGCTGAAGGATGTCGAGATATCATCAGATATCTTCGACGGTCCAGGCTCTTCTATGCCTTAACGGCAGAGCCTATGATTCATCAATCTCACATAATCGATTTATGGAACTCTACTCGAGTTGAACCAGAAGGAGATGATGAGGTGATTGTTGCTGAAATCCAAAATGAAAGACTTCGGATTGATGAACAAGTTATCCGAAGATCACTTGAGTTGGGAGATTGAGAAGTAGGACACCCTGATGTATTTGAGAATGAGTACATTGAGAAGGTGTTCCATCTGATGGGTTATGACGGAGATTTTGATAAGGGGGAGATCAAGAAGGGAAGATTGTGCAAGCCATACAGATTCCTATGCCACACTTATCTCAAGTGTATCTCTAATAGGAAGTCTGGGCTGGATAGATTTTCTAGGCACATATCTTCAGGCATCATTGAATCTTTGAGGGAAGGATCTACAACTGCTCAAAGTACATCTTCAATTGTCTATGTGACCAAGTTAAGTTGCAAAGGTCAGACAAGATGTATATGTTTCCAAGGTTCTGCAACTGATCATCAATGCCGAACTTCCGAGGATTGTAAGGGAAGGGGATGTGTTTGTAGAAGCCCATCTGGGTAGGACTGTACTGAACAAAATTAGTGGAAAATATCAGGGTGAAGACATGCCCATGTTTGCCCATGTGGTAGATGCTCAGGCCGACTTGCCTCAAGAATTGGTTTGGATAGATGAAGCAGAGACATCTCCTGAATCTGTACAAGCATCACACTCACCGAGCCAAACACCACCTCACCAACACCAATCACCTACACAAACACCCCCTCACCAACCTCAATCACCAGCCAGCATAAACACCCAACCCATCTCACCTCTTCATCACCATGAATCCCCACAACTAATATCTTCATCTTCCACCAACAACACCCAACCGATCTCACCAGCACAACAACAATCACCATCACCTTCTCATTCATCCTCACATCACACCCAACCTCTCTCTCCAATCCAAATCCAATCTCCTATTCAACCACTTCCAGACACACCAAAGCAACCATCTCTGAAAAGTGCTAGCACTGAACAAAATGACATAACTGAGTCTTTGAATTCTGTTTACACTGGAGAGACTGAGTTGATGTCACAAGCTAGCACTGTTCCCATTTCACCCATAAATTCTGAGAACCAATTGGCATCAGATCACACTGAACCAATATCACCAATTCTTGATGATCAGCCTCCTGATGAGCAAATGGGAGCAAAACAAGAGATTGAGGAGGATGTGATTGCCTATTATGAAGATGACTTAAGTGATAGTGACATCCCAGTCAGCAAAAGCTATTTGGTTGCTGAGTACAACAAATTAGTACTCAAATCAAACAAGCGAAAACAAAGAATCCAAGAGCTTAAAGGAATCATTCAAGAAAAGGATGAAGAGTTGATGAAGTATGAGGCCAGATTGAAAAGGCTGAGAGAGGATGCCAAAAGCAACAATGAAGTAATTGATACATTTCTTCAAAATGAACAAGAGTTGCTGGCATCATTGAGAAATGAGAAAAGTGCCGAAGCTCAGCTGATCAAAGAGAAAGATGAAGAGATAAATCAATTGAAAAAGAAGATTTCTGCTCTGGAATCAAGGGAGACCCCAAGTATTGAACAATCTAAACAATCAACTGAAGCTTCAAAGAAACTAATTCAGTACTCAAGAAAAAGACAATACTTGGGTTCTATCAAGAAGAAGACTGAAGAAGAAGCTTCCCCAAAAAGGCAAAAACTGACATCTCCTGAACATGCACCTTCAGTAGATTTATCTACTGTGAAGGTATCATCTAGTGATGCTGATGAAAGTGATGAAGAATGAGAGGAGCTAACCAAGATGGAGTCTCCCACTGAGCAAAAAGAATCAAAGGCCGATGACCTTCTAACCACTGAAGATATCGTGGAAGAGAGGCCTGAATCAAGTATGTTCATGACCCTCATCAACCATGGTTTTCCATATGACATGGTTGAGAGGATGAATTTAACTGAAATGAAGAATCTGCTGAAAGAATTTGAGCTTGCAAGATTCATACTCCCAAACTGTGATTATGAAGCCTTCACATCCATCTCATGACCAACAAGGCAAACTGCTTGTTGATCCAATAACTGTTGAACCTAAGGATCAGCACAAAGAAAAAGACAAACTCATCAGAGAACCAAGGGAAGTCATCCCAGGCAAAGTATGGCCTCTTGGTACTACTGTGAGAGAAATCACTGATCAGAAGTCCACACTGATTCAGTTGATTAATCACCTCACAACTCCCAACTCTGCTGAAGAAAACAAGATCATGGCCTGGAAATATGATCAAGAGTGGGATTGTGCTGTGATCGAAAGAACATCAGGAAGAGTTGAATACTTCCATGATGTGTTTTCAGTTCTATGCCTACCTGAGAGTAATCTCAAAGACCTGCAAAGCCTTACCATTACAAATTACCCAATACATCCAAGGGGCAGGGACTTCTCAAGCATAGTAGGTAAACTGAAAATAAAATTCAAAGATGATGTGCTGGCTGAAGCCAAGAGAGAAGATAATGAGCACAGAAGTAGAATAAAAGGAGTGAAAAGATATAAGTCCAATGCCTCTGAATCCGTAGATGATGAATTTTTAAAGAGGGTTGGCTACAACAACAGGAACTCAGCAGCAATCAAGCACATTGAAGGGACTCAATACACACTCCCTATTACTGAATGGGGGTATGTCGAGAGAACAAAAGAACTTGTGCTGCTGAGGAATGCAGAAAACAAAAGGGCTGAACGGATCAGGATTTTTGATCCTGTGGAAATCAAGCTACTTCATCCCAGCTACACCTCATATTTGCATGAAAAATTCTTTCCTAATCTGAGTGATGAAGCAGCTCAAAATGACTTGTTCTTGCATGTGCATGTGATCCAAGTAATAGAAAAACTTCATGCAAAAGCCTACAAAAGACGAAGACATAATGATGGCTTGCTGAAGGGAACAACATACGATGAAGTCACAGAACTCCGACTCTCTGAACAAGATGAACTTGAAGTGGTGAAGAATGACAAAGTCTTAGAGACACTCACTACGGAGGAGGATGTTCTGGGTCTAAGCTACGAGACTCTAAAGAAGATCAACAAAATGGAGATCAAGTACAAATATGATGATCAAAAGGCTGCTGTATCTTACTTCTACAACAAAATCATATCAAGAGTCAAAGAGCTTGCAGTTTTGAAGGACTAATTACAAGATCTAAGCCTAAGGGGGAGTATTTTTGGATCTAGATAGTGTAGGTCTAGATCATTTTGTATAGGCTTAGAACTTTAATCAAGTCTTGTAATTAATAATTGTAACTATCAATATATCTATATATGTGCATTTGAATCTATAGGGTAACCCATATATATGTGTGTTGCTTTTTGATTGTTGACAGGCAAAATCAATGTACTTGGTAGGATTCCTGAAATTGACCAAGTGTAAGAAACATCTACGGATGAGCATTATTGGTAATCCGTAGATATGTTTCTTACAAGACCACAAGTGAATATTCCTGCTGATGATCAAGGATTGTATGAAGTGAAGACTTCTATGGAAGACAGAATTTCTACGGAAGACCAAGTCATCTCCGGAAGAGCAAAACTCCTGCGGAAGACAAGGTTCCTGCGGAAGTTTAGAACACTTGTATGATTACAATATCAACAAGTGTAACAAGTCAACCAATCAATATCAAATCCTAAGAGATCTGGTGTTTCCTAACTGACTCCAACCATCTATAAATATGAGTCCTAGGTTTCACATCTCGGTGAACACAATCAAGCAATATTACGGATGTCAAGCAATCGTGCAACCTTAGCCGCCGTCCCATCAACATCAACATTATTTCGATTCACAGAAATCGTTGTTCATAGTCATTTATAATTATTCTTTTGTACTCATTACTCGATAATTAATGAAATACTTTTGAATAATTATTGCCTTTGCATTTACTGTGTTTTTGGTGTTTGTGTTCTTCATCAATCATTAAAACAATTAAACGTCAATTAATGATAATTCCACGATCATTGATTTGATTTTATTTTAATACTGATAATTCCTGAATTGAGATCCTAGGATTCACATTATTATTACGATTATTATGTTCAATTTAATAATTAAATTATTAACTTTCCAATTAACGAATTATTGACAACTAAAGAAATAAGCATAAGTAACCCACAAGTTTCATAATTGACAACAATGGTTCTTATAAGAATATAACGACGTTAACTTTTAATTAACGAAAAATACCAGATGCTACAGTCTCCCCAACTTATAAGAATTGCGTCTCGAAATTAAGAATGAAACTATATGAACAAATACGGGTACTTCTTCTTCATATGTTCCTCAAGCTCCAAAGTAAACTCAGGTCCACACTTATTCTCCCAACGAACCTTGACGATTGGGGTAGTAGTGGTTCTAGTATTCTTCATAATATGATCCATGACTTCAACGGGTTTCTCAACAAAATGTAATGACTCGTCTATCTGGATGTCATCCAATGGGACATACAGACTTTCGTCAGCCAAACACTTCCTCAAATTTGAGACATGGAGAACATGATGAACTCCCCTAAGGTCGGAAGGTAGTTCCAGTTTATAAGCCACTTTCCCGATCCTTTTCAGAATCTTGAATGGTCCTTCAAATCTTGGAGCTAGTTTACCCTTCTTTCCAAAGCGAACAACGCCCTTCCATGGTGAGACCTTAAGAAGAACCATATCCCTAACTTGGAATTCCAATAGCTTACGTCGCTTATCGGAATAGCTCTTTTGTTGACTTCTTGCCACTTCAAGGTTCTTGCGAATTATGGAGACTTTATCGGTCGTTTCTTGTATAAGTTCAGGACCAGTGATGAAGTTTTCACCAATGTCGGTCCAGCAGATCGGAGAACGACATTTACGACCATAAAGCGCTTCGAAAGGTGCCATCTTGATACTCGAGTGATAACTATTATTACACGAAAATTCCACGAGCAGTAAATGCGTATCCTAGGAACCACCAAAGTCAAGAACACAAAGACGTAGCAAATCCTCCAAGGTTTGGATGGTTCGCTCGGTTTGACCGTCCGTTTGAGGATGGTAAGCCGTGTTTAGATCCAGTTGAGTAACCAAGAGTTTTTGCATAGATGACCAAAAGTGCAAAGTGAAACGAGGGTCTCGGTCGGATATGATATGCAAAGGTACACCATGACGACTCACAATTTCATCAATGCATATACGAGCCAACCTTGATGTTTTGTAAGTGTCACGTATGGGCATGAAATGTGCCGACTTGGTCAATCGGTCAATGATCACCCATATGCTATCATGACCACAAGAGGTACGAGGTAGTTTGGTTATGAAGTCCATGGATATGTGTTCCCATTTCCACATAGGAATCTTGGGTTGTTCAAGTAATCCACTTGGACGTTGATGTTCGGCTTTAGCCTTCGTACACGCAAGACACTTAGCTACGTAAGTCGCTATGTCTTTATTTATTCCAGGCCACCAATATTGACTACGTAGACCCATATACATCTTATCAGAACTATGATGAATAGAATAACGAGTTTGATGAGCTGCGTTCATGATAAAGGTACGAAGATAAACACGATTCGGAACCCAAATTCGATTCGTGAAATACGTCAACCCATTGGGTTTCGTTTCTAGTTGAGCTAGAAGATTATGCTCCAATTCATTCCCCATTCTTCCTTCTTATTGAACCGCTTATTGAGCTTCTAAGATACAGGTCTCGATGTCGCTTTCAATCCTCAAATTTTGTAGTAGCACCATAGTCTCGTTGACATCTAGACGGATCTCAGTATCAAATTCTCCCAAAGTATCAAACCATTTTCATCGATCGTGAATTTCTTGAGACGAGATCATCTTGTTATGGACCTTACGACTTAGTGCATCGGCTATGACATTTGCCTTTCCAGGGTGGTACCGAATGTCACAATCATAATCACTAATCAACTCAACCCAACGACGTTGTCTCATATTGAGATTTTTTGATTAAAAATGTATTGAAGGCTTTTGTGATCGGTGTAGACTATACATTGCGTACCATGAAGGTAATGCCTCCAAATCTTTAAGGAAAAAACCACAACACCAAGTTCGAGATCATGTGTCGTGTAATTCACTTCATGGACCTTCAATTGTCTTGATGCATATGCTATGACCTTTCCTCGTTGCATGAGAAAACAACCAAGGCCTTGTTTTGATGCATCACAATACACAATGAAATCGTCATTTCCACCAGGAAGGGTCAAAATAGAAGCATTGCACAACTTGTGCTTTAATGCTTCAAAGGCTTCCTCTTGTTCGGACCCCCACTCGAATGGTTTATTCTTTTGAGTCAAAAAAGTAAGAGGCTTCACAATTCTAGAAAAGTTGGAAATGAATCGCTGGTAATAACCAGCAAGACCAAGGACCGAACGAACTTCGGTTGGAGTTGTAGGAACACACCAATTTTTCACCGCTTCCACCTTCGCAGGGTCAACGTGAATTCCTTAGCTATTCACCACGTGTCCTAGAAATCGAACTTCCTCAAGCCAAAATTCGCACTTTGAGAACTTCGCATACAGTTGTTCTTTCTTCAGCAGTTCAAGAACTTGTCACAAGTGAAGTTCATGATCGGTTTTGGACTTGGAATAGATAAGTATGTCGTCAATGAAGACAATCACAAACTTGTCTTGATAAGGCTTGCATACTCGATTCATGAGATCCATAAAAACAACAGGAGCATTGGTTAAACCAAAAGGCATGACCATGAACTCATAGTGTCCATATCGAGTATGAAACACAGTCTTTGGGATATCATCATTATGGACTCGTAATTGATGATAACCATATCGTAAGTCAATCTTTGAGAAAATGGCAGCTCCTTGAAGTTGGTCAAAAAGATCATCAATACGAGGAAGAGGGTAGCGGTTCTCGATGGTAAGTTTGTTAAGCTCACGATAATCGATGCACATACGAAACGATCCATCTTTCTTCTTCACGAACAGAACAGGTGCACCCCAAGGTGATTGTAGGATTCTATGTGCCCAAGACACTTAGAATATTGATGTGGTTAGTACGTTATGATCCAAGTCAGGTTATACCCAATAACAAGCTTAGCAAACACCAATTAATATTTAATTGATGATATGATCATGCAATTAAATATTTACACCAATTTAGAAAATGGTTTTTCTAAATAAGTTGCATATGAGATGGAACAATCTATTTGGATATTTTGTTCAATAATATTATTTGTAATGTTATTTAAGTAAGTTAGATAACATTACAAATTAATAATGGGAGTGTATGGATTATACAATTAAAAGGTTAGTTGTATATATCTAATAAGAGGACTAGTAGACAATATATGTGTGTGTTAGTATCAATTTTATAAAAAATTGATAATCAAAGAGAGAGACCACTTCCATGTGGCCGTCCCCCCCTTTTTCCCACATGCATGTGATAGTGCTCTTGAGAAGAACACTTATGCATGCTTATTCCACTGACCAATATTCTCTTTGATAAACTAACCCACATGCTGTTCCACTTACAAGATAAAAATTCAGCTTTCATTCTCAATGTACATTACATGCAACTTGGAACAAAAGCTCTCTCTCCCTCTTCTCTCTAGTCCACGGATTTTGCAGCTAAAGAAAAGGGTTTTCAGCTTTGTTCTTGGTGTGATTTTCTTCCTAACAAGAAGGGTTATTGCAACAAGCTTGGGGTATAAACACTTGAGGGTTCCTCTTCTTGGAATCTTGGTCGATCTCATCTTCCCACATCATCAAGTTTGCTGCTGGAAACTCACGGATTTAGAAGGTCTTTTGGCAACTTTCATCTTGGTGTTTTGGTGTCCAAATCCATGCAAGAATGATGCTTACTTAGATTTGAGGACATCCAACCTTGAAGTTTTGGCCACATTTTCAGCCTCATCTCCACGTTTCTTTGGTAGAATCTTATTGCTGGAAAGGTAGTTTGGCAGCCCCTTTGTGGCTGTCATATTGTGTTATTTTATGTACACATAGCATGTTCATTCACATATAATGATCCTTTGATTTATGGGTTTGTTTTATACACTTGAATGGTCACTTGACGAACATAATTTTCAGCTTATAAAATCAGTTTTAAAGCTATACTTCTGCTATGTTTTTCAGAAAGTTTAAGAGGTTAAACAATGATTTTATGTTCTAACAAACCCAACAATGGCATTAAGAGCCGGTTATATGGATGACTTGCTTGTTTTGTCCTTTAAAATTGGTTTTAGAGGATGATTATAAACACATAATAGGATGATTTTGGTTGATTAAATAAACCCCATGTCTTTCAAAGTTATATCTTCATGCTTATGATTAAACTTTGAAAGATAGGAATATCAATTGGTTGACATGTTTGGTTGTTGTTTGTTTGGACAAACAAACCCAAATTTTCAGTTTATGTTGGCTGAAAATTTAGGGTTTGATGGGGTTTATTTTGTTTATTGAATAATATTTATGATTGTTCATATGATAGTGCATAACCTAGCTTTTGGCCTTGTGTTGTTTGGATGCTTGCAATGTTTGTTTTGGTTATTCTCATTTGGGTTGTAATATTATTCTTTTGTGCTTTGTTTAAAAATGTAATTTGTCTATTTATTCATTGGGATGTAATAATAGATTAGGAGTGTTTTTCTTTTACTAGAAAATATGTATTAGGATATATATTTTGTAAAAGAAGATGCTCGGGAAGGAAGCACAAGAAGAAGACACAAAAGATGGACTTGAAGCATATGGATGCAAGTTCAAGTGGGAGTCAATGAAGACCTCTATTTTGTGTTGTATTCAACCCTTAGGAAAGACCAAATGACCACACTTGTGATGGCAAACAAGTGTGGTCACAATAGTACCTATGGTTATGCACATTGTGGTTGTTAATATTATGCTTGTTTGGTTGTTTGTTGTATGATTGTTGTTTGATATTTGGATATGCATAACAAACTCATTAGCAAACTTAACAAGCTGAAAATTTATGGTTTCTAATCATTAAGTGGTTAATAAAAGGTTATTAAAAGGATTAATGATTTAATAAAAGAGGTTTTATTAAAAATAAACCATAGGATACCTTGCATTTGAAAGCATGCAAATACAAGGTATATATAGTGTTTTCAAAACTAGAATTAATGAAAACCAAAAATCCCTTTTGAAACAAGTTTAACACCATCCTTTTACACGATACTCGAATCACTTGAGAACTATTTGTGGGATAAAGGTCACCTATCCACTTATAGGGAACTTGTGTGTTTGAGGTGAGTCTAACATACTTGTGGGATAAAGGTCACCTAACCGCTTGTATGTGAAAACTCACACGTGTGTGTAAGTAGGACGACTTGAATTGGAAACCACGTGCATAGGGTCACCGAAGCATGGCGTACAATGGTGTTGATGGGATTAAACATGCCAACCAAACATAAGATGTTTAACCGATCCCATAAAGGCTAGAAGTTGCAAAAGGTTGCAATTGTCAAATATTGACTACCTTGTTAAATTAAATAATGGGATAAAGGTCACCTAACCATTATTTGAATGTAACGTTGGATTCTAGATTTTAATTATTAATTGTCTATGAGACATAAAAGGCTATTAATAATTAAAATAAAATTTTAAGAAATACTAATAAGAACTTTGTAAATTTTGTAAAATGGCCGCAAACAATAATGCTACCACCCCGACCATCCATACACTATCACTGAGAATCATTATCAAAATAAGTAAAGGCCTATGTCCTTGACAATCCCATGTCTCACCAACCAACGCTGTTGATGTTAAGGCATTTTGACGATTGGCTTAAGCACAGTAAGGTTTATGTGCAAGCTTCCTACCTCATGTTGGGAATATGATTCCCGAACTCCAAAAGGGTTTGGAACATCATAGGACATATGACATGATAATCTAGTTAAAGGAAATGTTCCTTCAACAAACATTAGTAAGATTGCTTCGAAACGGTTCAAGCACTTTATGCATGTCACATGGAAGAAACCCAATCGATATCATCTTATATATTCTTAGGATGAAAAGCCACATTGATAGCCTCAAGATGCTTAAATGTCCTGTCTCAAAGTAGTTGGCCAAGGATTTGATCCTTGATTGCCCAACTAAAGGTTTGAGACATTCATAATAAACTGTAATATGAACGGGAGGGACAAGAGCATCGGTGAAATTCACGCAATGCTCAAAGCAACCGAGGCAGGGATGGGTAGAGAGGTTCTACCCATTCTCTCGATCAATGAAGGAGACTATAAGAAATGGCCAATCTCGATCCGAAGGCAATTATTGCCAAAAGAAAGGAATACATCAAAGCAAAGGTTAAAGCGAAACCTCAACAACCTGAGCTTATGAAGCCTAAAGTAAAAGGAGAACGATCCATGCTTTGAGCATGGAGAGATAGGACAATAAAAGGGAATTGTCACTCCTATCTCAAGGAGTTGAAAAATAAAGAAGGATGCTAGGCAAACCTCGAATACAATTTTCATGATTCACATTGTATTAAATATCATTTCTTCAAACACATGGGTATTGGATACCGGATGTGAGACTCATACTTGCAATTGTTGCAAAGGGGTTCAAAAGAAATGTGCACTTCAAAAAGGGAAACTCTATTTTGAGACTTACAAATGGTTTGGAAGTTGTTCTCAAAACCTTTTATATGCACCTAGTTTGACTAGGAACATAATTAAAGTTTCCTATTAAAACAATATGGTCATGATTTAAAGTTTGTATATAATGGTATTAAGTTTTATGGATGATGTATTTCATTTTAAGGATATGTCTTTTAATGATATTCATGAATTAGTTCATGATAATTCGTCTTATAATAATTCATTATACACATTAAGCACCAAGAAACTTAAAATCGGTTTAAGTTATTATTATCTTTGACATTAACATCTTGGTCACATAAACAAGAATTGGATTCAAACACTTCAAAAGAATGGTCTTTTGGAAACAAATGAAAATGTTTCATTTGATAAGTGTGAACCAAAAGACTTATTAGGAATGATACATTTGGATGTATGTGGTCCTTTTAGACAATGACAAAGATTGGTGAAAAGATACTTCATTACTGCTACCGACGATTACAGTCGCTATTATTGTGTGCACTTGATGACACATAAGAATGAAGCTTTTGAAATGTTCAAAATCTTCAATAATGAAGTAGAAAATCAACTCTACATAACTATCTAAGTTCTTCATTCTGATAAAGAAGAAACTGAACCCTATTTGGATATGGTTCAATTCATTAAGGCTATGAGCTTACCACCTTTATCATCTTGGGTTTTTGCACTAATCTCCACAGCTCGTATTTTGAATATGGCCTAAACCAAGAAAGTGGGTTCGACGCCTTTTGAAATATGGCATGGAAAGAGTTCCATCACTATCATATTTAAAAGGTATGGGGTAGTGAAGCTTATGTTAAGCTTAACACCCAAAACAAATTTGAAAGTCGATCCACTAAGTGTATATTTGTTGGATATCCCAAAGACTATATAGGATACTACTTCTTTGATCCAACAGAGCAAAAGGAATTTATTGCTCGAAGGGCAGAGTTCTTGGAAGCCAAGTTCCTTATGGAAGGAGTGACGCATAGAACAATGGAATTTGATGAAAATCAAGATCCACAAGCCGATACATGTTTGGTTGACACTAGCTGTCAACAAGAGGTTGTTGATGATGATCAAGAGGTTGATCAATACACACAAAATGTTCACAGATCTTGTAGAGTTAGCATTCCACCTGAAATATATGGATTTTTCATGGATGGATGCTATGAGGTTGACTCTGATGAGCCAACTACATACCATGATGCTATGTCCAATTCGGATTGTGACAAATGGCTGGAAGCCATGAGTGTAGAGATGCAATCCATGTATGACAACCAAGTTTAGGAATTGGTTGACCCTGCACTTAACTCCAAACCGATTGGATGCAAGTGGGTTTTCGAGAAGAAAACAAATATGCATGGAAGCTTGGATACTTACAAGGCAAGACTTGTAGCAAAATGTTTCACTCAAGCTCAAGGGGTTGACTATGATGAAACTTTCTCACCTGTTGCGATGCTAAAGTCTATAAGGATATTGTTTGTCATAACTGCTCATTATGATTATGAGATTTGGCAAATGGATGTCAAAACCGCTTTCCTAAATGGATATCTTGAGGAAGATGTCTATATGGTTCAACCCGAAGGTTTTGTCGATCCAAAACATCCTAATAAAGTATGCAAGTTAAAGATTTCAATCTATGGATTGAAACAAGCATCGAGAAGTTGGAATCAATGTTTTGATGAAGAGATCAAGAAATTTGGTTTCATCAAGAACGCTGACAAGGCTTGTGTGTATAAAAGAGCTAGTGGGAGTGCAATCACATTCTTAGTATTGTATGTTGATGACATAGTACTATATGGAAAGGACATTCCAACCATGGAAGGTGTTGAAACCTGGCTTGGAAATTGTTTTTCCATGAAAGATCTCGGTGAAGCCGCCTATATTTTGGGAATAAAGACCTATAGGGATAGATCGAGGCGGTTGATAGGTCTAAACCAAAGTGCATATATTGATAAAATCTTGAAAAAGGTTCAAGATGGAAAACTCTAAGAAAGGTATGGTACCTATTCAAAGAGGGACAATATTGAGTGCATCTCAATGTCCAAGCTCAAAGGATGAGCAAGATTGTGTGAAGGACATCCCATATGCGTCTGCTATAGGATCCATCATATATGCGATGATATGCACTAAAACCGGACGAGTCATGCGCGTTAAGCATGACAAGAAGATATCAGCAGAATCCAGGTAATAGCCATTGGATGGCTGTTAAAAGTATATTGAAATACCTTAGGAGGACTAAGGATATGTTTCTAATATACGGATCTGAGAAAGAGGAACTCGTTATAAAGGATTACACGGATGCGAGTTTCCAAACTGACTCGATCACAATCGGGTATGTCTCCATTATGAATAGGGTAGCATTGTCCACTACAAAATAGGAATACATAGCCACCTCATTAGCAGCTTTGGAAGCTGCATGAATAAAAGGTTATCGTCGATCTAAGGATGGTCTCTACCATTCAAGACCCCTTAGAAATCTTTTGTGATAACGAGGGTGTGATTGCTCAAATCAAGGAACCCCGTGCACATCAAAAGATTAGGCACAATGAGCGGAGATTCAACTACATAAGGGATGAAGTTGAAAAGGGAAAGATATGTATTCGCAAAGTTCACTTTGATCAAAAGATTGCGGATCCACTCACGAAGCTCCTCGAAAGGTCAAAGCATGAAAGTCATACTTGTGCCTTAGGACTTCGATATTCTAGTGATTGGACTTGATCAAATTTTGTATTTGAATAAGTGGAACTCTTTATTATTTGAGTAAAATTATTTGGTTATAATGTTTCAATTAATGTTCCAATTTGGTATTTGAATAAGTGGAACTCTTTATTATTTGAGTAAAATTATTTGGTTATAATGTTTCAATTAATGTTCCAATTTAGCTTGTTTAGTCCATGAGTAAATTATTTACTCTAAATGTCCGTAGTCGTTCATACTTGTGGGAACAAGTGTGAGGGTAAGATTATTATGAACTTGGATTGGTTGATATTCATAAGGGTGAATATAGAGCAATGGGTTACTACCAAGGTTCATAGATATTTGTGGGATGCAAATATTGGACTAACCCGCATCTCAAATTTTACTACATGGAATCTTATCGATTGATCATAAGTAAATTTGAGTAAAGACGAATATCATTTGGTATCCTTCGACCTGAGATACATATTGGGTTTTGATATTCACCAACTATTATACCTTGAGCTAATTCTTCACTGTCCTGAAATAGTGGACAGTACATAAGGGTATGTTCAGGTATAACACGAGGTGTTTGTGAGAAACATATGTAGTCAAGATGGAATTTGTTCCTCTTATTCGTTGAGAGTTAGATGTCTAAGGCCTGATTAAGTTAAATCAACAAGGAATGATCATTCTGTGTTCTTGGATTTAACATGACATCTGTAACAAAAGGATAGATGATTGATTCACCTAAATCATTTCAAGTAGGGTACTTGAATGGGATGATGTTATTGAATGGCCATAAGTCATGCGTATTAAGGGTAGTAAACCGTTGTTAGGCGTTATTTACTGCTTGCATCAATCTTCTATGAATCTTGGACAAGTGGGAGGTTGTAGGATTCTATGTACCCAAGTCACTTAGAATATTGATGTGGTTAGTACGTTATGATCCAAGTCGGGTTATACCCAATAACAAGCTTAGCAAACACCAATTAATATTTAATTGATGATATGATCATGCAATTAAATATTTACACCAATTTAGAAAATGGTTTTTCTAAATAAGTTGCATATGAGATGGAACAATCAATTTGGATATTTTGTTCAATAATATTATTTGTAATGTTATTTAAGTAAGTTAGATAACATTACAAATTAATAATGGGAGTGTATGGATTATACAATTAAAAGGTTAGTTGTATATATCTAATAAGAGGACTAGTAAACAATATATGTGTGTGTTAGTATCAATTTTATAAAAAATTGATAATCAAGAGAGAGACCACTTCCATGTGGCCGTCCCCCCCTTTTTCCCACATGCATGTGATAGTGCTCTTGAGAAGAACACTTATGCATGCTTATTCCACTAACTAATATTCTCTTTGATAAACTAACCCACATGCTAGTTCCACTTACAAGATAAAAATTCAGCTTTCATTCTCAATGTACATTACATGCAACTTGGAACAAAAGCTCTCTCTCCCTCTTCTCTCTAGTCCATGGATTTTGCAGCTGAAGAAAAGGGTTTTCAGCTTTGTTCTTGGTGTGATTTTCTTCCTAACAAGAAGGGTTATTGCAACAAGCTTGGGGTATAAACACTTGAGGGTTCCTCTTCTTGGAATCTTGGTCGATCTCATCTTCCCACATCATCAAGTTTGCTGCTGGAAACTCACGGATTTAGAAGGTCTTTTGGCAGCTTTCATCTTGGTGTTTTGGTGTCCAAATCCATGCAAGAATGATGCTTACTTAGAGCTTTTACTTAGAGCTTTGTGGGAGTCAACATTTGAGGACATCCAACCTTGAAGTTTTGGCCATATTTTCAGCCTCATCTCCACGTTTCTTTGGTAGAATCTTACTGCTGGAAAGGTAGTTTGGCAGCCCCTTTGTGGCTGTCATATTGTGTCATTTTATGTACACATAGCATGTTCATTCACATATAATGATCCTTTGATTTATGGGTTTGTTTTATACACTTGAATTGTTTTATACACTTGAATGGTCACTTGAAGAACATAATTTTCAGCTTATAAAATCATTTTTAAAGCTATACTTCCGCTGTGTTTTTCAGAAAGTTTAAGAGGTTAAACTATGATTTTATGTTCTAACAAACCCAACAATAATCGATGCACATACGAAACGATCCATCTTTCTTCTTCACGAACAGAACAGGTGCACCCCAAGGTGAATAGCTAGGACGGATAAAACCCTTGTCAGACAGTTCTTGAAGTTGACTAGCTAGCTCTTGCATTTCTGATGGTGCAAGTCGATATGGTGACTTAGCCACGAGGTTTGCTCCGGGAATCAAATTGATCATAAAATCGACTTCACGTACGGGAGGTAAACCACTAAGGTCATCGGGAAATACTTTAGGAAAGTCTCGTACAATCAGGACATCCTTAATGTCACACCCTCAAAATCCACGTGCGGAGTTTTACCGCGAGGCGTGTGAACAAACCAGGATCACAGTCAATAGTTACTCGGAACGACTCTATATGCTACGTTTAATGTAAATCAACCAGAGTTTAAACTTTAAAAGACCTGCGGAAGCGTAAAGTAAATAAAACAATCCCAAAACATATGAAAGTACCATATGGCAAAACAAGTGCCAACCAAATAGTTTAAACCATAAGTAAAAGACGGGTAGTTATAAATCTCTAAAAAAATATGCATGCTGACTCGTGAAGTGCTCCTATCAGCAATCCAGCTTAATGACCTGAGAATAGCATACTAAAAGTCAACACATGGTTGGTGAGTTCAAGAGTTTGCGCATAAACATAACAGTTTATCAAGTGTGTATAAACATAACAGTTTATCAGTAGCGTATAAACATAACAGTTTATCAATAGCGTATAATTAAGCATGTGCATTGTAATAGCTAGCTAGTCCATTAACAAACGATATTAATACATAGTGATTTCGACATTGAAGCTGACTGTGTTATGTTTGCCTCCCGTCACGACTTCACCATATCGTGACGAATAATCATAGGACAAATTGCACCCGGTTGACCTCGAGTCACACAGGTGGGGCTCGTCAGACCCAGTAGTACTACCCAAGTTTCCCGCTATCCAATATTAACAAATCGAAAGTGTGAGGACTTTATCATAATAAACAGCACTATATTAATATCATACACATCTTAAATATATAAAGCGTTGTAAAATTTACCAGTATGCTATCTCCCCCAAAAGAGATTTAATAAAACAGTGGGGCATGAACTCACCTGATACGCGTGTTAGACAAGTAAGGTTTAACTTGACAAGGACGAGTGGAAAGACAACCTTCAAAGGTTACCTAGAACACACAAGTACATAAGTACATGTACACAGAAATCCCAAGAGAAACCTTAAGTGTTCTACAAACAAAGAACTCAAGGTTCTATAAAAAACAACATACATGTGACCTAGTTGACCCGTTTGACCCGTTGGTGACATTATGCGTTGTAAACCATTTAAGTATACATGTTTAACATTCCAATGAAACACATTTGATGCTACATTCCTAATACATTGCTTAAATTATCATACTATGCACATATCATACAAGTTGTCCAATTCCTTAGCATCCAGCATGCTCAGTGTGTTTATAACATAACTAGTGTATCATATAACAGGTTAGATCATGCATAACCTACTTACATGACCTATAGCCATGATTTAGCATATATGGGTCAAAACAGATAATTTATCAAAAAGTCATTCATACTATTCACAACGCATACAAGATGCCTAATACATGCAACATACATTAGTATGACCCATTCCAGTCCCAAACATGATGTCCTAGTTACTAATCAACATACCAAACCATACATGACCATCAAAGTGCAATAATCACCCAATAACCAAATAAACATTCCATACAATCCAATTAACAGATTCTACCACTTTAAACATTCATAACAATCATTCTAGCATGATCCTAAAACCATGAATAAGTCAAATTACCAATATCCAAAGTTCGTGCACAATAAAGTTTCCCTTTTGGGAAAGTAATACCCAAAAGTCTAGTAAACACCCAACGTGTATCCAATTCATCATTAAGATACTATTTCAAGTTCATAACATTCATACTAACATGCTAATCACCTCCAAATATCCAAATTCTCAAACATCATACACAAAAGTTTCTACTTTTAGTAAGTCATGATCAACATCACAATTTCATGGATTTTCTTGCACAATTCAATTAAACTAACATCTAAGCATTACATCTAGCATCTTAGAATCATCAAATCATAAATTCCAAGAACCAAAAAGTTTCCTCTTATGGCAATGTATGAACTAGATGATCAAACCCTAGATTTCTTGCAAAATCAACATCATTCAACATTCATATAACCTAACTAACATCATATAACCACCTAACAATCATCAATTCCATATTATCATCATCAATTTCGAACTAGGTTTATCAAGAATCAAAAACTATGAACAACCAATCAAAATGTAGTTTTCTTGCATAATCAACGTTAACTAACATATAATCAATCAAACTAACACAATAGCATCAACAATACATCAAGAATTCAGCAACATCAACCCCAATTCGCAGCCCTAGTCTCGGTTCTATAGATACACATGCAAAACCCATAAAAATCTAACCTTTAAACGTGTAATGGCTTGGAATTGAAGGTCCTAACTTGTTGTAATACTTGGAATCAATCGAAATCAGGTCCAATTGCTTGGTTCTTGGTCGAAATTCGCAGGTTGAGGGAGAGGGAAGCTACAGTCGTGATTTTGGGGAGGGTGGGGGCTAGGGTTAATGTTTTGTTTAATTTAATTAGTCATGTGTACACTTTTAACCCTTGCATTATGTATTTTATAAAATTTAATCTTTTAAACTCCTTGTGAAGTGTTTTTAACTTAATAATATGAATATATGAACTAATGGTAACATTCATATATTTTATTTTATAAAACACAGGACATACCAATTAACACGCGCGTTTACGCGTTACGCGATAAAATTCCCAAATAGTCTTTAAATCGCGTAAAAACATAAACATAACATAATAATCATCTTTTCAACTAGATTATTATTAAATTAACATTATTAATTATTTTTAAGTCACCAACGTCAAACGACAACTAGTGTGTGCTTACGACACGTGTATGCAAAACTTAACGGAACTAACGGAGTTTGGTAACGGAAAATTACCGGATGTCACATTATCCCCATGTTGAAAGAATTTTCGTCCCGAAAATTGCGTTACATGGTGAGCGTGTTCCATCACTGATCTACTGCATTGGCACACAGAAATTCGAAATCGAGTGAGTTTTGGATGAGTTGTCACATCATCCCCATGTTGAAAGAAATTTCGTCCCGAAATTTAAATCAATACCTCGGTCTGGAGACATCGTCTCGAACAGTTGAGGGTACTTAAGCTTCATTTGATCCTCACGCTCCCACGTGAATTCCGGTCCACGTCGCGAATTCCAACGAACTTTGACGATAGGTATTTTGCTCTGCTTAAGTGTTTTCACCTCACGATCCATCACCTCGACGGGTTCTTCGATAAAGCGCAATTGCTCATCCACTTGAACATCTTCTAGTGGTACAATGAGTGTCTCGTCAGATAGGCACTTCTTCAGATTTGAAACGTGAAACACGTTGTGCACTCCACTCAGCGAATCAGGCAAAGCTAGTCGATAGGCCACCGGACCTATTCTTTCCAGCATCTCAAATGGTCCAACATACCTCGGATTCAGCTTTCCTCGCTTGCCAAACCGAACTACGCCTTTCCACGGTGAGACTTTCAATAACACTTTGTCGCCAATTTGAAATTCGAGAGGTTTCCGCCTCTTGTCAGCATAACTTTTCTGTCTATCCCTTGCTGCAGCCATACAGTTCCGTATCTGCACAATCTTCTCAGTTGTTTCATGAATGAGTTCGGGACCCGTTAGTTGACTATCACCAATTTCAGCCCAGCAAACCGGTGATCTACACTTTCTCCCATACAAAGCCTCGAAAGGTGCTGCCTGAATGCTAGTGTGATAACTGTTATTATAGGAGAATTCCACCAGGGGCAGGTGAACTTCCCAGTTGTTCCCGAAGTCAATCACACAAGCACGTAGCATATCCTCCAAAGTCTGTATGGTACGCTCACTCTGACCATCAGGTTGTGGATGATAAGCAGTACTCATATCCAATCGTGTACCCAAAGACTTTTGTAGTGACTGCCAGAAGTGTGACGTGAAACGAGCATCACGATCAGAGATGATTGAGATTGGTACGCCATGTCTCGAAACGATTTCCTTGAGATACAATCGGGTTAGCTTCTCCATCTTATCCGTTTCCTTAATTGCAAGGAAGTGAGCGGACTTGGTCAACCGATCCACAATGACCCAGATTGTGTCACAACCAGTATTAGTCCGGGGTAGTTTAGTGATAAAATCCATGGAAATTTGTTCCCATTTCCACATCGGTATCTCAGGTTGCTGTAACAGTACGGATGGTTTTTGGTATTCCACCTTTACCTTCGAACAGGTCAAACACTTGCTCACATATGTAGCTACGTCTGCTTTCATGTTAGGCCACCAATAGTGCGCCTTTAGATCATGATACATCTTGTCAGATCCAGGATGTATAGAGTATTTAGACTTGTGAGCCTCGCTCATAACCAAATCCCTCAGATTTCCATAAACAGGCACCCAAAGTCTATCCATGAAGTACCGAATTCCATCCTCCTTCACTACCAATTGTTTATCCATTCCCCGTAATGACTCAGGACCAATGTTTTCCTCTTTCAAGGCTTCTATTTGTGCTTCCTTAACTTGTTCAGGCAATTGGGTACTGATCGTGAGTTGCAAGGCTCGCACTCGCCTGGGTTTAACTGTTTCTTTTCGGCTTAAGGCATCAGCAACTACGTTCGCCTTTCCAGGATGGTACTTGATAGCGCAATCATAATCATTCAAAAGTTCCACCCAACGCCGCTGCCTCATATTCAACTCTTTTTGCTCAAAGATATGTTGAAGACTCTTGTGATCGGTATAGATAGTACATTTGGTACCGTACAAGTAATGTCTCCAAATCTTTAAGGCAAAAACCACTGCACCCAACTCCAGATCATGGGTAGTATAATTCTTCTCGTGAACCTTTAGTTGTCTCGAGGCGTAAGCTATCACCTTATCGCGCTGCATCAGAACACAACCCAATCCTTGGATGGATGCGTCACAATACACCACGAAATCATCCGTCCCCTCTGGCAGTGCCAATATCGGTGCACTACAGAGTTTCTGTTTCAATAGCTGAAAAGCCGCCTCTTGACTTTCCCCCCATTTGTATGTTGTTCCTTTGTGGGTCAAAGCGGTGAGAGGTTGTGCAATCTTAGAAAATCCTTCTATGAACCGTCGGTAATACCCCGCTAATCCCAGAAATTGTCGTATCTCACTCGGTGTTTTAGGTATGGCCCAATTCTTTATTGCCACAATCTTGGCAGGGTCAACGTGTATACCCTTCTCATTAACAATATGGCCTAGGAATTGTACTTCGCGTATCCAAAAGTCACACTTAGAGAATTTGGCGTACAGTTGCTCATTCTTCAACAATTCCAAGATTAATAGTAGATGCTCTTCATGGTCCTCCTTGGTCTTAGAGTATATCAGTATGTCATCGATAAACACAATAACAAACTGATCAAGGTAGGGTTTGCACACACGATTCATGAGATCCATGAACACCGCAGGTGCATTTGTCAACCCAAAAGGCATGACCAAGAATTCGTAATGACCATAACGAGTACGGAATGCAGTTTTGGAGATATCCTCCTCACGGACTCGGAGTTGATGATAACCAGATCTCAAGTCGATCTTCGAATAATAGCTGGATCCCTGAAGCTGATCAAATAAGTCATCGATGCGAGGTAAAGGGTATCGGTTCTTAACTGTGACTTTGTTTAACTCCCTATAATCGATGCACATTCGAAACGTGCCATCTTTCTTCTTAACAAAAAGGACAGGGGCTCCCCAAGGTGATGAGCTAGGTCGAATAAAGCCCTTATCTAAAAGCTCCTGAAGTTGTGATGACAACTCCTGTAATTCGTTCGGTGCTAGTCGATAAGGTGCTCTAGCAATCGGGGCTGCACCGGGAGTCAGTTCAATTTGAAATTCCACTTGACGATGAGGTGGTAATCCAGGAAGATCCTCTGGAAACACCTCGGGAAAGTCCCGTACGACGGGTATGTCTTCCATTCGCCTTTCCTCCGGTTGTTTATCGGTGACGAGTGCCAGGATAGCCAAGCGACCTTTTCGCAGTAATTTCTGTGCTTTCATATAGGAGATAATGCCCATCACTGCACCACTCCTATCGCCTCGGACTGTGAGAATTTCGTCACCAACAGGAATTCGTATGATCTTCTCGTGACATATTACTTCCGCTTGCTTATTTGAGAGCCAATCCATGCCTACCACAACGTCGAAACTACCCAGTGTAACAGGCATAAGATCGATAGCGAAAGTATGACCAGCGAGTTCTATCTTACAATCTTTAAGAATGTGTGTCACATGGATCTGTTTACCGTCAGCCAATTCTATGGTATATTTGGATTCTAAGGCAGAAGGAATATCACTTAGGAGACTAGAGAACTTTAAGGATATGAAACTCCTATCAGCTCCAGTATCAAACAGTACTGTAGCAAAACACCCATTTACAGAAAACTACCAGTAACAGTAGTAGGGTCGTTTAGAGCCTCACCTGAGCCAATGACGAAGGCTCTCCCTTTGGCTCCATTATTACCACCGTTACCATTGCCATTTCCATCTTTGTTGTTGTTGTTGTTGTTGTTGTTCTGGTTATGTTGTTCTGGCCATTGCCATTTCCGTTCCTCCTTAACTGCGGGCAGTTTCGCTTGTAGTGCCCCTCCTTTCCACACTCGAAACAACCCTTTGGTGTCTCCTGAGATTGCTGTGGTTTCCTGACCATCTCACCACGGCAATCCTTAGCCAAGTGCCCCATTTTACCACACCGCTGACACTTGTAGTTGTCACATCTCCCAACGTGATGATAGTTGCACCGCGTGCACATCGGCTTTTTACCACCATAGCCGCTCGGTCCTTGATTGTTTGAGTTTGACTGGTTGAAGTTGCGATTGTTGTCAAACCTTCTTTGTTGCTGTTGTGGTTGTTGTTGTTGTTGAGACTGGTGTTGACCACCGGATGATGAGGATGCCCTATTGTTGTTGTTGGTGTTGGTGTTGTTGGAGGTATCCCACTTTCTTTTGTTGTCGGGCACACTTGCAGCAGCGCCCCGTTTTGGCAACCGCCCTTGCTCCATAGCTTCGTCAGTTAGTTTGTGGGCCAGTCGGATAGCTTGTTGTATAGTGGCGGGGTTAGAGGAAGTCACCAGGCTCCTAATTTCGGGCACCAATCCCCGGATGTAATGTTCCACTCGCTTGTGCATTTCATTCACCATTCCAGGACATAGTGTGGCCAGCTCGTGGGTTCTTGTTGTATAGGCCTCGATCTCGGAACCTTGCATTTTCAACTGCCAAAATTCCATCTCCAACTTTTGAACTTCGCTGCGAGGACAGTATTCCTCGATCATCATATCTTTGAATTCATTCCACGGGAGCTCATTTGCCATGGCCTGCCCTAGCATTTGCACTTGAGCATTCCACCAAGACAGTGCTGCACCATCCAGTGTCCCCGTAGCATATTTCACCTGGTCAGCAGGTGGACAGTTGCACTTCGAGAAAACGGACTCCGTTTTCTGAAACCACCTCACCAACCCTACAGCTCCCTCGGTTCCACTGTAGGTGTGGGGTTTGCAGTCCATGAAGGACTTGTAGGTACATGCTGGCGGTCCTGCTTTAACACGATAAATATTGATCAGATGTCTTATTCGTTTAACTATAGGATTTGACAAAAATTTTTCCATTATCGTTTACCTGCGGCCTGTCCTACTTGAGCAGCAGTTAACGCTGCCTGGACTTGTGCATTTATTAGGGCTGCTAGTTCCGCAGGGGTTATATTGATGGTACCGGCGCCTTGGCCACCAGCACCTTGGTCACTGGCACCTTGGTCACCGGCGCCGCGTCCACGCCCGCGCCCGCGTCCTCGGCCACGTCCACGTCCTCGGGCGTCCATTATTCACTTTACATTCACAAATACAATAATGAGTAACATCAAGCATATTATCTCATTGAAGTATAATAAACAATAAGTAAGTAATGAATCATCACAACCACAACATTATTAACAAAAATAATAACCAAAGGTAAATAAATTGCAAATAAGTCACAAGTCATTTATCAATGTCAAAATTTGAGTTTGTTGTTCGAGTGGGGGAAACAACCCTTCCCACATAGGTTCCAAAATAAGAAACGCTACATAGTCCAAGTTGTTTAAAGAAAATAAAGAGTATCAATCTACTATGCCTGAGCCGTCACTGTCATCATCCATCTGCACGGGCTCCTCTTCAGGTTCCTCCTCAGGTTCCTCTTCAGGTTCCTCCTCTCCTCCTCGGGGGCCTCCACCGGAGCAGGAGCTAAGGCTATCTGAAGTGCCGCCAACTGGGCCGATAAAGCAGCAAAAACGGTTGTCGACTTCTTCATCGCGCTGTTCCCGTGCGGTCACGCGTCCACTCAGCCTATCATAACCGCGTCCACATCAGCCTACATCATAACCCTCACGCAGGTTTTACCACCCCTCCTAAGGTTTTAGTTCATGATGCTCCCCTGTGTTCATCCAGCAGCGTGTACACCTCATGTTGTAGTGTACAGACACTGCTAGTAAGTCGTCGGACCCGGTGTTGCTCCGTGTCCAGTGCTGCCACCAATGCAGCAATGACCTGCTCATTGGACTGCACCGGTCGCGGAAGTGTCGGTAGTGTTTGTCCAGTGCTGGTCCTAGTCTGAGGTCTTGGTATAGGCACGCGTTCCCGGTACATAAGGTGATCCACAAACTTCGGGTAGAAGTTCCAATCACGGGGAGGGTCACGTTCAGGTGGCACGAATGGTTGATCCCAGTCGAATTCACCTCGTGGATAGTCCAAACGAGGCCAGTCTAGTCCGTCGTCAGGCACCGGTCTAGGAGGTGGGGACTCGGGTCGTGTGGGTGATGCTGGTAGCTTACCACGTGCTCTCGAAGACGATGCCATACTGCAGAGAGTTTGATGTGTATGCCAATGAGTATGCAGTAGAAATATCAGGAACAAGTAACTACTAACTGTGTGCGGTTATAGTCTAGTGTGTATGCAACCTAGTTCTCTATAACCAATGGCTCTGATACCAATCTGTCACACCCTCAAAATCCACGTGCGGAGTTTTACCGCGAGGCGTGTGAACAAACCAGGATCACAGTCAATAGTTACTCGGAACGACTCTATATGCTACGTTTAATGTAAATCAACCAGAGTTTAAAACTTTAAAAGACCTACGGAAGCGTAAAGTAAATAAAACAATCCCAAAACATATGAAAGTACCATATGGCAAAACAAGTGCCAACCAAATAGTTTAAACCATAAGTAAAAGACGGGTAGTTATAAATCTCTAAAAAAATATGCATGCTGACTCGTGAAGTGCTCCTATCAGCAATCCAGCTTAATGACCTGAGAATAGCATACTAAAAGTCAACACATGGTTGGTGAGTTCAAGAGTTTGCGCCAAACATAACAGTTTATCAAGTGTGTATAAACATAACAGTTTATCAGTAGCGTATAACATAACAGTTTATCAATAGCGTATAATTAAGCATGTGCATTGTAATAGCTAGCTAGTCCATTAACAAACGATATTAATACATAGTGATTTCGACATTGAAGCTGACTGTGTTATGTTTGCCTCTCGTCACGACTTCACCATATCGTGACGAATAATCATAGGACAAATTGCACCCAGTTGACCTCGAGTCACACAGGTGGGGCTCGTCAGACCCAGTAGTACTACCCAAGTTTCCCCGCTATCCAATATTAACAAATCGAAAGTGTGAGGACTTTATCATAATAAACAGCACTATATTAATATCATACACATCTTAAATATATAAAGCGTTGTAAAATTTACCAGTATGCTATCTCCCCCAAAGAGATTTAATAAAACAGTGGGGCATGAACTCACCTGATACGCGTGTTAGACAAGTAAGGTTTAACTTGACAAGGACGAGTGAAAGACAACCTTCAAAGGTTACCTAGAACACACAAGTACATAAGTACATGTACACAGAAATCCCAAGAGAAACCTTAAGTGTTCTACAAACAAAGAACTCAAGGTTCTATAAAAACAACATACATGTGACCTAGTTGACCCGTTTGACCCGTTGGTGACATTATGCGTTGTAAACCATTTAAGTATACATGTTTAACATTCCAATGAATCACATTTGGTGCTACATTCCTAATACATTGCTTAAATCATCATACTATGCACATATCATACAAGTTGTCCAATCCTTAGCATCCAGCATGCTCAGTGGTTTATAACATAACTAGTGTATCATATAACAGTTAGATCATGCATAACCTACTTACATGACCTATAGCCATGATTAGCATATATGGGTCAAACAGATAATTTATCAAAAAGTCATTCATACTATTCACAACGCATACAAGATCCTAATACATGCAACATACATTAGTATGACCCATTCCAGTCCCAAACATGATGTCCTAGTTACTAATCAACATACCAACCATACATGACCATCAAGTGCAATAATCACCCATACCAAATAACTTCCATACATCCAATTAACAGATTCTACACTTTAAACATTCATAACAATCATTCTAGCATGATCTAAACCATGAATAAGTCAAATTACCAATATCCAAAGTTCGTGCACAATAAAGTTTCCCTTTTGGGAAGTAATACCCAAAGTCTAGTAAACACCCAACGTGTATCCAATTCATCATTAGATACTATTTCAAGTCATAACATTCATACTAACATGCTAATCACCTCCAAATATCCAAATTCTCAAACATCATACACAAAAGTTTCTACTTTTAGTAAGTCATGATCAACATCACAATTTCATGGATTTTCTTGCACAATTCTTAAACTAACATCTAAGCATTACATCTAGCATCTTAGAATCATCAAATCATAAATTCCAAGAACCAAAAGTTTCCTCTTATGGCAATGTATGAACTAGATGATCAACCTAGATTTCTTGCAAAATCAACATCATTCAACATTCATATAACCTAACTAACACATAAACACCCAATAACAATCAATTCCATTTATCATCATCAATTTCGAACTAGGGTTTATCAAGAATCAAAAACTATGACAACCAATCAAAAATGTAGTTTTCTTGCATAATCAACGTTAACTAACATATAATCAATCAAACTAACACAATAGCATCACAATACATCAAGAATTCAGCAACATCAACCCCAATTCGCAGCCCTAGTCTCGGTTCTATAGATACACATGCAAAACCCATAAAAATCTAACCTTTAACGTGTAATGGCTTGGAATTAAAGGTCTAACTTGTTGTAATACTTGGAATCAATCGAAATCAGGTCCAATTGCTTGGTTCTTGTCGAAATTCGCAGGTGAGGGAGAGGGAAGCTGCAGTCGTGATTTTGGGGAGGGTGGGCTAGGGTTAATGTTTTGTTTAATTTAATTAGTCATGTGTACACTTTTAACCCTTGCATTATGTATTTTATAAAATTAATCTTTTAAACTCCTTGTGAAGTGTTTTTACTTAATAATATGAATATAGAACTAAAGGAACATTCATATATTTTATTTTATAAACACAGGACATACCAATTAACACGCGCGTTTACGCGTTACGCGATAAAATTCCCAAATAGTCTTTAAATCGCGTAAAAACATAAACATAACATAATAATCATCTTTTCAACTAGATTATTATTAAATTAACATTATTAATTATTTTAAGTCACCACGTCAAACGACAACTAGTGGTGCTTACGACACGTGTATGCAAAACTTAACGGAACTAACGGAGTTTGGTAACGGAAAATTACCGGATGTCACACTTAAGATCTTTCACTTTGACTTTTTGTTGACCACATAGGCCAAGAAAGCCATATAATCTTACTTAGGCATTTCGGCTTGAGTGCACGATGTGAGTTTGAGTCCTTTGGAGGATTTTTCACCAAATACTTTCATGTATTCCCGAAGGCAAAGGAATATGAATGATTTCTCGAAGCAAATAATCTCGGCATGATTTTGGCTAACCAATCCAGACAATGATAATGTCAAAGCTTCCAAGTTTCATAGGAATAAGGTCGATAAAGAAATCATGCACGCGAGGCTCAAAATGCATTCACAAATAACGACATCAAAGTGTAGGTTCTCCATCAGCGACTTCAATGGTAAGAGTCTTTCTAATTTCGTATGTGGCTTAGCAAGTATGGGCTCAAATTCTAACGAGGCAAACTCTTATCGGCTCCAGAATCAAATAGGATGTAGGCTTAAGAATTATTAATAAGGAACATACCTGTTCAGTTTTAAAGATATTTAACTATATAGGTAAAACATCAAAAAGACTTAGATCAAAAAGACTTAGATCAAAAAGACATATCGTTCACCACATCGTTGTTTGCTTGTGCTTGGTTTGCATTGATATTGAAAGCACGTCCTCGGGCTTGTGGAACATTACCTACAAGATGAGGGCATTGTGGGCAAAAGTGACGAGGTTCACCACAATTGTAGCAAACACAATTAGCAACCATTGCAACATTGTTTGTGCATGGTGACAAGTAGCCACCAAGTCCATATTACCGCAGAATGTACAGATGCGGCATGAAGCCTTCCTTGATGATGGTACCTACAGACATTCCCATGGGTAAGACCTACATAGGCCCTAACTATAGGTGCTTGTGCCACAGGAACAAGTGTCTTTGAGGTGCTTTGGTGCAGCCACAGCAAAGTTACGAGCTAGTGTGTACTTGCGTTCTTGTTGTTGTTGTAAGACGGTTCAGTTTTTGTCTCCTTAGCAGCTTCAGGGACCATCTTCTCAACCTTCTTAGCACCCTTGATAGACATGGTACCCACTCGTATATGATTCTCGGTAAGTTGGGCGGTGATAGTAAGGCTTACTCCAAAGTTATGGTCGACTACCCACCACAACATCATGAATTTGGGGTGGTACCCCTTGATGAATTTCTCGATGTTATGAGGAACAGTGTCGACTATATGGGGAAACAAAATGCTCAACTCTAATGCCTAATTGAGTAGGCCAAGTGATCACCACCATCTTGCTTGAGGTTCCAAAACTCCTCCTCCAGCTTTTGCAATTCACTTCTCGGGCAAAACTTTGCGATAGCAATATTCTTGAACTCGTCCCAAGTTAGTGCTAACATAACATCAGCACCATGATTCCTTTTCTCTCTATTCCACATGTAAGTGCCCTTTGTTGAGCACTAGTGGCATAATAAACTTTGAGCACCTTGGGACACTCACAGTTGATGAACGTGTTTTCCATGATTTCGAACCACTCGAGAAGTCCAGTGGCTCCTTCCTTTCCACTATCGCTAGTGGGCTTGCATGAGCTAAAGTGTTTGAACGTGCAGGTTTGGTTGTTGCGCCCTTGGTTCGCGCTATTCTCTCCTTGACCATTTTCATTGTTGCTAGAGTTGGTCATCATGGTGCTATTCAGTTTAGCAACCATGGTTGGTATGACAGCAACATTTGACAAGCAATCATGGCGGCTAACTTATGGTCGGAACTTCCAC
Source organism: Flaveria linearis (assembly GCA_024085815.1). Lineage (NCBI taxonomy): Eukaryota > Viridiplantae > Streptophyta > Magnoliopsida > Asterales > Asteraceae > Flaveria > Flaveria linearis. Next base: position 78,543,931 of record CM044008.1, on the reverse strand, counting down.
GCTTTCTGTCACACCCCGACCGACGGCAAAATCATCGAGGCGGACGAATGTGAAACGATTGTTCATAGCACATGGAACTAAATAAGTTGGAATAATACTAAATATCATTTTGATTGAACATTACAAGACGATAAATCATTACAATACAAAAGATTCAAACAAAGAAATAAAATATTTAGTTAAACTAGGTCCAAGTCTTATATGTGCAAGAAGAATCCCTCAAGTAGTAAACCGAAACATGTTAAAAATAAAGGGTCAACTTTGAAAGTTGATGAGTTTCCATGGGTTAAACACACGCGTATATATATATATATATATAAAAGGTTTACAGTAGCAATTCATGTCAATGGTTATGAATTATGCAAGTTTGTAGAACACACATAGCTACAATCAAAGCTCGACTTAATTACAAGTTTATATGATTGGCTAAGTGTACTTGTTCCCATGATGAACAAGTCATTGTCATCAGGAGCCGGCATACATCGGCTTTAGCACCAAATAGGCTTGTCAGGCCCATAGATCTAAGACGTCGCCAGGCTAGCAATAGTTAATGATTGTAAACAAAGTATGTATCTCATATAAGACTTACAATAACACAAATAACCATGACAAATAAAAGTATTATTGCAAGTGCTTTACAAGATTTAAACGTTTACACATGATGTTGATAAGATTAACATGTTTCACCCCAAACGGTGTGAAATAATGTAAAAAAAAGGGGCAAGAAACTCACATGGAAAACTACAAGTATAGTGATGGTTGTAGAGTACATAAGAAAACTGGATGTCAAGAGTCAAAGGTGATGTCCTAATGATAAAAAAACAATAACTTGAGGTTGGAATTCATTACAAGAAGTTAGGACGCTTAGGAATGCCAATAAGCGAAAGGTAGATTGATAAACGTTATTGTACCAATTTTAGATTCTGGACAGAATGTTTGGTATGTGTTGAACAGTTTTTAAAATAGCAAACGGTTTCATAAAATTATAAAATTTACATTTTACTAGTTCAAAGTCTCTCGGACAACTTTCATTCAGAAACATTTTATAAAAAGATCCGTAAGTAGGTCAAACAAGTAGCACAAGACAGAAGGTGCTGAAATGCGCACTTATCTTGTGAAGGCTGTCCGATTGAGTTTGAAGATATATAAATTCTAGTTGAAAAGGTAATTCAATGAAATTAATATTTCAGTCTGAGTTTACTCAAATTTAGTTTGTTATGATCAAACTATGGTCAGTTGAAGTCATTATATTCTGTCAGAATTGTAGTAGGCACTTATGTGCACTTTAAAATGTTAAGCATGAAACGGGTTAGAAAAAATTTATATATTCATATATGATATATTATACTCATTTGAGTTATATCAAAAATATTCCAAGACTTCAACATAGCCATCACTTAGGGAAATAATCTTGTGGAATAACCGAATGCGGCAGCATAGCTGTCCATATGCAAATGGGATTCTTTCTTTACATTAGTGTTGTTGTTAGCTTGATTTAAGATTTTAGTGATTGTTATAAGATTAGTGAATATATAAGGTAATGATCAATGATAATGATAAAAAAGAGATTTGGTAGAAGAAGAAAAAGTAAGAACGAAAACAATTTGATGTTAGGATGATTGAAAGAATATAGAATACTTATATAAATCAATATAAGATTACCTTAGTCTTAGAAACTTTTTGAGAGTACTTGTAAAAGAAAATTCTTGAATTTGATCAAAACCAAAGAATGGAAGAAAGGTTTTTTAGAGATTTTTAGAGAATGAGTAAATGAAAAGTGAGGCATAAACCTTACTTTATAGTTGAGTTAGAAGGAGGTTATGAATTGTGTTAATGGAGTTATAAGTCTTTTAAAAGGGGGTTATGATTAGAATTTAAAATAAATATAAAATTAAATAATAAAATAATATTACATTTAAATTTTAAATTTATGAATAATCTAATTTTAACAACTTATTTTTTTATAAAATCTTTATAGACTTTATAAAATCAAATGAATAATCAATCAATTATCTATTTGTTAATCTTTATCTTTTATAAAACTTGTAAACTTTATAATTTGATTATTTATTTAAAATTCATAATTACTAATAAAACTTTATAAGTTTACTAAAATTCATTTTATAACTTTATAAGTTTAATAAAGTCTTTTCCATTTTGTTATTTTTTGTAACATGATTAATAAACTTTATAATTTTATAAAAAAATTATTTATAAATCAATGAGTTATTATAAGTAGTTTAAATGATAAATTGAATAAATCATTTATGATATTGTTTAAACTACTCGTCTAATCTATATAATTCATTAATATAAAATAAGTTAAATAAAGAAATTCATATCGTATGAAAGTTCGATTTTAGTTCGGGTTCGGGTTATAACTGAAATGGCGGATGTTACAGTCTCCTCTACTTTAGAAATTTTATCCCGAAATTTATTCACGAGAAGATGATTTCAAAGATATGAGAGACTTGAATTTCATTCGGTTTGCAAGTGAACTTTGGGAACGTTAAATCAATAAGTTTAATTATGATGTTTTGCTATGCTTAAGTTTGTTAATTTCATGATTCGAGATTTCGGGCGTTTTGAAAAGTGTATAAGATCATCAATTTAAAATTTTATTGATAAGCTTTGTATTCCAGACGATGCATGACGATTAGGAAGGTTTTGTCATGAATACAACACCAGGTTTAGATCAATACGATAGTCTTTTTGACGAACACGAGATATATTTTTAAGACACTTTGGATGAGATGTGAATTCATAGGAGCTTCTCAAGCAAATAACTTCGACATGTTCTTAGATAATCGATTGGTTCTAAGTCATTGAGGTTTAATGTTACATTATTTAAAGTTGATACGAGAATCGTTTGTTAAGATAATGGTTTAGTTAGAATAAGAGTATCATTGTAAGAGGTTTCAGAATAAGTGCGATTTTGAGGGAAAGGCATTCAAAAGACTACTAAAATCATTGTGAGAATTGGGTAATGAGCTTTAATTCCAAGAAGACAAGATCAAAGATAGAAGATTCAAATTACAAGGTGTTTCGAGTGTAATGTTAGGTTTACAAACAAGCATTACGTTGACTTATCAAAGTATTAGGTCAACTACAACCTTAATGAAGACATGCGTACCTATAAGCGGAAACTCACCCCAAGGGTTCCAGGTAAGGTAAACGGATCCATCGGTTGATTTGGATTTATATGATACCTTCCTAGACAGAACACCTCGAGATACAGGCATTACGCTCTTCCAGCATTACATGTTTCAAGTTGTAAGACACAGACTTTGACGAATTTGAAAACCACGAATAACGATTCAAAGCTCATTTTGAAAACCATTTGATTTAGGCACGCAATGCCTTAGAATATGATTTAAGATTCGTTGTGTGCATTGATAAGATTCAAATTATAAGAGGAATGACATAAGGCATATAATCACATCAATCGTATAACATATAAGGCACATAAAATCCTATCTAAGCATATAAAATACATGAGAGGACTCATGTGTAAGGGTAATTAGTTATAGTCTAGGTATTTCCATTTCTAATAACCTAATTCCTATAACCATGGCTCTGATACCAGACGGCGGAATCATCGAGGCGGACGAATGTGAAATGATTGTTCATAGCACATGGAACTAAATAAGTTGTAATAATATTAATATCATTTTTGATTGAAAATTACAAACAATAAATCATTAATAATAAAACATTCAAACAAAGAAATAAAATATTTAGTTAAACTAGGTCCAAGTCTTATATGTGCAAGAGAATCCCTCAAGTAGTAAACCTGAAACATGTTAAAAGTAAAGGGTCAACTTTGAAAGTTGGTGAGTTTCCAGGGGTTAAACACACCGTATATATATATATAAGGTTTACAAGTAGCAATTCATGTCAATGGTTATGAATTATGCATGTTTATAGAACACATATAGCTACAATCAAAGCTCGACTTAAATACAAGTTTATATGATTGGCTAAGTGTACTTTGTTCCCATGATGAACAAGTCAATTGTCATCAGGAGCCGGCAATACACGGCTTTAGCACCAAATAGGCTTGTCAGGCCCATAGATCTAAGACGTCGCCAGGTTAGCAATAGTTAATGATTGTAAACAAAATATGTATCTCATATAAGACTTACAATAACACAGATAACCATGACAAATAAAAGTATGAATTGAAAGTGCTTTACAAGATTTAAATGTTTACACATGTATGTTGATAAGATTAAAATGTTTCACCCCAAAACTTGTGAAATAATGTAAAAAAAGGGCAAGGAAACTCACATGGAAAACTACAAGTATAGTGATGGTTGTAGAGACATAAGAAAACTTGGATGTCAAGAGTCAAAGGTGATGTCCTAAATGATAACAAAAACAATAACTTGAGGTTGGAATTCATTACAAGAAGTTAGGACGCTTGGGAATGCCAATAAGTGAAAGGTAGATTGATAAACGATTATGTACTAATTTTAGATTCTGGACAGAATGTTTGGTGTGTTTGAACAGGTTTTTAAAATAGCAAACGATTTCATAAAATAATAAAAATTTACATTTTACTAGTTCAATGTCTCTCAGAAAACTTTCATTCAGAAACATTTTTACAAAAGATCTGTAAGTAGGTCAAACAAGTAGCACAAGACAGAAGGTGCTGAAATGCACACTTATCTTGTGAAGGCTATTGTTGAGGCGTCCGATTGAGTTTGAAGATATATAACTGTCGTTGAATGATAATTCAATGAAATTAATATTGAGTCTGATTTAACTCAAATTTAGTTTTTTATGATCAAATGTATCAGATCGTTGTTTGATTTATATTCTGCCAGAATTGTAGTAAAGCACTATGTGCACTTTTAAAATTGTTAAAGCATGAAACGGGTTAGAACAAATTATTATATTGATATATGATATATTAGACTTCATTTGAGTTATATCAAAAATATTCCAAGACTTCAACATAGCCATCACTTAGGGAAATAATCTTGTGGAATAACCGAATGCGACGGCATAGCTGTCCTATGCAAATGGGATTCTTTCTTTACATTAGTGTGTTGTTAGCTTGATTAAGAATTTTAGTGATTGTCATAAGATTAGTGAACATTATAAGGTTAATGATCAAATGATAATGATAAAAAAAGAGATTTGGTAGAAGAAAGAATAAAAGTAAGAACATGAAAATAATTTGATGTTAGGATGATTAAAGAATATAGAAATGCTTAACATAAATCAATATAAGATTACCTTAGTCTTAGAACTTCTTGAGATTACTTGTAAATGAAAATTCTTAATTTGATCAAACCAAAGAATGGAAGAAAGGTTTGTTAGAGAGATTTTTAGAGAATGAGCAAATGAAAAGTGAGACCTAACCTTGCTTTTATAATTGAGGTAGGAGGAGGTTATAAATGGTGAGTTATAAGTTTTTTTAAAGGGGGTTATGATTAGAATTTAAAATAAATATAAAATTAAATATAAATAATAATTACAATTTAAATTTAAAATTTATGAATACTCTAATTTTAACAACTTATTTTTTAATAAAATCGTTATAGACTTTATAAAATCAAACTGAATAATCAATTAAATTATTTATTTGTAATCTTTATAACTTTTATAAAACTTGTAAACTTTATAATTTGATTATTATTTAAAATTCATAATTACTAATAAAACTTTATAGTTTATTAAAATTCATTTATAACTTTATAAGTTTTAATAAAGTCTTTTCCGTTTACTTATTTTTTGTAACATGATTATAAACTTTATAATTTTATAAAAAATTATTTTAAATCAACGAGTTCTTATAAGTTGTTTAAATGATAAATTGAATAAATCAATTCACGATATGTTTAAACTACCGTCAATCTATATAATTCATTGATATAAATAAAATATTAAATAAAGAAATTCATATAGTATGAAAGTTTGATTTTAGTTCGGGTTCGGGTTATAACTTGAAAATGGCGGATGTTACACTTTCAATGGTGACGAGACATGCCGGATACAAAACAATTAGTCATAGGAATTTGGAGATTAAAGGACATAAATCAAACAAGGATATTCAAGACTTGTAAAACATACACGGAATGATTCCATTGGTAATGCATTACCATTTGGAAACGTTGACACGTCAAGATAAGTTGACCCATTTGCCTTAGAAACTTGTGTATATTGACCATAGTTTATCACTCATTCCAGAAATCCCAGGTAAGCATGATTAGTCCCGTAGGATTTATGCGAAATGCTTACCTTAGCCCAAAGGCTTTTCCAGGAAATTCAGATACAGGTGTCTATATGTCACACAATATTTCTTAGGTTCATGGAATCAAAACCTTAATGAGATTTTCATAGATTAGACATAAAGTCTAAAATTTAAACCTTCTATATAAAGCGTACGATCCCACGTGTAGTCGAGAATAAGTTTAGGAAATTTCATTCGTCGGGGAGAATAAAGAATTAAGAATAAGTTTAGGGAAGACAAAGCAACCAAGTTTATCAATTATAAGGCATACCTAACTAAAAGCATCAAGTTTCACATTAAAGGCATCCCTAATTAGATAGCATCATGTAGCATGCAACAATTATGTTTACAAGAATTTCCGTTTACTTATTTTTTGTAACATGATTAATAAACTTTATAATTTTAAAAAAAATTATTTATAAATCAACGAGTTCTATAAGTTGTTTAAATGATAAATTGATAAATCAATTCACGATATTGTTTAACTACACGTCTAATCTAATAATTCATTGATATAACTAAAATAAGTTAAATAAAGAAATTCATATAGTATGAAAGTTTGATTTTAGTTCGGGTTCGGGTTTATAACTTGAAAATGGCGGATGTTACACTTTCAATGGTGACGAGACATGCCGGATACAAAACAGTTAGTCATAGGAATTTGGAGATTAAAGGACAATAAATCAAACAAGGATTATTCAAGACTTGTAAAACATACACGGAATGATTCCATTGGTAATGCTTACCATTTGGAAACGTTGACACGTCAAGATAAGTTGACCCATTGCCTTAGAAACTTGTGTCTATTGACCATAGTTTATCACTCATTCCAGAAATCCCAGGTAAGCATGATTAGTCCCGTAGGATTATGCGAAATGCTTACCTTAGCCCAAGGCTTTTTCAGGAAATTCAGAATACAGGTGTCTTATGTCACACAATATTTCTTAGGTTCATGGAATCAAAACCTTAATGAGATTTTCATAGATTAGACATAAAGTCTAAAAATTTAAACCTTCTATATAAAGCGTACGATCCCACGTGTAGTCGAGAATAAGTTTAGGAAATTTCATTCGTCGGGGAGAATAAAGAATTAGAATAAGTTTAGGGAAGACAAAGCACCAAGTTATCAATTATAAGGCATACCTAACTAAAAGCATCAAGTTTCACATTAAAAAGGCATCCCTAATTAGATAGCATCATGTAGCATGCAACAATATATTTTACAAGAATATAAAGATTTTCTTATGAGGTTCATGCATAAACTGTAGTCTAGGTCACCATTTCTAATAACCTAAATCCCTATAGTTGGGCTCTAATACCAATCTGTCACACCAAAACCTTAACGGTGGAATCGTCGAGATGTGAGGGTTAAGATTATTCACAGCCACATAACGCTACCATTAAATGAAATATTATTATCAAAAAGTTTTAAAATGCAAATTACATCCATAAGTCTCAAACAAGAATAAAACATAACATAAAATAACACACCCATGACAAATTATTTTTTTTCCTAGTCCAAATCCTAGGTGAGCATGCTTCAAAGAGATCATCAAACTTGAGGCATTTCCTGAAACATGTTAAAAAATAAAGGTCAACTATGAAATTTGGTGAGTTTCCATGGGTTAAGTGTACATAATATATCAAAGATTTACAAGTAGCAATTCATGTCAATGTTATGAATTACGCAAGTTTATAGAACACATATAGCTACAATCAAACCTTGACCAGAATAAGATTACAAGTTTATAACGATTAGCTAAGTGTACTTGGTTCCCATGATGAACAAGCATACGTCATCAGGGGCCGGCATAACATCGGCTTAGCACTAATAGGCTGTTAGGCCCATCGATCTATGACGTCGCCAGGCTAGCAATAGTTAATGATTGTCAACATATAATGTATCTCATATAACACTCACAGTAATACAAATAACCATGACAAAAATATAGATGAATTGCATGTGCGTACAAGTATAAAAGTTTACAAGTGTAAGTTGATAAGTTTAACATGTTTCACCCCAAAAAGGTGTGAAATAATATGAAAAAGGGCATGAAAACTCACATGACGAATAAGTGTATATAAGATGATTAGTAAGAATAATAGTCGATGTTCCAACGAAATCCTTCACAAGGTACCTAAACGTATATATTTTACAAGAGTTAAGTTTAATAATAAGTTTAACGATTTAACGAGAACTAGGGTTTCAAGTGAAATTGGGGATTTTTGATAAGTATATTAAATAATGTAACCACTATATTTTAATTCAAAGAAATATACCATTTATGTCTTTATTTTAGAGAAAATAAAATTAAACCATTTATAATAACTAATAAAGGTTAAATAAAAATTGAATAGTTATTTGAAATAATCATGATTTAAATGATCATAATTTAAAGGTAATGTTTAGACCAACAATAATTTATTAATTATTATTTAAAATCCATTTTTGTAAGAAATTATCCAAAAATAACCTTTGTTAAAATGTTTTATTAAAAAGATATTTAATTATTTAAATTTAGAAAAAATTACAGAAATATTTGATGTCCTTAAAATATTTAAAGTTTACAGAAAATATTTTTATTTATTAAAAATTTTCTATAATTTATTTAAAGGCTGAAAAGCCTTAAAAAATGTTTAAGGGTGCCCGGGTTCGAACCCGGGACCTCAAAGTTGGAATGTGAGTGAGTAACCAGTGAACTAGGGTCGTGACCGTGGTGTATCACGGTTTTTAAGACTTAAAAACATAACCCAAGTAAAAACCCAAATCACATAAACCCTAGATGCTATTTGATCCAAATTGAACCTGAACTCGAACATGATTCCAGTAATCACCATAGGACTTTCGATCCCCAAGGTGTGTCGAGTATATATGTATGTTTTAATTACCCGAAAGTTGTTTGAAATCGATGGCACAGGTTGAAGAACAGTCGCGTCCAGGGTGGTGTAGGGTTCGTGATGCAAACGTTGATGATACCCAAATTCATTTAATTTTATAAAATGACAAAACAACCCCTAAACTTATACAATTTTAAGTTTTAAAACATTTTAAGTTTAATAACTTTTGTAAGTTATTATTATTATTATTATTTTTATTATTATTATTACTATTATTTTAGTTACTATATATGTTAATATTATTATAACTTATTATTATTATTATTATTATTATTATTATTATTATTACGATTATTATGTTCAATTTAATAATTAAATTTATCAACTTTCCAATTAAAGAATAATGACAACTAAAGAAATAAGCATAAGTAACCCACAAGTTTCATAATTGACAACAATGGTTCTTACAAGGATATAACGACGTTAACTTTTAATTAACAAAAAATACAAGATGCTACATGATCAAGTCTTCAAGGCATGCTAAACAGTATCATTTCCTGAAACATGTTAAAATAAAAGGTTAACATATGTTGGTGAGTTTTCCTAGTTTTCATACATAGATATATATAAAATATGGCAATTCATGTTATAGGTTATTGAATAATCTAACTAGGGTGGATGAACAAATATAACAATCAAACCATGACAGATTACAAGATTACAAGATTACAAGATTAAACGATTAGCTAAGTGTACTTGCTTTAAACCAAGTAGGATTGTTGTAACGCCCGGAAATTTCGATTTGGAGTGTCATGCGACTGGAGCGTCCAATCGCATGGAAGACATGCGATTGAAGCTCAACCGCATGACTGGAACTCAATCGTACGACTGGAGTGTTCAATCGCATGGAGCTTGGACGACTGGAGGGTCCAGTCGCATGGAGAACTCGGGCGACTGGACAGTCGTATCTAAGGGAGATGGCAGCCCTAACTCTTTCCCAGACTCGCCAACATCAGAGAGAAGAAGGAGACAGTTCGGTCCAAGCGGGTTCGTGAGCCAAAATCGACGTATAGTGGGTCAAATCGAAGCTCTAACCGAGGAGGCTACTAAGGTGAGTTCTAGGACCCCTCTTTTACATGTTTTCGAAGGATTTTTGGGCTGGAGCACATCTGAAACTATATTTTTGGGTTTTGGGTGTTTAACCCGTGTATGTATGAATGTGTATGTGTATAGTGTGTTTAGAGTGTGATTTTGGACGTGAGTGTGCTTGAATGTTGTCATAGTATGATTCCCTAAGGTTTAGGAGGGTTAATTTGGGCTTAAAACGAGTCTGGAAGGATTTGGAGGTCGTGAGTCGCGACTGCAGTTCGGGATGAACTGCAATCGCTGTCCAGTTAGGCTAGGCGACTGAAGGGCCAGTCGCACGACTGAGGAACGACTGATGTTCAATCGTACGATTGAGGCTCAGTCGCACGACTGGGGCTCAGTCGCACGACAGGCCATGCGATTGAGGGATTCAGTCGCATAGATCCAGTCGCATAGTAGTTTCAGTCGCACGACTGAGGGTTAGTCGCCTAGTAGCCCATTCGCATAGTGTCCATTCACACGATTAGGTGTTCATCCGCATAGATGCTCATCCGCTGGGTCCAATCGCATAATGTTCAGTCGCATGGAAGCCATGCGACTGGAGGTTGCTCAATCGCCCAAATAGGGCTGATGTGTAAGAGGAGAGGTATAGTTCAATTACGGACCTTCGGGAAAATAACAGGGGGTAAGTAACGACGTGATAGCTTCTGTAGGTGCATGTGTGACAACTGTCGAGGCTTAGAAGTTATGTTGGGCACGATGACGATAGTATTGCATGTGTATGCATGATGTATGCATGTTAAGTATGATGTTTCCATGATAGATAGTGAATACTGATGATATGTAAATGCCGATGTTCCTTGCTTCGATGTATGTTTACGTATACGTATACGTTTGTGAATGAATGAAAAGTATTATGTAACGTCAAGTGAAAGATAATGAAAGAGGAACGTAATGAATGAACACATGCATTAATGAATGAATGAACGAACGTAAAGCTAAAGTGTGTATGTATGAGGTGAGCGACTCTGTGTCACAACAGACTCGAAAGAGGATCTTTATCGCGTACCCCGGTGCTGTGTCAGTCTTCGAACATGAGTCAGGGGTTGTTTGTCAAGCCCCGGCACACATCAGTCTTCGGACATGAGTCGGGTATTGCATGAGACAAGATAGAGAGATGAGATCTCTGTCGCGTATCCCGGTACTGTGTCAGTCTTCGGACATGAGTCGGGGGTTTGTTGTGTCAAGCCCCGGCACAGTATCAGTCTTCGGACATGAGTCGGGGATATTGCATGAGATGAGATAATGAGGTGAGCAACTTGTGTTGCAACAGACTCGGATGGAGTTCAATCTAGATGATTGACTCGATGGGATCTTTGTCGCGTATCCCGGTGCTGTGTCAGTCTTCGGACATGAGTTGGGGGTTTGTTAATCAGGCCTCGGCACAGTATCAGTCTTCGGACATGAGTCAGGGATATTGTATGAGACAAGATCTAGAGGAGAAAGAGAATTATGAAAGGAAACACGAAACGAATGAAAGTTAATGAAAGTAATGAAAGTTAAAGAACGAACGAATGAAAGTAACGAACGGAAGGAACGTAATGATAACCTATGAAATGGGATCCTTGTCACTCGACCTCAGTAATCATGGCTGTGTGCCATGAAGAGGGTAAAGTTTGACAGGATCTAGATAGTAGTAAAAGATAAGTATGAATGTAATGACGAATGAATGAACTAACGAACATACGGATGAATGTAATGAATGTTGAATGTATGTAAGACGTCGAACAAAAGAAAGAAAGTGAATGTTAACGATGAAGGGTACACGAACGAAAGCTAATGATGAATGAATGATGAAGATAATAATAATATTATCTATGTGTACGTATGTTGTGTGATCGTTTGTATGTAAGAACGGTTTTAAAAAAGAAAAGTATGTTTTATTATAAAACTAGAACTCACTCAGCACGCTGACTTTGATGTGTTTCCAGTTGGCAGGTATGTTGCTGAGGATGGCACGGGGCGACTACTCAGTTTCGTTGAGGATGGCATCCATATTTTGACATGTCATTGTATTTTGAAATGAAAAGAATGTTGTAAAGTTATGAAATGACATGTTTTAGTTATTAAATGAAGGTTTTAAATTCCGCTGCAAAATAGATGAACGATTTAATATGTTTATGTGCGATGAATGACCAGCTGTGAGGTGCCCGAGAACGGGGCCTTACAAGTGGTATCAGAGCCAAAGTTTAAGTGAAATGGGTTTTCAAAATAAACCTTAACTTAAACTGAAAATGGGACAGAAAGGGGTGGGATGCCATCTGAGTAGCTGCGTGACATCAGGTATTTTCTTAAAGTTAACCGGTATTGTGTGCGCATGTTATGTGTTTATGTGCTGCTGTTAGATTTAGATGCTAATATAGTCAGGACAGGTAATGCTCGGGGTATGAAAAGTAAGGTAAGTGGCTAATCACAACTGATCACTGTAATTAGGGACTTACTATACTTGACATGAACTGAGCTATTCCCTTGAATGACCATGTTGATGTTTGAATCTTTCAGTGTATTATAGAGGATGGCCGGTGGTAGATCTTCTAAGGCTTCACGTGGTGGAGGTGGTGGCGGACGTGGCGCTAAACCACAGGTCACCAGAGGAAGGCCTAGAGTTGAAAAGGTGTTTCATGAAGAACACGAGACTCCTCATCAGGAGGGAGCAGACGAAAGCGTCAATTTGAGAGCCTCGATGAGAGAGGCGGTTGTGGAAGAAGTACACCAGGTCATGCAGACGATCTTACCGTCTGTAGTGACTGAAGTGATAAAGGCTGTTAGGGATGAGGTAAGACAGGAAAAGGGTAGACCTTCGGGCGGAAGGAGACGGACGTAGACTGAAGCGGTTTTCTCTGATGAGGAGGAAGAAGAGGAGGAGCCTGTGCCGGAGACGACACGAGGCGTAACTACGGGGCATTTCAACAATGCAAGCCCCCAACTTTTGATGGTAATGGCACTGCTGCTGCGCTCACCGGTGGGTGAGGGAAATGGAAGCCGTGCTGAATATCAGCGAGTGCCGGGAGGATCAGAAAGTGAAGTTTGCCGCCCCCATCTTTCGTGGACTCAGCTTTGTGCTGGTGGGACAACATAGTCCAAGTTGAGGGTAGTTGGACTGTCGGAAGGATGGAATGGTCAGAGTTGAAAAGGCTGGTGATTGGAGTATTGTCCTCACCGTGAGATGGATAAGGTGGAAAGGGAGTTCCTGCAGTTAGAATCGGGAACAATGACACATCAGCAGTACACCACCAAATTCAACGAGATGGCACGGCTGGTGCCGGACCAGGTGACATCTCTTTCACGGAAAATCAAGAGGTATATTCAAGGCTTACCGACGGATATCCGTAGGCACATGAACGCTGCCCGACCAAGCACGTTCAGGTCGGCGGTAGATCTAGCAGGAAGGTGTACGATGAGCGGGAGGCGATAGCAACAACAGGCGAAGCGGGGGGAGCGAGCCTATGATAAGAAGGGGAGGGGAAGGCGAGATAGTGATGGTGGAATGGTTGCCGAAGGTAAGATGATGAGGATCGATGATCGGGAGAAGATAAGAAGAAGGATGAGGTATGTAAGAAGTGTGGTAGAGGTCACGAAGGGGAGTGCAAATGGGCACTGAACGATTGCTTTCAGTGTGGAAAGAAGGTCACAGGGCAAGGGATTGCCATGTGGCTAAGTGCTACAACTGCGGTGAGACTGGACATCTGAGCAGGGATTGTAAGAAGTCAAAGGCAGGAAGCTCTAGTGCGAGGAAGGAGAATAAAGGGTGAAGGCTACAGCTTTTGTTATGACCAAAGGGAGGTTAGAGCGGACTTAAACTTGACGTCAGGTACGTTTCTGATAATTTAAGTTGTGCCCTTACGCCTTGAATGCAATGCTAGTAGTAGTTCGTTCCTAGTGCCTTCTTTTATGAGTTGCATGGTAGGAGAAGAAATGTCTAGGAGCCCTTCGATGTAGAGATTACTATTAGTAGATTCACTAGGTCACTTGATGTCCTAGAGGATTGCGTGATGCAATTGATAAGGCTGTACCACCCGTTGTCTGAGGAACATTTCAGCCTGTGAATTGTTCATCCAAGACAGCAAGTACGCATAGCAACAAGGAGAATGGGAGATCGGAAGCAAAAGAGAAAGGATAAATTTGGTTTGGGTCACCAAATAAGCCGATATACCTTTCTTGCCAGTTGTTGGGTTTGCCAGAGGGTCATTATTCATACTTAAAGAACATCAAACAAGGGTCTAGGGTAAGCAGCAACTTTACACAAGTTGAAGGCCTTGTTCTTCACACACTTAGGCTGAAGATTCTCAGTGATGCTCTGAAGCTCAATGATTATGACGCTGAGCCCTTGCTCGAGTATTGTGATGTAGTAACTGTATTCTACATGGCATGTTTGAAGTCGCAAGTGCTGGTCAAATGAACATTGATCAGTATGCATGGGTTGCCGATGGCGATAGTCCAAGATAGACCAGAAGTCGAATGTTGATAAACGATGTGGAGCGATAGGATTCCAAGTGATAGACTGGAAAATAGATGGGACAGTAATGCCCGCGAAGGTTTAAGGAACAACAGGTTTCGAGGACGAAACCCGTTTAAGGGGGTGGACTTGTAACCCCAGAAATTTCGATTTGGAGTGTCATGCGACTGGAGCGTCCAATCGCATGGAAGACATGCGATTGAAGCTCAACCGCACGACTGGAACTCAATCGTACGACTGGAGTGTTCAATCGCATGGAGCTTGGATGACTGGAGGTCCAGTCGCATGGAAAACTCGGGTGACTGGACAGTAGTATTTAAGGGAGAGGGCAGCCCTAACTCTTTCCAGACTCGCCAACATCAAAGAGAAGAAGGAGATAGTTCGGTCCAAGCGGGTTCGTGAGCCAAAATCGACGTATAGCGGGTCAAATCGAAGCTCTAACCGAGGAGGCTACTAAGGTGAGTTCTAGGACCCCCTTTTTACATGTTTTCGAAGGATTTGGGGCTGGAGCACATCTGAAAGTATATTTTTGGGTTTTGGTGTTTAACCCATGTATGTATGAATGTGTATGTGTATATGTGTTTAGAGTGCGATTTTGGACGTGAGTGTGCTTGAATGTTGTCATAGTATGATTCCCTAAAGTTTAGGAGGGTTAATTTGGGCTTAAAACGAGTCTGAAAGGATTTGGAGGTCGTGAGTCGCGACTGCAGTTCGGGATGAACTGCAATCGCTGCCCAGTTAGGGCTAGGCGACTAAAGGGCCAGTCGCACGACTGAGGAACGACTGATGTTCAATCGTACGATTGAGGCTCAGTCGCACGATGGGGCTCAGTCGCACGACAGGCCATGCGATTGAGGGATTCAGTCGCATAGGTCCACTCGCATAGTAGTTCAGTCGCACGACTGAGGGTTAGTCGCCTAGTAGCCCATTCGCATAGTGTCCATTCGCACGATTAGGTGTTCATCCGCATAGATGCTCATCCGTCTGGGTCCAATCGCATAGTGTTCAGTCGCATGGAAGCCATGCGACTGGAGGTTGCTCAATCGCCCAAATAGGGCTGATGTGTACGAGGAGAGGTATAGTTCAATTACGAACCTTCGGGAAAATAACAGGGGTAAGTAACGACGTGATAGCTTCTGTAGGTGCATGTGTGACAACTGTCGAGGCTTAGAAGTTACGTTGGGCACGATGACGATAGTATTGCATGTGTATGCATGATGTATGCATGTTAAGTATGATGTTGCCATGATAGATGGTGAATACTGATGATCTGTAAATGCCGATGTTCCTTGCTTCGATGTATGTTTACATATACGTATACGTGTGTGAATGAATGAAAAGTATTATGTAACGTCAAGTGAAAGATAATGAAAGAGAAACGTAATGAATGAATACATGCATTAATGAATGAATGAACGAACGTAAAGCTAAAGAGTGTATGTATGAGGTGAGCGACTCTGTGTGTCGCAACAGACTCGAAAGAGGATCTTTGTCGCGTACCCCGGTGCTGTGTCAGTCTTCGGACATGAGTCGGGGGTTTGTTTGTCAAGCCCCGGCACACATCAGTCTTCGGACATGAGTCGGGGGTATTGCATGAGACAAGATAGAGAGATGAGATCTCTGTCGCGTATCCCGGTACTGTGTCAGTCTTCAGACATGAGTCGGGGGTTTTTGTCAAGCCCCGCACAGTATCAGTCTTCGGACATGAGTCGGGGATATTGCATGAGATGAGATAATGAGGTGAGCAACTTTGTGTTGCAACAGACTCGGATGGAGTTCAATCTAGATGATTGACTCGACGGGATCTTGTCGCGTATCCCGGTGCTGTGTCAGTCTTCGGACATGAGTCGGGGGTTTGTTAATCAGGCCTCGGCACAGTATCAGTCTTCGGACATGAGTCGGGGATATTGCATGAGACAAGATCTAGAGGAGAAAGAGAATTATGAAAGGAAATACGAAACGAATGAAAGTAATGAAAGTTAAAGAACGAACGAATGAAAGTAACGAACGGAAGGAACGTAATGATAACGTATGAAATGGGATCCTTGTCACTCGACCTCAGTAATCATGGCTGTGTGCCATGAAGAGGGTAAAGTTTGACAGGATCTAGATAGTAGTAAAAGATAAAGTATGATTGTAATCATGAATGAATGAACGTAACGACATACGACGAATGTAATGAATGTATGAATGTATGTAAGAAACATCGAACAAAAGAAAGAAAGTGAATGTTACGATGAAGCGTACACGAACAAAAGCTAATGATGAATGAATGATGAAGATAATAATAATTATCTATGTGTACGTATGTTGTGTGATCGTTTGTATGTAAGAACGGTTTTAAAGAAAGAAAAGTATGTTTTATTATAAAACTAGAACTCACTCAGCAACGCTGACTTTGATGTGTTTCCAGTTGGCAGGTATGTTGCTGAGGATGGCACGGGGCGACTACTCAGTTTCGTTGAGGATGGCATCCATATTTTGACATGTCATTGTATTTTGAAATGAAAAAGAATGTTGTAAAGTTATGAAATGACATGTTTTAGTTATTAAATGAAGGTTTTAAATTCCACTGCAAAAAGATGAACGATTTAATATGTTTATATGCGATGAATGACCAGCTGTGAGGTGCCCGGGAACGGGGCCTTACAAGTTGGTATCAGAGCCAAAGTTTAAGTGAAATGGGTTTTCAAATAAACCTTAACTTAAACTGAAAATGGGACAGAAAGGGGTGGGATGCCATCTGAGTAGCTGCGTGCCATCAGGTATTTTCTTAAAGTTAACCGGCATTGTGTGCGCCTGTTATGTGTTTATGTGCTACTGTTAGATTTAGATGCTAATATAGTCAGGACAGGTAATGCTCGGGGTATGAAAATTAAGGTAAGTGGCTAATCACAACTGATCACTGTAATTAGGGACTTACTATACTTGACATGAACTGAGCTATTCCCTTGAATGACCATGTTGTGTTTGAATCTTTCAGTGTATATAGAGGATGGTCGGTGGTAGATCTTCTAAGGCTTCACGTAGTGGAGGTGGTGGCGGACGTGGCGCTGAACCACAGGTCACCAAAAGAAGGCCTAGAGTTGAAAAGGTGGTTCATGAAGAACACGAGACTCCTCATCAGAAGGGCAGACGAAAGCGCCAATTTGAGAGCCTCGATGAGAGAGGCGGTTGTGGAAGAAGTACACCAGGTCATGCAGACGATCTTACCGTCTGTAGTGACTGAAGTGATAAAGGCTGTTAGGGATGAGGAGAGACAGGAAAGGTGTAGACCTTCGGGCGGAAGGAGACGACGGAGACTGAAGCGTTTTCTCTGATGAGGAGGAAGAGGAGGAGGAGCCTGTGCCGGAGACGACACGAGGCTGTAACTACGGGGCATTTCAACGATGCAAGCCCCCAACTTTTGATGGTAATGGCACTGCTGCTGCTGCTCACCGGTGGGTGAGGGAAATGGAAGCCTTGCTGAATATCAGCGAGTGCCGGGAGGATCAGAAAGTGAAGTTTGCAGCCCACTCTTTCGTGGACTCTGCTTTGTGCTGGTGGGACAACATAGTCGAAGTTGAGGGTAGTCGGACTGTCGGAAGGATGAAATGGTCAGAGTTGAAAAGGCTGGTGATTGAGGAGTATTGTCCCACCGTGAGATGGATAAGGTGGAAAGGGAGTTCCTTCAGTTAGAATCGGGAACAATGACACATCAGCAGTACACCACTAAATTCAACGAGATGGCACGGCTGGTGTCGGACCAGGTGACACCTCTTTCATGGAAAATCAAGAGGTATATTCAAGGCTTACCGATGGATATCCGTAGGCACATGAACGCTGCCCGACCAAGCACGTTCAGGTAGGCGGTAGATCTAGCAGGAAGGTTGTACTGAGCGGGAGGCGATAACGACAACAGGCGAAGCGGGGAGCGAGCCTATGATAAGAAGGGGAGGGGAAGGCGAGATAGTGATGGTGGAATGGTGGCCGAAGGTAAGATGATGAGGATCGATGATCGGGTGAAGATAAGAAGGAAGGATGAGGTATGTAAGAAGTGTGGTAGAGGTCACGAAGGGGAGTGCAAATGGGCACTGAACGATTGCTTTCAGTATGGAAAGGAAGGTCACAGGGCAAGGGATTGCCATGTGGCTAAGTGCTACAACTGCGGTGAGACTGGACATCTGAGCAGGGATTGTAAGAAGTCAAAGGCAGGAAGCTCTGGTGCGAGGAAGGAGAATAGAGGGTGAAGGCTACAGCTTTTGTTATGACCCAAGGGAGGTTAGAGCGGACTTCGACTTGACGTCAGGTACGTTTTCGATAATTTAAGTTTGTGCCCTTACGCCTTGAATACGATGCTAGTAGTAGTTCGTTCCTAGTGCCTTCTTTTATGAGTTGCATAGTAGGAGAAGAAATGTCTAGGAGCCCTTCGATGTAGAGATTACTATTAGTAGATTCCCTAGGTCACTTGATGTCCTAGAGGATTGCGTGATGCAATTGAGAAGGCTGTACCACCCGTTGTCTGAGGAACAGTTTCAGCCTGTGAATTGTTCATCGACAGCGAAGTACGCATAGCAAACAAGGAGAATGGGAGATCGGAAGCAAAAGAGAAAGGATAAATTTGGTTTGGGTCACCAAATAAGCCGATATACCTTTCTTGCCAGTTGTTGGGTTTGCCAGAGGGTCATTATTCATACTTAAAGAACATCAAACAAGGGTCTAGGGTAAGCAGCAACTTTACACAAGTTGAAGGCCTTGTTCTTCACACACTTAGGCTGAAGATTCTCAGTGATGCTATGAAGCTCAATGATTATGACGCCGAGCCCTTGCTCGAGTATTGTGATGTAGTCACTGTATTCTACATGGCATGTTTGGAGTCGCAAGTGCTGGTCAAATGAACATTGATCAGTATGCATGGGTTGCCGATGGCGATAGTCCAAGATAGACCAGAAGTCGAATGTTGATAAACGATGTGGAGCGATAAGATTCAAGTGATAGACTGGAAAATAGATGGGACAGTAATGCCCGCGAAGGTTTAAGGAACAACAGGTTTCGGGGACGAAACCCTTTAAGGGGGTGGACTTGTAACGCCCGGAAATTTCGATTTGGAGTGTCATGTGACTGGAGCGTCCAATCGCATGGAAGACATGCGATTGAAGCTCAACCGCACGACTGGAACTCAATCGTACGACTGGAGTGTTTAATCGCATGGAGCTTGGACCACTGGAGGTCCAGTCGTATGGAGAACTCGGGCGACTGGACAGTAGTATTTAAGGGAGAGGGCAGCCCTAACTCTTTCCAGACTCGCCAACATCAGAGAGAAGAAGGAGGCAGTTCGGTCCAAGCGGGTTCGTGAGCCAAAATCGACGTATAGCGGGTCAAATCAAAGCTCTAACCGAGGAGGCTACTAAGGTGAGTTCTAGGACCCCTCTTTTACATGTCTTCGAAGGATTTTGGGGCTGGAGCACATCTGAAACTATATTTTTGGGTTTTGGGTGTTTAACCCGTGTATGTATGAATGTGTATATGTATAGTGTGTTTAGAGTGCGATTTTGGACGTGGGTGTGCTTGAGTGTTGTCATAGTATGATTCCTTAAGGTTTAGGAGGGTTAATTTGGGCTTAAAACGAGTCTGGAAGGATTTGGAGGTCGTGAGTCGCGACTGCAGTTCGGGATGAACTGCCATCGCTGCCCAGTTAGGGCTAGGCGACTAAAGGGCCAGTCGCACGACTGAGGAACGACTGATGTTCAATCGTATGATTGAGGCTCAGTCGCACGATGGGGCTCAGTCGCACGACAGGCCATGCGATTGAGGGATTCAGTCGCATAGGTCCATTCGCATAGTAGTTCAGTCGCACGACTGAGGGTTAGTCGCCTAGTTGCCCATTCGCATAGTGTCCATTCGCACTATTAGGTGTCATTCCGCATAGATGCTCATCCGCCTGGGTCCAATCGCATAGTGTTCAGTCACATGGAAGCCATGCGACTGGAGGTTGCTCAATCGCCCAAATAGGGCTGATGTGTATGAGGAGAGGTATAGTTCAATTACGGACCTTCGGGAAAATAACAGGGGTAAGTAACGACGTGATAGCTTCTATAGGTGCATGTGTGACAACTGTCGAGGCTTAGAAGTTACGTTGGGCACGATGACGATAGTATTGCATGTGTATGCATGATGTATGCATGTTAAGTATGATGTTGCCATGATAGATGGTGAATACTGATGATCTGTAAATGCCGATGTTCCTTGCTTCGATGTATGTGTACGTATACGTATACGTGTGTGAATGAATGAAAAGTATTATGTAACGTCAAGTGAAAGATAATAAAAGAGGAACGTAATGAATGAACACATGCATTAACATCCATATTTTGACATGTCATTGTATTTTGAAATGAAAAAAGAATGTTGTAAAGTTATGAAATGACATGTTTTAGTTATTAATGAAAGTTTTAAATTCCGCTGCAAAATAGATGAACGATTTAATATGTTTTGTGCGATGAATACCAGCTGTGAGGTGCCCGGGAACTGTCAGGCCCATAGATCTATGACGTCGTCAGGCTAGCAATAATTAATGATTGTATATATAAGAGTCATTACATAGTAATTACAAGAGTTCACTAACCACAACAATAAGATGAATTGCCAAGTGTTTACAAGATTCAAAGAGTTTATAAGTGTAGTTATATAAGGCTAACATGTTTTACCCCAACGTGTGAATATATATAAAAGGGGGTATGGAAGAATTCACTTGATAATTGAGGATGACAAAAATAAAAAGTGTTATATATATGTCAAGGATTCTTTAACGTTCACCTAAACGAAACTTTGTATTAAGTTATTCATCTTCATTATGGTGTTATATTTATAAACCATTTATGTCATGATTTTTTTACATTAGTAAATGGATACAATTTATTGATTTGGTATTTGAGTGATTAAATTAGAATTTTAGTGATAATCACTATTAATAAAAGTTAAACTTTTATTACTAAGTGGTTATTATTTACTATTAAATAAATAGTAATTTTGTAGATTTGAAATATTATAACAACTCCATTAATTACAATAAGTGTACATTTTAAATATGTACATACATACATACGTACATACGTACATACGTACATACGTACATACGTACATACGTACATACGTACATACGTACATACGTACATACGTACATACCTACATACGTACATACCTACATACGTACATACGTACATACGTACATACGTACATAGCTACATACGTACATACCTACATACGTACATAGCTACATACGTACATACCTACATACGTACATACCTACATACGTACATACCTACATACGTACATACCTACATACGTACATACCTACATACGTACATAACCTACATACCTACATACCTACATACCTACATACCTACATACCTACATACCTACATACGTACATACCTACATACGTACATACCTACATACGTACATACCTACATACGTACCTACCTACATACGTACCTACCTACATACGTACCTACCTACATACGTACCTACCTACATACGTACCTACCTACAAACGTACCTACCTACATACGTACCTCCTACATACGTACCTACCTACATACGTACCTACCTACATACGTACCTACCTAAATACGTACCTACCTACATACGTACCTACCTACCTACGTACCTACCTACCTACGTACCTACGTACCTACGTACCTACGTACCTTCGTACCTACGTACCTACGTACCTACGTACCTGCCTACCTACGTACCTGCCTACCTACGTACCTGCCTACCTACGTACCTGCCTACCTACGTACCTGCCTACAGACGTACCTGCCTACAGACGTACCTGCCTACAGACGTGCCTGCCTACAGACGTGCCTACGTACGCACGTGCCTACGTACGCGCGTGCCTACGTACGCGCGTGCCTACGTACGCGCGTGCCTACGTACGCGCGTGCCTACGTACGCGCGTGCCTACGTACGCGCGTGCCTACGTACGCGCGTGCCTACGTACGCGCGTGCCTACGTACGCGCGTGCCTACGTACGCGCGTGCCTACGTACGCGCGTGCCTACGTACGCGCGTGCCTACGTACGCGCTTGCCTACGTGCGCGTGCCTACGTGCGCGCGTGCCT
This sequence comes from Flaveria linearis, assembly GCA_024085815.1. NCBI lineage: Eukaryota > Viridiplantae > Streptophyta > Magnoliopsida > Asterales > Asteraceae > Flaveria > Flaveria linearis. Next base: position 78,521,146 of record CM044008.1, on the reverse strand, counting down.
ACGAGCGCGCGTGCCTACGTGCGCGCGTGCCTACCTGCGCGCGTGCCTACCTGCGCGCGTGCCTACCTGCGCACGTGCCTACCTACGCACGTACATACCTACGCACGTACATACCTACGCACGTACATACCTACGCACGCACATACCTACAAACGTACATACCTACAAACGTACATACCTACTAACGTACATACCTACTAAGTACATACCTACACACGTGCACACGTACACACGTGCACACGTACCACGTGCACACGTACACACGTGCACACGTACACACGTACACACGTACACACGTACAGACGTACACAACGTGCCTACGTACACACGTGCCTACGTACACACGTGCCTACGTACACACGTGCCTACGTCCACACGTGCCTACGTCCACACGTGCCTACGTCCACACGTGCCTACGTCCACACGTGCCTACGTAACACGTGCCTACGTACACACGTGCCTACGTACACACGTGCCTACGTACACACGTGCCTACGTACACACGTGCATACGTACACACGTGCCTACGTACACACGTGCCTACGTACACACGTGCATACGTACACACGTGCATACCTACACCGTACATACCTACACACGTACATACCTACACACGTACATACCTACACACGTACATACCTGCACACGTACATACCTACAAAAGTACATACCTACAAAAGTACATACCTACAAAAGTACATACCTACAAAAGTACATACTACACACGTACATACACACACACGTACATACACACAACGTACACACACACACATGTACATACACACACACACACGTACACACACGTACACACACGTACACACATACACACACGTACACACACACGTACACACACACGTACACACACACGCACACGTACACACACACACACGTACACACACACACGCGTACACACACAGATGTACACACACACACGTACACACACACGTACACACACAGGTACACACACACATACGCACACACGTACACATACACACACGCGTAGACACACACACACGTAGACACACACAAACGTACACACACACACGTACACACCACACGTACACACACACACACACGTACACACCACACGTACATACACACACACACCACGTACATATACACACACACACATGTACATACACACACGTACACACACACGTACACATACACACACGTACACACACGTACACATGCACACGTACACACACATACACACGTACACACACACGTACACACACACACATACACACACACGTACAAACACACACGTACACACACACGTACACACACACACGTACACACACACACGCACACACACATACACACGAACACATACACACATACACACGTGCACACACACACACGTACACACACACATACACACACACGTACACACACACACGTACACACACACCACGCACACACACACACATACACACGAACACATACACACATACACACGTACACACACACACGTACACACACACGTACACACACACGTACACACACACGTACACACACACACGTTTTCAACACACGTACACACACGTACACACATACACACACGTACACACACACACGTACACACACACGTACACACACACATACACACACACACGTACACACACACGTACACACATACACACGTACACACACACACGTACACACACACACGCACACACACACATACCACGTACACACACACACCCTCACACACAGCCACAAACGTACACACGTACATACGTACACACGTACATACCTACACACGTACATACCTACACACGTACACGTACATACCTACACACGTACACGTACATACCTACACACGTACATACCTACACACGTACATACCTACACACGTACATACCTACAAACGTACAGACCTACACACGTACATACCTACACACGTACATACCTACACACGTACATACCTACACACGTACATACCTACACACGTACATACCTACACACGTACATACCTACACACGTACATACCTACACACGTACATACCTACACACTTACATACCTACACACGTACATACCTACAAAAGTACATACCTACACACGTACATACACACACACGTACATACACACACACGTACATACACACACACGTACATACATACACACGTACACACCGTACACACACATGCACACACGTACACAGACATACACGTACACACACACAGTACACACCGACACACGTACACACACACACCACACACACACGTACACATACACACGTACACACACACACGTACACACACACACGTACACACACACACGTACACACCCACACACGTACACACCCCCACGTACACACCCACACACGTACACACCCACACACGTACACACCCACACACACGTACACGCACACACACGTACACGCACACACACGTACACGCACACACACGTACACGCACACACATGTACACGCACACACACGTAGACACACACACACACACGTACACACACAACACGTACACACACACACGTACATACACACATGTACATACACATATGCACACACACACACGTACACACACACACACACACGTACATACGCACACGTACAACACACACACACGTACACACACACACGTACCACACACACATACACACACACGTACACACACACACACGTACACACACACACGTACACACACACACGTACACACACACACACGCACACACACACACGTACACACACACACGTACACACATACACGTACACACACACACGTACACACATACACGTACACATACACGTACACACACACGCACGTACACACACACGTACACACACGTACACACACACACGAACACAAACACACGTACACACATGTACACAAACACGTACACACATACACACACGTACACACACACACATACACACACACACTTACACACACAAGTACACACACACATGTACACACACACACGTACACACACACGTACACACACACAAGTACACACACACATGTACACACACACACGTACATACACACACGTACACACGTACACACCACGTACACACCCACACCACATACACATACACACGTACACACACACACGTACACACACACACACTTACACATACATACACACGTACACACACACACATACACACACACACACACGTACACACACACATACACACACATACATACATACATACATACATACATACATACATACATACATACATACATACATACATACATACGTACGTACGTACGTACGTACGTACGTACGTACGTACGTACTTACATACATACATACTACATACATACATACATACATACATACATACATACATACATACATACATACATACATACATACATACATGCATACATACATGCATACATACATACATACATACATACATACATACATACATGCATACATCATGCATACATACATACATACATACGTACATACATACGTACGTACATACGTACTACTTACATACACATACATACATGCATACAACATGCATACATACATACGTACGTACGTACGTACTATGTACGTACTTACATACATACATACATACACCATACATACATACATACATACATACATACATACTACATACATACATACATCACATACATACATACATACATGATGGGGTTTAACATGTTTATCAAAGCTTCATACAACTTGATTATATGAAAAACGCAGCGGGATGTAAGATTTAAAACATGTTAAGATCTGATTATAAAACCCATTTTATAATAACCCCAAGCCATGGATCTTCATATACAATGCATACAATAATAAGATGAAAGAACTACAACCTTTGGAGCTTCAAAATCCGAGATTTAAGGGGCTGAAATGGATGTGTTTTGTGGCTAAACTTCAATGTAGAAGCTCTCAAGATAGCATACCCCAAGCCTCTTTAAACACCCTTTGAATGCTAGGATACTTGGACACCAACTTGTAGCTATCAAAAACGATTTTGAAAGCTGAAAATTTTCAGCTCTTCAATCCCTTTGAACCTGAAATTTTCGTTCTTCTTCTCCTTGAAGGATCCGTGAGTTAGAGAAGAGAGTTGAGAGAAGAGAGAAAATTGCATGCAAGAAGAATAATGGAATGTCTAGGGAGAAGTCTAAGCATGCTTAGTTTGCATTTACAAGACAATGAGAGGGAATCTCTCTCTCTTTGGGCGGCCAAACCATTAAAGAATGGTCAAGATCCCACTTGTCTCAAACATTAACACATTAAACTTATAATTCTCAAGTTTATAAAGTTTATAACTAGTTTTTAAACTTTATAAATCAAACATCCCTTTATTTGTTATTATTTAGTAATACTAAATAATGAAAACAAATAATATCTCATGAACAATTATTCACATAATAATGTTCATTTGCATAAGCAAATTTTAGAAATCCATTTTCTAAATTGGTGTCATAATTTATTTGTATGATCTTATCCACAAATAAATTCTATTGGTGTTTGACAAGCTTGTTATTGGGTATGACCCGACTTGGATCATATCACACTAGCCACATCAATTTCATATGTATCTTGGGCAGATCAATTCTTTCAATCTCCCACTTGCACAAGATTCATAGAAAATTGATGCAAGCAGCAAATAACGCCTAGCAACGGTTTGCTACCCCTAATGTATATGACTAAGTGCCATTCAATAACATCATCCCTTCCAAGTACCTTACTTGAATATGATTTAGGTGAATCAATCATCTATCCTTTTGTTGCAGATGTCATGTTAAATCCAAGAGACACGGAGTTGTCATTCTCTGATGATTTAACTTTAACAGGCCTTAGACATCTTACTCTCAACGAATAAGAGGAACAAATTCCATTTTGACTACATACGTCTCTCACAATCACCTCATATCATACCTGAACTCAGCCTTATGTACTGCCAATTTTTCAGAACAGCAAAGTGTTAAGTCAAAGTACAATACTTGGTGAATATCAAGACCTAATATGTATCTCAGGTCTGAGGATACAATGATATTCGCCTTTACTCAATATCTCTTATGACTAATCACAAAGATTCCATGCAGAAATAATTGAGAGCGGGTCAGTCCAATATCTATATCCCATAGATATCAATGAACCTTGGTAGCAACCTCTTGCTTTATATTCATACCTTATGAATATCAACCAATCCAATTTCATTATAGTCTTACATTCATAATTGTTCCCACAAGTATGATCGACTACGGACGTTTAGAATAACTTATTTATTCACGGATTAAACATGCTAAAATAGAAGAATAAATGATAATAATATCATATAATTAAGTCAAATAACATAAGTTCTAATATCTAAATACAAAATACAACATCAAACCCAGTCACTTGAATATCTAAGTCCCATGGCACAAGCATGGCCTTCATGTTTTGCCCTTTCAAGGAGCTTTGTGAGTGGATCCGCAATGTTTTTATCAGTGTGGACTTTGCGAATACATATCTTTCCTTTTTCAACTTCATCCCTTATGTAGTTGAATCTCCGTTCAATGTGCCGAGTCTTTTGATGAGCACGAGGTTCCTTGATTTGAGCAATCGCACCCTCGTTGTCACAAAAGATCTCTAGGGGATCCTGAATGGAGGGGACTACCCCTAGATCGGCTATGAATTTCTTCAGCCATGCAGCTTCCTGTGCTGCCATTGAAGCGGCGACGTATTCAGACTCTGTAGTGGACAATGCTACGACTTCTTGCTTTGAGCTTTTCCATGAACAGCTCCGCCATTCAGAATAAAGATGTACCCCGATTGAGATCGTGAATCATCTCGATCGGTTTGGAAACTCGCGTCCGTGTAACCTCTTACAACGAGATCCTCTTCACCAGACCCGTAGATCAAGAACATATCCTTGGTCCTCCTTAGGTACTTCAGAATGTTCTTGACAGCCATCCAATGACTATCACCAGGATTTTGCTGGTATCTACTTGTCATGCTTAAAGCGCATGACACGTCTGGTCTAGTGCATATCATTGCATACATGATGGATCCTATAGCAGATGCATATGGGATTGCCTTCATTCTATTTTGCTCCTCCTTTGAGCTTGGACATTGAGTCGTACTCAATATTGTCCCTCTTTGAATAGGTACACTACCTTTCTTAGAGTTTTCCATCTTGAACCTTTTCAAGATTTTGTCAATGTATGCACTTTGATTCAAACCAATCAGCCGCCTTGATCTATCCCTATAGATCTTTATTTCCCAGAATATAGGCAGCTTCACCAAGATCCTTGATGGAAAAACAACTTCCAAGCCAGGTTTTTACACCTTCCAAGGTTGGGATGTCGTTTCCAAATAGTAGTATGTCATCAACATACAATACTAGGAAGGTTATTATGCTCCCACTAGCCTTTTGTACACACAAGCCTCATCAGCGTTTTTGATGAAGCCAAATTTCTTTATCTCCTCATCAAAACGGTGATTCCAGCTTCTCGATGCTTGCTTCAATCCATAGATTGATTTCTTTAACTTGCATACTTTATCAGGATGTTTTGGATCGACAAAACCTTCAGGCTGAACCATATAGACATCTTCCTCAAGATATCCATTTAGGAAAGCGGTTTTGACATCCATTTGCCAAATCTCATAATCATAATGAGCAGCTATGGCAAACAGTATCCTTATAGACTTTAGCATTGCAACAGGTGAGAAGGTTTCATCATAATCAACCCCTTGAGTTTGAGTGAAACCCTTTGCTACAAGTCTAGCTTTGTAAGTATCCAAGTTTCCATGCATATCGGTTTTCTTCTTGAAAACCCACTTACTTCCAACTACTTTGGAATTAAGAGGTGGTACAACAAGTTCCCAAACTTGATTGTCATACATGGATTGCATCTCAACGTTCATGGCTTCAAGCCATTTGTCACAATCCAAATTGGACACTGCATCATGATATGTGGTTGGTTCATCTGAATCTACCACGTAGCATCCATCCATGAAAAATCCGTATCTTTCAGGTGGATTACTAGTTCTACCACTTCTGCGAACGTTTTGTGTGTATTGATCAACTGCTTGATGACTTTCAACATCCTCATGTTGAGTGCTAGCTTCAACCAAACGTGCATCGGGTTGTGAATCTTGATCCTCCTCAAGATCCACTGTTCTACTGCTAGTTCCTTCCATAAGGAACTTTGTTTCTAAGAACTCGCCCTTTCTGGCAACAAATACCTTTTGTTCCAGTGGATCATAGAAATAATATCCCATAGAATCTCTAGGATATCCAACAAAGATACACTTGGTGGATCGGACATCTAATTTGTTTGGGGTGGGAGTCTTAACATAAGCCTCACAACCCCAAACCCTTAAATATGATAGGGATGGAACTCTTCCATGCCATATCTCAAAAGGTGTCCTTTTCTACCTTCTTGGTTGGGGCCATATTCAAAATACGGGCCGCAGAGAGCAAAGCGAAACCCCAAAATGATAGAGGCAATGTGCTTCTAGCCATCATAGATCGAACCATATCCAATAGGGTTCGATTCCTCCTCTCAGACACACCATTATGTTGTGGTGTTCCAGGTGGAGTGAGTTGTGAGATAATCCCACAACTCCTAAGATGATCTTGAAAAACATCACTTAGGTATTCACCGCCTCTATCGGTACGGAGAACTTTAATTGATTTGTTGAGTTGATTTTCTACTTCATTCTTGAAGATTTTGAACATTTCAAAAGCTTCATCTTTGTGTCTTAATAATACACATACCCATAGCGACTATAATCGTCGGTAAAGGTAATGAAGTATCTTTCACCACCATTCCTAGTCATTGGCTTAAAAGGACCACATACATCCGAATGTATGATGCCTAATAAATCTTTTGCCCTTTCGTTAGTTCCACTAAAGGGTGTCTTAGTCATTTTTCCTTGTAAACAAGATTCACATACATCAAATGAATCACATTCATTTGTTTTTAAAAGACCATTCTTTTGAAGTGTTTGTATGCGTTTCTTGTTTATATGACCAAGACGACAATGCCAAAGGTAGGTATCACTCAAATCCAATTTGAGTCTTTTGGTGGTTGCTTGGTATATTGAGCTATCATATGTTGTTTTTCATGAACCAATTCATAAATGCCATTACAAGGTATAGCTTTAAAATAAAATACATGATTTAAAGAAACATGAATATCATTGTCAACAAACTTGAAATCATAATCATATTGTCTTAAACGGGAAACAGAAATTATGTTCCTAGTCAAGCTAGGAGCATATAATACATTACTTAAAATAACTTCCAAACCACTTGGAAGCTTCAAAATGTAGTCTCCTTGGGCTTCCACATGAACCTTTGCACCATTGCCCATGAAGAGACTTATTTCCCCTTATCATAATGCTCATTTCTTCTGAACCCCTGCAACAAATTACAAATGTGAGTTCCACATCCGGTATCTAATACCCATGTGTTAGAAGAAATAACATTCAGCTCAACATGTATCATGTAAATTATACCTGAGGTTTGCCCCGCATCCCTCTTTTCTCTCAACTCTTTGAGATAGACTGGACAATTTCTCATCCAATGCCCTATCTCACCACATTTGAAGCATGGGTCGTTCGCGGCAACCTTTTGCTTCTTCTCCTTGGGCTTCGGAGGTTGCGCCCTAACAGCCATCTTTCCCTTTCCCCTAACATGCCCCTTTCCTTTGGCAATAGTTGCCTTAGGAGGGGGTAGAGACTTTCTTTTTTTCCCACCTTCACTTATGGTGAGAACGGGTAAAACCCTCTTACCCATTCCCGCCTCAGCTGATTTAGCATAGAATGAAGTTCATTTATGCTCTTGTCCCATCCGTTCATGTTGTAGTTCATGACGAATGCCTCAAACCTTTTAGTTAGGCCATTAAGGATCAAATCCGTGGCCAACTCTTTTGAGACGGGACAGTTCAGCCTTTCAAGGCGGTCGATGTGGCTTTTCATCTTAAGAACATAAGATGAAACTGATTGGGATTCCTCCATCCGACATGCATTAAGCGCTTGAACCGTTTCGTAGCGCTCCACTCTAGCTTGTTGCTGGAACGTTTCCCGCAACTGAGTGATCATGTCATAAGCTGCATGGAGCTCATACTCCTTTTGGAGTTCGGGTGTCATACTTGCTAACATTAGGCAAGAGACTTGGACGGAGTCTTCCACATATCTAACCCAATCATTATACGCTTCCACATCTTCCTCGTCAGGTTCATCGGGGATGGGGTCATCAAGGATGTAGGCCCCCGCTTTTCTTCTTGTTTGAGAACAATTCTCAAGTTGCGGTACCAATCCATGAATTGTTAGGTGTTAGACGATCCCTTTGAAGGATCGCCCTTAGGGATTGGTTGTTTTGGTTTGGTACATCATTTTAGTGTTGTTGTTGTCGGCCATCTACAAGATTTTACAAAGTTCCATTAGTAATCGTTGATATAATTATATTTTATTTATCAATACCCTTTATGTCTCATAGATCATTAATAAATAAAATTTTAGAATCCAACGTTATATTTAAATATTGGTTAGGTGACCTTTATCCCATTATTTAAATAAACAAGGTAGTCATAAATGACAATTACAACCTATTGTAACTTCTAGTGGTATGGGATCGTTTGAACATCTCATGTTATAACGGCATGTTTATCCCATAAACACCTTTTATAAAATATATTTTAGGTGATCCATTCAATATATTTTACAAATCAAGTCGTCCTACTTACCACACGTGTGAGTTTACTATATAAGTGGTTAGGTGACCTTTATCCCACAAACATGGTATTCTCACCTCAAGTTACAAGTTCCCTCAAAGTGGTTAGGTGACCTTTATCCCACTAAGAGTTAGCAAGTAACCTAAGTGTTGTATAAAGGATGGTGTTTAACTTGTTTTTCAAAAGGGATTTATAATTTGACAATTCTTGTTTAGAAAAGTCTATGTACCATATGATTGTATGCATTCAACCATATGGTACCCTATTGGTTCTTTTAAATAAAACCCATTTTATTTTGTAAACCATTATTCCTTTTATAGAACCATTCTACTTATGCTTAATGATTTGAGAACCAATTACTTGTTTGTTGTTTGTTTTAGTTGAGGTTTGTTAATCACATCCAAATATTCAAAACAAACATCATCATATGCATTCAACCAAACATAAACAAAACAAGTCATATATGCATAACAAAGCATACTAAGTTGATCACACTTGTTTAGCCAAAACAAGTGTGTCAAATGGTCATATCCTAAGGGTTTAGAATCATGACACATGGTTGACCAAAGAGACTCCCACTTGAAACCATATCTTCAAGAATCCTCTTTGTCCATCTTTTCTTCAAGTCTTGATCTTGAGCTTCCTTACAAGATATGTATCCTAATACATTTTTCTAGTAAAGATAAACTCCTAATCTATTTATTACAAACCATATGAATAAATAAATTACAAGACTAGACTTGAAACAAAAATAAATTATTACATGCCCAAATGAATATAACATGACAACCAATCATTCAATCCAAATGGTCTAGGCTTTGTTATGCATAATCAACAACAACATATTCAAACATACATGAGAGGTCGATTTTTGGCAGCCCCTTAAACCCATGTTTTTGGCCAACATAAACCAAGAACTAATGGGTTTAGTCCATGCAAACAATTATCTTATAAACTAGAGTTTTAAAGATTCTAATATGCATAATATAGCATCTTTAAAACATCAAAAGAGGGCACCAAAACAGCCCCTAAACCCACGGTTTGGTGCTGTCCAAATGAAACACAAGGTGTAATACATGTATGCATATGTATAAGTGGCTCTTGATGCCATTGATGGGGTTTAACATGTTTATCAAAGCTTCATACAACTTGATTATATGAAAAACGCAGCGGAATGTAAGATTTAAAACATGTTAAGATCTGATTATAAAACCCATTTTATAATAACCCCAAGCCATGGATCTTCATATACAATGCATACAATAATAAGATGAAAGAACTACAACCTTTGGAGCTTCAAAATCCGAGATTTAAGGGGCTGAAATGGATGTGTTCTTGTGGCTAAACTTCAATGTAGAAGCTCTCAAGATAGCATCCCCAAGCTCTTTAAACACCCTTTGAATGCTAGGATACTTGGACACCAACTTGTAGCTATCAAAAACGATTTGAAAGCTGAAATTTTCAGCTCTTCAATCCCTTTGAACCTGAAAATTTTCGTTCTTCTTCTCCTTGAAGGATCCGTGAGTTAGAGAGAGAGAGTTGAGAGAAGAGAGAAAATTGCATGCAAGAAGAATAATGGAATGTCTAGGGAGAAGTCTAAGCATGCTTAAGTTTGCATTTACAAGACAATGAGAGGGAATCTCTCTCTCTTTGGGCGGCCAAACCATTAAAGAATGGTCAAAGATCCCCTTGTCTCAAACATTAAACACATTAAACTTATAATTCTCAAGTTTATAAAGTTTATAACTAGTTTTATAAACTTTATAAATCAAACATCCCTTTATTTGTTATTATTTAGTAATACTAAATAATGAAAACAAATAATATCTCATGAACAATTATTCACATAAAAATGTTCATTTGCATAAACAAATTTTAGAAATCCATTTTCTAAATTGGTGTCATAATTTTTTGTATGATCTTATCCACAAATAAATATCTATTGGTGTTTGACAAGCTTGTTATTGGGTATGACCCGACTTGGATCATATCACACTAGCCACATCAATTTCATATGTATCTTGGGCAGATCAATTCTTTCAATACATACATACATACATACATACATACATACATACATACCATACATACATACGTACATACATGCATACATACATGCATACATACATGCATACATACATGCATACATACAAACGTACATACATACACACGTACATACGTACACACGCACATACGTACACACGCACATACGTACACACGCACATACGTACACACGCACATACGTACACACGCACATACGTACACACGCACATACGTACACACGCACATACGTACACACGCACATACGTACACACGCACATACGTACACACGCACATACGTACACACGTACATACGTACACACGTACATACGTACACACGTACATACGTACACACGTACATACGTACACACGTACATACGTACACACGTACATACGTACACCCGTACATACGTACACCCGTACATACGTACACACGTACATACGTACACACGTACATACGTACACACGTACATCCGTACACACGTACATCCGTACAACGTACATCCGTACATACATACGTACGTACATACATACGTACATACATACATACATACATACATACATACATACATACATACATACATACATACATACATGCATACATACATACATACATACGTACGTACGTACGTACGTACGTACGTACGTACGTACTTACCTACATACATACTACATACATACATACATACATACATACATACATACATACACACATACATACACACAAGCATACGTACACACGTGCATACGTACACACGTGCGTACGTACACACGTGCGTACGTACACACGTCCGTACGTACACACGTCCGTACGTACACACGTCCGTACGTACACACGTCCGTACGTACACACGTACGTACGTACACACGTACGTACGTACACACGTACGTACGTACACACGTACGTACGTACACACGTACGTACGTACACACGTACGTACGTACACACGTACGTACGTACACACGTACGTACGTACACACGTACGTACGTACACACGTACGTACGTACACACGTACGTACGTACACACGTACGTACGTACACACGTACGTACGTACACACGTACGTACGTACACACGTACGTACGTACACACGTACGTACGTACACACGTACGTACGTACACACGTACGTACGTACACACGTACGTACGTACACACGTACGTACGTACACACGTACGTACGTACACACGTACGTACGTACACACGTACGTACGTACACACGTACGTACGTACACACGTACGTACGTACACACGTACGTACGTACACACGTACGTACGTACACACGTACGTACGTACACACGTACGTACGTACACACGTACGTACGTACACACGTACGTACGTACACACGTACGTACGTACCACGTACGTACGTACACACGTACGTACGTACACACGTACGTACGTACACACGTACGTACGTACACACGTACGTACGTACACACACGTACGTACGTACACACGTACGTACGTACACACGTACGTACGTACACGTACGTACGTACCCACGTACGTACGTACCCACGTACGTACGTACCCACGTACGTACGTACCCACGTACGTACGTACCCACGTACGTACGTACCCACGTACGTACGTACCCACGTACGTACGTACCCACGTACGTACGTACCCACGTACGTACGTACCCACGTACGTACGTACCCACGTACGTACGTACCCACGTACGTACGTACCCACACGTACCCACGTACGTACGTACCCACGTACGTACGTACCCACGTACGTACGTACCCACGTACGTACGTACCCACGTACGTACGTACCCCGTACGTACGTACCCACGTACGTACGTACACACGTACGTACGTACACACGTACGTACGTCACACGTACGTACGTACACACGTACGTACGTACACACGTACCTACGTACACACGTACCTACGTACACACGTACCTACGTACACACGTACCTACGTACACACGTACCTACGTACACACGTACCTACGTACACACGTACCTACGTACACACGTACCTACGTACACACGTACCTACGTACACACGTACCTACGTACACACGTACCTACGTACACACGTACCTACGTACACACGTACGTACGTACACACGTACGTACGTACACACGTACGTACGTACACACGTACCTACGTACACACGTACCTACGTACCTACGTACCTACGTACCTACGTACCTACGTACCTACGTACCTACGTACCTACGTACCTACGTACCTACGTACCCGTACTACGTACATACGTCCTACGTACATACGTACCTACGTACATACGTACCTACGTACATACGTACCTACGTACATACGTACCTACGTACATACGTACTACGTACATACGTACCTACGTACATACGTACCTACGTACATACGTACCTACGTACATACGTACCTACGTACATACGTACCTACGTACATACGTACCTACGTACATACGTACCTACGTCCTTACGTACCTA